>CAVLJG010000007.1:54083952-55283952 GCA_963669975.1 Acanthoscelides obtectus | reverse complement strand
GGTCTACATCAGATACAGGGTGATTTTTTAATGCGTTATTGGTCAATAGCTGTGTTACATTAAAATATATCTAAAAAAGTTAATTACAAAACTTGTAGGTATCTATACCCTCCTTATTCTACAGTCATTCATTACTTCGTGACAACTCAAGGATAAGGAAACAAAAATTTTATATCAAAATAAAGCTCTTATAAAGCTTAATTCAAAACCGTAAAATATACAAGGTGTTTTATTTTGAGGATATCATTTTGAGTTTATAAGCATCCTGCATAGATGATAAAAAAATTAAAAAGTCGTTTAAATATTGAAAAAATATGGGATATGAAGTTTATTTCTACGAAAAGATTGCTGAACTATCTGCGAAAATTTCTGATAAGCTGTCTCAAGTCGGGTCTTTAGAACAAATTATTCGGTAGCTGCAAACCCTATATTCTGCTATATCAAACTTCCTCCTTTGTCTTTTTTCGCATATAGCAAAAGAAAGGCATCTGGTAAAGACCAGCATGGCGGTGATCCAACTATACCAATAACGAAGTTACCAAAAAATAGAAAAGTGCATGATATATTATTACAAGATTGGTGTGTAGCATTACAAGAATCGGCATTAATTATCACACCATTCGCTTCTATAATGCAATTCCAGATAATAATCCTTAGCGACGAGTCTTTCAAAATAAAAATTAAATGCTTCTTGATGAGTAAAGCATACAACTTTGATGAGTCTTTTAACAGTGACTTTTCCGGTTTCTTTCGTTTCGTTTTTGTACTGTCTCAAATAGCTGTGCTTGTAACAGTGTTCATTGATCTTGTGTATATTTTCTTATGTTTATTGCTGCTTTTTTATTTTATTGCTAATAAATTCATCATTGTATTTTTTCACTTTTGCAAACACGTACTGTGTATTTAGCAGTAAAAATTGAAATTTGTGCAACCTTAATTCAAAAATTGTGAAATGTTCGTGAAAACAAACATAGGGAGAAGTTAGCAAGCCACGTATTTATTGTTTTATTAGGATAATGCTCCTAGCCATGCCTCCTGAATCACTATGGTTCCCTACATCAAACAGACTTTGTAATGTTAGCGGCCGTGTTCGCCAAATTTGGCCTCTGATCTTAATCTATTTCAAAAATTTAGAGAACACTTACGAGAAAAAGATTCAAGCAATCAACAGGTGACATTTAACGTAGAGGGGTAGTTTTCAACAGTCGGACTTAATTTTCATCCGGAGGCTGTTGAAATGTTGGATCACCGATTAAACGAGAATATTGAAGTTAGAAGAATATTATGTACAATTTAATTAATACCTCAAACATAGCTTATTATTATAATATGTTTCCACTTCAGTTTCCATCCATCCTTTTTGAAAAACATTTCAAGAAATTAATAAAGTAATAGGCTAGCTGACACTAGTAGGTCTCAAATAGTTGATACTTGTTTTCGTAGACCCAAAGGCATATATTTTTTTCAGACCTCAAGGACCGTAAAGCTATAAAGGTATATTTTTCTTCAGCAGACGAGAACGCTGTCCGCCATATTAATGTGCTCTGACGTCATACCATTTGTAAACAGCATGTGACAGCAGCATAACCTCTCAAACTTTTAAAGATATAACCATTACTTCTACTGATTCTTATGGAAAATCATTAGTATGAGTTATTATCGTTATTGTATTGATGTTGCTAGCTCAGTAAAGCAGAAATCTGGGTTGAAGGCAAAAAATTACCAACAATCAATGTGTCAATCTTCGGCAAATTATTTTTTGTTTCAATAAAATGAGAAACTTTTTAGTCGATTATGAGTTTTTTAGAATTATTTAAAGAAGACAGCGTTAAGCCCACGAGTGACATACGGATGACGTTTATTTGTCTACAATTTGTATCAAAAAACATGTTTTTTTTTAATTGGACTTATATATCTTGCGCTCTTGAAAATTGAAATCGACATTTCTCCTTTTCCTAAGTCAAATACGGTAATTATTCTATGAAATTAGATATAAGTCAAGTAGCCTGTTATACAAAGTCTAATGGAGGTTCCCAATTTGTTATATTTCTACGGTTTTAGACTGGATGTCGTTTTACATTTTGGATAATTGTGACTATAATAGAAAATGCGACGCTATACCCGCGGCAGCTCTTAAGAAATATTTCTCCGAAAATATGAAACTCACTGCAACAGTAAACTTTCAGTTGTGTTTCCCGCCATACTTTTCAATTCAATTTAAACTTGCAGTTCCAGTTACCGCTTTCCGTTCAAATGCATTTCAAGACGGTTGACGTTAAATTAAAAACAATTTCTGTTTATTGCAACTGCTACAGACCAAGGAACTCGGAAAATGTTATGGGCTCTAGTGATCCAATACGTACCCTAAGCAAAATTCAATTAGAAACTAGAACATGTTCAGTGTATTGGTATGTTGTTTACAAAAGAGTTGTATTTTGGTAGGATATACAGGGTTTCTGGAGGGTGAGTAGCCAAATAAAAATGGCGGATGGCTGAGGATATTGGCTATTTACAATGCCTAACTAATTTACATTTTGCCTCAGTTTTAAGGAGAAATAATAATTTTTTCTTTTTTTTTTTGAGAAAATCCTCAGTTTTAAAATTTGAGTTTCAATATTTATTCTATTTACGCTCGCAACGGCGCAACGTTGATTTTATTCTTAAGTCTACTGTTGCTTCATTCATATTCCACAAACATTTGATACTAACAGTTGAAGAAAAAGTAACAGTGGAGCAACAAACTTCCTTGAATCAATGGAAAAAAATAAGCAAAAAAATAACACGAAAGAGTCCGGGGTTTTCACATGTAATTAAAAGCTTCTCTAGTAAACAATCTTTCTAATGGTATGCCACATGTAACATAAATAATTAGATAACACAACAAAAAATAAATTTATTTCCAACGCTTTGTGATAGTGGATGCAGCCAAATCATTCCAATTACCTAATTGAGCAGGTACAAACTTCTGACTCATTCTATCACAGGTGGTATTATGGCCCCTGCTGTTAATTTGGCCCCCCTTTTAATTCCATAGAAACCGGAGAGCCATCTATGATTTTTAAAGTAAACAACATAAATCGGTCCTCAAACAATATTTAGAAGAAAGAAGGAGATCGACTTATCGACAGGTTCGGTCAGTATTGCCAATTCAGTGGTATCGTGCGTAGTAGATAATTTCGTTGGTGATCGATTCAACACGTTTTTGTCTAGACAGTTGGTTTAGAAACATATTCATTGTGTTCTGTACAAAGATAAAGGGCTAATAATAGCTGTGTTACGAAGGTAGGTACGTTGAATAATTTTTTTTTTTTGGTGACGTGTTTACAATACAACAATACACCCATGTATGTAATATGGCCCCCAATAAAAGGGGGCCATATTAAATACATTTTTACGGATACTTTTATATATTTATAAATAAACTCAACGCTAAATCCGGCTCCTAATTTATTTTAAATTGTTGTAGATGCCCCGAACAATTATGTCTACAACGAGGGATAGGAAGAGAAAGACGTGGAGCTCCGATCAGATGACAAGGGCAGTTGAAGCTGTACGCACTAAGTCTATGGTTATTACAAAGGCAGTTAAAAGTTTTGGTGTGCCAAGAACTACTCTAAGAAGGATCGTCCATAATACTGAGTTGTCGCCAGAGCTAGTTGTACAGAAGCCCTTAGGTAGAAGGCCTGTGTTGCCACCTTACCTAGAAGAAAAATTAGTGGAATATATATTGCACATGGAGCAAATATTTTATGGCTTAACTCGAATGGATGTCAGAAAAATAGCCTACGAGTTGACAGTTCAAAACAATATTCCCAATCCTTTTAAAAATGATATAGCAGGTCGAGCATGGTTGGATCATTTTCTTAAAAGATACAAACATCAGTTGTCTCTCAGAAAACCTACGGGAACCTCTTATGCACGAGTTCAAGGTTTTAATCCAGCAGCAATAAATAAGTTTTTTGATATTTTGGAAGCCGAATACATAAAATGCCAATACCCCGCAGATCGCATCTACAATGTAGATGAAACAAGCATCACCATTGTACAAACAAAAATACCAGCAGTAGTGGGTCGAAAGGGCAAAAAGCAGATCGGAGCTTTAACTGCTGCAGAACGCGGTTCGTTGATAACCATAGTTAGTGCAATGAGCGCTGGAGGCACTTTCATACCGCCAATGATGATATTCCCCAGGAAGAATTTTTCAGATGTTTCAATGAAAGGAGCTCCCCTGGTGCATCCTTCGGGATGGATTCAAACCAATTTATTTACTGAATGGTTTTAGAAAAAACCCACCCAACAGAAAACTCTCCCATACTTCTTATACTCGAGGGACATTACAGCCACACTCGAAACCTTGAAGTTTTACAACTTGCTCGCAAAAGCCATGTTACTATTATTAGCCTGCTCCCCCACACAACGCACAAGCTCCAGCCTCTTGGCCGCACATTCATGGGAGCTCTTAAATCTCACTACAGTGAAGAGATTCGAAAATTTTTGTTGCATTCTGACAGACTTCTAAAGCCACATGACATTACAGAGTTATTTGGAAAAGCTTATTTAAGGTGCGTAACAGGTGAGATAGCTGTAAATGGCTTCAAAATCAGCGGTATATATCCATGCAATCGCCACATATTTACCGAGGCTGACTTCCTGGGACAACCTCAACTGCGATCAACAGTATCGACATCACCACATAACACATCGGCAATAACAACAGTGATAGAACCATTAGCAACAGATATACAGCCTGGGCCCTCGACAATCAATGATCATGTAGAAAACACGATTCTCAATGATCATCCCGGTTCTTGCGCTTCTGAATCATATTTGGTTTTACTGCATGATATATCACCTATCCCAAAGCCCAAAACTTCAACTCTAGGACGCAAAACATCATCGGCAGCTGTACTTACAACGTCAACTTACGTAAGGGAATTAGAAGCATCCGTGAAAAAAACTACAGAGGCAGCAGCTGGACGCGGTCGCATAAGCAGTGGCAGTCGACGTAACTTTAGGTCAAATGCAAATGTCCCCAGAAGAGCCCCTAGTCCTAGTTCAAGCAGCAGCTCTGACAGTGATGAAGATGTTCTTCCAAGCAGTGGTGTTGATTCCGATGTTGATGAATCTTTGCAAGGGGCAGTTTCTGAGAACAACGATGCAACGTGTATTTTTTGTGACCGCCGTTTCTCTGATGACCGAAAGGGCGAAATATGGGTTCAGTGCCAAAGCTGTGCGATGTGGCCACACAATGGGTGCTCTGGAGCCGAACGACAATATTACATATGCGATTTTTGTAGATAAAACTTTGAGAGCTTATTGCGTTTCTACTATATATTTTTCTCGGCAATATGGCTACCAGGGGCCATATTACCTGCCTACTTCGAAAAAATGAATGTTTGCAAGGTCACAAAAATATATTTTTCTGGAAAAATTTAAGATTATTATTTTTTCACTTATATGACCCCTTACTCTTGAATGATTGAATATTATAATGACACAAATAGGTCAACGAGAAAACATTAGGTTGTTTTTTACGTGCAAAAATTAAAATGTGGGGCCATAATACCACCTTCTCTTCTATTGTTCTCTTTTTGCTCGGTTTAATGTAAATCTCTTCCTTATTTCTCTTGTGGTTATACTGTAGTGTTATTTCTCGTCTCATTTTCACAAAAGCATTATTAATTTTTTCTATTAATTGTTCTCTTCTATTAATGGATTCGGAATACACTAGTGCCTTAGCACTGCCCCAGTCGTAAAAAAAAGGGGGGTCAAGTTCGGCGATCTTGCAGGTCATGGGATCGGACCATCTTGTTATTTTTTCCATTTATTTAAGCAAGTTTGTTGCTTACTTGTTCTTCAACTGTTTGTATCTAATGGTGGTTGAATCTGAATGAAGTAATAGTAGATTGGAGAGTAAAATCAATTTTGCACCGTTGCGACCGTAAATAGAAAAAGTATTAAAACTTCAATCAAAAAAACTGGTGATTTTCTCAAAAAAATAAAAAATCATTATTTATCCTTAAAACCGGCGTTATAAATAGCCAATAGCCTCAGCCCTCCGCCATTTCCGTTTGGCTACTCACCCTCCAAACACCCTGTATTTCTCAACATTCGATCATAGATATATGAAGTATCGCTCAAAACTCGTCGAAAAAAAATATAATTTCAGTCGGTGGCTCATAGTACATGGCTTGGTTGATTTCTCACGATCTGTCTGCGAACATATTGTAGCATTACAGATATCTAATGCCGTCCCTGCAATAAAAGGATGGTATCGAGAATTGTAGTTTACTTCAAGGTCAAAAACATGTACGAAACTACGCAGTATCTATAGAGTATCTTACGTACATGCTGGGCACAACCATCAAAATCTGTAAAATATATTTTCATAGCTTTACGGTTAATTATCCCCTACCAGAGATGCGACAGTCTGATTAGCAGATCCGAGTGGATGTTAATAACAGCCACTATTGAGAGTTTTCGGAGGCTTTTGCTGTCCATGCCTCTGTGTTTTAGTGCATATGAATGAATGAATGAATAATGAAATTAGAATCGTACCGGCCACCTTGAGAAGGCTGCGCATAGGTCATTTAAACGGTCGCTCCTGCACCCCTACATTTCCGAAAGCTCAAGCCTCGCCCTTCTCGCAAAGTACAGCCCTGAGTCCCAGTTCCATAACGTTATGGAGATCCAAAGCGACGGACCCTAGGAGAATCTGCCTGTAGTTGCTCAGAGCCTGGAAGCGACACAGAACATGCACCGAAGTCTCTTCCTCTTCTCCACGGCGCTCACACAAGGGATTCTCAGCCACCCCCATCACATTCAGGTGGCGCCTCAGCGTGTTACCGCCTGACACCAGTCCCACCAGCATCCTTAGGTTGGCTCTATCCAAAGATAAGCAAAAACATGAACTCCCTTACCTGACGGAGATGTCTCGAGATGCTTCCCCATTTCCGAGAATGTTGCTTGCAATCCACTTCTTCATTTTCCTCTACCTATCCGCGGATCTCTACATCCATCGGTGGGACATCCAGCAGAGGTTCCATTGCACTCAATGGTGTTGTCCGCACTGCGCTTGGGTGCTTAACATTACGTGCTGATTGTATTCTGCGTTTAATCGCTACTCGAATGTAATGTCATAACAAAATGGGAAAGTAACAAAATTTGGGGCTCAACAGATAGTATGTTTCTCATTGTATAAAACCTGACATTTGACATGATTGCTTCCAATGATTATGGTGAATAACTGCGTACTGACTGTACAAACTTCATAAAAGTCCACAGAACGTGGAAACGTTCTCTCATTAATTAAACGTAGCGAGAGAGATGAGACTGGAAACAATTTATTAAACACATATCCGGGGGATCATAAAAACATCCTAAATTGGTCACAATATTCTAACGACTATGGCCAGCAAAGACATTAATTTTTGGGCTCAGAGCAGATGAAGGATACGAATTAATCTTCACACAAAAGTGGACCCTTGTTGGCGAATAATAAATAAGTTGTACTTTCAAAAAAAAAGAGCTTGCTAAAACTTTATCTGACTACGTAGAACAATCAGAAGCTTGCGGAGCATTTTAAAACAAAACATGGGAATAGTTCTGACAAATTCTTTCACATTCACTTTCTAGTTTTCACACATGAACAGGGCAGGTATTGTGTTTGCAATAATAGAAAAATATCATTTTTTGACTACTTATGGAAGAAATCACCATTATTGACCGCAATGCTCTATTGAGAATTAGCATGTATCTCCCTAATTAAATAGTGTAAACAGAGTGACAGTTGCACAACTGAACTTGTATTTCGAAATATTTCAGAACGATTGACTAATACGTGGTATAGCTCTTTATATAGCCCTCCATATTGTTTGAAAACGACATTAAATGTTGACGAAAAGAACAAATTTGTACCCCTGGATTGATCAGTCAAAATCAAACCGGCTGTTTATTGCATACATTGAGTTTGTCAGTTTGACACCCGGCAATTAGATATTTCAAAGTATTTGTAAAATGGGTTGAAAACGTCATGTAAAATCAAACATTTTGTTATATATTGGGTTAGTAAGGAAAACATTCTATACGTATCTACTATCAGCCAATAATGGCCCACTTCTCAAGCTAGGTACGTAATGCACTATTTCTCCGATCAAACTGTACATAACAATCGATCATCATCCAGTCTCACTACATAACACTGCAACCTGTTATGGGTGTCAGTTTAATCCCATAATGATTCCTTCTTGTATTTTTTGCTTTTTACATAAATATCTATCAAACAAGTTACCAGATCGCAATTAAAATGTATTTTTGAGTCTTTTGGACAATGTTACGTCGGAACATTCATATAATTCTTTCCAGAGATAGGAGTTGCCATAACGCTGACATGTAAACTTTGAGCGCATCACCAGACCAAATTCTCCGACATAAGATCCTAATATTTCACAGAGATTCATGCCTCCATAGGTACTTTCCAGAAAAAAACCCGAACCCGGTCTGAGATATAACCGTCAAGCCGGATAGTGGTTTTGACCCCTTTATTTTTTGTCTATTGTATATGTATTACCTAAGATATGACCGCCAACCTAACTAACCTAAGTAACGCCATTTATTTTTAGCATTCTGGATTAACCCTCATTGAGTATTGTTCGTCGCACTACAGTCGAGGCATGCAGTTCTGCCCTCTGCCATGTTGGTTGTGTAATTCTAATAAATTATTATACTATCTGCCATCTGGCAGATAATTCGCGTACAACACACAGAGACGGCTGATGGCAAATTCGATAACCTCGTCGTAATTTTACTGCAATGATTAAAGCGAAACGGGCAAACCACACGTTCAGTAACGTCAAAATTGTTAGCTCAGCAGAAGTAATTCAATTCTGGAACGCTGGCATATTTGCCAATCAAGCATTTGAACAGTGGAAAGAAAAATGCTTATGACATTTACAAGCAATGGTCGAATAATAATGCGAAAATTCTCTTAAAGAAAATTTTCCAATTTAGTTCAAGAAACTACCAAAGTACAGGGTTCGGAAGTTACATACTCACTGAGCCGAGAGAAAATATATCTTTGGAGTTGATAAGAACTGGGACACTGGCCCATGCGACAGAGGAATGAACGTTACCTTTAACGCCACTGACACCTATTACGTACTTCTAATGTAAATTGAATTTTAGCTGTATTTTTGAGGGAAAATCGCTTCAAACATGATGATATCAAGTAAGCTTTAGCCATTTTCTACTTCACATATCCGTGCCCTTTATGACTGCAATTTAACTGGACAGTAGACAATGTTCCTGAGCGAACTCCTAAGCAGATTCATTGAAGTATCACCGAAAGAAGAATTTAGGCACGCAAAGCCCGATGAATGGGGACGCTAATTTGAATTGACTTTGCGCCAAATAATGCAGCCCTAAAAATGTTTTTAACACAGCCGCTAGCTGCTGCCTTGGAGTGTGTGCTTTGACTTAACCTCGTTGGAAGGTCTTCCATAGATCTCACACAAAAACGTTGCAATTCTGAGTTACAGTAATGGTGACCTGACTCTTTGTATACTCAACACGTAAACGCTTCATATGTTTATCCATCAGTACTGCCCTCCGGTACTGCGAAGGTTCGGTGCTGCTCTTTGTTGCAGAAAATTTTGAAGAGTTGATTTATTCTTTATAGTGAGGGCTCCCAAGCGATAGATTGAAGTAGCACGCTGAGCTAGAGGAACAGATACCGTACATTCTTCATATCAAACCTTCTCTGCTAAATCTTAAATAAAAGTAAAACGGGTAAGGTCTAATTCAAACCACATCGTTCACTTTGCGTCACCGTTTCCAGAAAATTAACATTGTACTTCTTGTTTTTCTCACACAAAAAAATAGAAGGCGCTTATTCTGAGCTGCCGATCTAAGCATAAACTGTTTCTCCAACCCGTTAATTACCGCTGCACGGACAGCATTGCGATAGCTTTGCTATTTGCACTAACTCACACTACTTAGGCATGGCTGTAAACCAACAGACCAGGCATGGTATGGTTTCTCCCCCTAAAAAGCTATTTAGGAATTTTAGTTGATGTTAGGTAATAGGCTGGGAAACAAAAATTCGTCACTTATATTTTCACAGAATGTTGCTCTATTTTCATTTTTCTAGTATTACAACATTTTATGATAGATCTAATCCTAACTTAAACAGCTACAAAACCAGCGATGTTGAAGGACTTGTGAAACCTATTATATATAAATAGATGGAGCGACTAAGCGAAATCAGTGACCCCCAAAAAGCTCAGTACCTCCTGCATAAACAAAATTTGGTATTTTGCATATACAAACCGCGTACGAATAAATACCAAAGTATACTTTCCAATGGAATTGGCGTATTTGCTTACGCCAGCAACACAACAGTGCGGTACAAGTCTTAGGTCTAGTCTCAGAGACAGCCGAAATGGGAAGCAGATAAGTGGGTTTGTTCTTTTGATAAACTATAAACGTTGTGGGCAAGTAAGTGAAATCTGACGATCGTACCAATTTAATATTTCAAACGTGTCGTGTCTATATATGCATAGAAAAACCATTACTGGTTTGCTCTGTGAATACTTAGTGTTCCGACCTCTTGATAGCGGACCGTGATGGTGCGGAGCGACAACTCTGCGCTTAGCGCAGAATGTCGATCAGTTATGGGCTGGAGAACGTAAGAGTCTCTATCGTCTTCATCACAGAGAATAAGAATGAAAATCAGATTGGCGAAACACTGGTAGGTGGTGATCGTCAGAGTTTCCTAGCCGCGCCTAAAAAGTCATAAATAAGAGGGACGGTCAGTTAATAAGAGTTTGCTGTAAAGTTTAATCGAATATTTATGAAGTTCGAAAGTTCTCCTTCAGAGGGACATGTTACTAAGGAATATCATATCCACTACTGAGGAGGGAGCCCATGAGCTTAGAATTTGTCTGTTCAGAGTGAAATCGCCTTGTTGATGTAGGCATATAAATAATAACTAGGTTTAAAAGTCACCCAAATCTACTCCAATCCTTTCGAACTCAGACGCTAATAGGTTATGAAAACATAGTGAATAATGTTCACTAGTTTCCGTGGACTGTGCTGTAGAAAACATTATAAAGTTACACTTTCTGCATTCTCCCAAAATAACTTTTTCTTGGATGTTGTGATCGTCCGTAGGTGGCAAATGGTCTCTAATTGTCGAACGGCGGATACCTAAGGCGGGGCCAGAATGTGTGCATGTTGCATGCATACGTGTTCTGTTGCTACAGTCCAAGTGGCGTCCTTCCCTTTTCCCTGATCCCGCTGAGGTCTTCATGGTCGTTAAGTAAAAAAAAAACTCCTTCCTGAGATGATGTCGTAACTATTGATCAGAGTGAGTGCTTCTGTCATGAGCTTAAGGTAGCAGGGACACACGGATCATAGCAAAGTTCTGCTGAATGTTGAAGAAAGGAGAATCGAAGAGAAAGCGTAAAAGAAAAAGGTTGAATAGGAGTGAAAAATACTGTCCTTTTGTTTCATGTAATCTCTTTAACATCATTTTAAACTGGTACTGTTAGATATTATGTAAAAATTGAATTTCACATTCAAGACTCCTAATCTTTATTTCTCAATAAAACTGAATACTGATGCAACAAAATATGAGCTGTATTTCATATTGAGATACAGAAGTTCTCAGTGAAATCAAATAACCACCGGAAAAGAGAAATGCTGTTAAATTTGGAAGTGGTTGTGGTTTTTCCTTTTTTGGTGGACGTGCACAACATCTTATACGTAGCACATTCACCATCATATTAGTTTCAACCGCTTTTTGTAATCCCTTGTATGTCGATAAGTATAAGGTAGAGGAAAACGATTAAAAAGATTAAAAGACAAGATCAAAAAATGAGAATGACTTTGGTTGCATACGGCCATTGAACAAGTGAACTTTTCAACCAAACAATTTCTTGACCGTAGCACTGGGAAGTTTTAGGCGAATCTTTCGTTTTATCTAAACTTACTTATTTTTCTTATTTTCCATTTCTAGACTTCCTCTCACGTCTAAGGAAAACTAAAAAATCATATTGCAGTCTAATCAATAGCTTGAAAGAGTATCAGCACATCAGCGCTTTAGAGAATTGGAATCGCTGAAAATGGAAGAATTATTTGTGTCACACTTGGTTACTTACATTTATAAGCTTTTACACAATCTAGTTCTCCATTTATATAAAATAAACTTATGTCTAGAGGTAACATTCATTCGAGAGGCCTTTGACTGCAATGCCTCTTTATAAAACATTCTTCCGTAAATGCTTCACATACAATTCTTTACAATGAACTTCACATGCTACAAAATTACCAAGTTATGTATTCAAAAGACATGTCAAGGACTTAACTTTTGAAAAGAACACTCAACCATTTGCTTACCTATCACTTCATAAAAATGCTTAATACACATTTACTTCAGTTGTTTTATATAACTCCACAATGTTTAAGTATATTTTACCATTGAAATGTTTTGTTTGCTTGTATTTAGTGTATCGGGTTCAGTGGTAGAACTGTATGCTAAACTTTGCCCCTAATGTAGATGACAAACATTATATAGTTACTAAAACTTATTTAGGATCAAATAAGCCGTGAATAAAAAGTATTTTTAGAAAACTGTGCATGTTATATTCAGTTGGCACTTTTGAGTATTTAGATTTAACCGTGGATTGACAGCGGGTCTCACACGTATGCATACCAAAAAGTATCTAAATGGAAAGAAATCTCACCTCCATCCATCAAGATAGATTCCTCCGGGGTGTTGACTAATGTCACGTTTTGGCACTGCAGAAAACGGAAACAGGAACAAGAAAAGTGATAACAAGATCATAGATATACGAACACGTACGCTGAATCTCTCTAGCTTTTTGCTTTATCCATGCTTGATGTTCGGTCTACTTTCGTAGCGAGCTTTTATCGGGGCCATGTTGGCTTTTATCGATGTGCCATTACATGAGCGTGCCAGACCTCGAAGCGGAGAATCGAGATGTTATTGGAAAATTGAATTAAGATCAAAACATGTCAGTAAAGTATTCCTAGCATAGATTTTTGAATATAGTTCCAATATCACGAGTGAAATATCAGCAACCCATGGTTAAAATAAGACATGCTGTCTAGGATACCATGTTCCAAGAAAAAACTATAATATTCAGGGTGAGCTTTAAGTGAGGGATCGATCGACTGCTCCGTTATTATAAAAGGTATTTAAGAAATGTATAAAAAGTGTGGTCACACATGCCGCTCTCTACAAAGTGATTCATAATTACGTGACAATAGAAATATGCAATACTTAAAAGGAATGCCATGTATATTTCAGCATATTCTGGCAGGCTCCTTCAAAGGATGACATTTGATATAGCATACTCTAGGATCGCTTCTGCGGACGGATCCAGTGGGAGGTGCTTTAGGGCTCTGGATCCACCTCCCCCGACATATCAGAGTTTAAAAAATGTCGAACGTATTTTTCAAACTGCAGTCGACACCTCTTCTCTCTTAAATTTTCATTAACTGAAACATTTCTTCCACATGCACCCCACCCTCAAAAAAAATATTTTCTAGATCTGCTGTCCCTGACTGACGTGATATTTTGTCCGAACAACCTGTCTTGATAGCTTGAAAGTCAGTCATATTTCCAGATAGAACTTCCCGCCAACATGAGCTTCATATCCCATGTTTCTTCGACATTTAAGCATTTTATAAACTTTATGCATCATTCGTACAGGGCATTTGTAAGCAAAAAAGTTTATATTTAAGTTACTTGCACTATTCCAGAAATAACAGTTCAAAATAAATAATTACCTCATGATCACCGAGGACCTGATCTGGCACGAACACATCTCGTCGATAGCTGCAGCTGCTGGAAAAAAGCTAGGCTATTTGTTTAGGGCTAAGAAGTACTTTTCTCCGCATGACCTTCTCACTCTATACAACGCCCAGATAAGGCCTAGCCTCGAGTATTGCTCGCACGTTTGTGGTGCTGCCACCCCGACTACATTATCCATGCTCGATGTTGTCTAGAGGAGGGCGGTCCGACTGATCGATGACTCTTCTCTAACAGACAGTCTCGGAACTCTTTCGCACCGGCGGGCTGTCGGCTATCTGGCTCTTCTACCGTTACACCAACGGGCTTTGCTCCTCAGAGCTCTCTTCCATGACTCCGACGCGCGATGCGCCTGCCAGACAGAACCGCCTAACTTTGGCATCCCAACCTAACCGTGTCGAACTTCGTACATCCAGAACCGGCCGATACGACCGCTCCTTTGTCCCGAGAGTGTCGAGATTGTGGAACAACCTACAAGAGGAAGCTTTTCCCAGTTCCATTGACCTTAGGCAGTTCAAAAATCGTATTAATAAAATTTCTTTGGGATCATCATAGCAGCCGCGGTGTTCCGGCATTTAGGCTTCTGCCTGCGCGGCTGCTTCGATAGATGGAGGAGGATTGGAGGATTGGAGGATGGGAAAAAGCTTTGGTTGAAATTTACCTCCCAAACCCTATATTATGCTACATCGAACTTCTTGCTTTGAAGGGCCCCTTAGATTAGACTCAAATATACAAGGCATTCAATTTGAAAAATGTATATTTGTGTTGTCACGTACTCATGGATCACATCATTCAGAGTGTGGCACGCACATTTTCCAAGTGAGGAGCCTATATTTTTTATAACTTTTGTAAATTAATTTTTTAGACATGTGTTATAATACCTGTACTTGTTTGTTGTTAAAAGCATCATGGACAATGCATTCATGACAAGTCAAAGCATATATGGCACGCCTAGATCTATGAAAGGAGAGTATGCCGCTCTTTTGTGTTCTGAAGCTTTTCAGATTCGTTGAAGGTGGAAAATTTTGGACGGAAATAAATGTTTTGTCAACAGTAGGGCACAATTAGTCCATAGACATCCTGTCCCTGAACTATCGGTAGATTATCTAACTATGTCGCATCTCCCCACATTTTGTTTCTCAGATAATGACACTACACTCAGTGCACCCCTGGAGCTCTGAAAACCTGGTTCATGACATGTTGCAAAATGTAGCAGACGGCAGGTAAAAATTGCTAATCCTCCCATTGAGTAAAACTAACCATTCAGCTGTATTAAAATAACGCCTCAAATAGTATTTTACTATCCTCATCTATACAATTATGTAGTAAAAAGCGGACGCAGTGATTGTATAGTCACGCGAAACAGTACAGTAATATTCTGTTTAAAAATGAAAAAGAGATGAGACTCAGACTCATGAATGAAACCGGCAATACCACTTTTCATTCGTCAGTTGATCAATTCAACTCGCGGCATTTACACCGAGAGTTAATGATTTCCGGTAGTTGTATCTGGTGATATGTTACCATGCACCATTTTGTACCTTATTTGTTCTTTTGTACCCGTTTTGTACATTAGTTCTTTGGAACCTACTTGCTTTTCTATGAATTTTACATTCAATTCAAATGGTTCATTGGTTTTTGAAATGACGGATGAAGAGGAGCCGCAGAGGAATTGAGGACAAACGCACATTCGTTATTGCTTTTGGATACCCAAAGAACTGAAAAACAGACACTGAAAAGCCGCTATTTGAAACTAATGGTTTTATTCCTTCAAATCACCAGCCGGTTTCAGAAGAAACTATTCCACCTCTCCATAAAAATATCGTATATACATCACGCTATCGGCCCTCCTGTATATCACCCTAATTATTTCTACTGTTACCTAATTAGATATCAGATTCAGCCCAGTTAAAATACACCGAAAAGGTAATTCCAGAAACGCGTTGTTCTTGCCCTAGTGACATATTACCTTGTGATGCGTAATTACAAATATTTCTGTGTTCTTCTAGGATCTGAGACTGGAACGCCTATGTAACTACATTAAATATGAGCTCGAATGCTCTCTCCTAGACATATCGCTAGACACATTATTCTGATAGTAAAATACGGAAGACAGCAAGATGCTGGAGGGTCTAGATGTAATACACTAATGTTCATCCCTGTTCCGTTCTGCTTTGATAACGTTATTGTGTTAACCTGGCTTTATTGTTTCCTCAGAGATATGCATTTCTTTTAAAGAGTATTTCAGAGAATATATTTCTTCAAGACAGTTGAACAGAGCTTCTTGCTTTTTATCTGAGTACTGTTATTGGACACAACAACAAAAGAGTAATGGATGCACGCCCATCTGTCTACAATGACAACAGATTTTAAATTTTGATTACAAAGTTGCAAAACTGTTTTATTTATCTTGTGATATTAAATGCAACATAAGACAGTGTAATCTCGAGACAGCGAAAAAGAGGATAGTTAAATCAGGAGATGAGAGTTCTGACTGGATTTTGCTCTTGACACATCGACCCCCAATGCTGACATGAGATTCTTGTTTAGCGAAAAAAAAAACACAAAAATATAGTACACCATAATTTTGTGGATCTGTGAACTAACCAAACTGAAATTGAATTAAAGTTATCTCCTAGTTCTCGATTGTGGTACAATTAAATGTAGAATATTTACATAATATAGTTTTTTAAAAGGGCAGCTGAAATGTCGGTGAAGTTATTGCATCAGCGTAACTGGTTCTACTTCCTGTTGGTGTGATGAGTCATGTAACTAAAAAAATTCAAATTTGTCATTCATTCCAATTTAGTTCAGTCGTGGTCTGTCTCTCTGTTTTCCTTAAATATGTATACATTCGTCAACTGAATTTCTGATGACTTTCTTATTATCTATACATAAGTTATATACAGGGGAATATAGAAAAACGTGGCAGTATTTCTACGATACTTCAAAAATAAAAAACACAGTAATATAAACATGGGTTTTAAAATGCCCTCTGACCATGATACAGGATGTTAAAATTATAATTTTGAAACCGAAAAAAGCTTTAACTTCGGGGTGTATTAAAATATTGACTTAACATGTTTTACGCCTGGTACTGACTTCATAAACAATACATACAAAACCGTTTGTGCCCTAAACCATGCCAGTGACGTAAAAATTAAGAAATTTCCCCTTCAGGACGAGAAAGAAAATATACTTTTTTGAAACATACATTCCATTTCTGAATAAGGTTTTCAAATTTACATGTATCGGTTTTCTTGGGAACTTTTTGCTAAACTACCCCTCTTCTGTATTTGAGACTCAGAGAATCAGTATAAAAAACTTCTACTCAGATAATACGCTGGTTAACGAAGTTTGACATTCAAAATTGTATGTAGTGTATTAGAAGACTAACCCTAACTTGCGTGATAGCGTCATTTGATCAATGATCATGTTTTGTTCTCATTCAGTCTTATCTGTGGCTTGAAAATCTACAACATCCTGTGCCTTTCTAATGGAACAATTGAGGGCCTATGTTTATATGATTTTTTATTTTTGGATTTACTCTACCCTGGAAATACTGGCACGTTTTTCTAAAACACTCTGTATAAGTTAAGTGGTAAGTGCTTTGGAGTAGAAAAGCCAAGCACATGTACTAATGTATACAAAATATGCTGATGTCACAGTTTACTTCGATGCACATAGTACATTTTCCAATCAAGGACTTTCGCAAATACAAACCCATTATTCGTAATTGCATCAAATATTTCTTTAAACGCAAAATTATTTAGATTAGACCTCAGTGTAAAAACATCAGAAGATCTCGACCTTTTTGGTAAAAATATGATCGGAATTCCATGATTTAATTTTGTCCAGTAATGCTTGAAGGAGTCAATAATCTATTTATATGTAGTCGCACAAATATTCCATTACCACAGAGAAAATCTAACTTGGAACGGTTATTATGACATCGATTCAAAAAACCGATTTTAATTTCGAGCTTGTGTGTTATTATCTCGGCTCCACGGAAAGCTTTAAATTATTAGTATTTCTTATAAATAACCACATTATGGTTGGACGTAGATAAGCTATTACAGTGTTCCATCTGTATGTTAGGAATTCTTATGAGAACTTGCTTCTTACAACTTATGAAATTGGAATTTTGCAAGATGATTCAAAATTGGAGAATAAATTTTCACAATTTCGATAAACACCAGTGAAGATTACAAACTAACTAAATACGTGAAATATATTGAGAACAATGTATAGATAGTCCTAACCTAACATTTCTGATAATGATAATATACACCATCTGTCTGATTGACAAAACCATCAACGTATTGTATTCCTTCTCTCATCTCGTCTTTTTAGTTTTTATACTGCCAAACATGGTAAACTCTTAATGCAACAAAATTGATTCCCGCTTCTGGGTTCCATAGGAGGACTGGGAAGGATTTCCTGACCAATGTTGGGTTTCGAAATTCTCATGGACTGCAACTACATGAAAGTAGATGTCTCGCTTTTTCCATATTCCTCGTGAATCGTATGGCTTTTAAAAATTTTCCTGTCCTTGACCATAACCTTCAAGGGAAAACCCATGATCACGATTGGTGAGTCTTTGAGAAATCCTAGCAACAGTATGCCTTTCTTCTTCTCTGATAATGTTATTTTAAGACTTATGTTGTCCTCCCATATCTAGTGGTAACGGTTACTTCTGGGTTCCGTATGGGGTAAAGTAGGGGGTAACAGCGGGTTGACCTCATTGGGACTTTTGATCGTCATGTTGAATTATACCTGTATGCGAAATTTCAAAAAATTTTGACAAAAGCCATTCTCCAGAAGGAAACTGTCTGGTTCTTTCATTTCTGTGATGGGTATTTTTATTAGATTTCCATCGCGATATCGGAAACCATAAAATAAAGCAAGTGTATTTCAGCTCAGTTTAATCCGAGACCATTGGTCTCACGTTGCGGACTTGAGCAGGATTTCAAGCCAATAATATACAAATTTTAGAAACTTCACCGTCACACCTGATATATGAGAATGCAATTGGACGTAGACTTATAGGTTGACTTACAAAGCATGGTTACTAATTGAAATAAAAAACTTCCAAATTACATGATGAAACAAAAATTTCAGTGTATCGTGATCACTGGACTTTAAATTTGTTTTGAAAAATGCTGTCGGAGCGAGGCAACCGAAATACAGCTAACAAAACCACAAGGTAAGCTTTGGAAGGTAATTTATGTTCATATTGGACTGGCAGTTGAATAAAGCTACTACGTTTGCTCTTAGTTAAAAGTCTGTCAGGTCTGGCTACCCAGATACCAAACATTTTTAAGGAGAAAAGGGAAAGAAGGAAAGAAAGGAAGGAAGAAATATAGCAAAGAAAATAAGTAAATCATTTGAAATAGCTCAAGCATCATTGCTTTGACTACTCGAATTATTGTGTGACTCCAAAGAATAATTTTGATCGGTTTTGTATACTGAAATAATTTTGGCTGGTCTGAATTTACAATTTAATTTTGATCACAGTGCGAGGCGCGGCCTGGAATGTTTGCGAACTTGCTCGACTGTGTAGTCTACTGAATCACGCAACAGAGTGTTGCTGTGCGATTCCGCTTGATTATAACGCCGCTGCGCCTGTTGTTTTACGTAATCCCTTAGATATGAGATTTCAAGATCTCTGTGAATAGTCTCATTTAACACGTACCAAAGGGCGTTAGTAATTGTGCGTAGGGTTATGTTTTGCAGGACTTGCAGTCTCTGCATGTGCTTGGCAAGAAAACGCCGAGCCGCGCATGCGTAGGTGATTGCGGGTCTTATGACCATTTTATACAACCGAATCTTGTTGATCAAACTTAAAGAATAAAGCTATAGATGTCGAAGAAAAATGTAAAATGACGGAACTGGAATAACTGTGAGCTTCATCTTCATCTCTATTCAACTGCCAATGCAACATGAAGATGAATCAGATGATAAGTGTTTAGAAGCTACATACTGCAAAATCAGCAGAAATGTTGGTATTTCAACTCGTAACCCTAGTTGTTGGCCAAATAGAATGCGATGCACGTACAGATTTCTCAGAAAAGCTAGTTAGCTTGCCCGAGCAACACTGAGCGAGCAGTTACTTTGTGTTTACTTATGGCTCAATCTCCGAAGTTCATTACGGTTGCAGTTAACGCGAACCAGTCTCCATCTGCAGCAGTGCAGCGCCTTGACGCTAATATCTTATTAAAATTAATCTAGAGAGAGAGATGCTAGCAAGACAAACGAAACTTTCCCGGTTAAATTTAATGACGACGGCGACGAGTACTAAGTGCAAATTTGATGTTTCTTTCTTGGTTTCTTTATTCTTTGTGGTGATAAAATGCTATGCACGTGTGCTTGCAGGGCATTATTGCTCCGTATATTGTCTTAGATAGTCAAAAGACTAAACGCGAGGAAGGAAAATGCCAATTAATTTACTCTACATTTAGGTGGATGCTCAAGGTATCCGTAACGGAGCACATCCACCATATATTGACTTGAGTAACCACTACCGCGTTTCTTTAACACTTCAGATGTGGCTTAATTATAATGTATCACTTGAGAAAAATAATAGTTCATGTATATGTTAAGATAAAAGCAGTGCGCCATCTTGAAACATTTTTTCAACTTCATCTGATACCTTGTTTAACCCGTTTAACTCTAGAATATAAAGTCACTATCTCTCAAAATTTCACATTGAGAGGCGGTCGAAGTTGAAGGTTCTTGTACATCGAACCACTTATAACTCGATAATCAGTCAACAAATATTGATATGTCAATCTATTTCTCTTGGAAGGATCTATCCGAAGATACAATAAAATATAGAACATACAACATTTATAAACATTTCCAAAGTCTGACAAAGAATAAGGTTGATGAAACATGCTATAATGTTCTGATAATAATAATAGTGTTTACAGGAAATATCAATAAATATCAATTAAGCACAGTAAATAGATACATAGATAAGAATAATAGTATATAGGTAAGTAATAATCAAACACAATATCCTAGAAGTTCTTCAAGGTAAAGTTCGAGAACGCGAGATTGAGTGACATTAAATATGTCGCAGTTACTGATGAAATCATAGTAAAATGTAGCACAATAACGGTTGCCTAAGCTTGGAACATTAAAACATATCTTACTTGAAATATATGGACAGTAAACCTTATTGTGGAGTAAATTGAACAAAAACAACAGAACGGAAATATTTCGGCGTACTTCAAACGGTTTGATCTTAAAAGTTTTGAGGAATACATTATCGTCGAAGCCTCTTTGTGGATAGAAACCATTGCATTTGAAGAACATAAACTCTACTGCTCTTCGTTGAATAGATTCCAATCTGCTAATAGAGTTTTGATAAATAGGTGCCTATATAAGCGACGCAGATTCAAGCTTGCTTCTTACGTATGCTAGATATATAATCTTGACTGTTTCAACGTTCGATAAACCTGATCAGTTTCCAACACAGTACCCTAGCATTCGGAAAGCAGACGATGTAATGCTATTTATATGATCATTAAAAGTGAACTTGATATCAAATGTAACACCTAGGTCCTTATAACTGTAACTCCATTCTAACCTTACCTGATTAATACTGCAGTCATCATAAAGCATAACATTTCGTTTCCTGCAATATGTTGCTACTTTACATTTTGACACATTTAGTGTGAGGAGGTTTTTGGAACACCATGAATTAATAACTGCCAAGTTATTTGAAGAAAATGACAGTCTTCGGAGGTTACGATATTATTATAAATTCTTAAATCATCAGTAAAAAATAACTGATGACATTCAATCTCAGGCGACAATCATTAATAAATATCAACAATAATAAAGTTCCCAAGTTAGACCCCTGGGGAACTCCTGAAGTAGCTATGTAATTATTAGACTTGTAACCACCGTATTCTACAAATAGTGTTCTGTCCGAAAGATATGACTGGAGGAGCGAGAGTAGATTTTCAGACAGTCTTAAGATTAATAATTTATGTAGTAATAAGAGATTGTTGACTCGGTCAAAGGCTTTCTGTATATCTGTATAAACTACATCAATCTGGCCTTGTTGATCCAGAGTCTTGGCAACAAACTGGGTAAAACAAGCTAAATTATATGTTGTTGACTGCCCAGAAACAAATCCATGTTGAAATTCAGCGGTATGGTGCTTGAAAAAATTATAGATATGCTCATAAATAGTTATGTCGAATAATTTGTTAAAATTACACCAAATGACAATCTGACGGTAGTTCGTCATATCAGATGTATCCTCGCTGTTGAAAACAGGGCATACTTTAGACATCTTCCACATTTGCGGAAAACAACAAGTGCGTACCATCAGATTGAAAATAACAGAAAGTCTAGTAAGAGCGTGAATGCAATCTTCGACTATGAAGCTAGGAATATTTTCCACTCCGGAGGTCATCTTATTCAATAATTTCCTAACTGCAAGAATTACATCATTTTCAGTTATCGTATAAAGATTCAAACAGTCGTTGTAACCTTGCAAATCATGATAACTGTTTGGTGAATCCTGCTGAGAAAACACGCTGGAAAAAAATGAAGCAAAACTATCAACAATTTCTCGAGGCGAATCATATATGTGGTCATTGAACGACATATCACCAGGAATTCTTCATGAGAAATGGTACAAAAATATTGAATAGACTACAAGATTAGTTATAATGTTAACAAAAGGCTACTTACAACGTTAAAATCCCCGTTTCATTATAAGCAATCCCAAAAACAAAGAAAAACATCAAAAACATAACATTCAACAACTCCACAGGTCACAGTATGGAAATCAGAACATTAAAAAAATCCATTGATAAAGTTTTTTGAACTTATTAAAGTAAAATCCATACTAATCGATGGAGGAATTATTATAATCAAAATTTAAGTAAAATCCATACCTACTATAATAATTGATGGATGAGTGTTGTTTTGATCTTTTATGATGTTTTACTCGGTTTTTGAGATTTCTTGTCATGATACAGGAGTTCACCGTAATTAATACGGAAGTTCATTCAGTACCTTTGTAGCTTTCATAACAAAGAAAATAAAGATTTTCGAAAGCTTGATATGATAAGAACTAATTTTCTTCCTGACCATCTGAATTTTGATTGCATTACGACTGCAAACTCAAGATTCTAAAACAACAATCTAGAAAGAAATGTCGACAAGGAGGACGAAACCTTTCTGGTTAAATTAAGTGTCAAATAAATGCTACATTTTTTGACTTCTTCTCGTATATGGCTTGGACTGATGCAAATGATACAAACATTAATTGAGTGTAGGTTATGTTCGTATAGTACAGTACTGACTGTGATCCGTCAGTATTTATCATTCAGTGCGATATGTATTGACCGTCTTGCCAGCACGTGTATTGGTGTAAGAGGTTACTTAGAAATCCACTGACACTGGCGGAGTGATCAGTAGAAACTGATCACCACAGTAAGGGAAGTGCTAACACCAGCGATAGCCATGTTGACACAAAAATTGTTTAATTGGTAGCATGTAAGCTTACACGAGGCTTGGCTTAGCATTTACACTGTAGGACTCCGAAATAGAAAATTTAACGATCTCAAGCAGTAGAAGGTGTTGTGCAAAATATAAAAAAATATATATTTACCTATACTCAGACAGGCAAGAAGTCATTAACATAGTACTACCTCTAATCACTATCTACGGAAATGCGAGAAATGTTCAAGGTAAGATAATCACCATATCTACAGGAGCTCTTATGGTAAACATATAACTTTTTCATACAGTTTCAATTTTCGGATCATATGAAGGCTGGAGGATTAAAGCGTTACAACACATCTTGTAGAAAGTAGACAATTTCGTTTTTGAGTTATCTGGCTTGAGACGTGATAAATCTGTAGTTTCCGTCGTACTGAGATTTTTCTACATTACTTCATTTTATACAAGAAAATAAGGATAGAAACATCTCAAACACTGACAGTATGAAAAACGAACAGCACAAAAATCATACTGCAAAATTGGAAGATGACCTTCTGTTGTATTTGGCCAGTCGGTATGTACATACTGTTTACGTACAGTGTTATATGTTAGACAATTTGCAAGAAATTCAGAAAGACTAAAGGGCTCATTCCATATATGTGTCAACTGGACTTCAATAGAATTACATAAAATTTAAATCTGTTTCGTGGTCTAGATGGCAATACTTATGTTTACTTACTCGTATAAATGACCGCGTAGAAAATCAATAGTTGAATCCATTACTCAATGTCTCTAGAACTAGAGATTTCAAAGTAACCTACGAGGTCCGGTAATCACCCCTAATGGGAGGCAGGGTGTGGATGAAAATGTTTGATTATATTCATAGTAACAGTTTATATTTCCTTTTTAGAATATCATCATCACATCGAATGTCATGATGATACATGATTCGAGCGAATGTTTAATTTCTTAATAATATCCATTTGAAGCATAGATATGTATGCAGGGAGTCCAAGTTTGTAATCTGTTTGATGGAGGAGCTTTAGCTGGACTTACGTACTTTCAGCAGTAACGACTTAGTTCGCAGTTTGAGTCAAGCTTGGCAGACTAAACGCCCCCACGCAAAACTTTCGTTGAAACTGTCTGTGTACCTAGAAAATCGGTAGGTAGTTTCATTAAAGAATGAAGGCTTTCACGGCTAATTCTAATGTCATTTAGGTTTTTCGAGCTGTTGAGCCGTGGTCGGGTTGGATTTGATCCAGAGCTTTCGGCTAAATCTGCGGTAGCCATCTTTAGTTGCGCTGTCGGCGAGAGCGAAGTGCTCGGCTTGGCGGGTCGACTGAAACAGATCGGTCAACTGGATGGGCATGCGGTTTTATGGGCGATCGGTGGACTGAGCACTGAGCTGCCTGTTGGGGGTACTCTGTGTCCCTTGAGTGACGTGGTTTTTGCGCCGTGTTTTTTAGAATTGGGAACCACGTTTTGTTTGAAACAAGGGCTTCTTCTTTTCTATTGAAATTATCATTGTGTTTGTAGATTTCAGTTGCTTCTCTGTACATTCGGGCTGAATAGTGGATGGATGTTGATAGGACTTCAGTTTGGTCAAACAGAACATTTTGGCCGTCTTGGAATGCGTGTTCGGCCATCGCTGATTTATCAATTTGTCCCAGTCGACAGTTTGGAAGCTACGTTTAGTGGTGCCTACGCATACTTTGCCACAGGAACACGGTATTCTGTATACGCCGGCACCGCTCAGGGGGTCCCTACAACTGGATCATGTTAACATGGTTTTACAAGCAAACGGCTATGGCAGGGAACAAATAGAACAAATCCCATCGGAATTGCTTCTCCTATAAGAGTGTTGCGTGGTTCTTTGTCAAAAAAAAACCAATATAAATGTTTACAGAATATCCAGTAAAGGTCAAATACGGATCCTTATAGAACATAAAAATTATGTGGAAAATTCCTATTCAGAAATGGTCCACCGGCCTAGCCCGAAGATACTCTTATGGATACCTGGTAAATGTTCGTCATGTAGACATGAATAACCGATAAATATCAAATTTTCGCATTGAGTTCATGACTAAGCCACCCCCCATATTTTTATTTTCAATTTCGTCTGTCACAAAATAATTCGTTGTTAGGAAGTTATCTAGAGTGAAAATGCAGACAACGTTGTGCGAGTTTCAGGAAATAAGCTGCACAACCCCGTAAGAAATTATTTGTCCTCGGAATCCTTTGAAGAACACAAAAATACAGTTGTTTATCCCTGCAGGCATTATGTGCGCCCCCATCGTCTTTGGTGCCACGGACAGACATCAAACTGGCCTTTGCGGGTGTGTGTAGGAAGTAAAAATCGATTAAATTCGGGAACAAGTCTCCTGAAATTATTGGAGCATATTGAGTTTTGACTTTTATACTTTCTACGCTGACACGGTAGTTTCCAAACTTGAAATACATCTTTAGAATACTCAATGACTTCCAGTTATGGAAACTATGCTACTAATGTCCGTCGGTCTCTCGGTCGAAAAAAGAAGACAGTTCTTAGAAGCTTTTGATCATTTAGGTTTTGGAGATGTGGGTGAAATTCTGCGATTTGACATCAGCCAAAAGGGTTGTATTATTAATCGTACCATGCGTCTACTACTGTTGATTGATCTGTCAGTTGGCATTTTTGAAACCGCGTAGCCTCAAGTATAGATTTTTTTATATATACTTGAACCACCACGAAGGCCTATGGCCTAAACACCGATGAGTACCGTGAGGCTATAGGGGGAAATAAGGGAATGAGGGGGACGCCACACGGACTCTGGCGAGGGAACATATTTACATGCAACATGCACACATTCTGGCCTCGCCGGATCATACCTCCACGTTTGACAGTCAGAGACCATCAATCTACCACCTACAGGCAATCACAATATCCATAGCCAAGATAAAATTCTCTTGGGACGGGTTTCGAACCCGCGCAACGCACGGTGACTGATTAGTAGACCCATAACGTCTACCACTACATCACCGCTGCTGCCTAGATAAACTGATTTCGATTCGATTCAAATTACTGCAAACTTCTAGGACACACTCCAATGAATGTTCACATTGTCCAACTTTATTCAGCTTTTCCAGTCTAGTCTCATTTTATTTTAATAAGTTGCTCCTTTGCCATGTTCAAAGCACTTTTACAGGTAAATACAAAACTTCTAATAACATAATTCGTATTGATCCGCGATCCAGCATACTCTTTTGGAAAGATAATGCATGCACGCAAAAGAAAAGTATTGTGATCATAAAAGTCTTCGCACAGGTTAAAGTTTTTTTTTAATATCTCATAACGTCTAGATCTAACCACATAACCTCCGAAACAGCTGACCTAAGTTTAATAATACGTATATGAATACATCTCAATTTACAGATTACCAAGACGAACAAGTCCGCAGACTTTATGTATTGTGTCCAACGTTTGCCAAAGGGAACTTATTTCACTTCGACCTCTGGGAACTGGCGCTATTGGAATGTAGTCAACCATGATCTACATATTGGTTAGCGACCGAAATAAGCATCATTCAGAGGGTTCAGCGAGACGAACGACCCTCACGCCCTTTTCGCTAAAAGGGATCTGTTCAAGTTTTTGCTTTTCTATACGAGAATAGTGTCCCAAAAGCCCAGTAACTTATGTAAATTGGGTGAGTGAATAAGTTGCAGGGATTTGAAGTGGGTGTGATACAGTTTACCCACTTATATGAAGTGCTCTCAAGAGACGATCCTACTCGGTTTCGTTTGCAATTCATGGATTTGTATAGACTGAAGGATTCTGTGAGTTTGTATAAACTACGTAAAGGAATGCTTACCAGACAATTGTACATGATAGACCTAGTTTGAGGAGTGCGCCACTAAAGCACTTTTATATCCTGAGGCGTGCATTGTCGAAGGTTATAATGTGCGAGACCAATAATGGCCTTCTCAAGCGAGGTTTGTATAGATTTGTTTTGAGTACTATCTAGATAAACTAGATACTCAAATTTACATCATTCTCAAATCATTTTATAAATACTTCAAAATATTAAGTTACCTAGTGTCAGATTGACAAACTTAAATTAATGAATGCAACAGACAGTGGAGCTGAAACTGGTCTATGGTAGAGGAGTGAAGTAGAAGTGTTTTCTTTTTGTGATCATTAATAGCCGTTTTCAAACATTATGTCGATAATTGGGGTATTATAGAAGAAGAAATATGAGGAGCCATGCCTAAAATTATTTGTTGTCTCAGTCGCTGCAAAATATTTCAAAATATACTCGTGAAGGTCATTTGTCAAACGGATACAATTATGTTGGCGGGACACAATGTCAAATGACATTATTATTTACGTACTGGTGTTTTGTTTTCATTATTTACCTAGGTAGAGAAAAGCTATTCCTCAATGACGTCAATAATGGTGATTTCTTGGGCTAGTAGTGAAAAAAGTCCTTATTTACAAGATAAGGATTCTTTTTACTATCATATTTTATGACATGATTATAAGCAAGACACTAATATTTGCGATTGCTTCCGATTTCGGACAAAACAACAAAATGCAAGCACGAACTGCATATCCGTAGCTTGCTTATCAGGAAACCAGAGCATGTACGCCCGGCACATCTACTTCGATCTGCAACATTTTATTCCTAGCAAAGTGCCAGGTTCATGTTACAAACTGAAATGTCCGCGGTGCAAGTTGCGCTTGTCCGCAACGTGTTGCACACTGTGTAATGGGCCTAGGGTGCTGAAGGCGACCCTTCACACGTTCATCCAAGGGTTACGTCAACAAGTAAGGAAATACAAAATTCTTACACCTCTGTGGAGTCTAAATTACTAACTAAGCCAGGGTATCGAATCGCCCACGGAGGCAAAACTTCACCACTCAAAATTAATTCAAAAATTATATGCCAGTTTTAATAAAAATTCAAGAACGTAACTTCCGAGTCAGCTCAGAAAGCCTGGGATGGAGATAACGGTGATCACCACCCTCCAGCTATTACGGCACCACGTGCCGCCCCGCAGGATTATGGGATAAACAAGACTGCTTCCTTCAATTTAGCGATGCCACGACACAATTTTAGGCATGTTCTTGTTTGCTAAGCTCAATTTACAAATCCTCGGCAGAAAAACAAGGTGCAAATTGAGATCGGCTCAGTCACAATATATTCCCGAAAGCAAAGGTAATTACCTCGTTTAGCACCCTGCTATCTGTCGGTTTCGGGATTCTGCTGAGCAACTAACAGTTGCTGAGCACAAAGAGAACTGAGATCTAGATGCCCATTCCCCTACTTGTGCTGAGTCGGTTAATCGCACCGTATGAATTCGCCAACCGGCGAGGAGCTGTTGTGTCTCGCACCAGCACCACCAAAACTCCATAGTCCAGTTGAACTAGGATTTATGTATGAAAATAATGTCCTTGTTTCCTTTTCTGGCAAATGTGCCCACATATGTTGCAAAACAAAAGACCCTGCAAAATCGTTATGTGCTTTCGGTTATTTTGAACACAAACCTTTTTCTCCTTTTTCCGTGATACAAGGCCTCTAAGTTGGGCAGTTCGTACCTCATTACTGCGTATTGTGGGGTCGGTATACGATTTTCAGTCGTTGTTTGATATTCATTTATCATCGTCTCTACTGGCCGATTCACCAACATTGCAATTCTATCAAATGTGCAGGGTGGACCTAACTTGCATAGATGGAGTACGGAGTATTACTCCGTGACACAAACTTTTTTAGAAACTGTTCAGATTTACCCTGCATCGTCCTATGGGAATACATGTCAGGATTATACACTATTATTGTTACTACTACTGAGCTCGATATCAAAGTTATTTTTTATCCATATTCTTACTGCATATTTAGATAGACCCATATAGATATAGCCCTTTGTCGTTTTTTGAGATATCACACATTTTGCCTAAATACAAGTATGTAGCCCGCATCTGAAGTTAAAGTGAAAAAATTTCATTTTTTAAACGTAATTTCTTCACATAAACGCACTTGATTGAAAAAAGGTGTTAGCTTTCTAGCCTTAACGCCACTGCGGCCCACATGGACCTATTGTGACTCACTTGACTATTTAAAAACAAAGTGAAAGGTACACCGGAACTCTGCGTAACTGTTCGACTCGATTAGGAGCAACTAAAGAGTGTATCATATCTTCTTACCAAAAATTCAGTACTCCTATTATTGGTTGGCATCTTCTTGAACAAAATATATAATTATTATCTCAATAACTACCTGACAAAGCTCAGAAATATGTAGATCTATCCATTAAATGAATATCACGTACCGAATACACAATGCGCTGTAACAGGGTATCGACTATCAAATTAGACTTTCTGTAACTTGGAAACTACTCACGGAAAAAGTTTGAGCACTTTTATTCTACG
Organism: Acanthoscelides obtectus; assembly: GCA_963669975.1. Taxonomy (NCBI): domain Eukaryota; kingdom Metazoa; phylum Arthropoda; class Insecta; order Coleoptera; family Chrysomelidae; genus Acanthoscelides; species Acanthoscelides obtectus. The sequence goes on along the minus strand of CAVLJG010000007.1, from coordinate 55,254,244 downwards.
TGTTGAGGCCTACAACATACAAATGAACTGAAAAAATAGATAGAAACTAATCTCCAAAGTGCTTCTGCGGAGCCTTTTGTTGTAATGGAAACGTACTTTAAAGAATTATGATCAAGAATTAGATTTGACTGTCTATTTGGCGTCGCGTAATGTATTTATTGCTTATTAGTCTGCAGAAATGAAATCAGGATATCGTGGTTATATAAGATTAAGTTTTTACTGGGCTTATTTTTAGCGCAAGTTCTAATCATCTCGTTAGAAGGAAATAAGTTCACTGTGAACGGTTAATTTTATTACAAGCTACCCATAAAATTAGCAGCGACGGTCATAAACCCCCACATCAACGTCATGGAGAAACCCCGTTGTTTTCTGGTCTATATAAGCTATGCCGTGCACTACTTTTGCCATTAGCGTAGATAAAAGTAAGCCGGTTTATCATTATGGGCCCGATTATGCATCTGAAAATAAGTTTCGGTTAATTTAGCTGCAAATTCGTAATCTACAGTTCGAGCCAAAAAATACCAAAGTACAGTTTTAGTCGAAAACTATTTCGTAAGCTGGAAATTATTACTGAGTGTAACGCTAGCTCTCACACCTTTTCTTCGTCAAAAGCAAAATCCTTGGACTACTTTTATTGACGAACAACCATTATAGCAACTAATACTAACAGCAAATTGAGTTCAATGAATGTTATTCATGTATAGCGTTCAGCTAGGTGTACACTGAACTCGACAAGCGATCATCGAATCTTTGTAATGTATCAATTTTTCTCTCGTGGAAGAACCATCCAAATTTGTAATAACATATGTAACATTGCATTAAAAAATTGCCAAAACATATTAATTTGCTCCAACTGTACAGTCAAATAGATCCTTCCAAAAGAACAAGATTGATATAAAATCTTAATAAATTAGCGATTCATTGTACAACAACCCTCAACTCAACGTCTGTTAGTCCGCCATGTTGACAGTCAGTAAATTCACATTCTAGGGCTATGTAAGTACTTATATGTAGATGTCTTCAGAATCAGTTGTCACATGATCCCTCTTCCACTCAAAAATATAATACCGCCTCTAACCGCTATCTTGAAAGTTTCCACACAAATACAGCATTCATGCATCAATTTGGTCATGTCGGATTTCAGCTTAGTGGCTTGTTCTATTCAAAAAATGAATAGGAACGAGGGTCTTTTTGAAAAGCACTACATATGCACGACACTGAACTGTTGTGACCAGTGTAACCTTCAGCTCCTACGGGCTTGGTTTCCATGATCGCCGGACAAATTTCATTATTCGTCTCCATGGTCCCCATTTCGATCCTGATTAGCTTTACGGTTATTGGAATTAAATGGAGATTACATTGCCAGTACACCGGCATCTGCAGTCGTATTCTGAAGGACAGTATGCGCCCACTCATCCATTTCGTCAAAGTATTGCGCAGCAGACTCTGAAACACTGATTAACCTTCTTATCGCCAAACTAATTTACATTGTATGAAGAAAATTTGTCAGAACAGAAAACGTCATAATAGCTAGATGGAATTATTTTCTTATACAACCTATACATGACAATTCATAGATGAGGCTTACGTTAGAATGCCAGATTAAAGTCGTACAAAATGAAGAAAACCTACAAAACACGGCTTTCTCTCTGTCGTTGATATTACAGCCCATATAGACATATATACTGGCATTAATTCAAAAGTTTTTTAATTAAAGTTAAACAGTTACAATATACCTAGGGTTACTAGAATTCGGAAAAATCTCCTCTGGCAGACTATTCCACAATCTCGATACCCTAGGGATAAAGGAGTAGTCGTATCTGCCAGTTCTGGATGTACGAGGTTCGATACGGTTAGGATGGGAGGCCGAAGGTGACGGGCCTATCTGACAATGCCATTTGGCTTAGGAGTAGAAGAAAGCTGAATCGCCGACGGCCGTCTCTGCCAAAGGGTTCCGAGACTGTCAGTTAGAGAAGAGTCATCAATTAGTTGGATATCCAATTGGACAGCATCGAGCATAAATAATGTAGTCGGAGCGGCAGCAACCCAGTTCCCCGACAGATATCGATTTTTCACTCTGAATTCCGGCATGTAGATGTCATCAGCAAAGCTGTGGATTGGATTGATCGTACAGAAAAGGAGGTCATTGATATGGAAGAGGAACGATATCGGAGCCAAGACCAATCCCTGAGGAATGCCCGCGTTGACTTTGTCGAATGAAAAGGAGCTACCCTTCAATTACGAGGGATCTCTTGCGGTCAAAGTGGAAGTCAACCATCCATCTGCAAAGCTTCTCTGGAAGGCCATAGGATGAAAGTTTGTATAAGAGGGCAGCATTCCACAGCTGATCGAATGGTTGCGTGATATCAAGAGCAACTACGTGAGCCACGCCATAAGACTGAATGAGTTTACAGTTGCATGTCGTAAGCTTAGTGGATCGGAGGTGCCGGAAACCATGCTACCTGTCGCTAGTCAAGCCGTCCACGGTACTCTAGAAGCCTCTCGGTCTAGGCACCTCTCCATATCCTTACAGAATAGAAAGCAGGGCAAAGCCTGAAGCAGTGAGTGTCGGTCTTAGGATCTTTTTTGGGATGGGCTGGACATGAGCAAATTTCCATTTTCTGGGAAATTACCGCATTCTTAAAATATCTGGAAGAGCCTTCCACTTCTTCTATTTTGGAAACTGGTTGAAGTTAGTCAGGTTTGACACCGAATGTTCTACTATTATGGAAAGTGGGTTAAGAAATTAACGTTTCCTCACCACAACGTTATTTGACGAGTGTTCAATCAGTAGTTTACCATGACAGCGAGACATTTCAAGACCTGTATTTATATAAAATTTTCGTGTTATGCTTTCTGCTCAAGAAATGTTGTTGAATTACCCTATATACAGACAATAAGCTGGTTGCGTTGTTGCATTGTTACCAAAATCAAAGACTGAACAGACATGGTTTCAAATGATTCCTTGTTATTGTAAATCTTCAGAAATCTCGTTTCACGGTAAGCTAGCAACCGATTCAGAACAAACGATCGCTTGCGTTCGTCTCCTTAACTTGCGATCTTTTCTCCTCAACAAAGTCCCTCAAAATTGTTCGTCAACCCTTTGTCGCTCCCACAAATGCGGGCAAGGCCTCTTGTTATCTGGCTCTCGACAACATCTGTATTCATATGATGGCTTTGTCTATAGATCTCCAGGATCTGGAATTCTATTAAGTCCTACGAAATGGTGCCGAAGTTTTCAAACATGATTCGAAATGAGGTTGGAACATGGGATTTCTCAAAAACGTTTTCTGTTTAAGTGAATTGGATGGGAAGTTGCTATGCACGAGTTCGAAGTACGATATGCAGGGTATTCATTTGAAAACTTCCCACTACGGATTTATCGAAAACCACTGTTTAGAAGAAAAAACTCCGAGACACGTCAAAAGAATTGTCAAGTGACAAATTTTTAACCAAAAACTACTTTATCCCCTTTCACCCTCGGCTCCCCCAGGGTCATCCCCTTGGAAATTTTGAATGAAAAGGGGTATCGAGTAAATCTTCATTTATCTTAATTTGTTCAGATAGAAAACAAAAACATATTAAATTCTCTCTTTCCTTAGCAACAAATAACTAAACTGGTATAACAATAAATACAACTCGCCCAGGGTATCTGCGTTGATGAAAAGAATGCGAAAAAAAAATGCGGGTTATTATTTGGTTGTTGTCATGTCTAATCTTCCGAACTGCAGTTTATGTTGGTAGTTTCCGTTTTAAATTATACACGAATTGTAGATTTGGCAAACCCTAACAGGCAACATTCTGAACACTTATTGAAATAAAAAGTGATATTTTCGTATGTTTTTGTTTTCTATCTGAACAAATGAAGATAAATAAAGATTTTTCTAATTTTATGGAAAACGACCGATTTTAAAATATCAGGCGTCAACATAAAGGACTTCGAAAGACCTTTCAAACAAGCTATTACTCGATACCCCTTTTCTTTTTAAATTTTTAAGGGGATAGCCTTAGGGTGCAGAGGGTGAAAGGGGTGAAGTAAGTTTTGGTTAAAAAGTTGTCCCCCTTGACAAATCCTTTGATGTGTCTCGACGTTCTTTCTTTCAATCAGTGGTTCTAGATATCTCCGTGGTGGGAGGTTTTCAAATGAACACCCTGTATGTGTAGCAATATTCTGTTATATTTTGAAACTAGTCTATCATAAGAGTGTGGAAAAGATAAGTATGTTGTTGCAAATTATTTTAAAGATACGTTGCAGGTCCCACCTACAGCTCACCAAGGACAGTGGCGGATTGTGGCATCAGGTGGCACTTGTACACGGTTGAAGTTTTGAATTTTTTCGCAAAGTATAACCTTAAATGTACCCCATCATTATCGGCCCCATCTAGTGATTCATAGTAGTCCGGCTGCTAAAGAGCACTAAGTTACATCGCATTACAGAATAGATATAACCAGAAGTTACACTCCGACAAAATACAATGCATTTTTCGGCCGACTGAGATAAGCTCGAGTTTCATTTATCACGTCTATCACTCATCGCACCGCCGCCACGGCTAGTGGGCGACAGGTTCGACATATAATTATTTAGTAAATCAATAAGAATATATAACATAGTGCTTAGTATGTAATTATCTGGTGCTTTTGACTGCGCTAAGCATAACCATTTTCACAAAAAGCTAAGCACCGTGAGACTACGTTTGATTGCAGTCTGATAAATGATTTATTTAGGTTTAGTCCCAAACGTCACATTTTCTGCGAAAAATAATGTTTAACTAGGAGTTCTTGGTTAGAGACTGTGAAGTTCAATTTCATTATCTTTGTAGTTAATTTTGAGTTTATTAACGATAACATTCCTTTTAGAAGAGTCTTTGGTCGCGACCATCATTAATGAATGCTTACTTGTCAGCTCTGTCCAGCTGTACCTCGCTACTCACACTGGATCTCGGAGCGCTTTCTTCCTCTTTACTTAATTCCTAAGCAGTACATAACACGTATATACTTTGTAGTACAATCTACTTCAAAAATATATATATTTTTTTAGTTTGCAGCAGAGGTCTTGCAGTGTCACTTCTGGTAGGTCATAACCTGCAAGTACTGTTTTTGTAGACTTCTGTTCCATTTCTCAGGTGAAGTAATACCGAAATTGCGTCCAGTAAGCTTAGTCTCCCGATGTATATTAGCCGGCCCCAGGATTCGTCGTGGGATGCTCCAACTTATGTCACTCAGCTATGGAGTAAACTTATCCAGTCATGTGGTGACGCTCATTTGCTCTTAATATTACGAACACTTTCGGTCAGCTGTGGTATGCTGCTCTCTTCATCTCACAATGTCAACGCAGGTGAACACCTGCCCAGGGATTGGCTTTGGCTCCAACACCGTTTCTGCGACATATCAACGATGCCCCGCCCTGAATGATGAATCCGATCAACAGCTTTGCTAATGACAGCGAATTTTTCTGTCAATGGTGTTTGAGACAAAAACACTAGTGGCGAATAGCGTACAGAAAGCCGTCAATGTTCTGTAGTATTAGGCTATTTGGTATTCCGGCTGCTAGATGAGTTGACCGTTTTGGTAGTGCGACATCCATCTGTACGTTGCGAAGAACGTCAAGCACTTATGAGCCGATAACATAAGGGCTCTCCGTGTCCTTTCATCGTATGGGATGATGAAAATCAGCCTTGCAAACTATTGGTAGGTGGAGATCGTCAGCTCTTTCGCCTACTCCCACACACTATTTTGAGTTTTTTAAACTCTACTGTCTGCTTTCCGTACATCTGTCTCCAGGACTACTAGACCTATACCGAACTGATGCATGCTACTGAACTTGAAACAGCGCTGTCTGCTGTAGGTCGTGATTACAGAGACTGAACGCAAGAATATGAATTTCAATCAAGGCATGACTTGTTGTTCAACAGAATGCTTCAGCAGTACAGAAGATCGTCACTAGTAACATAGAACACCTACTTACTTAAACAACAAACTTACCAGGCTTCCAAGTAATAAAGCAAGTCGCAATAAACATCTTTTAGCTATGCTAAAAAATTCAACGGCTCTGTTTAAGGCAGCTATTCATACAATGCTGCAGTGGATTTGAAAAACCTAACCCCTTCCAATTTTAAAAGAGGGATGAAAGCAGATCTCCTGCACGAACAAAGGCCTAAGATAATATAACCGGAGCCCGCTTCGTACTGAAAAATGCTTCTTTTTGGGACGGCTTTTCCCTATTTTGCAATAGTTGTACAGTATTGGCAACGTTATCGTATGTTCTATTATGTATTGTATATTATTTTTATATGTTTTGTATAAGTGCTAATTTTGAGTGTCTAGCTGAATAAGAGCTTAGGCTGAGCTACGCCTTCCATCATTTTGTCACTGTATTGCTTCTAGGTATTTTTAAAGTTACTTTGAATAATGAATAAGGGCCGTTAACTTTTTATTATTTTTATTACATGAGGATGTTTCGTGTAGGCCCAGATACATTTTTTGACCATCCAACGGGAGCGAGGTTGTTTGACATTACCAGGACGCTGAAAATAAAAACGCGAATCGTAAAATGCGGAATTCGTTTAAAAGAGCACTGTACGTATAATTGTTTGAACGATTAAATTCCTCTACTTTTAATTTTCCACAGCGTTTCTAGTGTATCCGGAGAGAAATGTAGTCGAGGCTTGACTTTTGATTAAATTCATACTTTACGTTGATTAATTGTTCACTTTAAATTACAAATTTCGTCCTACATCGGATTATGATTACTCAGTTGTATTAGCCCTGCCAGTTTTGATAATGAACAGAAAATCTGGCAAATAAATGTCGATATACAGGGTGCTATAGTCTTAGAACACCCATTTAAGATGTAAGTTCACAAACTACTGTGAGACTACCTTGAAAATTTTTGAAAATACAAAGTGAATAATGTTTTGTAATAATTAAACCGCGAAACTACTTTTAATATGCTGGAAGCACTTTTCCTCAAGTTATACCCAAAGATTATGCTATATGAAATAATTATATTACTATATCCTCATCGAAAATGCGGAGTTTCTGAAAAATCAAATCGGATAGTTGCTAGATGTCCAGCTCTAGTTCTCTAGTTCAGCAGTCAGTAAGATGAAAATTAAGGCATTGTACCGGGAAATTTTTTGTAGATTGGAGAGCTTCTCCTGTAATTTATGGTAACAAATTCCAAGGCTTTCGGTGTCCCGAAGTGTAGCATTGAGGAAGTAGTTAGTCCTTGTGGCCACTGGTATTTGGGCATGACAAGCAATATTGGACCTATGTTCTACGAGGGTTGGTCACTATGCTCCGACCCTAAGCCCCTAATATAGTGGATGAAACGGTAGTTCTAACTTACCACTTTACATAAGCCCATTCTATATGATCATATGACATGGTGTTGTTGGTCTTGTGATTCTAGAAAGGCATGTCTTAAGCAAAAAAGAATATAAATATCAAACCTCAAAAGCTACAGGCACGAGTTTATTTCAAGCTTTTTGAAATGACCAAGAATTTATATGTATTCTTGAACTTCTATTCTATGCTGAGTCAGAACGACAAGTGACAATGTTCGCAAAGGACAAGTCAATGAAATTAATTTTTATGTGTGATGGTTTTGATTTTAACAAATTCTATGCCATCTACCGTTTATTTCTTTCTCTCTAAGATAATGAGTTTCAGTGTCAACAACACACATCAAAGAAACATCTCTAAGAGGGTGGATCATAAGGATTAAGCCTCGTAGATACATCAAGTCTGACTACCATCAATAGTAGGGGGAATTTATTATAGAGTTATGAATACGTAACTGATTCCCATTAACAGCTTTACTCTGCTGGATGTGAAGTTTGATATAGTACTAGAAGTAAATTTACATTTAAATTGGCGTGTGAAGTACATAGTCGTATAATGCACTCTCCGCGAAAAATACATCTACATACTACAAACAAAGCATTGCGTTCTGATCGAAAAACTTCATGCGTATGCGTATAATGGAGATATTCACTGCCGAAATTAGGGGCGCCACGGAGAAGGATCCCCCCAAGGTTTTTTTCGTCAGATTGAATATTTATGACACATAAATAATTAAATCTCTAATAGAAAATTATGGCGCCGTCAACGTCAGCTCTCCTGGGGTACATGGGTGCATTAAAAAAGAATGCCCTCTGATATAAATTCTTTAATCTACCTTAGGTACCAAGCTACCAAGCGTAGTGCCTGTTTTTTCATTACAAACAGTGGATAACAGTTCAAAAACAGCGAGGACCTGTACATTTGGAGTTATAAAGCATTCCTTGGACAAGAGATGTCTAGAATCATACGCTGAGAAAAAAAAGTAACTAAGATATTTAAAATTTCAATTGAGCCAATTAAAAAATTTAATCAACTATGTGACAGCTAACAAGTCTACTTAGTTTAATTCAACTCCTACTTCTAAAACCTTTTACATGAATCTATGGAACTAGTTTAATTGAACCAAATCGTTTAATTAAAACTATCAAACCGTTTACTTAAATTAGATACACCAATTTGCTTAAACTTAATAAACTAAATAATTATTATATTTATTAAATTTGTGAAACTAGTTTGAGTAAAAGCTTTTGCCCAGATTTAATGAATTATTTTGCTTAGATTTAAAAGGATATTTGGATAGTATTTGGAATTAGAACAACAAATTGCATTTTACGGAATGATGTAGGTATATCATAACTGACAAATCTTAGATATCAAAAAATTTTGAAAACATGGTATTGATATGATAGTTGATGCATTCGAATCACATTAAAAACTTCCAAAATTTGTAACCCTAACAAAACTCGATATTTTTATTTCCATTATTTGCAAACTTATTATAATATATGGAATCACGATTCATCAATTATTTGTCTGATTATCCAGAAACAGGTTATAATATATCACTACTCACTAGAAGCAATTGTCTGTTTTAAATTCATGAAGCAGGGAATTGGATGAGACCATTTGATCATGTGTACAAAAACTGTACTTTTATTTCGTATAATAAAACAATATTGCAGTTACCCGCATTCGTTGCATTTAGGTATATAAATGAATTCGACATCACATCCAGCAAACTACATAGTATATTTTCAAATACTACATATTCTGCACCACTTTCTATATACATTATACAATATGAAAGAAATGAAGCAATGTTTGGTATAAGTTCTCTTCATTGACGTAAATACGGCTTCCAAAAATTTCAAAATTCTTCCCATTCCGTCACGTCAGCACTTACTTCCCTATACTGTTTCATTGGTTTTGAGGCACTAAGCGCTTTATGGTCGAGTTACCATAATTGAACCACTTCACAGCTATTACATCAACAACGGCAACATGACGCTCCTCGCAAAAATAACAGATGAAACTGAGGAGTTTGTAGCTCGTCATCCAGATCCGCTGTTTAATTAATAACGTTTTCTCAGAGTAACACTGATTTCCACCTTGAGTTTTTGACATAAGCCAGCCCTACAAGACGGACGCATCTTATGTCAAATTCCGTTTGAGAGGTATCCGATGAAGTTAAAAATTGTATTATACTCAGTGTTACTCGCATTTCAAGACAAATATAGGAACACATTATATGTGTATGTCTTAAAATCTGATATCCCCTAAGCAACTTAGAAACTTCCAGGGGGTTCTAAATCGGAGTTCCAAAATGGCGATGGCATGATAGCGTTGTCACATCATTTTAAATGATTGCCGTAACTTGAGCAGGGTGAGGCATTGACCATCAGCAATATTGTATAAAACACAAGTTTCTTTTGTGACAAAGGATATAATTAAGTCAATCCCAACATTTCACACCATCCAAAGTAATAGTCTTTACGCACATGGTTAAACCAACTAATGCGGTTAAGTTCCACATCCAGTTGTGTATTTTCTTATTCAGGTCAGATATTAAGAGTGCGAGAGACATTGCATGAGCGAAAAGCACAATATAAATAAAACTGCTATGCCATCTTCAAACTTAGTTTTTTCATTTGCATGCAATGGATATACCATTTACAAAGAAATAGATATCTATAGATTGGCCAGCTTCAATCAACTGTAAAAGACGTCGACAGTTTTACTCCAAATATAAAATATGTACTGTTCAAATCCCCAGAATCCTCCCTTCTTCTCAAAACTAGCTTACTCCAATACTTACCTAGTTTTGTTAGTATCCCTTGCATAGAAAAGCGAGACGCTAACAATAAGATAAGGAACAGGAAGAATGACCTAGGGGTTGAGGTGATGTAATGCAGGTGTTATCACCCCCTCGCTTCGAAAGACCAAAAGAGCAAAAGTATGTGAAAAACGACTAAACAAAACTCTAACGTGACTTCCAACTTCCTTAAAGTTAATTAAATGGTTGGTTGCACACCCGCCAGATGGCGACAGGTAAGAATCGATAAGATTCTTTGAGTCCACAGACGTTCCATATGAAGGTACTAGAACTAGAAAGTCTATTCTCCACACTGTGGATTCAACTCATCTTTGATCATAAATACTGCAAAATTTAATTTAAAAATCTCTCATTCAGGATTTTGGTCAATACAGAGTGTTTTTAAAGTTGAGACTATACCAGATGTATAGTTCTTGCAAAAATCAGCACAGGTTATAGAGGGTCAGCGGATTGACAGAATGACAGACAAGCAGCAGGAAATGGGTAACATGTTTTTTGTCAGGTATACATGCCATGTGACATCAAAAAAGACATCTCATTTTCGAATCTTTCTGCGATTGTGAATACTGCCTCGACAATTGGCGTGTGAAATAATATACTGATGAGAACAGGGTTTTTTTGCAAAGGGGAAGGGGTGACTTACGGCAATTCCGGCGGCAAAGCAGCTACCAGCAAAGCTTGAGGAGTTTTTGGTGGTTCTCCGTGATGTCTCCCTCGCTGAAGATTAGAATCCCACAAGAAAATGGAAGGGTTAGCACCCAAACCAAAACAACTAAACGTATAAAGGACTACCACTCCACTAACTGGTGTTGCGCACCTTAGATTCCAGAATCTGGAGATTGAACAAAATGGCGCTTACACCACAACCTCAGGAGGAAAGTGACTGATACGAAACACCTAACTTTCTAAAGGAAGGTTCAATGAGTGGCCTTGAAGAAGATATGTTCGACAGGAAACCAAGTAACGAATAAAAACCACAGAGTCTTTTTTCCCAATACAATACTGTATCTCTAAGAAAGAAAGATATAATACGTGTGAAATTATACAATCAATAAAATATGAAACTTACCAAAAGGAAGTCATTGCAAAGGGATTGGCCTAGGAATGGCCACTCTATCATTAATAAAGAGAAACTAAAATTACTAGTAAGTGATCACAATAGCAAAAAAAAGGTTACGTGATCTTGGCACATACGCAAAATTCTCGAACCAATGGAATATTTAACTACAGAGAATGGATAAACAGTATTCTAGAATTTCAGGACAAAACAGGACACGTTTATGGGCATCGTTTGGGTGTCTGGCAACTTCAAATTCTGTGATCCACATTTTTTATCCCTTTTTCCCGCTCTTCTAGTACGTTCAAAGTTCCGTCTTTCCACAAATTATTCATACCAAGAGGCTGCTTTTCCGATTTTCGGACGCGGTGTTTTCTTCACAAGCGTAGGTACATTCAGTTGGAACTATGCCCGTTGCTAAGCATCAATAAATAACTAATCCTGCTATATGTATACTAACAGTGTCGTTACAGATCAAGTAACGTATGTATAGCTTGATTTTCTAGTAATAAGTAGTTTCAGTAATTCGACATGACGCGCTGGCCTAAACAAGGTGAAAGGTCTGTTTCACAGTTTTTGGTTAAAAATTTGTTGCAGCTGAGACGCCAATAGTCATAATAGGTGGTTTCACCTAGTGGGAGACACACGTGAAAAGAATTTCAGTACCTCTTGTTCGAGGTATACTCTGACATTCTTTTCAAAGTTGATCCCCCGTACGTCAATTTTGGAGGAGATATTTGTTATAAGCAAAATTAGTTCACTGTTTATGGGTGTATGTGTATGATTTTCAAGATGATTACTGAAGAAACATAGTCGAAGTGAATACTGAATTTAATAAAATATGAATATTTCATGTGGAAAGTCCGTGCTCACCCCAATGTAATGGCTATACTACTTGGTTCGATAGATTCACTAAGTACTGATGTTTTGAATTGTGTCATCGTTTGAAGTACCAAATGCTGTTAGGTGCTTGCCTGCTATTTTGAACGCTTGATGCATCGCCAACACGATTGGTTGGCCTTTTCAGAAGCTCTGTAACTCTCGGATGACACTTCTCGTCATCGTCGCCGTATTTATGGGTACCCCAGTGCTGCGAACGCGTGGACATTACGCTGCGCCGACGGTTGCCGAGAGACTGAAGCGTGTGAGTGCTGCGGCGATACAGTACGGCCGGGTAGTACAGTCACGCCCCTTTCCAGCTCCCACTCCGCTCGTCTGCGTTTTCTTATCTGACAGTATCAGGCAGCGACTCGGTGTTTACGTTGACGGGAGCGGACGCGCGGAGTGGGAACTGGAAAGGAGCGTGGCTGTACCTCCCGGCCGTACCGTATCGCCGCAGCGAGGTACACCACTCACATGCATCCGTCTTTCGGCAACCGTCGGCGCAGCGGAGTGTCTATTCCGGTTAGACACTTTGTTTAGTAGTGGTGTTCAATACAGGGTTCTCGATTGTACTTCAGTGGTGCTTTAGTGCTGTGATGTGGGTGTCAAGTGTCTCAAAAGTGGAAATTAGGTCTATTTCCAACTCTTCTGAGGGAAACAGGATATCTGTGCAGCAAACCTGGTGAGCCTTGCATACTCATCACTTGTGTGTTGGGGTTGACATCCTATGTTTTTTAAATAAATGAGAATTTTAATAACATTGTATAATAGACAACGATATTGTATTCGTTTACATTTTTTGCCGATAGTCATAAAACGGCTATAAAACCAAGAATCGGAGGCATGAGGACAAAGACGGATCTGAAAATTATCAAACATCTTCTCTTGCAAGTCTGCATGAGATGAGAGAATCAAGTTGTTTGCTATTGTAATTAATTATCTAGACATTAGTTTTCATAGTATTAATCAAGATTATACATATGTATATGATGGTGCAATGTCAAAGATGTAAAGTTACTTACCTAATTTGCTATGTTGAGGAGCCTTCTTCCAGAAGCACGCACTTCAAGATCATTCACCTACATACATATTTCATTCAACATTCACACTTTACTTCTTTATTTCAAAAATGTGCTACAAAACTTAATACTTTTCTTCCGAAGCATATATTCCCGAGTACCGCTCTGCTGCATCGCGCTGAATTCACCAGCGTGCGGGGCTCCTGAATTCACGGCCCTTGTCGCTCGGGTGGTATCCTTAAAGGAATTGTATTGCTCTCACTTATTTGATAATAGTCAACCAAGCTTTGTGTATTTTAATCGCTTTCTCTGATTTGTTGAAGTTGGCGGAATATTTTTGGATTTCAATGGCTTCCCTGTACAGTGTTTCATGAAAAGAAAATCTAGTGGATAAGACTTTTGTTTCTTTAAATTTAAATCGGTGATTTGTTTTATTCAAGGTGTGTTCTGCCACGACAGATTTATGAGTATGTCCCATGCGGCAGTGGGCTCTTTGTTCCCAGATTCTGGTATTTATTTACCTTTCAGTTGTTCCTATATACCTATGCACTAACACATGTGCACCGTATACGGTAAATTCCTGGGTTTGAAAGAGAATCCCTTTCATCTTTAGCTGACCTCAGACATTCTCCAATTGTTTTTGTCGGTTTGTGCATTGTATTGATGTTCTCCGTAAAACGATATCTGCAAAAGGACTCAAATCATTCCTTGTTAAGAATTTTATGCCATCAAAACGTTAATGAGAGGGTTAGGAGAATTTGTGAATCCGAACAACCTCGATGCAGAGTTGGGACATCTAATGAAAACCCTAACGGCCAACGGATATTCGGAACAGGAAATAACGCAATCAATGTACCGAGCAGAAGGTTTAAAAACAGAGAACCTGAATCGGCTCAACCTACTGTCAAAGCTTTCCTGTCTTACATTCTAAGAGAAGAATTGGTATAATAGGGCGTTTACTAACTAAGCAGAATATCAAAATTATATACAAACCAACAAAAACAATTGGTGAATATCTAAGATCAGCTAAGGATAAAAGATATAAAACTCAGGAATTTACCATATACCATGCTCATGTGAACGTGTAAATATAGGAACAACTATGGCAGCACGACTGCTCTCAATGAGCAGATAGTAATTCTTATAGTTACAGGACATAATGACCTGACAGGACATCTGCATAGAATAGAGCTGCATGGTGTAGAACTCAGCTGCAAGCAATGTGGAGATAAAGAGAGTCGGCTATTCTCGTCTAAATCACAGGAGGTGAAAACTATTTGAAATAACATGCTAGGACCAAAGAAAGTTCATGCATTACTGGAACAAAAACTATACCTATTAGTTTAGAATCTAAGATTACAACGATTATGTTGCAATAAGTCTGAAAGGTTGCAGTATCGCTAGCAAGAAAAAAAGATTCAACTTTTTCTTGTTGCAGCAGACAATATTCTACGAGTGCATTCTAAGATCGGAAAATTTCTGCCAAAATTCGTAGAATATAGTATCAAACCTTTTACAGCAAACCCTCACGTCCCCGGACATATTTCTAGCTATAGTACAGTAACGTTTTAGTGCTGCTATAGTTTCATACGCAAAACACGAGCATTTCGAAAACTGTTTTCATAGAATAAAATAATGTGGGAGATATCAATATGACGAAAACCACGGAGTTATCATCCTTCAAACCAATTTATGGTTAGTTTAGTGGGCTTCTGAGATGATACTCTGAAGTTACCAGGATAATATTGGTTGGATATGATTTAGGACTGCTATGAGCATGGTATAGTCACACGCCTCTTGGAAATGTTTGCTACATAAAACCTTGTATCAAGCACAACAAAAAGTGCTTTGCCTAGTCCCATCGAGTAATGGGGCATTTTATCTGCTCACTCATTTGAAGCTAGGAATATAGTTCAAACATATACTCGTATAGATATAGTTCAAAAATAATAAGGACCCTTATTTTTGCCATACATATACAATGTATTACAACGATAATTACACTGCTGGGGCATCATAGTGTAAATAACTGTTACCTTCCCAAGTACTGTCTGGTTTATGCGATTCGGCAAATTGGGAATCAGGTTGTAGGTCGAATCTTTTCATTCTTGCCATTTACTGACTATGATGACTAACTGTGTAGTATTGGTGGTAACATACTCTATGACAGTTGACGCGTGATTTCATATTCATTACTAATACTAACTCCTTATATTCAAAATATAAGATGGTTTCATAATAAAAGGATAAAACTCGCCACAAAGGGTTCATATATAGAAAATTTTCAAGGTTTCCATAAAATTCGTTCCTTGGGAAAATTGAAATACGCGCGTGTATATCTAGAGTCTCTTAAAATCCCATGAAAATGCTTAGGAGTTATCTTAGAAACAAAACGACAGTCTTCCGTCAAGCTTTGCAAAATATGTATTAATACAATGCCTTGAACATATGAAGATTCCAGACATATCTATAGATTGTAACCAAACCTAAGTATCGCCCTATGCTTTGCGTGTGTGTATAAAACCTTATGACTTGTATACAGCGAGTGGTCGAGTTATAATTGAATAAGATAAGCAAATAAAAAAAATAAAAGTGAATATATTCATGAAAGTACTATATCTTATTATGCATTAACATGGTGTAGGTTCGGGAAATCAAAGTAAATTATCCCTTACGCAAGTACTCCACTGCAGTGTAAATTCCTTAAGCCATCGCTTTCGGGTTAGGCAGCATGTAAAATTAAAAGCTAAGCCAGGGTATTATGAATTAACCAGCGCTAGAAACAGAGCAATGCTATTCACAGAGCTGTGTGTACCTTTTTCGTCATTTTAGCGGAATGCTGAACAATTCGCGATGAATTATTCAGTTTTAAGCGCCATACAAATCGTGGGAAAAAAGTTCGTCTGTCTATATAAACAAGGGTTGCGGACATGGGCAAAAAACTTTGTAGTCCAAACTTTGAATCCGGGTGTCATTCGACCAAGCATATGCTCGCTTGTAAATTGTGTTTAGGTTCACACTCGAGAAACCTGTGATTTTCAGATCTAATCTCATTTAATGTAAGACTAACAGGACAGCGGGAGATATAATTCCTCTCAAATCTTCTAGCATACCTGTACAAGTACATGCAGAGACAGGGTCGGACATTTATAGCTCAATATTTCAATAACTAACACGACCGCCTTCCAATTTTGCAAAGCGTTTTAATGCTGCTCAACTTACATATGGTCAGTTTAGTGGAGACATTATTTATATAATTAATTGTAATACTTAATAATAGTTGATGCCATCTGAGGGTTTTGGTGTCGATTTTTGAGCTGTCTTAAGGTCTGCAATAAAGTGTTACAAAAAATTATTTGTCGATATATGAAAATTAAATAGTATGGGACGTCAGTACAATATCTGATATTCTAACCTCTTCAACTTCACAAAAAAAAAGATTAAAAATTGCTTAAGCTTTGTTTCTTGATGTTTCCGAGATTCCTATCTGATGGGTAAACAATTGGGGTTGGGATGGTGTAGGATGTGAAGGAGGGTGTATGTTAAATGCTTAAATATAAATCATCATAAATGAGGGGATGGATTCTGGCAAGGCGTAGCTGAGTAAATTTGGGTGCACTCGGTGGCACAGACCGTCTGTTACTCATCACGTCGATTGCATCTGGGATCGCAACGCTGTCGGCTGGGTCGCAACGTTGTCAAATGGATGGAGCCTAACTATGTGCACCTATTTGTCTGAATTGTTCCATTTAATCCCTTTCTCATAGATGGTCGTAGGTAACCTTTACTTCGCACGCCTACTGGCGAGGAATTATTGTAGTAGCGGAAAATTTCGAAAATGAGATATTACGTTTTTTGGATTTTATTTGACATACCTCACGAAAAACCATGTCACTCATTTCCGTTGGTCAGTCGGTTCGTCGGTGTGTTGGTCTATCAGCCAGTACTGCTCGGGTTTACATGACATTTTTACACAAGGTTAATCCTTTTCCAAGAACGAAAAAGCTTTTGATAATAGGTCTTGTGGCGGAGGAGAAAAAAGAAAAAAACTAACAAAATAGAAATACCTAAAACTTTTCACATTTGTGACGTTTCAGAGAATGCTAATCATTTTTGAAAAATAACCCGGAGGTAAAAGATTGAGGTGTGTGGTGTTGTAAGGCGATGGTGGAGGGTATATCTCTATTTTTGATGTTGGTGTATTTATACGCTTCCAACCTCGGTAATTATACGCACCTAATAGTCATATTTCACACACCATACGATTAAATTTCCGTTCATGCATTTAAAACTTGGATAGAAAAATTCTTCCGATATACGTCTCTGCCTCTGCTCTCTGGGTTTTCCGGTGGGCGTACTGGCCTTGGTAAGTGCCCTGGCATTACCACTCCTGTGTGGCGCTCCCGCGTCTGACGCATCGTGTCATCAGCTATTGGGGAGGGGTGACGCTGCGAGATGGATGGTGCTACCAGTAGGGCCGGGAAAAAATGACTATGGACTAATTGTATGGGCCCGACTGCTATACGAGGGATGTCTCTTAAGTTTTGCATATAGAAACATAGTAGGCCGCGCGGATCGTACGTCAGAACTGAATCTTAACCTCACTCTTTAGTAAACTTAAATTCAAAGTTTCACAACAATAGGTGCAGTGTTCTCACTACAGTGAATTTCTAAGTGTCACCAAGTCATTAGAAAAATGGAACTCAACCGAGAACATGTTTGCGCCATAATTTATTACAACTTTCACAGACAATCATCGCAACAAGAATGCCTTGCTGAGTTACTGTCTGTTTTCGGCAACGGAGCGCCACATCAGTCGACAATTTCCCGTTTTTTTTGAGAATTTAAACGTGGACTGGTGAATCTTAGCGACGATCCCAGGGTGGTTGCACCAAAAACGGTAGCCACCCAGGGAAACGTCGATGCTGTGCGCAACCTCATCATTGAAGATAGACATGTGACATATCGCGAGATTGAGGTGATTAGTGGTGATGCATCATGGATTTACTGTTATGAACCAGAAAATAAACGACAGTCGGCTGTTTGGGTGTTCCAAGGTGAAGAAAAGCCAACAAAAGTCATCCGTTCTCGAAGTGTTTCGAAAAAGATGGTCGCGACATTTGTGTCAAAACCGGGTCATATAGCAACAATTCGTCTTAATGAGCAAGGAACTGTAACTGCGGATTGGTATACCACCATTTGTTTGCCAAAAGTCATCACCGAGCTTCGAAAAATCAACCCCGAAAGAAAGATCATCCTCCACCAAGACAATGCAAGCTCGCACACAGCCCAAAAGACAAGGCAGTATTTAACGGAAGAAAACGTGGAATTATTGAACCATCCTCCATATAGTCCCGATCTACGTCCTAACGATATCTTTACGAAAATTAAAAACAGACTGCGCGGTCAAAGGTTCCAGTTACCAGAAGAAGCAGTTGACGGATTCAAAAATGCCGTTTTAGATCTGCCAGCAAACGAGAGGAATAAGTGCTTCGAAAATTGGTTCGAGCACATGCAATGTGTATTAATCTTCGTAGAGAATACTTCGAAAAACAATAAAGTCATTTAAAACTACCTACCGTGTTGTTTTATTTCCATATGCAAAACTTGAAAGACATCCCTCGTACCCGCTCGTAACTAACATTTTTTTTGGGGGGTCTAACTTGTGCTGAGCATAATTCTTTATGAGCTGATGACAACGTTGCCTGGGAAGTGCTAAAATGTAAAGTACAAATTCTCGGTGAAGCAGCCAACCGCAAACGAAGTCAGGGCAGAAACAATGAAATCCTTTAAGTCAACCTATCGAAAATGTTTATTTTCTTCATCAAGACATACTACAAGGAATAAGTACGACATCAAAAATCTACAGCTCAAAAAATAAAATACTGATCAATAAGAACACAAAAATTAAGAAACTATAAAATTATATAATTTCCATAGTGTTTGTAAAATTTTAACCATACATCAAAGCAGTTGCTGAATGAACGACAAATCGTTGTAGGAATAGAAGCCGACAAATTGAATTTTGAGCAAGAAGGAATACGGAAACGTAATTGCGCATGAACAATTTAGTGTGTCCGAAATCAAATGGAAAATGTCAAACCGCGGAAGTAGACATTCGGAGGTGGCAGGTTGATGAGCAGTTTTATGTGACCATTATTGGGCAAAACTGGTGTTACTTGCACATCCAGTCAGTATTAAATTATTTGACTTGAAAAAGTTATAAAGGTTCTTGTGGACACCTAAAATTGGTTGTGGGTGAAAACGCGGCCAAGACAACAGTGAAAAAGGAAATACAAAACCTAGTTAATAAAATCAGCCGGTTGACTCAATCCAACACATAAAGAAAGGCACCTACTTGATACCATTTTTAGTGATGCAGGTGGCCCCATAGTCACATGGTCTCCGCAAGTTGTCAGTCTGCGTTTACTAAGGAGTCTTGGTCGAAGTATTCCTGAACAGATATTATTGTTCTTAATTCGTGAAGCTTTTTGTCCTAGTTGCATAATCCTATATGGACATCGGCGTTAGTGTTAGACCGTTCAAGTTGATTCAGCATCCATTCCGGCATGTAGGCATCTAAGCTGAATTGCAGCACACGGAATGACCTGTCTGGTTGCGGACATTACCTGCACTTTGTCGTAATTCAATCAGAACAAGTAACAGGCGGAATTAATGAAATCGATATATTTTATACCGAGAATTCTAATCGTGACTGGTTCTTATTATATATGTCCCTCTATGGTTATTTTGTAAGGAGTGATCTTACAAAATATTTGCAAGACAGAACTTTTACGTACAATTAACCACTTTATGCCAAAATACGTTGTTAGTCCGTTGAAGATAATTATTCAGCATCGATCCCTAACGAAGGCATCTAAACTGAATTTCAGCGCACGAACTGGCCTGTCTGTTTGCAGACATTCCCTGCATTTTGTGGTAATTCAATCAGAAAAAGTAAACGGCGGAATGGATAAAATCGATATATTCCATACCGTTACGAGAATTCTAATCGTATCTGGTTCTTGTTGTATCTGTGACATCCGAGATATGAGTTTTCACTGGTAAATTGAGTGCTTTATGCAAAAATAGTTATTTAGAAAATATTTTGACTTCCTTTGAAAGGATAAAAACATTCCAGCATTCTCTCGTTATATTCTTGATATTCCTACATTTGCAGAATTTTGAACTGATGTGTCAGTCATCCACTCCAAAGACATACAATATTCTATCGTAAGTATAACTTCCACACTACATAATCTCCAGGAGTATCTTAGGATCGATGCTTTTTGAACACACTGCCCTACAAATATTGACACCGTTTTTGCAATTACTCTGTATAGAAGTAGTGGGTGCCTCGGTAGCTTGGTGGTTACCGCGTCGAGCTGGCAACCCGGGGATCACGGGTTCGAACCTTCACCTGGGAAATTCATTTCTAGCCATGGCTGTTGTGATGTTGTTCGTCTTTATCATGCACGTTGGTGCAATATTAACGGTAGGTCCATCTCACCGATAGAACTGATTTATTATATCAGCTACCCGTCGATGGCTCATGGAGTAGCACTATGGAAACAGCAAAAAGGGTCAAACGTGGCCTAAATGCCAGGCTTCGCCCCCTTACTGCTACCACTAAGACATGCAGTCGTTCACCTAATATTGTGATTATTCTCTCAGTTACAACTGTCTTTATCCCTTTCATACACGGTTACTAGTAATTCGCCGTACTCCTCTCGTGATAAGCAATCAAAATGTAACAAATTTCACCATATATATGTTGTATGGTTGAAACTCAACAGTTTTCGAGATTTTCAAGATCTGTGATCTTTCACCCACCATTTCAGTCTAAGCAACGAAAAAGTCGCGTATGAATTGCGTGAGAATTGGGTTAACTTAACTTACCACAAAATGTGTAAAAATACAGTAGACAATGAAACAACAGCCAAATAAAGCGATTTTCGGTTTCAGATTTCCTTGTAAGACCTCTAAAAATTGATAGTACGTTAGGCATACAAACTAACAGAAAAACGTGTATGTACTTATCTCTCCAAAAATGTATTCAAGATCAGCACAAAAGCATCCCAATGTTAACACATAGTCAATCAAATTGATACTGATTCTTCAAATAGACGTATTAGTTTTTTAAAGAAATGGCTAATGCGAGTCTCTCAACCCTGTCTACTTGCTATTTTTGTGATCTTTGTGTTATAAAGGGTCCTCACGTACTTTCTCTTATTCACTATGCGCTAAAAATGTCTTGGGTTTCAGATACATAGCTTCATAGTAGCTCAACGAACACAAAAAACGTGCAATTATCAATAATTCGAATACAGCAGTATTGTCTTTTATGGATTTGTAAATTCGCTGTTGAAGGAGACCGTAGATATTAACACCGCGAATCCTATCATCAAATTTGCTTCTTTTACATTACCAAAGAGGTATACACCTTAGGAAAAACCATTGTTATACATGGGAAATCATTTCTTGGCAACAGCGCATCGGCTCGTCTACTTTCATCGCTATTCGTACATATTTCCTACCGTTAACCGCAGACCTGTATCACGAATGAGAATAATAGGCAGATACGCTGTGTTGCCAATTTGAGTAGAGCTTCCCGAATTGTGGGGAATTTAGAGTTAAGTGTTGATTCATTCAAGCTTTTAATCAGCATGGCCTAGACGTTAGAACTTCATAAAGATAACATTGAAGCTGAATGCTGCTGGAGTATAGTGTTTCGAATATTCAAAATTCAAAATTATTTTACGAAAATGCGTTATATTTTTACGATTTTGTCGTCATCAAATCTCTGTTTCTCAAAATGTACGTCTATTGTAGAATTTTCAGCAAACTAAGCAAGAAACGTGATCTAGTATTTACTCAACATTACGGATTTCTCGAAATACATTAAAAAATGTGACCTAGATACCTAACTGCCCCAAGCTCTTTAAATATAACACCTTAAACCAGGGTTACCAGGTGCTCAGTCACGTTGATTGTCATGTTGTACTGCGCAAGTCAGCAAACAATCTGGCGTAATAAACGTTAGGAATCATCAGGTATTGCCAGATTCCCGAATACCGGGCACCATAGTAACCGTTATAGTTGTCCTTCAAAGTTGTCAAATCGCCCCTATGGCGCAAATTCGCCACACCAGGCAACTGTGCTATAAACAAACCCTGTTTATCAGTACTATTTGATAGTCATATGGTAGTTGTAGCCCTATCTAGCGGTCCATGATTTTTCTCAATACTGTTGTATCTCTACTGGCAACAAGAATAGGGATTACAAAATCATTTATACAACAATATACAAACATGAAAAATATGATTTGAACAATGAAACATTAATACAATTTTAATAGTTTGAACTTTTTTCATTTTTGGAATACTCTTATGTGGAATCCGCAGCTATTTTTCCAGAAATTTGGGTAGACTTAGATTTCTTAGAAATATGACATATTGGTATCGGCAACTCTGCGAATGGGAGAAACAAATCGCATTTGTTGAGCGCATCCGTCTAAGCGGTAGGCGCCAGCGCCCGTTCTGCCATCTCTCTCTTTTATCACTCTTCTACTTTACCCCGTTGTCCGTCACACTCCGACGCTGCCAGATAAGATCCTACAATCGAGTGTCTTTCACGCACTTACATACTTTTGTATATTTCCATCTCTCTTCCTCATCATAATGTATAATAATGGTTTTTCCCATACTGTATATGGAAATACGAGTTATAAGATCGATGCTTCAACATCGCGTTTAAAAAAAGTTTATTTAGTACTAAGTGTTATACATTATACTGGAGCAGTTCTTTACGCATGTGGTACATTACCCCTCAGTCACAGTAAGACCAGAAGCTAGAAAATGAGATGGATTACATTCATTTGAAATACTTATGAAAGGTATCTTAGGTAAATTTAGTAGATGGGCTGTTATTTGATCTAGATCCGTTTAATTGAGTGTTTGTTAAGAATTAAATATTTCCACACTGATGTTTGATACATTTTTTGGAAAGCTGTTCATACGGAGAATTTACTTATATATCAATGACTAGCAATTTTTAGAACTAGATACAGTCATGTTCTAAGGAAAATTGAAAACACAAACCACTTCAATCCTCGAAATTCTTTGTCATGTTTTATGATTTCATTAGCTCATTTTATGACTTTGTAAGAACAGGTGATGTCTCGGGCATTACTTGCATCGCTTTTTTTAATAGTCAAAACCCAATTTAGGGCAAAGGATAAAGTTAATTGCATTTTGTGGCGGAATACACGAAACCTTTTATATTTTGTCTTATTTATTTGCCCGTGGATATTAATATCTGAGCTTTTATACGATATCTAAGCTTTAATATTGAGTTATGGAAATATCTCAGATTGGTGCATTGTATGTTTCCGACGAATTTTCTGGAATCTGGCTGTTTGTGTTAGCTGGAAACTGAAAGTTAACAATTTCCATATAAATCGTGATTGTAGCAAATTTTCTGTCTTAAAGTTCAGCTTTTCAAATAGAGTCACAGCGATCTTTTTCGAATAGGTGTTATAGGACTTAGTTTGAGATAGTGTAGTTTCATGACTCACAAGTTCCAAACATCCCCGCTGTGGTGTGTCTAAACAGATAAACTACACACAAGACCTACTACTCGTCTTTGCTTCTCAAGGCGGTCCAAAAAACCTCAGTCTTAAGGTCATAGTCACTACAATGTCAGCTTCTGTCGTCAATCTGTCAGGACTGGTGGTCTAGAAACCAAAAAAGTTGCAGGGGAAGGAGGAGGGAGAGAAAAGGGAAGGAAGTAGTAGACAGAAATAAAAGAAAAGTAACACACAGAAGACCCTCACTTGACGGACCATGTGAAGCTCTAAGTGCAACGTTTCAATTAAGGTGAGCAACATTCTGGTGCGTGAATCAGTAGACTAGACAGTTGATCAAATTAGTAAGCATAAAAGGCTTCAACTCGCACTTTTAACAAAATTTAGAGCAAACTTGAATTAAAATATAAGTGTACCCAAAAATCAATTTATGCACCAAATAATGTTGTCTAGGTCATTTCAACTGATCTTTCTTTATTGCGTTGTTCTCATGCTTCCGTCTTCTCCGCTTCCTGCTTCCTCGACGTTGTTTGGTTTATAGACCATCGACGATGACGATGATTCCACTAATATACGTCTGACAATGACTAATTGGTAAACGTCCTGCGGACTGCCCACAGCCCAGACAAATAATAGAAATAGTACTGGTAGTAGATAAAGAATATCCCATGTTCGCTGAGCATAGAAAAGCTGTTTCGGTATCTTTAGAAAAATAATAATGATACTAAACCGCTGTTACACAGAATGTAGTGGCATCACAATTCCAACAACCTTCGTTTATCTATATTGATTGTAACTTATTTTAGGTACTACTGAGAAAATTTGACTATGACATTACACTTCAAACCAGAGTAAAGAGAAATAATAAAGTAAGTAAGATTAGCATAAGGGTTTCCAAGAGTACAGGTTAGAAATTAAGTCACTAGGGGTTCAAGAAAAGTGTTCCTAAATAATCCTGGTAGCTTGAAGGCTGAAGTAGAAAATCTTAAATCTTCTCTACTTTCCCACTTATAGACTTTATATCATTATAAGTGTTTTGTTTCGGATGAATTGTTGGCATTAATGTCAATACAAGTAAGTACAGATATTGCTTTTTGGTAAAAATTAGGCTGAAAATCTACTAAAATAACCTAATTTTCCCCCTTTGTCCCCAAAAACTGATCGTCTTTTCATTCCCCCTTACCTTCATGGTCTCCCTTTAGGATACAGTAGTCTAAGCGCGTTTGTACCACATCAAAACGGCGCCTCCCATAAAGAAAGAACATAACGGCATCAGCAAAATCATGCTACATTTACGACAATGTCCTGGTATGATCCCAGTATAATACAATATAGTGGGCAAAGACTTTAATAGAGATATCCTAACCTACAAGGCTATAATCTAACAAAGTGAGAATCCATGCTGAGTAAAGTGAGTGCACTTACCAGTAGCGTTATTTCTTCTCCATTATACACTTCAGGCGGTATCAAGGAGTAAGCGTATGGAAATCGGATTCTGCTAGACACGAGGCTCAGCAACTACAAGCAGGCTCACGCTATTCCATATTGCTTAGGTTACGAATCTGGAATAAAGGGATCATATTACAAATGGGAACGGTAAATACAAGCGTTATTCATTGTTGTTTTATTGTGCAATACGCGTTTCTCGCAATTTTTGAGGAAATAATATTGTGCACAAAGATAACTGGAAATACACTTCAACGTAGAGGGTGCTACAAAGTGTCACCAGTGAGATGTGAACTCAAATTCAACACGTAATAATATGAAAAAATCTCATGCAAACAGGTACCAAAAATTCTCTGATTCTACCACCGTTATGGAAACGAAGCATTTCCGGTCATATGTTTATATGAAACGTTTTTATATTTGAACTTGCTGAGTCTGCCCTTCAATTTTCCTGACAACGTTCTGTAACATCCTGTATAACTTGTAAATATCATCTTGTCTGTCCTTGTGATCCCTAGAGCTTACTGAAGTCATTTAAAGACAGAATAAATAAAAATAATCATAAAAATATACAATCGCTCGAAAAGACAGAATGCTCCGCTGTTTTATAACCCTCTGATGAGAGATAAGAACCCTATACGCCAAACGCTAAAAACTACTTTGTGTATAATAAGTTAAAATACTGTAGCTATCTTGAAACTAGTATTAACTATGTTTTAAGAAGCACTTAAAACTGAAAGCGGATATTGCTTGAATCTCTATTTATTCTATCCCTGAGCAACATTTTTCCTCATTCAAAATGCCTTTTGTTTACGCTGGAAAAATGGACCGCATTTATTGGGCCGAATGCCGAATTAAAATGCGCCTATAGAACTCTCTTTCGTCTGAGGCTTTTATACTAATAAACAAGTAATTTTCGTGGAAATTGATGCAAGAACGAATATAAAAGGCACTGATAGGAAGTGAAGTTCATTTCAGACCAAGAATGTCTCCATATTTATCGTTAAGTGTGTTTTGAATGTGAAAAGCCAAAGCGCAAATTGGGTTTTGACGGATGAACGTAAATTGCCATAAAGTCATTTGTTTCGGATTTTTGGAGCTCAAATCACCAAACCTCCTCAAGTTATAATCAAGGTCTAGATCAGACTCCGTCTGCTGTTCAGAGGGCCGTGACACTATCCCAACAGACAAACTGGATTCTCTCTCAGATCGACGAGTGGTCGGTAATTTGTCACTCCTCCACGGATATGCCAGTAGTAGTAGTAGGAGTACTAGTGGAGAGGCGAATCCTGATAAGTCGGCCACCTTTGACCTTTTTGTAGACACCGAGTGTACACTCTACTCCACATGTTAGTCCACTCATCTGTCGAACCTTGCTTATATAGGTCTTCACCATCAAACTCCATGGCCCCGAATATCTTAGCCCCTAGGCCGCAATATACGGGGCAATAGCCCAAAAAGTGGACCGCTGTCTCTTCTTCATATCGGCACATTGGGCAGGTTGTATCTCTCCTCACCCTTAAAAGAGATAAGTGTCTGTTCAGTTTGGGGTGGGTGGTGAGAACCCTTACCGAAGGTGTGAGCGATTCTCTACTCCTGTCCAGTAGCCCTGCGAATCCGACGTTAGTTAGGTCTCACTACGAATCTCGTGGACTGTCTGCAGTCATCTCCCTCTCTTTCTATCTCGCCACGCTCCTATACAGCTATTCACTCAAGGCGGTGTTGACCTAGCTCATGGCATCTGTTTATGCAAAGCCTAGGCTTGAGACCGATGCTGGTGCTTCTGGTCCCCAGCCTAATCATGGGATTATACAGGGTGCGGCAGAGAGGATGGACGGTTTTAAAAAAATCATAAAATAGTTAATTTTTACTCGAAAATAACTTTATTGATGGAATCAAATTCACAACGAAATAGCATTTGAGACAGTCAAGTGTGGAAAATCACATCAGGCATGTGGTGGCCGAAATCGTTGATTGCAGTGCTGGAGGCGTTGTGCATAATCTCCGGGCTATAACTGTTGCAAAATGGCCAATTTGTAGGGGTGAAAGCGGAGATCCATATGCAAAATTCGCCTTATCGAACGATCACTAAGGCGAAGTGCAGCAGCATGTTTCCGGGAAGATCGAGTCGGACTGCGAAGAAAGACCTGTCGAACGCGTTCAACATTCTCAGGAGTTCGAACTGTTCGCATCGCGCCTCTTGGTCTTCTGTTGATCAGTTCACCACGCCTGCGAAGTGATTCAACCCAAGGAAGGATGGTGTTTCGAGAGGGAACAGCTCTATTCCGATGAATGTCGAAGTGGCGACGAAACTCACGCTGTACGACGATGACTGACTCATTATTTCGGACGAAACAATCATAGGCGAAAACGCGTTGCTCCACCGTCCAAGGCTCCATAACGACAACTGGTAAAATAATGCTAGGATCTCACGAGTCAAACGGCACCCTCCCCACCTCTCTCGTAGACGGAGGCGGAGAGTACTACCCATCCCAAAAACGTCCGTTCTCTCTGCCGCACCCTGTATAAATATGTTCCGCTAGGTGCACTGCTAAATCTCCTTTGAGTATGCCACCATTAAGATGATAAATATCTCTGCCTGGAAGATCGTTGTGCAGGTTTCATGAGTGAAGCTTTCCTAGACGTCTCTGCCTTCCAAGTATAATTCCGCCACAGTGGATCCTGTTTCCCTGCAAAAGGATCTGTCAGTGAAGCACACAAGGCATCCATTCTTCCTTCGAAGGGAATCACGTGAGAAATCTCTGAAAAGTCTGATCTCATCGTGCCCTTGGCCCTTTCCAGTCTGACCAAGGATATATGAAGATTGCTTTTCGTCAAGTCGACGGTTCCCGTATCGCCTGCGTGCCCTCATCGTGAGTCCTTAGGAATGCCGACATGGTCGCTCGCTTTATGCAAGCAACCACTGGCGACAATACCAGGATAACGACAGGGACTGCTAAAGGGGTTGTTCTCATCGCACCAGTTACCCCAGCGCTGCCAGTCTTTGAGTTTTGACGAGCTTGCGAGTAACCCAGATTTTCGATACATGGTCACAAGACCACGCGCCCATACTGTATCCCAGGTCTTACCACCATCGTGTAAAGACAATGTAGATCCTTTGGTCTTAACTCCCAAGTCCTGCTGACTGCTCAACGCAACTGCTACATGGTCGCTATTGACTTCTTGTATATATAGTCGACATGCTGCTCCGACGAAACTGATATGCCAATAAAATTGGTTTTTAGCTCCCCTACGTTGGCGCTTGACATCAGATCTTCTAGGTGGGCACTCCACCTTCACCATTAAATCGAGAATTGAGCGATACAACCATTCCTTAGATCCTAGCCTAGAGTGTACAGAATGTTAAACAATTTGCCAAAATATGCTATTTTCTGTTTAACAAATTTTAAACAGTTGAAAAGTCGAATGATCAAGATATCTCCAGCTTCTCTACAGCAGACAGGCGCGTAGCACCTGCCGTATCAGCCATATTAACCTGTTATCGGTCAAACCATTTGAACATAAAAGACAAACTGTTTTATTCCAACATTTAATATCAAACAGTTCAAATAACAACTTAGAACCTATAAAACTAAACAAGACATAAGAGAAAGTAACTTTTGGTTACAGTGACCCAATGAAAGTTTGATTTGATTGATTGACAAAAAATCAGTAATTCCGTTAGTTGTATCTATACTGGTTCCGTTTTGCTGGGCGCTATAAAGGTTTGTCTGGTTCACAATATTTCTAATAGCATCCATTGAGAAGTACTCCAAACAATACTGAAGTGCGCTGGGATTTTCTTCATTGCCGTAAATTTTATATTCATCAAAATCTGCTCTTTCCTCTAGATTAGTCCAGTTCCAGGAATGTACTGACTGGTTTTTCTTCGCTTTCTTTCTTGCTGGCTGGTATTCGTCTCCACCTTCATTTATGGTCTCGTCTAAATCGGTTTCCTCAATTTTCACATCTCCAATTTATAAGGAACTACCAGGTTCCTCGTCGCTCTCATAACTCACAATTCTAGCTTCTTCCACATCATCATCGAATGAATCCGACAACATGACCATAGAAATACGTCGTATTTCAAACATCAAAATAACGAAAATTACGCTAAAAACGCATAAACAAACTATTCTGCTATAAACTATTTATATCTAAGTACTAATATGTTACAAAAAAATAGCGTGGACATACTTGCTTTGTAAATAAACACAAAATTATTCACCACACAGTCTACGAACGTCAAACAGGTGGTGCTAGGCAGCCAAAATGAATTGTAAAAATGTTATTTTTTCATTGTCAGATGGCTCTGTAGTATATAAGCATTTGCAGTAACCTTAACTTGATGTACAGTCGATTCCAAGCGAAGCTGTTTAAGCGGGTAAATGAACTAAGTGGGTATAACGTGCAATGTAACCATATGGTTACAAAAACCGATACAGGGTTAATGAGGTATTATATAAAAGGTATAATCCATAATGTTACAACTAAGTAGATTAACTCAGTATTTCCCACGCATTCAGATGTTTCATGTGTTCGACTTAAATATCAGTCAAAAATACGCATTGCTAAAGAATCATAATACTTGAGTCATACTAACGTGTTTGACGCACTCACCTGAAGAGATCAGAAAGAACAAAAGCAAATGCCCGAAACTTAAAAAAACTTAAACTTAAACATGTTTTTATTACTCCCTAGACATTTTGGGATATTGTAAAGTATACAAAAACAAACTTTGAGGACGATCTGTAGCAGTTTTATGTTTGGTTCGTAATACCGATTTTGAAAAACAACGTAGCATCACCTACTAGGATGTCACGGCATGCTGCTTCCTAGATTTTTTCAAAATCGGTATAGCCGTTTTCGATATTACGAGATGACGGTAACATATGAACGGACTGACAAACTGGTCGGACAGGCAGCAGCGGTGGCCGCAGTAGTAGACTCTTCGGTCTCCTGATGAGTCGCCGTGCGCTGTGTGGGTTCGAGTCCCGTCCTAGGAGAAATTTTTCTCTTGGCTATGGATGTTGTGATTGTCCGTAGGTGGTACATGGTCTCTGACTGTCGAACGCGGAGGTACCACCCGGCGCTTCTCGTAGGCGGAGCCAGAATGTGTGCATGTTGCATACACACGAGTTCCCTCACCAGAGTCCGTGTGGCGTCCCCCCCTTTCCCATGTATCCCCCTATAGCCCGTTGGTACACAATGGGTGCTTAGGTCTTAGGCCTTCGTGGTAGTTGGAGTATAAAAAAAATAGAAGGAAATAAGTGTTATGGACTTACGTATTTTCTGCGTCACTAACTTTTGCGGAGAAAAGAAGAACATTTTATAAAGCGATTCAGTTTTCCATTAATTTAGTCTCCTGAGATTTTTTTAGATCACTCACTCACCTGATTAAAACATCAATCAAATAATATGCGTGACTTTTCTTCGATCAGTAGCATAGAAACTTTTCATTCATTAAACCTTTCCCGTGCACGCCACTGGTTTCGCCGGCATATTTATTTTTGAGAACTAAACACGACTACAATAAATATAACATTTGGTACAGCCTATGTGGTTATCTCTAAATATATGAGGACATAACACTAGGAACAAAAAATAATGCTGAATAAATGATATAAAATCCAAGTGACCATCTCTGGATTCAACACAAGCTCCGTGCTCTACACCACAAACACTCTTTGGAAGACACCTGGCATAGTACAGTGTTGAAAGCTTTCTGTATACTTCGTCCTTATAATTCTGGTCCGAGGTTGCTAACGATTTGTGATACCTTCTTTGTTGAGCTCACTTAATCGGAAATGCTGAGGAATTTTGATAAAAAAGTCCGATGTTTTCAGAAATGAAATAATAAGAATCTTACTCCTATAGATTGGTTCCAGAATTACTAGTTGTGATTTTAGACAAACAGAAGAATCTAACATGGGCAATACCATGAAAGCCAGTGGCGTTCATAAACAGCGTTTAATGAACGGTAAGCTTCTTCGCTACTGATTGAGGATAATAGAAGCATATTTTTCAATTAATGTTGTAACGAAAAAATATCAAGCTCCACGGGGCTTTCAGAAAAGGGGAGGCTAAACCTTTCCATAAGAGTATTTTAGGATTTAACCTCAAATGTTCAAACCTAAATATCACCAAAACGAGTGACCTGACAAAAATCCCTTAGAAGAGAGTAAAAATTGAATGATATTTTATAAAATGAATTTTTTTCTATGAAAAGGCCAGTGTCGTAGTATTTTCTGTTAAGCGTCCAGGTACCTCAGTTTCTACTTCCCTGATTTAGTTTGAGTCGGGAAACTGTGTGTTTATTACCGATTATGTGCTCTCTGAACGTGTACCTAGCTCAGTAACTCTACCCGCTCCGTATAGATATTTGCTTTTAATTCCGTAAATAAAACTTCACCACCCTGCATCTTGGTAGAGGAGCCTCTTTGGACTCATATTTATAGGATCTTTTTTGTTGTTATTATAAATATTGGCACGTCATTCTAATATGTGGCGCTTATTAGTTTACGACTCGCAAGACTATAAGTAACGACAGTAGCGGCATGGCTGTACTCTGAGAAACAATGAAATACTATCCGAAACTATTATGCAACCACAAAACAGCGTCAGACAAGTAAAAAGTGATTAACTGAAGGGATCCAGTTGCAAAACTGTCCCGCATCTGTCAAGTGCATAATATACAGGGTGACTTCGAAGTTGAGTCATTTATTTTAACAGTGTGTAGATCTGATCAAAAGAAATGTTTTTTTCCTTTACCATTTTTCTGGTAAAATTAAAGTAACAAAGTTATAGCCCTTTGGAAGTTTGAGTACCGCCCTGTCTCAATAATATCATGTGTTCGTGTTTGGCAACAACGGTTCATCGCATCGGAAACAAAAAAGCGAAAGAATTTGGAACGATGTTTTTACGATTACAATTCAGTTCAGTTATACATACAGTCAGTTTCAGTCGCGTGTGAATAGTGTCTGTTGCGTGGCTCAAACGAAATGAAAAATGGCACATGTTTATGCGGATCGGTTTCCCAATCGAGTGCAACCAACCCCTCGTGCCTTTGTTAATGTAGTACAACGGGCTCGTGAATCAGGTGACTTAAGACCTCACAGGGGACCTCACGATCAAATACAGGTCCGCACTGAAATACTTGTCGGGAGGATACTTTGTAAAACAAGGTAAAATTTTTTTTTAATTTTTTTTTTATTTTTACACACATATTTTGGTTTATCTTCCTTCTACAATCATTATCTGAAAATTAATGACTCAACTTCAAAGTCACCCTGTATAATAGAATCATCCGTAATACAGTAGAGTAACCTTTTGGTCCCAATGGACTCTGTGGCCGTGTGTCGAGGCCTCGTGATGTATACCCCTAGTCTCTGTCCGAATATTGCGGAAGCCAATGCCGAAGCTGGCACAATGGCTCTAATTCCGTTTCCAGTTACAAATAGCGGGATTCACCGACTCCAATGTTGTTGTTTGCTGATACAGTATTTGAGGTTTCTGATGTGGTACTAGATGGGACCCGCAATTCGACATTCAGGTTGGAACTCTGAAAACGAAACAAATCTCCAATTTCTCATAAATGACATTTGGAAAAAATCACTTGGAACCGTCAATTTTTATTTCGAGGGTGAAATCCAACTCTTAAATTTTAATTGGGACCGGTACGGTATTACGTATCTTTTCGTAACATTTCGTCGGTTTTCTTGACATTTCGTAGGTTTTTCTACAAGATGTTAATTCATCGCAAGCTGTTTCACACTTGTTGTGAACTCGTTTTGTAGCTGTACGTGTTGCTTAAACGTCATCGAACAAACGTGGAATGAAATACTAAAAACTACCTAGTCCCCAAGATGTCATTTCGTACATACGATAACTCATTTTGAAGCTACTTATAAAAACGCTAAGCTTTAACAGCCTGCCAGCCCCTCACTAGGAAGGTTAGTAATCTTATTTTCTAGGTTTATAAAGTAATTCGACATGAGGTATCACATGAGCCCTGATCTTATTTAAGATTTAAGAGTTGGATTTCACTTTGCCAACGCAAGGGGGTGAAAGTGAAAAGATTGATAATAGGTGCAAAAGATTTTCCCCTCTAAATAAAAATGGCATTCTTTCGTATTCGGCTTACCGTTTATGTTTTTGTTTTCAGAACCAAATGAACACAAGATTTTTTTTTCATTTTGTTCTTGTTTTGTTGTATGGTAATATCTCATAGCTGATCTGGGATGTTACAGTTATTTATCTGTTTGAGGCGGCTGTACCTGTAGATCGATTATTCAAAGTTATTTCTGAAAACAAATGGCACTAACTTACAGGTAAGCCAAATGAGTTCGCTAACTTTTGTTATTGTAGTACAAGACTCAATTTAGCAACGTAGCATCCATGGTTTACGATAATCAAAGACCTATAGGGCGGCTATGACCTTAGCAACCTAAGAGACATTAGCGTTTATTTTGGTAAACAAAATTTCATTTATGGACAGCTCATATCGAAAATCTAGAGTAGCCTTCAAATAATAAAGAAATAAGTTGTCTCCGTATCGTGTTTAGCATAGTTTAATTTGAGCGTAGTACTAAAGTTATAGCAAAAGTGCCCATGAGTTGGAAGATAGGTATTAACGCCCAGAAAATCTATTCATACCGCTGAGTCGGATAGAAATATTTGACATTTTGTTAATAGGAAAAACCGCAATGGTGTAAGGATTTGGAGCCAAGCTTTTCAATCCATAACAGGATCTACAAGAACTGTTTAAAAAACGCTAGCCATGCAACAATCAAGCATTTTCTACGATAACTAACAATCTCTTTTAAAAAATATCTCCAGCTACAAATAGAAAGTTTTATTTGCCGATCAACCTTTTCAAAATACAAGGTACGAGGAGCGGAAATGGATTTAAATATTACTGGGAAATGTCATGTCAGTACATATAAATCCAGGAAGCTACAGGTACAGCTTGTTGCATATCTTATTATTAATTATTATTATTAAAATAATTGAGATGAGCAGAGTACACAGTACTATAAGCTCATGCAGTAAATATAGTGTACGGACACGTAACACAAATACATCAAATAGAAAAAAATAAAAAAATACAGTTCATAGCTATAAAGTTTGTACACTCCTCCAGCTATCATACTGCACTTTGAAGCTATTAACTGAAGTAGCACCAACCACACTCTCAGGTAAACTATTCCAGGTGTTGAGTATGCGGTTGGGAAGAAACCACTGTCGGACTGTTGTTTTAAATGGCTCCTTATGCAGTTTGAAGCTGTGTCCGCGTAGATTGCTGCGCGACAGATGGTATAGATGCATGAGGTTGGTGCCCATCAAACCATGAAGTATCCTGAACGTAACTATAAGATCGCCACGAAGTCTTCGCTCAGAGAATGAGGTCAGGTTGAATAATTCAAGGCGATCTTCATAGCTTGGTCTTCGTGCTCCAAAAGGGATACGAGTAGTATATTCCAACTTAAACAGAAGCCTTCTATGTGGTACGCGATCGAAAGCCCTAGAAAAATCTAAGTAGATTATATCAACAGGAGTCTTCGTGTCCAGATACTGAGTCCAATCGTTGAGAGAGTGGAGAAGGTTGGTCATTATTGATCGATCAGGGAGAAATCCATGCTGATTCTTAGGGATAAGGTCATTTTCGAAAGCAAATGACTGGAGCTTATCTAATATGATTCTTTCAGCTGTTTTGGCGGCGATAGGAACGAGACTTATTGGTCGATAATTTTTAGCGGAGGATTTGTCGCCCTTTTTGAATACAGGGGTAACAGAAGCACTAAGCCAGCATGAGGGTAGGGTATGAGATCTAAAAGACGATGTGAATATCAAGCTTAATGGTAGGGCCAGTGCTGAAGCGCAGTTTTTAAGTACAGCAGCCGTCATCCCTTCTTTACCAGGGGAGGAAGAGGTCTTCAGATTTCGCAGGTGCATTAATACATCTTCAGGCAGGAACTCAACTTCGCAAAGGCTGTTGGGACACCTATCGCAGATAGTGGTCGGTAGAAGGTCTCCATTAGGCTCATCGACGAAGTCATCACTTTGTTATCAGAAACAGCAGACAATTTCATAATCCTAAAACTTTAATCTTACTATATTATGCTTTTGTTAGATCTATTCTCGAATATTGTTCTATTATTTGGTACCCGGCTTACGATGTACATTCCCATAATCTTGAGAGAGTTCAGCGACGTTTCGTGAAGTATTTGTGGTATAAAGAAGATAGAGTTTATCCTGAAAGGGGCTTTCGTAATGACATATTATTAAGCAGATTCAATCTGCCAAATTTAACGAAGCGCAGACATTTATTCGCTGCTACCTTTTTGTGTAAATTGCTCGATGGCAGCATTGATTGTCCTTCACTCTTAGAGAAAATTTATTTACACATACCTAATTTGCGTACTCGTCATGGTAGCAACAGTTTATTCTATTTACCTGTTCCTAGAACAAACTTATTGTTGTTTTCACCACTCTATGTTATGTGTGGCATTTGTGAAAGTGCACGTGCACTTGATATCTTTCACTACAGTAAAGACAGCCTTCGAAGGTATTTTCTAACTGTCGGCTGAGCATGCTGTACTTCCTGCCTGTTCAATGGAGTGTTCCGTTCAGGCAGTGTATTGAATCTAAATAAATAAATAAATAAATAAATAAATAAAGGACTCTGCCAGTAAGTTGGCAGATTCGGTGGCATCCATGTGGAGATGACCGTCAGCGTCGCGGATCTGAGGTGATGAAACTTTGGAATTCAGGTTTGTTCTTAGATACCGAAACAGCTTCTTCTTATTTTTGGAGGTAACGAGTTTTCGTTCATAAGCATGTTTGGCATTATGTAACGTTCTAGATAGGAGGTTAGAAAAGGATCGATGAGACACGTAATCTTGTGAATGGCCACTCCTCCTAAACCGTTGCCACAAAGATCTCTTTTGACGAAGCATCCTCGATATGTAGAGTTGATCCAGTACTTTGAGGGGTCACAGTATACCTTCTTTTCAACAGTATTGTCAGCCGTTTCGCTTAGGACTCGTTGAGCGAAAGTGTCCCACATATCTTGGGTGCTACGGTTGTTAAGCAAAGCAGGCCAGTTGACTTTAGACAGGGCTTGGTTAAGAGCATCGTGGTTTACAATTTTGATGGTTTTAAACTTATCGGTTGTAGAACGACTATTTATATTGAACTGGAGAGATGATAAAAGTGAACAATGGTCAGACTTGCCAAAAGGTGGCAAATAATCTAAATTAGAAACAAAGTCTGCGTCGTTAACGAATATCAAATCCAGAGCCCTAGGCGTCTGTCCTTCCCTGAATCTCATTGGACGATCAACAAGTTGAGATATGCTAGAGTTGCGTAGCAAGTCGATGTAAGCAGCAGAAGAAGAATTGCATTAAGGAATGGTTGACATAGGTCAGCTAATGTCACGTAGATTGAAGTCACCAGCTATGAAAAGGTTGGTGTTTTTATTTAAGAGATCTGAAATGAGACTGCACAGGTGTGTGTCTCCCAAACAGGGCCGTGGCCGATATATGCAGCCTATCGTGAAGCTTTAATTTGGGCACCTCAATTCCAAAAATAGATTGTCAATGCCATCGAAAGGACTGAAAGAGGGAGATACCGAGAAAGCCGACGCGATTTCCGTGCGAACATAAATGCATACTCCACCAAAACCAGGAGTGCGTGGTGAATCCATTCTGTATAAATAGTATCCAGGCAAATTGATGGAAGAGTCGGACACGTTGGAATGGAGCCATGTTTCAGTAAGACAAACGAACGTTGGATTATTGTCTCGAACAAATGCTTGGAGTTCAAGTAGCTTAGAAAAGAGAGATTGTATATTAGTGTAACAAACCGTCCAGTTTGCCACAGAATTTATCAGTTTTTTGAAGGTGTGATCTCCTGGGTAGCTGTGTGTACTATAGAAGGTTTTCCACGAACGTATTTTATAGTAATATTACTTTCGCCTGTTGTTTGACGACGTCTAAGCTCTTCGCGAAGGTGTTGTAGTTCTTGCATTTGACCTCTGGTTTTGTCGTCAGAGATTTTTACGTGATGAAGCGTGGGGTGGCAAAGGATGGAGTTTTTCTTCCGCAAAATATTGCTGACGATAATAGGTGAGGAAAACACAACTCTAATTAAACGATTGCTTGAAGTTGTTAAGCCAAGGCGAGTGATGCTGAGTCGGTGATTTTCGGCAGATGGTTCAATATGCCTAATTATCTCTGATACTATGTTTATGTCATCGTTACCTTCAGCTATGCCCCTCAGAATGATATTGTGGGAACGTCTAAATAACTCCATTGTCTCAGCTTGGGAGCTTGGGGCAATAGGGGTAGAAGAAGCGCCGTTGCCTGAGTGCATCGTCTCCATAGATCTTGCAAGTCTCGATTCAATATTAGCAATGTTAGAAGACAGCTCTGTTTGAATAACCTGGATATTTTGTATGTTGGTTTCGCAGGCCGCTATTAAGTCATCATGCCGAGAGATCGAGTCCGAATGTTGCTGTAGCAAGTTTCTACAATAAGCAACATCAGTTCTGAGTTGAGATTGAGAGTTCTTAATATCCTTTATGTCACTGGCCATACTTGATAATTGGTTAAGTATAATGGTGAGAGTGTCGGTAGGGGTAGACTGATCTGGTTGTAAAGGAGTAGTGGTTTCTGAACGAGCACCGCATGTGGAAGAGGTGGATCCGCTTCGAGTAACTCGTCCCTGTTTACAACAGGCTGGGCAAGACCATCGTTCTTTTCCGTCCGACAGTTCTTCGTTGTTATCACTGTATTTTTCTACATTATCCCCAACTTCAGGATCTTTCATGTTTTTATTCTTTTTTCGTACAGTCCTACTCATGTTCCCTTATTCCAGCGGCTATTTCCGGATTACCCTATACACTCTGTAGACTAGTTTCTTAATTTGATTTGACACTATTGACGAAATGTCCAAATGACAAAATGGAATATATGGTAAAATGGCTGAAGATTACTCCCACGGCTCTGGAAACTATCGCCAACAGGTCCACGGACGTACCTCTTCCTGCTCTTAACTTGAACACCTCTGGTTTTAAATATTTTTGGCTTTTCTCCGATATTTTGAGGTATTTACAGTGAATACTAATTTAGTAGTCTACTTTTTAACTTATGCGAACATCAATTATGAAAAAGTACGTACATCTAGATGTTCTGAAAATTCTCCTACCAATACTTCTCTATCATTAGTACTACTGCCCATGCAAGAATTTTGATGAATAAAGGCCAACTCTTGAAAACAAGTAGTTATGTATAAAAACCAGTGGAGAGGGGGCATAATCATATAACTTTTGTGGCAGTTTTGACGTTTATCAAATAAGTTTGTAAATACATTTACTAAGATGTTTCACATAATTAAATTTATTTAGAAAAGATAAAGATAGATGGCAGCGACACTCCCAGAATTTTTTCTCCTGCTTTTTGTGGAAAGAATCACCCAGAGAGCGACCTTCCCTTCAATGAAGTGCCATTTTATAGACATTATCGTCACCTTACTTAAATATCCAATCATATATGTGCAGCCTGCAAAATTGAATCTGATATCATATGATTGACATTTTTTCGTGGTAGATAGGATCTGACTAAATGTTAAATGTCATATAAAAACGACATGGCCTGCAAGCTATGAATTATCCCATGTGTTTTGATCGCATTTTTAGTTATACTTTTGTTATGTTTTACATTATTGCTTTTTACATTTTTTACTATACTATACTGCTATTGAGATTCAATACTACAAGCAATTTCTAGGAATACCCAATTATAGGAGCTCGTAAGTTGACAATAGAACTATTTCTGGCACGCCGATAATTTCCAATATTGGAGGATAATTTCTGCCAAGGCGGAGGCGTACGTGTTAATAAATTCGATTTAATAAGTATGTAGGTAGTGAAACATGAGAATACACATCTTAATAAGCTTCTCAAATATGTAGGAATACATACAGAAAGTACTCCCACCCATGAAGTTGATTCATAACTAGAACTAGTAAGAAATTGCCATTGAACCTCAGTTATTTTTCTTTTTTCGATAATGGTTATATCATAGTAAGTGATTCTCGATGTCAAAATGGAGTATATTTTACTAGTTGAAGGACCAGGATTTTCTAATAAAATATGTAAGGGCTAATTCGTATTTGTTGTCAGCTATGTCATCATTTAAAGTCCTAATTAGTTACTACGTTGTCAATACCACACATTTGTGTGATATCCAGAAAGGTATTTTTGAGAGCATGTACCTACGGGATAGCTTATATTTGTGGCGTCGAAGAAGTATGTGTAAAGACTTATGTCAGTGGTCGTATCCACACGCGATGATAAAAAACGGGAAGGGTCTTAAGCGTTCTTTCATAGTATTGCACATTGTTACTTGTGCATTTGGTGTTACACGTTTATTGATGTTTATTCTACATTTTTGGGATAGCTCATCCTGAAGGATGACTTCAACATTGTAAGTAATTATTTATTGTTACTGTAATGGATTTAGTTACCATGTAACATTCTTTTAGCACGTTCTGAAAAATCAAATAGAGATTTTCGAAAGCTTGACATGAGCACAGAACAAAACCTTCCTTTTTTCCTAATATTCAATGCTAGTGGCTGCATGCTTGAGGAGTTTTTGGTTTATACCTTAATTAGTCAGCCACGATGACCCATAGTTACGGTACATATTGCGCTGTATAAGCCCAAGATAGGGTACTATGTAAATGACCAAATAGTGAGTAATTATAAGGCGACCATACGTATACGTTCTCTTACGTAAAAAATCATGTGACGCACAAGAAATATATATATATATACATATATATATATATAAAATCAGTTGCATTAGAGAGCGTGGTAACACACCATGTTAGATCAGTAAGAGGTCGTAAGGTTTTTTCGTTAGAATCGGAGCGATTTTGGAACGGTCTGTGCTATTGTGCACGTAAAAGTGTAAACTATTTTATAGACAACCCGTTACAAGAATATCAATTATCAGTATATTACTTTGAATTAAGTATTCTTTTCTACTGAGATCTTCCGCGCTGAATTCTGAAACTTAAAAGCTCTCTATTCGTTTTTCAAGTGAAAACTTAATGTCTTCTTTTGTGTTGCTGAAGAAACTGAGAAAGTTTTAATAAGTTTTACTTTTGGATACTTTCGGCTTACTTTGCGTTCTAAGGGATCATTCAGATTTATTTTCAGTTTCTCGCTTGGCAGAACTAATCATTTTATAGTCAGAAAAATATTGAGTGCTTACGTTTCTTATTTGCAAGATTACGTGAGAAGTTACTTTATTTGACGTCCCACCAACAGAAAGAAAAAGGGAGATTTAAGAATAGTGAAAGGAAAGAAGCTTAGGATCTTGTGGCTCATAAATGAATTAATTAGCATTTTCTGCTGCAGTCATATTTTGGAACCTATAACCTTTTTAATTTTTTTGCGGGTGTCGCATTGCCATGCAGTAAGAGACAATTGAAATTTCATGGGTCAGATCAAAGAAAATGTAATGTTTTTAAGTGGATTCAAAAAATACCAAAATAAAGATTTAAGAAAAACAGCTGGGCCTGGAATACATTTTAGTGAAATTCGTCAGTCGCCGATGTCTGATATGAATAATATAATAAATAAAAGTACAGTATAACTGAAAATATTCCGCAAATAATAAATCTCTGCAAGTTCGATGGGATAAATCCGTCCAAATTTGGGGTTGGGATATACTTGAATATCATATAAGATACTAAAGCGACACGTGGGAGTCCGTCAGCGAAAACCAGATGAATACGCAAACGTATTCTATATTCGCCATAAACTATGCCATGTCGTAAGTCACTTGGATACGTACAAATCATAAAAAGTCCTCTGAAAAGATGCATACTCTCATGTAACGCTACTGGATATTAGCTATTTTGAACTAGATCACTTCTGAACGCCACTGAATAACTCAACGAAGTTTTGGCAATGAAGGCCTAACGTCATAGTAGTAGCCATATCAGGATTTTTGTCCAGAAAAATGGCTAAAACCGGACTCAATTTCGTTATTCATTAATCAAAAATATGTAAAATACCTCAAAGGTTCGGCTAAGGGCATCTTCCTCTACATAAATTCGAGAGGTTGATCACTTATTCTGATACACTCTATAAATGACTTTGAGATAGTTCAAAAAGTGTGAAACCCATTTCCCCACTTATTGTTAGACCATTATTTCGCAACACTTAGAAGCTCTGTCTTATAAAAACAACAAAACACAATTTAGGTCACCCCAGCGAACGGCAGGACAACAAATCCTGTTAAGGCAGTCATTAATCAAGTAACAATGTAGCGAGAAAGGGCCTTAGGTTCATTTGACGGATATATAATTTATGTTGGTATGCTTTAGATCCATTCATACTCACAAGCTTCACATATGAACTAAATACTACTGGAACTAGTTACTTATCATACATAAACGTGCTAACCCATAAAACCGATCAAATGAGAATCATATGTCATAAAAATAATGAGTACATTCAGGTAACTTAAAGCGGTCCAGCACGCCAGCGGTTTCATGCTGTATCGCAGTAGCCTAGGATTGTTTTAACAACACTCAGCAGTTAACCAACATACTATCAAATCTCACACCCAAGCGAAAACTTCTGCCAGCTGGCAAAACTATGCCATGGATGCGACGATGGAACATTAATCAGCTGCAGCTCTGAACCGCTTACAATTTCCTCAATTCCATGTTTCAAGGTCTCCGATAGCAAGAAAATTCACGTCACTATTTTCATTGGTCCACCTGTCTACATGTCGAACTATCAGCTTGTTGGCGTTTGTAAAAAGCTTCATCGATGTCAACATGATTTGAGAAAATTGAGCTAGCAAACTATAGTAGTGCTTTGGAAGCCAATACATCAAAGTTACACTACCTTTGTTTGGCGACATTATCCTTTGCTAACGAAAAAATACAATAGATAGCAACAAAGGTGCGAAGGGCGGAACAGAGT
Organism: Acanthoscelides obtectus; assembly: GCA_963669975.1. Taxonomy (NCBI): domain Eukaryota; kingdom Metazoa; phylum Arthropoda; class Insecta; order Coleoptera; family Chrysomelidae; genus Acanthoscelides; species Acanthoscelides obtectus. The sequence goes on along the minus strand of CAVLJG010000007.1, from coordinate 55,212,070 downwards.
CCAGACCGTTTGCGTTTAGTTGCCAATAGTTGTTCAACTTTTCGCTAAGGCAGTCACCTGAAGATGGGCTTAACATATTACAGAGTAAAAGCGATGACTACAGAAAAATATTTACTGATTGTTGAGTATTCAGGTAACTAACAAAATGTCGCTTATACAATTTGGAAATTCAAAGTTCTATAGTGAGGTTTTGTAAAAAGTTCTGTGTGCATTGATCTTCTGCTGATGAGCAGTGTCACACAATTTGTTGAACCCTGGTTTAGACACTTTCACAGTATGGTGGATATTCCTCCTCCCAAACGTGGATAATTTTGGTTATCGATGAACAGACAGCCGATGCATCAGCGTCAGTGGAGCAAACATCTCTCCAAGGAAGGTGGGGAAGAAGTATCTGAGCTCCTCCCAGTCGGCATGTCCGCTATGCTTAATTTTGCGACCTGGGCTAGTGTCTGCTGCCACAATGAGTTCTGACCGAAATCTAACCTCCACAACACTGTGGTGTGAATTACCCAGAGGAGACAGGACAGTAGTGCTGCAAGGGACCGGATGCATGGTCAGGAACAGATCCAGCATGCTACTGGCATCTGGGTGAGCCTTTTAGTAATAGCGATCGTCTCAACTGCAGGTCCTGGTGCATCGATCTTGTTTGAGCCCAACTAGAGCTCTTTATGGGCATTGAAATCACCGAGAAGAACTTTCTCTGAAGCGGGGTTGATTGATGATCAGGAAGTCGAACTTGACAGCGAAGTATTCAGGTAAGTCATCCCAGTTATGATCCGAAGGGGAGCGATTAAGGCAGCAAATAAATTTGGGGGACGCTTTGGAGTTGAGGCGAAGCCTCAGAATGTCCTTTCGGTCTGATTCTAGAGAAACGACTCTGAAACAGGAAAGACTGCTGCGGACAAAAGCCACAACCTCCCTGTTTTTCCTCAGATTGGGGTGCACCTCGTAATTTGGGAATCTATGACGAATGATCTGTGCAGAATCTAAGATTTTTGTCTCCATCAAGAAAAGCAAGGCGGAACGATTAGATCGCAGGTAGCATCAATTTTACTGTTAATCTCGTTAATGTTCGTGAAATTTTATCATCGATATTGTTCGCTAGACTCCACCCTCCTCACGGACATTCCGAGAATGGAGCCAGGCTTACGTTCGGAATTCTTAGTACTCGAGGGATCCGTCATCATTAATTCCTTTGTTGGGGAAGATCCTCAGCTAGAATATTTCAACCTTCATCTTCACCTAAAGATATAATGTGTATCAAGTTCATCACTCAGAATTTCAGATTGCTAACTTGACCCACTCAAGAAAGAAATGGAGGATAGAGACATTTATAAAGAGCTCGTCATCCCAATTGTCCGCTAAGAGTATGTTGCGTCAAGCCAACGCAATATTTTTGTGGATAGACATTGGACAATGTCCTACATCTTACTCATGCAATATAAGTAATAGAGTTTTGAATCATCAAAGTAACCGGATCTTGTAAACCCTCATTAAAAGGAGGCAGGTAACTTCTAAATCTTATTACACTGCATGACTTCATCATAAAATCTGCTAAGTATATGCATGATACGCCCATACTAAGTGCCTTAGATAGAGATAACCTTTATGTCTTGTTGGTCATTTTCCACGACATAAGACTTGTCACACAATCACATTAAGACAAGGTCATAAACAAGTAGCAAGGAAAATGGTTTCTAGGAAGGAAATTAACACAATAAACAAAAAACACACAACATTCATACGGGAGACGACTAAAGTAAAATATTTATTAACCATGAATCACTTCCACAGCTGTGTCTTGTCGCCGTAAATATTTCTCTTGAACTATGACCATCGTGCATGTTGCAAAATAAAAATTTGGAGTCATCAAAGGTGCTGGATTTTATAAATCCAGATCCGATGGAAAACGTTACTGAATCTTATTTATTGCAATTAATTCTTCTTTAGAACCTCCAACCAATAGCACAAAACTATGATACGCTTTAGCTTTAGGGTCACCGATTCTTTCGAAAGCTGATTTGTATCGGATTTGTTTGGCTACCATAGCAACCACCGTTACATTTAGCGGCTCAAGCAAACAAAAATCCGTTTCATTCTATTGAAAACCGCACGCGACTTTCAGCTGCCTGAACATCAAAATATGCAGTTATATTTTCACTGCCTTTTTCCTGGCTCTTTATATTCTTGAGAGAAGACTTTATGTTCCTTGAATCCGATACCAGGTAAACAGAGTCAATTTAAAAAGTTATTCAGTAGAGAGGCTCTTGGATCTTCTAGTCACGAAAGACGGTTATAATATTGAATAACAAATTCGAAGCCGCTTTCCAGCTCTTCTTTAAAAAAAATGTTATCGTCGAAGCTTTTTATACGTAGATTGTAACGTGAGTTGGTTCGTTCATCCCCTTTCTTGGTTGGTATTACTTGACAAAATATTTAGAATTGCGCTGTCCTTTTTCTAATGCCGAAAGGCCAGTCGCTTCTACTTGTCGAAGTTAAGATCTTCGATTGACACGATGATTTGACATGAATACACCTCGTCAATCGCAGCAGCTGCTAAAAAATCTAATCTGTTCATAGCTAAAAATGTACATTAATTTCCTCATACTGTACCATCTCAGTAACATCTCTTCACTAGCCGAACCCAGATATAAGGTGACAAATTGTTTAATTAAAAATATGTAAGAAAGGATACTGAAGTACAAACTTATTTCGTAAGCACCCTCAGATGTTTATGTAGGTAAGTTTCATCTTAAGTACTTACAACAACATAAATTAGCCATTGCGTCGCCCCTCAAATTAGCTTATCGACACTGCCGAGGAAGTATTGTAATCGCGAAACATTTGGAAATTGAGGTATTGTTTTTTTTATATATATCACGAGAAATCATGTTACTCGTTCCCGTGCACTAATCCTTGACCCCACTCTTGGAAAGTTACTATCGAATTCTGCTGAAATGTTCACCCAAGATAAAATACAAATCTTCGTTTTTTTGAGGTTTGAGAGGATCCTGAACATTTTTTAAAAATTTTTAAGAGTTAAAAAATGACTGGTGGGGGGGGTATAAGAGTGCAGAGTAGTTTATATCTGCAGAGCTCTCCTCCATGATTCCGCCGCGCGATGTGCCTGCCAAACGGACCCGCCTGACCTCAGTTCCCATCCTGGCCGTGTCGAGCTTCGTACATCTGGAACTATCTGATGCGGCTGCTCCTTTTTCCCTGGAGTGGCGAGGTACTGTGAAGTAGGCTGCATAAAAAGGCTTTTCTCAGTTTTACTAACCTTATGCAGTTCAGAAATCGGATTAATAATGTTTTTTAAGCTCCTCATATCAGCCGCGGAGCCCTGGCATTTAGGCTTCTGCCTGCGCGGCTGCTTAAGTGTAAAAAAAGACGGCCTCTTTCGGGTCCTAGGGTAGTTGCGACTTGGCTCTCTTCAGGTATCGTACTTTGTTCGCCTGAAGCCTCTTTTAGGGTTCATCGTATTCTAACTCGATTCCCCCTTTGATCGAGAATGTAGAAAAAACCTGCCTGAAGTATCTTTCCTCAGATCTATTAGCCTTAAGCAGTTTATAAATTAAATCAACAAAATGGCTTTATCTTTCGCCGCTGCTTCAGTGTATGTATAAAAATGTGTATTCATTATATTAAAAACGGCTTTTAGAAACCCCTGGGCTATTCTTCTGGCGAGTTCAGAAATAAACTTTCATTTTGCTGATATAGGCGCATATAGATCATCACAAATACATAACAACACCGTATAATCCAACGAAATTGTGGCATCATAGTAGCTAGTTAAATGATGATTGTTTTACATGCGGCATAATGATGGCTCAAAAATAATATTTCTACGCAGCCTTATGTTTTGTTTGAAGAAATATAGTTTCGTCCGGTTTGCAGTCCTGTTCATTAAGGTAGCAACTCTATTTCATACATTTGACGATAGAGAATTACGAACTATGCATGTAGATGCACAAGTCAATTCAATTAAAAACTACGTCTACTTAGAGACTTCTCCGATTAAGGTTTTCAGAATACAATACCAATCATTTTGTATATTAAACACGAATTACTATCTGAGCTGAAACATTCCGTTTGCTAGAATAACATGTTCCATATTTTAACACGTTTATATTAGCTTGGCCTGTATGTATGTAATGGAATCTTTGAGCATAATTTTCACCAATTTCCAAAGTTTGATTAGTTTGAAACTTCGCACACGTATGAAAATGCAATAATTTGATAACAGTTTTCCATTAACTTTATTGCATAAAATTCTGTAAAAAGCAGATATGATGATAAAAAGTCACGGATTCAAAATGCCGTATTACGAATAGCGAAACTACAAACCTCTGTAGCTCAGTGGCAGAGCGCTGGTCTTGTAAACTAGGGGTCGTGAGTTGAATCCTCACAGGAGGCAAATATCAAGGACCGATGACACTGCAATAGTTTGATAACAGTTGTCCATTCTCCTTATTAGGACCGCCAGGATTGATAAATTGTTTCCTAGATTCTCTTTAGGAGAGTAAAAGAGAGAGAGCTAGCACGCGATTTGCGTATGCGTGCAGTTTCGGGCTTACTTTTTGTTGGTTCGGGCACTCAGCACAACACAGATACTTTTCCAAGGTAGTGCATTCTCACCTTATCCATTGCGAATGTTGCCATTAATCCTGAGTTGGGCTTCGACTGTCCACAAGATGCAAGGCTGTACAGTCGATCATGCAGTCATTTATGTAGGCTCGCGACTGTTTGTTGCTGGACAAGCTTATGTAGCACTTAGTCGCGTAAGATCCTTAGGCGGTATTCGGATTGCAGAACTTGACTTCTCTAAGTTAACAGGAAAAAATAATGCAACAGTGGAGCTTTAAGTGCAATGATTAGATTAAGAAATGAATCGTAAGACATTTCAATACCACATGTCCACAAAAAACTAGTTAATAAATCGAACTAAAAAATTAAAAATAAATAATAGTCTAACAAAACTAAAAAAACACGCTTTTATAGCTAAGCGAACTAAAAAGAAGAAAATAATTTTTAATTACAAAGAGTTCATATTACAGTAGTACGTAGGTGGTCAATCATAACTAATGACCTCAAAACAAAATTATAATTGAATTTTAGTTATTGATAGCATAATTCAATTCAGAGTAAAAAGCGCGATTAGCTATAAAAGCGTGTTTTTTAGTTTTTTAAAACTATTATTTATTTGTTTTATTCTTCTCTTGTTGAATGAAGGGGCACAGAGAAATCTACTGCCTAATGAAAAACGAATTGGCATGGTAAAGCTTGATTCGTGGAAGATAGGACTGAAAGTTGGAAACTAGTGAAATGGTGAAAATATAATAGGAAACTTACTTTAACAGTCGCTATACAATAAATCGCTGCAATAAAGCTGGGAAAGCCATTAGCCGAGTAATTATAAGACGGGTGCGTGATATAAGTAGAAAACTGTTATTGGGTATAAAGGAAACCGGGTATAACTTTTTAAGTAATAGTATCGAGAATGGTTAATATAAGTTATCGGCTATTTGTATAATTCAGGTATTCTATAAAATTCCTAGGCAATGTATAGAATACCTAAAACGTTCAGGTGATGTTTGGAGTACCATTGCATATTTTACCTAGGTACTGTATACAATCCCCAGACATTATATAGGGTACCTGGAGGTTCACCCGCAATATGTAAAATCTGTAGATTTGGGTCCGTATTTGTCAACTTTATGTAAGTTCCTACCTACCTATGAATTCATAATAAACACTAACAATTAAAAAATACCTATCTATTCTTGCATGAGGAACTATTTTGACACTTTGAAGTGCATAACACCATACTTTTCAGACACTTTTTAGTATCGTAGTCGTTTTTGCAGGTACGGTTACCATATCTCTGTACCGTTCCCGTAGATTGCAGACTCGCAACTGTACGAAGTGTCGTTTCTTCATTATGGATATCTTCTTTTTTAATTATTGATGAGAAACGGTAAGCTGCTGTCTTGAATACAATGGCCTTTTAATCAGTCAATCAGTCAATAACCTTTATTTCCATACAGACAATATATAATTGTATTGGAATTGTCATTTTTTCGTTCGCTACAAACCTGCAACTAATCTCAAATTGCAATGTTCAAAAATTCATCAACACGATAAAAGCACTTGTTTATCAAAAATTGAATCAACTGGAACTTGAAGTCGTTAATATTTTTAACCGAGGTAATGTGGCATGGTAAATTATTAAAAAGAAGCGGACCAATTTTATTAGGTGATCGAAATGCCGCTTTTGATTTGCTGAAGTTTACATATAAAGTCCTTGTATTATAATTCATATATTATATACAACGAAGCGACAGTTAAAATCTTGAAACTTATAAAATATGTTTTGCAACTTTCTGTTGGTGAGATACCTACTAATGATCGGGTGCATCTTTTTTGAGACACAAATAACATACATCTTCAGAGCGTGTTGACCAACCCCAGAAACATACTCCATATCTTAATCTCGAATCCACATCAGCAAAATAAACTTGTATCAATTGTTACCAGCTGTTAAGATGGTTTTTAATTGTCTCAACACATAGCTTTGAGAGTACATTTTTGATATGAGAAATTCGCAGTGGGCCTTCCAATTTAAGTTCGAATCAAAATGAGCTACAAGAAATTTCACCTCTCTAAAATCGAGTTGATCGTCACCCAATCTAACTTGAAACTCTTCTACAGTTTTTTGAGCATGATGAAAACGAATAAGCGTTGTTTTGGAAGGTTTCAAGTAAAGTGAGTACTGGTTAAACCATGTATTGATATTCCTAATTAAGTTGTTACATTTATTTTCCAAAATTATATTTGAATTACTTGATATTATGGCAGAAACGTCATCAGCATATGCTGTTAAATGGGAATCTGGATGAACATTATCACACTGATTAATGTATAAGAGGAAAAAGATTGGTCCAAGAATAGAGCCCTGGGGGACTCCAATCGTGGTGTCTAACGTACTTGACACAAAGTTTTTCATATTGTTCCCTGCATCAAGATATTGTACTGAAACATATTGTTTTCTTTGGACTAAAAACGATCTGGCCCATTTAAGAGACTGACCGACAAAACCATATTTAACAACAATCTCCAAAAATTTGTTGTGATTAACGCAGTCGAATGCCCTACTGGGATCACAAAATACCCCAGTAGGGCACTCACCCGCGTCGATGTATTCTATAAGCTTCTCATAAAAGGAATGTATGGCTGACATTGTGGTCTCACCGTCAGTCAAACCATGCTGGTTTTGAGACAAAATATTGTTGTTCTCAAGATGTAGAAGAAGTCTATCCAAAAAGGCATATTCAAACACTTTAGAAAGTACAGACGGCACAGTGATTGCCCTGTATTTTGTAATATCAAGCTCGTTCCCCTTTTTTAGAATTGGTATAACTATGTTTTCAATTCAATTCAAATCTTGCGCTTGTTTTGGGACACCCTTTACCTTCCTCCAATTTAAATGCATGCATGTCCGCGTCATCAAATACATACTCTACGATGTACCTATATATTCGAAATTCAAATCACTGTACTTTCTTTATGGAGGGCAATTTGTTGCGGTACAGCATACGTAATAGGGTCATGTATTGAGAGGATGCTTGCATTACTTTACTGGATTTGAAACGTGTAGGTCGGGTGGCAACATCTGCGGCAACTTGCATTACTTTTAGATTAATTCATGCATTTATGGCATGTCTAGTAGCGAGATGCTAGAAAAGTCAATAAAATAACTATAGTAATAATGACAGCATTTTGCTATTCCCCCACTTAGATCTTAGCTAGGTAACAAGATTTTTTATGTACATGCTTGATAAGAGAAATGGCAAATTGAATGGATAGACTTAATTTATAGTCCTAGATATAAATAATTTTATCTATAATCGGCCGGAAAAGTTTCACTTTTCAGCCCAAGGACTCCTTTATGCTCTACTGTGGTAAAGTAACTTTATTCCCTGCTATGTATAAAGTAACGTATGTACATACATGTTGGACACAAATTGGTCGCCACGGGAAATGTCCTTATTCATTCGCTGCTGGGAAATGGCGCAACTGCCAGTTTCCAATTTATTTCCATATTTAATGCTTATTAAATGCTATTCTGATTATTTTGTTTTATCTTTAAATTAACACCCTAGATAGTGTAGTAGAGTGTCTCCTAAACGCACGGTAATGTAACCTTAGCGCTTGCATATTTGATTTGTCCACCTGGCGATATACTCGTAATACGCTTAATTGGCTATTTGTATTTCCACTTGAATATTTAAATAATCCTTTTAATGCTCCGGTAGTCGCAGATATTTTCTAGGACGTAATAGACGCTTACGAGTATGTTCCCTGGCGAGTTAGATCCCGTAGCGCTCAGCACCCTGGGCCCTAATCTTACGTCGAGGACCATAAACGCCCACTTACGGTGCCACACACATGAATATTAATTAAATAATTCTTCTTTAGAATAGTAAATTATATACCTTAGTGAAGAAGCGCTCCATTTTTGCTCGTAATCACGAAAACTTCTATAGGGTTTTCAAAAGTATTATGCGTGATTAAAAAATAGACATATTGGTACAGGCAAGTGGCAAAGCTCCAAGATTTGATGTGAAGATTCATATACTTTTCCAAAGTTTACACCATTTTTTATCTTATTTATCTGACCATTTGATCCTGCATCCACTTAATAATGCCAGAAGCACATGGAGGTAACAGTTATTATATTACTGTCCTCATACAGCTATCGAATTAACAGCAAAACACGTGAAGCGGGTAGCAATTAGAGTCGCCCATATTTGGGAGTAAACAAAGGGTGTTTTTCCCATTTATGGTGGAATGAACGTCAACCGGTCCGAAATTTATTGCCGCTCCACAAATGCATACTGCCAAGCAACACAATTCATAAAAGATTATCCAAATTTCCCGCGGCGAGCGTTTTAGGCTATTTTACTTCCTGTGTGCTAAGACGAAACTGAGGCAGCCATGAATTCATTAAACAATGGAATTCGTGAAGCCTTTTCAATTCCGTAAACCATTTTAAAGCCTATTGCGATTTGTAGAATCATAAAAGAATCATTTACCTCTTCATGCTACACAACATAGCTGGACAGATTAAACGTTGAACGGGAAAAGTACGTTCATTGCACAAGTCAATCAAAGTGAAAATTAAAAAGATTAAGCAAGTCGGCATGTCCCAGAATACTTACTGCATTTATTTTGTGACCAAGATAAAATATGAATACTTATGATACTTCAACTTTTAGTATTCCTGTCATTGCTTGTTATTGTCAGATATTTTGATTTTCAGTAGAGACGGTCATTAAACACTAAAGAGTAAGCAAACATATATAGGACATCATATAGACAAGTCTATATATACAGGGTGACTTCGAAGTTGAGTCATTTATTTTAACAGTGAGTAGATCTGATCAAAAGAAATGTTTTTTCCTTTACCATTTTTCTGGTAAAATTAAAGTAACAAAGTTATAGCCCTTTGGAAGTTTGAGTACCGCCCTGTCTCAATAATGATATTATGTTCTCGTGTTTGGCAACAACAGATATAATCCGCCTTATCCGTTCATCGCATCGGAAACAAAAAAGCGAAAGAATTTGGAACGATCTTTTTACAATTATTTTCTTCAGTTGTATACAGTCAGTATCAGTCGGTAGTCGGTAACGCGTAAGTGAATAATCGTGTCTGTTGCGAGGCTCAAATCAAAAATGGCACATGTTTACGAAAATGCTGAACTTGTGGACATGGTTCTTATTTACGGGGAGTCTTTACAAAATGCTGCCGCGGCATCACGGATCTATGCGGATCGGTTTCCCAATCGAGTGCAACCAACCCCTCGTGCCTTTGTTAATGTAGTGCAAAGAGCTCGTGAATCAGGTGACTTAAGACCTCACAGAGGAGATCATGCCGGTGCTCCAAGACCACACGATCAAATAGAACTAGAAGAACAAATTTTAGAATTAGTAAGTGATGATCCAACAGTAAGCACCCGACAAATTTCAACTCAATTGGCGATTAGTCAGTATAAAACTTGGAAAACTCTACGTGAAAATCAGTTCTATCCGTTTCACATACAAAAAGTGCAGGCCTTACAACCGGAAGATCATGAACAAAGGGTTGACTTTTGCAATTGGCTTTTAAATAAACATCAAAATGATGACAATTTTTTAAATCAAATTTTAGTGAGTGATGAAGCCCTCTTTACTAGAAACGGAATTATTAATTCACGTAATTCTCACGTTTGGGCTATTGAAAATCCCCATGAAATAAGGGAAACCAATTTTCAACAGCGATTTGAACCAATCAACCTGTGGGCGGGAATTGTTAATGGAATTTTAGTGGGGCCTTTTGAATTACCAAATCGCTTAACTGGTGAAAATTATTTTGATTTCTTGCAACACAATTTGCCTGGTTTACTGGAAGATGTGCCTTTAAATATTAGACAAAACATGTGGTTTTTACAAGATGGGGCACCACCCCATTATGCAAGAAATGTGCGTGAATTTTTAAATAGACAATTTAATAATCGTTGGATCGGCCGTGGTGGTTTTGTACCTTGGCCGCCAAGGTCTCCGGACTTAAATCCTTTAGACTTTTGTTTGTGGGGTTGGCTAAAAACTCTAGTGTATAAAACACCGGTTAATACACGCGAAGAATTACGTGCTCGAATTGAGGAAATGAGTACAGTGATCAGAAATCAACCAGTGATTTTATTGCGTGCTTGTAAAGAGACATGACTAAGACGCGCCCAGCTGTGCGTCGAGCAAAACGGAAATCATTTCGAACAGTTTTTGTGACATGCTTTTGGGCGCACAGGTCCGCACTGAAATACTTGTCGGGAGGATACTTTATAAAACAAGGTAACATTTTTTTTTTAATTTTTTTTTATTTTTACACACATATTTTGGTTTATCTTCCTTCTACAATCATTATCTGAAAATTAATGACTCAACTTCAAAGTCACCCTGTATATATATATACCGCAAAGTTGGGGTTTTCCTTTTCAGAAACAACTACCCTAGAAATAACAAAGCTAATGTGTAGTGAAACGACGGCGACCTAGTAAAAAAAATAAAGGAAAAAGTACTCCTTCTCCAGTTGACGAGAAGGGCTAAGTACGTCTCTGCCCAAAATCATACCGCTCCAACAGAAAATGAAATCAGCTGATGCACTACCGAGCAGACGCACCATGCCAGCCCAAACATTCACCGAAAATGTTTGTTGAAAATGTGCCCGACGGACAGCGTGGATTTTCTACTGACCAAACATGAGTGTTGCAAAAGTTATTCACCCCATTACGCGTGGATGTATATTCGTCTGTCACCAATATGCACTTCAACAAGTCCGGATTATTGTCATGTTGATGCAACAACCACTCACAAAACCGCACTCTTGCTGGAAAATCGTCAGGTTGAAGGGCTTGTACACGTTGGACGTGAACCGGATAATAGCCCCTCTTCACGCAGCGTTTGCCACACTTTAGTTTTTGATACATGCACTCCTCTAGCCACGTCTCTAGTGCTTGTTGAGGGATTCTCGTCTACGCGATTACCTCTACAGGCGTGACCGTAACCATCGGTTGAAGGTTGCATACTGACCTGACACACTGACCCCGACCCCCGACCCAGTTCTGTCGTTGAGCCAGTGACATTGTACCTCTCCGTGATGGCGCGGCTACAGGACGGTATTCAGATATTTTTGATGTTGCAGAGCCCTTTATCTCGGTTCCCTTAAGACATTGGTGTATATGGTACTAAGAAAAATTGCTTATGTTTTCAAGATCTACACGTCGTATAAAGGAAAACCCCAACTTTGCGGACACCCTGTATATATGTAATGTAGTGCAATTTCGCTTCTTTAAGGTAAAACTGTTGTGACTTAAATTATTTTCTCATAAGACCAATAATATGACACCGTTGAGGTATCGAAGTCCTTTTTATGAGGAAAGGTGACGTGTCTGGTGCATCCAAAACAACAGGTAAGCTTATCCTCGCTTTTTGCTTTGGAGCAGAAAAGCCCACCCCAGCCTTGTAGGCTGGGACATCAAAAGTCAAACTTGTTGGCCTTTGCGCTAGAAGGACAACAAAAGATTAGGTTTGGAGGAAACATTCCCTCAATTGGAGCTATATCTCTGGACACCCCGGTCAGCGGCTCGTTTCATAGGTGGACCTCTAGAAACAGACTAGCGTTACTGGTTTGATTAGATCCCCAGTCGCAACACGTTTAGATGCCACCGGCATGTGATCGGCCATGCACCTGTTTCTCTCATTCGTCAAAACGCTTCTATGTTTCTCATATTCACTAAACGGTTAGGGTATAAAGCATAAAATTAAACATAACTTTTAGCAATCCGTTTACTTGTCTCGCCTCTAGTCATCACAAATTGAAACGATAACGTAGGCTTGCCAGCAGTACGTACGGACTTGTGCAGTAGAGGCAGAGAGATGTGCGCTATTTGATGTGCTAGATGTTTGGTATAATATAAGAATTGACAATAAATCTAATTCAATGAATTAGCGATACACAATTTTGTCAAATTATAATGAAGTTGATTTACTTCTTCCTTCCTTTCGTTCAATCAACTAGTAAACATAAAGTCCGGTCATTTGACCGGCTATGGAATAGGAATAGGTAAGTATCAAGTGTTGGTATGTTTAGTGTCAAAGACGTCTTATGAATCAAACGTTTGAACTACGTTATGTTAGTAGTCATAAGAAGGATAAGTTGAACCGAAGATATAGCTGATACACTGCCGCATAAGCAGAAACCTAAAAACCGAGGCATTGAATTGACCTTTGGACTGCCTAAGATTAGGCTGAATAGAATAACATCAGCGATCAGTACTGTACGTGTCCTGTCATTTGGAGATACATCACAAATAGCTAACAAAAAGAAAAGATTTTACTGAAAAATGCGACATTGTAATGTGCAAAAAATAAACCAAAGTTGACACGGTCATCACGGTTCTGCGAACTCTTACGTAGGCAGCAGGACACTACAATCTTCCGGCACCTCTGACTGACAGGGTTTTCTTCTGCGAAATGAAACAAGAAAAATCCACCACATATGCATCATATTGTCACTCAAATAGGTTGCAAGTACACATCGTGATACCAGCATTGACGTTGTACGCAAAAGTGGCATAAAATGATAACGGGCTCAATAGAATATGTTTATCATCAGTACGGTATAGGTCTAGTCATTTGGAGTCAGGTGACGGGTCAAATGATAACCACAACATTGCCATGAGTTGTCATTTTGAGATATCGGGAGACTGTAGTTTCCTGTTGCCAACGTAAGGGTTGGCGAAACTACCAATCATGCGTGGTGTGCTAGTTTAGAGTTATTTCTTTGCCTAAGGTACTACTATACTCCTATAGTCATGGTAAATATAAGGTCTTTGCTGATGTCGGACATGCTTGATTTCCCACAACACACTGACGCACTAGCAAACATACGGATCGATCCTCAAAGCTAGGCAAGCATTTGTAGGGGTTTATAGCTTACTGCAAATGGCAGCTTGTGTCAAACATTAAAAAAATCATAATATTCACAATCACTGTTATTCTCTGAAAGGTCGGTAATATTACTTCACTTCAAGAGGTACAATTAAACAATACTTTCAGCAGAATATATCATTGCCGGCTTAATTTCCGCTTCACACTATTTCATACGCGAACTCAATAATAGGCAATAAATGATCATCCAAGTTTCACAGTGCTGCATTGTTAACAAACTCAATATAGTTGTACAAAGCATTGTTTGTAATCCCACAAAGCATTTCTATGTCAGTTACTCTATATACGAGTACTATTCAATATCTATGAAAGCTAGGATCGTACGTATATTAAAATTTAGCGTGACGTCAGAACAATTTTCGGACTATTGAAATGACAGTAATTCAGCTATAACTAGGGCTGCCATCTGTCCGGGATTCTCCGGAGTTGTCCTAGTTTAGAGGGCGTCGGAGAATTCCCCGAACGCTTTTTGCGTCAGGGAAATCTTGTGAAAAGTCAGGCATATGGTCAAAAAGATGGTTTGTTTTACACTAAAGTCCAATGACCCGCATCATCCCAGTACAACGAGCCGCATCGCCCGGTACAAGCACATTAGCACCGCCTTGTACAGCCAGCCAGGCAACGTCATCGCAGTGTGGGCACAGACAGAGAATCTGGTGCGACGATTTCGTGTCCTGATATCAACCCGGTGAAGAAGTGATACTATGATGATCAGTGAGCTATTAACACATTAACATCTGAAGATTTGATACGGTCTTCTAGCTCGTCCATCCGGCGATGCACGAAGGAGAGAAACTCACTAAACGCACACACGGTTTCTTCTCCAATCAAAATCGAGTATAATATATATCAAGGATCTGAGTTGCTACGACTTTTATGAACTCCTGTTGTGAAAGAAATATACATGTATTTTAGCAAAAATGGTAGTCTGCCAAATACCAAAGTCAGTTAAAAGAAATTTATCTCGTTAAAATTAAAGCTTATCATTTACCTTTGATTTATGATGAATAAATAATTTATCATTATGGGTACTTAACCTACATAGGTAGGAGGTCGTAATTTATTTTATAATATGTTGTACGTTAGTTTTATCATTTATAGTGGATTTACAAAACCATAATCCGTTTTCTTTCAATCTGATGTTATAATGTTCCTAATTATTTTTCTTACCAGATTACCTCAGAAAGAGAAGAGTGTTATTTTATTAGTAAAAACTTGAGTATTTCATTTTGTCATGCTGCAAGTCGATTTTGTCAAGTCTTGCTAAGCTAACAATTAATTAAAAAAATCTAAATTACAAAGATGTTTTTAATTTTATTATTGCAAAAATTGTGGAGTGTCCAGCAAAAAATCTTAATTTCACCCACATATCCGGGGTTTTTGCAGATTTTGTTTAGCGTTATTAATTTCTGATGGCATACTTAACTATAACCAACCTTCATTGAAATACATACACTCTCAACTGCAGAAATTTAAACTTCTGAGATAAATTTGTCGATATGATATCACTAAGTAAGGAACACAACAGATTCCTGCCACCCTGCTTACAATAAGATAGGGGTGTTGCTAATGCCACAATTTAATACGCCTGGTAGCAACGAAACTGGATTGTACACAGATCGCCTCCAGTTTCTACCGAATACCAATTCTGGAATAGTACTCCCAGTCTGATTGGTACTTACGGATTGTCGATATAGATTTTGTAGATACAACCAAGGATTTTATACCCTAGTCAATGTATGAAGGACTCGCCCAAAGTATTGCAGTGTTCTATAAGTTTGTTTAAGTGGTATTGTAGTAGATTTGTACGACATGGGTCAATACATGCTTGATATTGCACTTAAATGACTGAATTTCATACTGCCACACTACAACGCAGCGTGTATATTTTGGCGGCGTACTATTTGGAAATAAAGTTTTTAGAGGAAAGTTGATACGCTCGTACATGCAAATACTATATCCATCATGTTCAATTTGAAGTTTATTATTTATTTATTTATTTATTTTATTTTATTTATTTATTTATTTACTCGTATATACACTATCCGAACGGTTTATTACACCATTTAACGGATAGGAACACAGGAATCAATTTTAAGACAAAATTGTTCAAAAATAACTTAAAATTGCCAAATGACTTAACCTACTGTTATGTAAAATCTTTTTAAGCTACGCAAATTACAAAAGAACAAATCTACTGCGTTTCTTGCACGTTCATAGTTGTTACATACTACATATATCGGAGATGAAAGCAACGCATTGGTTCTAGCTACGTTTAAGTAAAAGTATTTTGAATTGGATCGCGTCTTAGCATTAGGTACATGAATAAGAATCTTACCAAGTAAATATTCACAATCTATGGCATTATTAAGCATTTTATATAAAAATACACAAGCAGCGTAGTTTCTGCGCTTCTCCAAGTTACAGAGGTTATATCTGCTAAGTAATACATCATGCCTGAAGCCAACTTCTGGATACGTACCATCTTCCTTGTGCCATAAATATTTCACAAACCGCCTCTGAATACGTTCAATTTTATTCGAGTGAACTTCATGAACAGGATACCATATTATAGAGCAGTATTCAATTTTGGATCGAACAAATGAATTATATAACGAGATCATGGTATGAACATTATTGAAATGCCTACAATTTCTGATAATGAAGCCCAAACTTTTATAGGCCTGGCTAACAACAGCATCAATATGCGAAACAAATGTAAGTTTGGTATCAAAGGATATACCTAAGTCATGAAACTCTTCACACATGTTAAGTTGCGAATTGTCAGTGTAATATACGAATCTGATTGGAACAAGTTTGCGCGTAATAGACATAGTGTAGCATTTATCAGCATTAAGGTAAAGCTTGTTACGGTGACACCACTTATTTAAGTTGCTCAAGTCGTTTTGCAATATATTACAGTCGTCCATGGTTTCAACCCTACAAAAAATCTTCAAGTCATCTGCATATAGAAGGCAGCTACTGTGTAGCTCCCTAACGACGTCATCAATGAAAATTTGGAAAAGCAGAGGGCCAAGAGCAGACCCTTGAGGTATGCCAGAAGAAGGTATAATCTGAGTGGAGGTGAAGCCCCTGTATTCGACTTTCAGGCATCTGTTTGTAAGATAAGATTTGAAAAACTTCAAGAATTGATGGGTCAACCCTCGTGCAGCTAATTTCTTTAACAAAATACCGTGATCTAGCTTATCAAAAGCCTTCGAAAAGTCAACGTAAGCAACATCTACTTGCCCCCCTTCATCAACAACTTCAGAGCAAAACTGTTTAAAACACGCTAGATTAGTTAAAGTAGATCTGCCTTGGAAAAAACCATGTTGATTTGGAGAAATTTCGCGCTTAACATGGGAGAAAATTATATCATGCAGTATACATTCGAAAAGCTTACCGACGTTGCTTATAATCACAACAGCTCTATAATTCTCAATGACACAGCGTTCGCCTTTTTTAAATATGGGAGCAATCCTAGATGTTTTCCAAGCCATGGGAAATGTTGTAGTATTAAGAGATATGTTATACAGATAAGCTTAAGGTTCAGCTAAAACAAAAGCACAGTCTTTCAGTAAACATGCAGGGATTAGATCTGGAGTGGAAGATACCTTGGGTTTAATCTTTTTCAAAGCGGCAACAACCTGTTTTTCAGTAATCATTGGTATATTCAACGGTAATGAGGCGCAGTCAAGTGAGTCTGCGGGTGCAAAGTTTGTGGAAGGTGAGTATGTGGACTTGAAAAAATCTGCAAAAGCGTTGACAATATCTTGCGGTTCGTTAAGTTGAGTTTTATCAAACATCATGGTATCAGGGATATGAGAAGTATTTCTCAAAGAATCAATAAAACACCAAAATCTTTGAGGGTTAGTAGCTATGCCCTGTTCAATTTTAGCGGTATATCTTTGAAATGCAATATCAATGCTAATTTTTATGTTTCTTCGAAGATTTCGAAAAGCGTCGCAGTCAACAGGATTACAAGTTCTTTTACACCGTTTCCATAGCCTTCGCTTTTTCTTGATTTTAGAAATAATAGTATTGTTGAACCAAGCAGGGTAAGAAGTGTTCTTTGGCAGTGTTCGTGGTACATTCCGATTGATTGCCGAGAATAGTATTTCATAGAACTGGTCACACGCTTCGGTGATGCTACCAAGGGAATATAGAGGAGTGAAGTCTAGAGCAGCGATATCGTTATATAATGTATGCATGTTAGCTCTTCTATAATTGTACTCCGGACTTGCATTAAAGTCAAATTTGTCGAATTTATCTTCCATAGAAAAAAATATATCAAGCGGGGGATGATAGCTATCAACTGGAAGCAAAATATCTGACGCCGAGTTCACCTTCAATGCATTTTTACTGAATACTAAATCTAGAATCCGGTTGTTTGAGTTTTGGCCAAAGTTGTGTTGAGACATATTCAGAAAATTGATCAGATTATTGAGTGCCGATATAGAGGTGTTGCTGTAATTGTTATCCTTGATGTAATTAATGTATGACGGTATATTGAAATCCCCTAGGAAAATAACATTGTCAGTGTTGAGAAAGTCCAACGAAAACAGTCGTTCTATCAGAGATTCATATGTAGCAACTGACAAGTTAGGTGGCACATAAAGAAGGACAATGGAAACGACTGACCGAGGCAAGTGGACCTTGACCCCAACGATATTAATTGCAGAAAGAGAGTTTGTAAAGTTGAAATCCAGACGTTTCACTTTATACGCCTTCCGGGTGGCCAATAGCACACCTCCACCTCTGATGGCATCAGTAGTTTCAAAGTCTCGATCGCATCTAAAAACATTATACTCTGGGCAAATAAGTTCAGCATCATAAATACTGTCGTCCAGCCAAGTCTCACTCAGAGCAAGTATATCATGCGTACACGTATAAGTTGTATTCAGAAGTACATTTGTTTTTGTTCTTAAACCCCTAACATTCTGATAATATACTGCAAAGTCCGCTTCATGATCAGAATCGTCCATAACAGTGTTTCCAATGACATAGCTTGATTGCTATTCCGTACCCAGAAGTAGCTTTTTATATTCATTTAACTTCAATTTATAATAGCAGCACTTATCTGTATCCCAAACAGCATGATCAACATTAGTATTTTTAGCAGATTCACAATTTACACATTTTAGCTGATTAGAACTACATTCAGAAACCTTATGACCACCGGCACACTTAATACAAACTTGATCAGATTTCCTACAGTCTTTTACATAATGACCTAGTCCACAACACTTGTAGCAGATTTTCAAATTCAATGCATCATACACAACGCAGTTATCAACATTCACTAGAACACTACCTTGATCTAACATGCCCGAATACGCGACAGCATCCAATTCCAAAAGAGCCTGGTGAACATCCTGACGTTTTTTTGTCGGCCACACCTTAAGAACCCTAAAGTCACTTGATTTATCAAGGATACGGTTTTGGGATTTCAATACAGTGACTAATCTGTCGTTATCGATATTATCGGACAACCCTACGATCCTCACGCGCGGGTTGTGTTTCTTTACTTCCTTGACCTCATATTCGTCTTCAGATAAATGCCGAGAAGCCAGCTCCTTCAATTTACTTGCATGATCAGGATCGTCGCATTTTATTATCAAGCCCCCGTTCCTCACATTTTTCACTTGAGAAAATTTTATATCGTTTTCAAATGGCTTAACATTTTGACGAATAATATTTCTCGTTTCAATATTCGATTGATTAGTATTCTTCGGCTTGATGATAACATTAACATTCTTTTTAACAACTGATGCATATGACGGAACCGCCTGACGGGTGGTATGTTCCACGTCTTCTTGAACCTTGCTTATGAGTGTAGATCGTGCCTCGGAAAATATGTCACGAATCCCATTTATAAGTTCCTCCACTTTGGCTTCTAGTATATTCTTCATGAAATTCTCATAATCTTTTTTATTTTGGCTACAATTGGGACAGTACCAAAAAAGACCAGGCGTTTTTAGCACTTTCAGTACGTCAGCTGACACATCAGCACAAGAAATATGGTAATTTTTCCCACAAAAACCATTGCAAGAAATAGCTTGTTTGGTTCGTCCTATCGCTGTATTGCAATCAGGACAATTATTATTTGCCATGATTTCTACAAAAACGGTACAGTTGCTGATGTTACAAACTCACCAACATCAAAAGGTGCATGAGCTGCTTCACCTCACAAAAGAATATATTTTTCACTTGGCAAAAACCACTAGTAAATGAAGGTTAAAACAGAGAGCAACGAGAACACGTTACACATACACAACTCCACGTCGATATGTGCTGCGATATGCTGTTTCCATGCTGATAAGTGTCCGTTGTTTCATGACTGCTTAATGAAACAATATAAGTTGGATTGCGTATTTACCAACATTTAAGCCACATCGATGACATTTTTGAAGGTACAAATAAGAAATGACAATGACGATATATTTTGCCTTCAATCTAAGTATAAGCTATTGTCAGTTTTGATAATATCAATATGTTTTCTCTGGAATCTTAATAATATACTGTCATGGTCATTTCTGATTTGCACGACTGTTAGTAAGTAGTCTAACTTATATGGTTTCATTTGGCGGTCAGAAAAAACATGGAAAATCGGTCATTATATTAAATTGCTCATTAGAGGAGTACCTTTAAAAATTTTAATGCCCTTTTTATTCTGACTCAACATTTGAACTTGAGACCTTAGGTACTAACCCAAGTGAAGAGCATACCGTATGAGTAATTTCATGTTGATGTTCATTCTATATCAATGATATGTTTCAATAGAATAATATAATTGCTAAATATTTTAAAACATTCAAGGAATATACAGTTCAACAAATCAGCATCTATACCTATGAAAGGGATTCTAGTTATGTTTATGAAGACAGAGAAACTAGTCCATTGTTGCCATAATAGGTGGAAAGGCTGCTATGATAAATATTAAATAAGAATTCGATATGTTTGCTTCCTTTGTGATCATAACCGACTGCATACAGCGTTGTTGCATGTTTTTATGTAATCACCGATACAGCATGCTTAGTCATTGCAGACAAACAACGAAAAGAAAACAAGCGAAAATTGGTCCAGGTTTGTATTGAGTTAGTAAGATTTTCAGTACACTGATGATTGCTAAGAAGTGTGTAACAACATTGTTTACGGTTATTTATGGACATAGGTACATAAAGCAAACATATTCAATTAAGCTCGTGCTTATGCAACTTTTGCATATCACACCACAGATGGTAGCATGATGAACATGCTCGCCTGAGTGACGAGACAGCTATGTATGGACTTCAGAGATGCCGGGGACTAGTTTTTCGCAGCTGATGTGAAGGGTTAGCAGTACCGCATTTGACAAACTAGGTAGTAGTTAAATTTTCAAAAAAAATTATGTTAGAAACGATTTAGTAGAAAAATAAAACATAAATTAAATATGGCTTCATTGCTCTTGGACGAATAAAGCTCAAACCCCGCATTCAAGAATGACTTATCCAAGCTAATCAACCCTACAGTTTTCTGTGAATATTAAAATTTAATAAACTCAGATCCGGAATTATAACAAAGAAAATTTGTCAATGAATATTGAGATTTATTGAAGCAATTAGCGACTAAGCTTAAGGAAGCTTTCCATTAAGATGAAGTTCTGTTATGAAATATGATTCAATGAGTTACAATTTGCATAACGAGATAGACCTTAGGGTTTGATCTTTGATTGTTTTGTCAGTTGCATTTTCATTTTGGCTTTTTTGTTTGACAATACAGGAATATTGAGCAAAATAGCTCCTGAGGCATCTACTGGATGCAAATGCAAAAATGGATATTATGCCAAAGTTAAATGACTGTACTCTCGAAGCATACAGGTACATCAATTTCTCAATTTCCCATGCCTACATCATAAATCAAAATCATCAAACGTTGCCTGAGTATTAATTCTGATAGTTTAAAAATGAACTTACCCAAATTTTGAAATTGCTTGTCCCCACAATTAGCAACTTTTATCTCACAGGCACGTATGGTATTTCTTTTCAAATTTCACAATAATGCAGTAATGTTTAAGATTACGTGACTATACAAACACTAACAGATGCACAGGTCAAGAGAAAAAGCGAGCGAACGAAAGCGTAACATGGAACTTCTGACGTTCCTTTTTGCCCAAGTGAAGCAACCTACACACTTTTAAAAGACTGTGTTCGGATGATGCTTTTCTCCCCAGCTATGGGGGAAAATCGGTCCATTTGTTGATCGTTGTATTTTATCAATTTTGCATCATATTCAGTTTAATGTAACGTCGATACTGCATAAAATGAAGCGAAATCAGACTGTTTTACTTCACGCCACATCAATCAGCTTTACGGAGTTTACTGAAACATAATTTGTATTACGTTAAGTCTTCCATAACGGAGTGAGACTCGCAGACGCTTAAAATTGTATCGCATTATTCGCTTTCTCTAGCAAATCCTAAATTGAATCTTTAAGGTAAACCATTTCAGGCAATCCATTTGCGCAGATGCTGTTCACAACAATTTTGCAAGCCTACCTAAATTAGCTGAATCATGTTCACTCATCCTTAAATTTCCTACCGCTCACCAAAAGTCTTACAAACGAAATTTTGGATTCAATATTTTCATACACATATGTATATGCCAGGTGTAAATATGAAACCAGATTTTGCTCGTAGAGGGCGCTAGCTGTCAGTATCACCACCGAAACACTACAACAGCGGTGATATTTTCTTTGTGACTAATCTGATAAATAATTTTCGACTCGCAAAAACGCACACTTCTTGCAACTGTAGCGTTAAACTATGTGCCGGGAAACTACGATTTGCGGTCAGCGTTGAGCTTCTGTTTCCATTTCAAGAAAACTACGGCTTGTTATGGCAGATATTTCATGAACTAGTAACTGATATTTGGAAGTCACGAATCACGACAGTTACCAAATACCGTGAAAAAGACGTCATCACGACTTTAGGTACGAGGTGCTTGACGCCAAGGCGAATGGAATCATGGGTCATGGGAACAAGGCGTTAATGTTTAAATGTGTTAAGCATGCGCGCTAGCCATTAAAGTGTCAAAAATCGTATAACACCGTAAGATTACTGCCTATATTTCATCGCGGTATTTTGCTCATGGTAGAAGTATGTATAATCATAACCTAATGGTGATCAAGTCACGGTTCTAAATCACTGGTATCTACAACTAACGATATTGGCCATCTCTACCTGCCGCAGAATCTCGCCTAATACTTGTAGAAGCTTACGGTGAGCATGCTTTTGGTAAATCGCAATGGTATGGGTCGTTTAAATAATTCAAATTTGACGATTTCAACGTGACACGCGAAGAACCTGAAAGACCGCTGAGAAAGTGTGTAGACACCGGTTAGGTTGAAGATCAGTCACTTTTTTCCTTCTATCTCAGAAAGTATCTCAGCTGAGTCCAAGTCTAGACCATGCTGATCAGCCAAAAAGCACAAAGCAGCTGTCCATGGTTGGACATTCGAGAAGATCACAATGGCGATTAATTGTGAACTGAGATCTTTACAGATCCATCAAATCGCTCGTATCTGGGTAGGCCTTATACCTCCCTTAGAGGATACTTATCACTGATTTCGTTCGTTGTCCTACATAGAGACCTAGGCTACACTTCTGTACTATTACACACAGTTACAAAAAAAGGTAAACACCTGTTAATTAGAATCCAAGAATTTTTTTACATATCGATTCATCTTGCCATGAACAACAAGTGATAAAATCGTCAGGTTTTTCTATACAATTTTGTGGTAGCTGCGTGTATTGTTTGGTGATAAAGAATCATTCAGTTTTCCTACATTTACTGATGGTAGCTGATCACCACTAATTTTCATCAGAGGTAATATGACAGCCAGACGCTATATTCAGGAAGTAGTGGAGCCTCCTCTTATTCCATACCTAAACGCCACCTAAAAGCCAATGCCAGACCTTGCTAGTGCAAGGATCAACATCGCATCCACCGTTTACCTTGGCCACCACGATCGCCTGACCTATCTCCAATTGAACATGTCTGGTACATGATAGATCGCAGGCTCTTGCAACACCCTCCATAGACTTTAGCAGCTCTTACTCACGAAGCTGCAGTATCCTGGATTAAGATATCCCAACAGGATATCGACCACCTTATCAGTACGATGCCCAGGCGTGTCAATCAGTGTATAAGAAATCTTGGATCCTCAACACATTATTGAATCAGCTTCTGCAGTCAG
The DNA here is from genome assembly GCA_963669975.1 of Acanthoscelides obtectus. NCBI lineage: Eukaryota > Metazoa > Arthropoda > Insecta > Coleoptera > Chrysomelidae > Acanthoscelides > Acanthoscelides obtectus. The sequence goes on along the minus strand of CAVLJG010000007.1, from coordinate 55,188,289 downwards.
TTGCCGAATCAAGCTGAACATCTATTCGTTTTACTAGTAAGGGACACTGAACATATATGCCAAAAATTATTAAAATCGGATAAACATACGTAGGAATTAAAAATAAAAACCTTCATAATCTAACTTCATCGTACTTACCCGATTACGGGTCATCGGTCCAAAATATAATTTGGTTCAGAGGATAAATATGATTTTCTACTAGGCTGTTCCAGTAGATCAAGACGAGCGACTCGGTAGCCTATAAACAGTTTTGAATAAAACAGCTGTTTAACCGCTTCTAGATGAAGTTCGTGGAGCAGTAATTTCAATGAGCAATGTATCATGTATCTATCAACAGGTCCTAGCACCCCCATGAGATACGCTACTGATAATCTGTGCCTTAGCTTTGAGGTTGATTAACAGAATCCATTACGTAATTCAGAAGCACAAATTAACAGTAATTATTCACGAGGGCTGAGTGTGTTTCTCGGGTTCACAAGCTGAGGTTTCCTTCACTTACTTTATAGTCAACTCATTAAAGCAGTTATTGCTAAAAGCCTTTATATACCTTAAATTATAGCAATTGTAAGTCATATTCAATCAAAAATCGCTGACAACTTCATTTTCGGTTTCATATGACTTAAAGGAAATCCCTAAGAAGACTTGTGAGATGTAGTATCGATCTACTTGCAAATTTTACACAAAGAACTGCTGCACTAATTTATTTCCCATATACAAAAAAGCAAAAGTAGTATGTCAAATAATTTCCGCCTACCCGTGGTATAATGTACGCCGCACTCATATAGTCTGTTTGCCGTCAAGATTCATCAATTTCTTGTGTGGGCGGAGAGTGGGGCTCGCAGCACGGAAAGCGGGGAGCGAAACTCGATACGTGTAATTCTGAATACTGGATCGGAACTTACCATTTATCTGGTAGGTGCATAACATTACCGAGATCAGCAGCTTTTTGATAATAGAATGTCTTTCAGTGATACTAACAATGCAAAATAAATAACCTCCTACCCTTGAAACGCCCTGTTTTCGATTTTCATAATTTTTGTTCTTTGGCACTAGGTCCGCCTCCACTGCATCGATTTTCAAAAACTATAATCCTCTTTCGCAGTTTGCAGAGTAATAATTTTGTCTCATAAATGGATGATACAGCTTTTTGTGATGTACTACTCGTATATATATATGTCTTGTGGCATCCAAAGAACATACCTCATTTTTTTAAATGTATTGTAATTACAATACGTCCTCGCCAATTGGCGTGAACAGTAAATTATGTGCGTTAAGCTTACAGTTAGTTATCATAAGTTGTTGTGATTTTATCACAAGTTGAGTTTGCATGCCATTCTCCAATTTTTTTTCATTTTCCATAAAACCGTTTTTCTTCAAACAATAATGGCCTTAAACGCAAAGCTTTAAATATTCTAATGACATCATTTCCTAATATTCGTGTATTCTCTCTCAGAAGTAGCACTTAAAAGAGTCGTTACCAGATTCAGAACACAGCTGTTGACGATGACAAGAAATAGATTGACAGGCGTAAATGAGCAACAAAAATTGTTGAGGAATATAAAAGACTAAGGCCCGTATCGTCTGTCGTCCCTACAATTGTAGGGCGCCTTTATGGCCTCCTTGGTTGTCATAGTTTTCTGTTTCTCCGTGTCAGAACTCTAATTTTGAGCTTATCTCACAAACATCTATTTGCATCAAATTGTGCTTGCTTTTGAGTTATATCATGTTTTATTAGCAAGAAATTTCCTACAATTTAAAAAGAAAACATATCTTCATAACAGGAGAGCGCTGACGCTGACACGGGACAATTGTAATTTAGAAATTTTTGAAGTAGAGAAAGGAGTATGACAATCAAGGAGGCCATAAAGGCGCCCTTCAATTGTAGGGACGACTGACGATACGGACCTAAGGGCGGATTTCAAAATTTAATAAACTATTATTTTGCACCAATAGGGTACGAGTACCAAACAGACAGTCAAATATACCCAATCAGCCCCAATATCTCTTCGTCAAATTTTTGGTAGCAAATAGCATCAAAGTATTCAAAACAAAACACTGTAAAATATGAAGTGACAGCTTGTCATTGAAATAGTTTCAGTTTATTAAATATTATGAAATTATATAAAACTGAGCCAAAATTTTTAATAGATGCTTGATGTCTGAGTAAAATCCATTTTTTTCAGCTTAGCTGAAAGTTTCTCCATGTTTATTGCAACTTTTGTAATCCATATGTGATTATATTAACTTAACTTATAGACCAAAGAAGAACGATTATCGATGTCAGGATGGAATGGATGCGCTGCATTGCCATATTCTGCCACCTGAAGGGTGTATAGTACATATAGTCACATATCGTGGTTGACTGATTTTGAAGTATACATATTAACATGTGAATCATACACGCTAGAACTCAAAGATTTTATTACAATGGAAAAAAATTAAATCAAAATTCTTTATATATATATATATATTGAGAGAGAGAGAGAAAATTATCATGCGGAGAAAGGTGTATAACAAAAATAGGAAAATAATGGGCAAAATCCGCAAAAAGTTTGTTTGTTATACACCTTTCTCCGCATGATAATTTTCTCTTTGTAGATCATTTGGCCTTGAAGTACCACAGCAAGTGGCTATAACCGGCCGCGTGGTTGTGGTTATTTGTCGCCTTGAAAATTCGAGGTCTTCTAGCCATTTTATACTACAATGTGTAGGTTGGCTATTGTTGTCGACTTCTTGTGTCTTTTTTTCCTCTCCATCTTCGTTTCCTCAGGTTACACCCGTATCCGGATGTGTGGGCATGTGTATCTACTTTTGTAGTTACATATGTGCATTCATTTCGGGCCTGCAGAAATACGTATCGCTCGGGTTACCTATCCTATTTTCTGCTCGAATCCACTTTTTGCGGATTTTGCCCGTTATTTTCCTATTTTTGTTATATATACAGGGTGACTTCGAAGTTGAGTCATTTATTTTAACAGTGAGTAGATCTGATCAAAAGAAATGTTTTTTTCCTTTACCATTTTTCTGGTAAAATTAAAGTAACAAAGTTATAGCCCTTTGGAAGTTTGAGTACCGCCCTGTCTCAATAATAATATCATGTACTCGTGTTTGGCAACAACGGATATAATCCGCCTTACCAGTTCATCGCATCGGAAACAAAAAAGCGAAAGAATTTGGAACGTTTTTGCAATTAAGTATTTTATTCAGTTCAGTTATACATACACTCAGTGTCTGTCGGTTAGCGTGTGAATAGTGTCTGTTGCGTGGCTCAAACGAAATAAAAAATGGCACATGTTTATGCGGATCGGTTTCCCAATCGAGTGCAACCAACCCCTCGTGCCTTTGTTAATGTAGTACAACGGGCTCGTGAATCAGGTGACTTAAGACCTCACAGGGGACCTCACGATCAAATACAGGTCCGCACTGAAATACTTGTCGGGAGGATACTTTATAAAACAAGGTAAAAATTTTTTTTTAATTTTTTTTTATTTTTACACACATATTCTGGTTTATCTTCCTTCTACAATCATTATCTGAAAATTAATGACTCAACTTCAAAGTCACCCTGTATATATACATATACATATTTCATTTATTATGTTGTTTTGTTAAATACTGTTTCAATTACTGATTTTGTTCATTTGTTGTTTTGTTTTTGATTATTTATTGTTTGTTATTATTTATTCACTCGTTTTAAGCAAATATACCTTTTTTTAATTTTCAATATCATAAAACTGTTTAACTCTAACGTGTATAATTCACATGTTAATATATTTCAAATCACAGTCAACTACGATATGACCATACACCTCTCAGGTGGCGAAATATGAAAACTCAGAGGTGTCAAAATTCCATTCCGTCCTGTGATCGATAATCAATCTCCTGTGGTCTATTTTCCAACGTCACTTGTTCTGTGTTGATATTTGACGTCGAGGTACTGCTGGAAAATGGTATTTTGCAAAAATTAATTTCCATATAAAAAGTACCCACCAAACTACGATTTACAGTAACTACTATTTTCACAACATGCTAGATTTTTCTACCAATTTCCATATAAATATTTTTGTTTTAATACTGAGGAATTGACATTGTGCTGGGAGAACGTATTTGTGATTAGTGGAATGCATTTTTTTATACTCCAACTACCACGAGGGCCTAGGGCCTAAACACCCATTGGGTATCTTGGGGTTATAGGGGGAAGGGGGAACGCCACACGGACTCTGGCGAGGGACACGTGTGCAAGCAACATGCACACATTCTGGCTCCGCCTACTAGATCCGCCGGGTGGTACCTCCGCGTTCGGCAGTCAGAGACCGTCTACCACCTACGGACAATCACAACATCCATAGCCAAGAGAAAAATTTCTCCTGGGACGTAATTCGAACCCGCATAGCGCACGGCGGCTGATCAGGAGACCGAAGAGTCTACTACTGCGGCCACCGCTGCGGTTCAACGGTTCAAAAATATGAATGAATCGTTTTAATTTAATCTCGACTCAAAGACTGGAATATCCACTCTGTTAATGTTTCTATATTTCTTGTGGTAGTGTTACGTAAAGTAGTTTGTTCGCGAACTAGTTCCTAGAACTGGAATCGGAAGCGTGCGATTCGCTTTGCTTCTGTGGCTCAGAGATATAGTGTTTTCTTCTGATAAAACTAGCCCAGTTTTTGTGTTTAAAATGCTCTAACTTAGCTAATCCCGTTGATCCTAAATTTGCTCACAAAACAACAATAAACAACTATAATGTCATGCCTCGTGCGGTAATCTGTCAATGAAACAGATTTTTCGTTTCTTTGTCCCTTTCTGTGTTATTATGATGAATTATTGGAATAAAGAAGAAGAATTGTAAATCACGAGCAAATAGCATTCCAAGATAGAATTCAAAGCACAAGACAGTAGAAAAAATCAGTAGGAGTGGATACCTAAATCTGGCTTCTTAAAATGTTCCATGTGTGTCAGATGGAATTCTTATTTAATATCTACGCGTTCACAGCTCCGTGCTGACCTCTATTCCGTTTATTTACTTTTTTAGTAGTGGTGTTCCTTATTGGGTTCTAGATTGTGTCTCAGAGGTGCTTTAGTGCTGTGAGGTAGGTGTCAAGTGTCTCCAAAGTGGAAATTAGGTCTACTTCCAACTCTTCTGAGAGAAACAGGATATCTGCGCGGAAAACTAGGTGAGCCTTGCATACTCATCACTTGTGTGTTAGTGTTGACATCATATGTTTTTTTTTAAATAGATGAGAATTTTTAAACGTTGTATAGTAGACGACAACGATATTGTATTCATTTGCATTTTTTGCCGATAGTCATAAAACAGCTATAAAACCGAGAACCGGAGGCTCAAGGACAGAGACGGATCTGAAAATTTTCAAACATTTTCTCTTGCAAGTCTGGGTGAGATGAGAGATGACTGAATCAAGTATTTGAAGTAACGTTGATTGCTATTGTAATTAAATATCAGGACATTAGTTTTTATACTATTAACCAAAATATACATATGTAATCGTATATGATGGTAGCAATGTCAAAGATGTAAAGCTACTTACCTAATTTACTATGTTGAGGAGCCTTCTTCCAGAAACATGTACTTCAAGATCATTCACCAAAATGCTTATTTCATTTCACTTTCACACTTTACTTCTTTATTAAAAAAAATGTGCTACTAAACTTAATCCTTTTCTTCGAAAGAATATGTTCCCCAGTACCCCTCTGCTGCGTCGCACTGGATTCCCCTGCGTGCAGAGCTCGGGAAGGGGGGTGGAGGGTTCAGGTCTTCATAGCGGAGCCATATTATGTGAACTTGTTGCTATGCCAGTATCGAAATAGTGCAATTTTTTAGATTCGCTATATTTAAACCCCTCACATTGAACTATTACAGCGTTAATCTTAGCAGTGACTGTTGAAGGTTTCTTATTGCGTAAAATTATGAACGCGATTAAATTGCACGACTTAGTTTTGTTCCTAATGCCAGCTGCGGTCTTGTGTGCTTAAGAACTGGTCCGATTGCTGATAAAATAATCATATTATGTAGCCAAATTTTTTCATAATAAATAAACACAGTTTTGGGGTTCCATATGAGATAGAAATGTCTAGAATAGAATTTATTTTTCTCTCTATTTTACTCCCGCTTAGGCGATCCTTTTCAAAGATGACATTGAGGTATGTGCTTAACATTGTACGCGAGCTTCGACGAAGCACCGTTTCCTTTTTTAGTACAATACATTTTCAAGTGACTAATGTTACCAATCTACCCATTCTAAATAATTCCCCATCTACCGCACCTTGCAACCTATTGAAGAATAATTTCCAGAAATAACCGGTATACATAAATCTAGCATATGTCGCCCAAGTAATTACTTGTTGATTGGATTATGTGGCTAATGTTACGACAACGAAAGTACGTTTATTTGGAGTCTACAGAGATGGTAGCTTCAATTAGTGGAATATACTATCCCCACGATGTTCGTCCAACTCATTCGTCTACAAAATTGAATAAGCTCATTTTTTGCTAATCACGGCGCATCTGCTTTATTTTCAGAATAATTTCCATTTGAACTGACTCGCATTAGTTAAGCTGATTGACCTTTCCTTCCAACCGTATACTTTTTATAAGCTAAAGTGGAATACAGAATTTTTCACATGAACGCATTTACAATGTAGCACAGTCTAGGATACGAGGAAGCTGTTCATAATGCCAAAGACCGTGTTTTGTTTTGATAGCTGATTTTTCTTGTCAGGAATATTGAAGAAACTTCACTACATGAGTAGTAACTTACACATAAGACCACTATTAAGCACGAACTGGTGTCACTCGATACCAACAAAGCTTCTTGTTTAACATTATCCGAGATATTGAAGATATACAAGGTCATTGAATATGCAGCGGTAATAATTTTGGGGTAGCAAATAGGTCCAAAAGTGTCACAAAGCGTCATGGAAATATTGGTCCTGAAATACTTCTTTAATTTCAAAATCTTGTAAAAATTATCATCTCTGGATTGGAAAAATAATTGATCGATGCAGAACTAACAGAACAGGCATTATGAACAAAACATGTTGCAGCACCGATTAAATCATTGCAGTGTTGCAGAAAGTACGATTTTAAGGCCTTTACAGAAAGAAAAGGAAGCTTATTTTCTACGTTATTCACTTTTCGGAAACCTTTAATGCATTTTTAGATAAATTGTCTCTCTATGGGCTTTTTTGATCCCTCTGGGAATGAAAACATCCCAGTGAATACAATTGTTCATGATTTGAAGTAGCCAAAAATAATCTGTGAGAATCCGAAAACAGCAGAAAAATTTAGTGCACTGTCCCTAAAGTAGTCAAATCATTGAATACACGAAATGTTGGATATACACAGAACTACCCTAAACAGATGGTGGACAACATATAAAAAATACGTGTTTCGAAGATACCTATGAGTATCATTATCCACAAAATTTCCACCCTGTAATCAAACGTAGCCCAATCGAAGCTATTGTTTATAATTAGAAGTAGTCAAAAATACTTATTGCAAGTACGAAAAGTGCAGGCAAATTTTGAGTGTCTTCCCTAAAATACAATAGTCGCACATATTGAACAATAAACTACTATGCATGGAATGCTGATAGTTCACAGATGTATGAGAACTAATTCTGTGATAATTATGATTTACTGAAATTATTGAATACAAGCAATATCAGATATATTCAGATCTACCCCAGGTTAGGGGTGAAATGTCGTGAAACTGCATCTTCACATTTTTTCAATAAATACGTACCTTTGATCAAGAAATACGTTGATTGTATTTTGAGCCTCCCTGTATGTATCGGAGCTAGCTGGCGTTCTTTCACGTCTTTTCCAGTTCTGCGTCTCCAGCATTTTTCCAGGACTAAAAGCTAGGTCACACCCAATCCAAACTATAAGAAACCAACAGTTCTAAGCCCTACCTGTATAGCTATGATCTCTATAATTAGCAAGATGATGGAAAAGTGCTTCAACATGCAGCAAGCTTCTAAAGTATCTCAAGCATCATCGCTTGCCCAACGATAGTCAATACGGTGTCTGATATCAGCGATTATCTGAGGATCTCGTAGATTAAGTCAATGCATCACTTGAGGAACTGAGGAAACAATTGTGTAATCTAGTTTGTAGTTTTGAAAATCGTTTATGAATCTGTTATTGTTGTCTAAGCAGCTTTAAGATGAAACAAATGAATAGTTTTGAGACACGAAGGTGCTAAATGCTTACAACAACCTGCCTGATACCATTAAATCGTCTTTTGAATGGATATGTTTATGTTTTTCTGTAGTGCGTGGCTTTTCTTGTTTCGGAAACTGAACTGGAGGGAACACATTTTTACTGACAGGAAGCGGATGGGAATACAGATCCGTAAAATCCAATGGTAGATCGAAATTGTCATCAGAGAAAGATACTTCTGTCCAAGTCTCTCATCAAACCTGTCTGTCTGTGCATAAGTATGCAATTGTAGGGTACTATAGCGAAAAGCAACATTGGTATTCTTCAAAGATTCCAATCGAAAAAACTTACGTACTACACGTACCATACTGTTACCGTGACCTAAATATTCCTACTGTGAAAGATGTGTTACAACAAATACTGTGACAGATTAGCCATTCAACCTAACTTCTTTGCGGACAATCTAATGAAGAAAGAACAGTAAAAAGTGATAAGAGAAAGATTCTCTCCTATGCAGCTAAAAACAATTATGGACCAGTATGATAATTATTAATAATCTATTTACGACACAACTCTACCTTAGTCAATTTCATAAGGATGTATTACTAAATATATTCCTCCAATGTCCTCATAATTTGTCAAATATATTGCTGAATGTCTATACTACTCACAAGTCTTGTGAATAGTTACTACAATCCAATAATTTCTAAATCACGACATTTAGAGTGAAACACAATACATTACCCCATTGCCATAAATACTTTAAAAATGCTCCTGAGTAGGCACTTTTATATCTGCTAAATTTATTTTCTCTGCATTTGGATGGAATCCAAGAGCATTAAGCCAGCCCAGCGGTTTCAAAAAGTCTAACGATTCACGATTCAAGTCTACGATAAATAACGAAATGTTCATTATATTTCATGCCAGCAGTACAACCAAGCCTACCATGTACCATTGTTGCCAGCTCGAAAAAATTCAAGATTTTTAGAATATACTTAAATTTGGATAAACCAAAATTAGGAAGCATTGATTTTTCGAACACAAAAAAATAAAGAAGAAACATAAAAACGGATGAACATACAAACACGTTCGCTGCTCATTTTAAAGAACACCGGTGCTGAGACTGACAAAACTACTGTTTGTAAATGTTTTTGTTATTACGTGTTACTAGTTCAATATAATTCTTGTTTATGTAGTTTTTTCAAAGTTTCTTGCAAAAAAAAACATGACGCACATGTGGCGGCTTAAGCACTCGGCCATGATTTTAACCGCCCAGTGCTCACCGACGCCTATTTGGCGTCGCTAAGGACTGTTTATCAAATCTTGTTATTAAGTTTTAATGATATTATTGTAAAATCGTCACAAGAAGAAACAACAAATGTAACATCATCCCTATGTAAATACAAAAGTTACAATTCATAAACGTAATAAAATAAAAAAATATAGGTCCATTGTTCAACTAGAATAATAAAAAAACATGTTTGAAAACTAAATAGGTACATATTTCGTAAAAAGGGAACTAAGTATAAACAAATACATTATTCAAAATATGTATCTGATTTTACAGATTATTATGATATTCCTTAAAGCAAGGATCTAAACACAGTCCGGGTAGTTCCGGGCAACTCTTATAACAAAAGCTTGTATCTTTACGAACTCCACGTTTTGAACACCATCGACATTTTTTGCGCAGTCTTCTATCACCTGTGCCTTTTTCTAGTTTGGATGAACCATGTTGAAACCCTGTATTTTCTGTGGATGGAAATGGCTTCTCTTTGGCTTTAATTTCTGGTACCATTGCATGAACTACTGATTCACGATACTCTGGGAACGACATCTTTGGTTTAGAATATTTTTCGTATAACATATAGGAATTATATAACATGGTCTCTATAATATGAATTCCTACTTTTTTGTACCATCGTATGGTTTTACGATGGGAAGGATAGTAGGACTGCAATTGATCTTGTAAGTCGATACCCGACGTATATTTGTTGTATTGCATGATTGGGGCTGGTTTAATTTTATTGGTGCCAAATCTAGACAAAGCCATTTCCATTGTATTTTCATGCCCCGTAGTAATATAGAGTACCTCCCGTTTATCCTTCCATTTACCTATACACACACACACACACTTCCTCCATATCGATGAACGGATTCGCCAGGCTTTAGTTTCGCCTTACTTACATCCTCTGGAGATACATTTCTTCCCGCCCGCAAAGTACCCGTGCAGTACGTATTTTTCTATAACAGTTGTCTGGCAAGGGTTACAGAATTGTAATAATTATCCATGTATAGGCTGTATTCCTTATTCCAGTATTCTCATAAGATGCCGGACCACATTAGCAGCATGTCCTTTACCACCTAAATCATCAAGCAGCCCAGTATATATTTGCATATTTAAAACAATGCCATTTGACTCGGTGAGTAAATAAAATTGAATGCCGTACTTGTGTTTATTATTTTTTATGTACTGTCGGAACGCAAGGCGACCGCGCCATAAAAGCATCGATTCATCTGTTGAAGGGTTCTTGCGTGGGGAATAAACCGATTCCATTTTATTGTTGAAAACGTTGAGCAATGGTCGAACTTTGTATAGCCTGTCACTTTCCAAATCTCGAGAATTTTCAACAGTGTAAGCACCGCAAAATAATTAAGTATCGGTCTCTGCTCATATATTTTCTGATAGGCAAATTGAGAAAACGATTTGTACGCCAGTAGTCTCGCAATCTAGGTAATTGAAGAATTCCCATAAAAATTGTCAACCCCAAGAACATACTCATTTCTTCTTTCTCTATAGGTTTCATCAACTAATCCTATAGTTGGGTCCAGACGATTCGTTTAGTAGCACGTGTTCTGCGTAAATATTCGTTTGTTGTACTAAAATTTCAAAGAACTCGTCATCGGCCAGGAGTAAAAAAAATTAATAGGTTTTCCTTGATCAGGTATTGGTACATTTAATTGTTGCTTTCCAGTAAACTCAATTTGCCTAAGATTTGGGGGGTATTCTGTCCATACTAACTGTTGTTCATTTCCCACTTCATCCAACAGCTCCATATCGCTTTTAGAGGCAGTAGACATTGCATCTTGGCGTTGGTCGGATGTTCCAGATGCGCCACTCCAGTCGCTGCCTGAGTCCGGAAAAGGCTCTTCATCACTCGAGCTTGATAAGTATGCTAATGCACGCAGTTCATCTTCACTAAGCACTTTGGGATTCTTAATTCTAAGCCGCTTCGGTGCCGAAGGGCCTGGAGTTGGACTCTCGGCAATTACAAAAAAAAAATGAAACGAAAACTCGAACCACACAGCAAAACTCTTGAACAAAACTCTTAAGAACGTGCTCCCACGAAATCATAAGGCTAACTGCCGTGCGCATCGATTGTCATGTAGGTATATGAGAGAATAAACACCAGGCCGCCACTTGTGCGTCGAGAGCAGCGAACGTGTTAATTGCATAGTAATATATAAATTACGGAATACATTTATTCCTTTTTCCAGCAAAATATAGACTCTATCAAACATATTTTTTATCTACAGAATAATGCTATCTCAGTAAACATTATGTATATCTGAGTTTTGAGTGCTTCGCCTACGTAGTATTTTGTTATTTTATTTTTGTGTTTTCCAAGATTTCGTACTGACAAAAACCCGTTGGAAAACCTTAACAAACAATATTACACACGTTGAACGAGACGTAAACAGAAACAAACCAAACAAGAAATAGAAATTTATGTAGACGCACCCATCCGAAACATTCACATACTTTTTATTCTACGTTGAGCAAAATCCATTTGATTCCGTTTACCCTGGTTTGAATTATTATGACTCTACATAAAGAATTTACGGTGACTATCTGCAATGACTAAAGCCATACCTACTGAAGATTGCTAAAAAGTATGTAACAGTATTGTATACAGTCTTGATCACAGAGACGAACAGCAGACAGCTTCTATTCAGCCTGTATTTATGCAACTTTTGCTTAGTACGTCAAAGCTGGTAGCATTATGAGTACTTAGTACCATGGGTGAGGAGACGCGTAGGTGGGAGACGATAACTGATCGCTTTTTTGCAAACTGTAAAAATGTAACAAAGCCCTTTATGTTCCACATATTTAATTTTAAAACATACAGAAGCTGTAGTGAGCTTTTCAAATGAACCACAAAGTATGAGCCCTGCCATATGACACAAAAGCCCCACAAATAAGTCAGTCTCAGATAAACTTACATTAGCCTTGCTCTAGGAACATCAAATTATCTGCCTGAAGGGAATGATAGCAGCAGGTATACTATGTTCTATCTATTTCTGATCACCAGAGGTTGGCTGTGGAACAAAGTACCCTACTCTGGTTATTGAATTTTCCAAAGTGCTCGACACAGTTGAATCATGTAGATATCCATAATGGCCGTTTTGTTTGAACATACATACAAACCGTCATACTTTTCACAAGCCGTCATTTTATTTTGATGCCACAGTGTAATCAGATTGTAATCCGGCAACACCGCCTTGTTTTCCATTCTTTTGTGTGAATGGGCGAACTGCCTCCAGGACCGACAGTGTTGTCGACGAATAAACTGTTCGTTGCACGCCCGGGTGATTCAAATGAACCGAACACTCACAAAACCATCACAAACGTTGTATACGGCTGGTTATATTTACAGAAACGGAAAAACAAACAAACCCTATTCAGCCAGTGACGATGACTGAAAAGCCAAGGACATGCGGAGTATTATTTATTGGTACTCTTGCGGTAATAATGACGCCCACATCTACGCTCTGATAAATTGCCCTATGAATAATAATGAAAATTTAGAGAAATATGAAACAGGAATTTTCCCCAGACCTGGCAACGTTACTACAACCCTGTTGCGATAGCTATTACCATTCGTAGCCGTAAATTTATCTTACACAAAAGGTGATTACCAGGAATTGTGAAATATTTCGTTGGAAGACAAACGCCAATGCAATTCCCAGTTCTGTACTTCTAGAGATTTACGACTCTATTTTTCTTGGCGGGGTTCCTGATGAAATTCTACATTACGCCGAGCAACAAAGGGATGAAAACGTCATATACAAATTGTTGAGAAATATTCTGCATTTTGTCATCCAGCATGTAAGTGAAATTGCATTTGCATATGTAGGTGCTCGCAACTACCTGTTTTTTTGCTGTTTGCAGGAATTTAATGCCTTTAAAATGCGGGATACTAAAGCCAGAATCGCAGAGTTCCGCCTGACAAATAGTGTTCCATCCGTCAGAGGCAGAGAGAGCCTAATTCTACGCCCAAAGACTCCGGCATCAGAGCCTTCTTCAGTGACCGAGCCGTCCATGTACCAGACCTGCCCACTCCCTTCAGAGTCCAGACTTTCTACATTTCGGAGTCCTGCTCCGCCATCGTTGGATTCTCCACATTAATCTTGCGGTTGAAGCGATATTAACATAACATTTAACATAACTTCTCGCTTATTACTACATTCTTTGGCATCCTCCGATAACTCAAACTGATGGGCATTTTTGTAGCATTTTGTCACCTTCTTTTCGACGTTTCGTCAAATAACATTCTTTGCTTTTTGAACGTCATTATGTTTGAGACCGCCAACAAACGTTAATGTGGTCATAAAAAAGCGAAAGCTTACAACACCTGTGTATTAAAAACAAATTGCTAGATTGATAACTTTATATATTTCTCAATCAAGGGTTAAACCGCGGAGTACGAGTATTATCATACAGCAGTGAAAGCTTTGGACTGATGAAAATTATGGTCTGGCACCAAAACAGTAGAGCGTAGCATCACATGTCAATTACCACTGATATGGTGAGATCTGCGAGCACCAACTTTGCTGATACAAAGACACGCTGAGTAAGCAGTGGCGTATGATGTCGTGTTTCAAAGTATCGAAAAACTGCACATAATGGCGAGTTTTAGGAAAGTACTGCACAATCCGGGGAAAGTATGTAGTAGAAGTCTAGCATTGACCTTAAATTCCTAGAAAGTAGCATAAAGCACTCCTTTCAAAGTATCTCACATTATTTATACTGTAGGAAGATGTGCGTCGTGCTGACTGTAATAGAATTATATGAGACTCAAATCATGCAGGTGCATTTAGCAGGCATGTAGTAAGGTGGACGGTTATAATTGTAAGACAATTTTGTAAGAGCCTCTTATGGAAGTGTCACCGACACGTCGGTGCTTTTTCTCCCACAAATTTTAACGAACCTTTTCAAAAGGCCCAGCAGAAACTTTATAATGAATGGCTTTCGTCTGTTCTTATCAATTTAGAATGTTGTACTTCACAACACTTAGAAAAACGTGTCCATGGATCCAAGGTTGTTCTATTTTCCGAGGTACATGACTTCCAAGCTGGGCATCCATTGTAGGGCCCGGAAAATTATGTCTTATAGCTGTTTGGCTTTTTTACTTACGTCATTTGATTAGACACAGGTACAGGGTGACGAAAACTTGCAGGGACGGAGCACTCCGGGTCACAATCATTTTTTTAAAATTGTTCAGGATGATCCTGTGGGAACAAAAATGTAAAGCATAATACTGGCCGCCCCACTACTGAGCTGAATGTTGAAGTTGTTTCTTATATATATATATATCCATATTTTTATTTTCTACGCCACTGGCGTGGAAGTAAAGTGTTTGAAACTGAGACGAGTTTTTTAAATGTTATATGTCACTCACTTCCGTCGGCCTGAGTGTCTTTGGATCTGTCTGTCTGCTAGTCCTTTTTTCAGTTGATCCCTATCATTTTCAGAACAAAACTTTGCAGGGGGTAAGAATTGGATGATGAGGGCTGTAGGGAGTAGGTAAGAGTATATGCCAATTTTTCGGTTGTGGCAATTGACACATTTCTAGCCCCGATATTTCCACGCACCTACTACACATATTTCATAGTTTTCTCCATTTTGTCCCTAGGACTTGAACATATTGTGTAATCCCATATACTTTTTACATACATTTCCACAGGGACGATGCAGCGCCACCGTGTACATATGATAGCGGTGCAATGCTGGTGAACCGGCTAACAGGGATGATGATTTCTAGTTCCTATAACTATCAAGTAAGAATGTAGGGTATGTGGGGTATGGGTATGGACTGGCCAGCTTGAATGCCCTGTATGTCGGAAACTACCTGAGGAAAACTTTGACCCAATGAACTTTATTGTTCTAGGTACATATTGAGCTCTCCAATAAAGTTTCTGAAGGGTACTTGTTTGTTATGACATTTTATTAGATTTGATCATGACAAGTTACAGAATCTTTATCTTACATTATTTGTCAAAGCTTTACAGGTATTTTTGTTGTTTAGTTTCAGCTTAAATAACAAAAATCAGCTAATTAGCTTGCTCTCCCACTGTCGAGTTTTTCTTGAAGAAGCTAATAATTTTTCCATTGTCTTTCAGAGTCCTTAAGTCCGGATTATCCAATCTTCCTCCAACCTAGCTCTCATCAGTCTTGCTTCCCCGATATTTCGATATCATTAAAAGAGCTTTTCCAACTCCTGCATATTGACTATTGTATTTAGAATTCGACAATTTTGTAGGTCACACCACACCGCTGGATAGCACCTGGAAATATCTCCAGAATTTCCATACAAATCTCAGTGTTTATTTCCAGAATGGGTTTTTTTAAATGGAATATCTAGAAAGTACATTACAAAATTATTATAATTGTCCAGTATGTACAATAACCAACCAACTGGAAGATTTGATGATTACATTACCTTTACTCGCAATTTTCTGATGTTAACGTATGGTCATTCTCGGTAATTCCAATCTTCTATTAGACATATTTCAAAGATACTAGATGTTCACCTTCATTTGCCCTTGAAACGATAGATAAATGTTTTCGCCAGTAGTCCCTGTGTCTGCTGTGTGGCTTCGTTGGGCGGCAACCTGTCATCATAAGTGTCATCGTATGACTTGCGCTGTGTCGCGTATGCCACATCTGGCGCGTAGAGGTATTGGGTAGAGGCGACGTTGCCAGACGAACTGTACTATGGGTATGGAGTAATTGAATGGAACTGCTTGACGGACTTGATCCGTTTAATTTCGCTGATATACATCTTCGTAGCTAACTTTATTCCAACTTGAACATGCTGCTTCCGTCCGCCCGATCAAAGACAACCATGAATACAAGGCTTGGTCTCTGGAAGAACAAACAAAAGCATAGAAACTATAATAGTCTAGGACAGGGCCTAACTTATGCTGTTGACGGTGTTGCATGAGAAGTGCAGAGTGAACCTGCACGATGCCATTTTTTATCATGACTATTGAAACTTGGTTGTAGCATAAAAGTACAATGCAACTTAGGAGAGTTAGATTGTTCATGTAGAGTATTTTCCCAAGAGGTTATTCAGGGATCGATCAGCTGCCCCAACTATTCAAAAGGTGAAGTATCCAGCTCAGTTTCTTTTACATTAGGATAGATTCTTGTATTGGTAGAATACCTGAAGCAGTGCCAAATCAAGTGCTTAGCTGTCTCATTTTGCCCTATTGAGATGCTTTTTAGTCGTAGCAGTAGCAAACCGAAACTGTTGGGTATACATAATTTCATTCTTTCTTTACTAGGATAGTTCAGAAATTCTCTAGCGATGTCCAACATGCTCTTATGGGTTGACTGCCTGCAGGCTGTAGACACAGGGCTCTGATCTAAGTAGCGCATTTTGACAGTTTATAAACCGCAATATTACCATTGGTGTGACTCTTCACCTAGGCAACATGGGCTCGATCTATATTATTAGGTCTTCCTGTTATCTGCTACAGGTCCTTTGAATATATAGTTTAAATCT
Organism: Acanthoscelides obtectus; assembly: GCA_963669975.1. NCBI lineage: Eukaryota > Metazoa > Arthropoda > Insecta > Coleoptera > Chrysomelidae > Acanthoscelides > Acanthoscelides obtectus. Next base: position 55,171,316 of record CAVLJG010000007.1, on the reverse strand, counting down.
AGTATGCACCAAGGAACAAAACAATCTAACAAGAAATACTGAAACGTACAATCTCCTTTTATGAGCTGTACTGTATTTTTTCCTTTTAATAATGTACGTATACAAAGAATACACAGCCGTCATTCCAGTAAAGAATGAGTGAAGGGATGGACCCAATTATATCTTTGTTTACTCGGGAACCGTGGAACGTGGGGGTGTAGAAGATTCCAAATGATTGCTTCTCCCCACAAAAAAAGTATTTCATTCAATCTGGTACTGAAATTTTGGATTATTTTTTCGGTCAAAACCGAATAGCGGAAAACCCCCAAGAGTATTGTAACTGAAAATATTCTGTTCTAAACTTTAGGATAACGCTTTCCAGAACGTAACTAGTATCACAGTGTGTATATCTAGTTTCGGCTAGACAGCATCTTTTATGTATGGTCAAAATCACATGATACATCTAGTATTGTAGCTTCGGATGAGTAAGCTAAACAACAAGTGTCTCATTTCTTACAAAGACCTGCCTACATATGCATATCTCCAAAGTTTTTAGCTATAATAAAATCTTACATAAATATTGCTTTAAGTTTCAGATGATGTAAATAAAAATAAGAGGAACGGAAAACATGTTCGCTCTTGAGTTCTAAGTTAATAAAAGGCTTGCATGAATTCATGATTGATTCGGCAATGCTACGTCATGGTAAATTTTGGAGAGAGTAACCCGCATAGATGTATTTCTACTCCTATCAAGTACGATGAACGATGAACGATGAATTAAACAATACAATTGTACAGAAAATGGAAGAAAGTTCGGAAGGATTCGGATCCTCAACTCCTGTAATCTGTAACGACACGGCGAGTGTTTGATTTGATATAGTACCATGCAATGTGATCATAGTGTGTACTTGTAGCATAGAAGTTATACGTGTGACTTCATAAATGAAGCCCATAATAGAGACACTAAACTATTTGCAAGTGTCTCCCTAGGGAGTTTTTATTAATATCGCTGCCACCACTTTACACAAATGTAAATAACCTTAATTAAAGCTTCTGGGATGGAAGTGCGGCATTTTCCAAGGAACTTTGAAATGCATTCTAAGGTAAATACATCCCTTCTATCTTTATTTAAGGAAAACAGGTTGCATTTTTAAATACTTCAATTAAAATTCAAAGTATTTGGTATTCTCTAGAGTTAAATTATATTATCTCAAATATCGATTAGAGATATTTATGGCTATTCCAAAAGTGTTCTGTTTAAAATGTGGATATATGAAGAATTGTCAATCACTATAAGCACCCGGAAGCTTAAGGAACGCGGTCATTTTTTTCAAGACGTAATGAAAAAAAAAACGGGAAAACAAATTTATCATGAAAGGTCCAAATCAGACAAAATACAGCAAAAAATATTACAAGTTTTCAAAAATTCCAAAAAGCTGAAAATTGGTACATACCTTAAATACATCATTATGAATAATATATCAAAACTCCTCAAATATCCTCGGAGCGGAACCTTGTTCATTTGGGTTGAAATGCCAAAACTATCACGTCTTGTCATATTTCTCTAAAAGTGAAAGAGATACCACAAACATACATTGCACAAAAGTTATAGAGAATACAATTATCTAGGAAAGACGTTCAACAAAAATAACAAGGTTCAAGGTTCCGCTTCAAAGATATATGAGGAGTTTTGATATATTATGGATTAATAAACGTGTTCGTTAAAGCTGTTCCAATATCAGTAATCAGCTATAGGAAAGCCGTATGCTTATTTGGCTACCAGACTCCAAAGTGTAATTGAAAAAAAATGAATTTGCAAGAAAGCTATTGTGCCTATAATTCCAATCTTAAGCTACCTACCTACATGGACGGTTTTAGAAGGTGTAGGTATGTGTGTATGTGTGTGTGTGTGTGTGTGTCACTACAGCCTCAGGGTCCAGGCAAAATGATTAATTTGCATTTTTTGTTTTTATTTCATTATCTACGCTCTTGGTAGCTACTATTAACTTAGAATTGTTGCTGATTCTTCTTAGATACATAAATAGTCTTAACTCCCCTATTGTATTGACAAGGGGCACTCCTGTAATAGCAATATGCTCTGTAGTTGTAGATGGGTGGATCTCGCACCTTGTGAGAGACTCACCGCTGACAGTTCCGCGAAGCACAGGGTTGAAATCAGTTGAAATCCAACCGATATTGAAGCATATTGTGCAGATCAATATACCAGATTCATGTTGATGCATATACAGGGTGTTCCTTAATGATATACGAACATTTAAGGGTGTGAATCTATATGAAAAATTAATGCTAGTTTGCCCTATAAACTATGGTCCAAAAATGTTTCCTTACAAGAGTTCGGGGTGTTGAAGTTTTAGGAAAAAAATGGAAATTAATTAATATTTTCAGAACCGCTTCAGATATTTCACTGATATTCAGTATCTAGTGGAAGTTAATGAAGTTGCATATTTTTCAATGCAAAGATAATTTTTAGCTTTAACAGTGGCGTGCGTACGGGTATTGACTTCGATATTTTTCAAGAAAAATATTTTTGAATTTACCGTTCAATTTAAAACAAATGATCTCTATTAAGCTGCTTTCCTTCGATGCGCCATTTTTGAGTAAAAAAATAAAAACTGTTCTATTATCTAACTTGCAAAATTATTATTAATTTAATTGGAAAAATTAAACACATTAGGGGTACTGAACAACAACAACTGACAACATAAACATAACATTAAAACCCACGAAATGATTACAAAAATTGTTGAAAATGGCCCTCTTCACTTGGTATGCATGCTTCCGCCCTCATTCTCATGGAATTGCGCACTCGTTGAAATATTCCTGTAGTGTTTTTTATTCTATCACAAACTGCAACTATTCTTTCTCTTAATTCCTCTACAGTGTTAATGGGACTTATGTACACTAGTGTCTTAATAGGGCCTCACAAAAATAAATCTAAGCTGTTGACGTCTGGGGACCTTGGTAGCCATTCTTGGGGCCCACCGCGGCCAATCCAACGATTTGGATAAACAGTTTGTAAATAATTACGCACCGCTACACTGAAATGCGCTGGTGCACCATCATGCATGTACCACATATTGTTTTTTATTACTAACTGAACATCATCAAGCAGCAAAGGTAACCCTTGTTGAAAAAAATTGAGGTAAGTCTGTCCGTCAAGTCGTCCCGGCAAGAAGAATGGCCAATGAAGTGGTTGCCAATAATTCCTGCTCATATAGTACAGGGTGGCGCAGAGGAAACGCATGTTTTCTGACCGAATGGTATTTCGCACAGAGTAGGGATATGACCTCGCCGCACCGCCAGCAGAGAACACATGCGATGCAGTTTCAGCCATGGCACCGTGGATGACGGAGCATCGTGTGTTTGCCGTCGAGCAATTTTTTCGAAACGATGATTCTGTAGTGATCGTGCAACGTTTATTCCGTCGACAGTTCAATGTTGAACGCCACGGGCCAATTCCAGATCGAAACACAATACTCCGATGGGTTGAAGCATTTCGAAGTACTGGATCCGTAATGAAGAGGAAGCCACCTGGCCTTCCCCGTACCGCGCGGACTCCAGGCAATATCGAAACAGTGAGAAGAGCGGTCCTTGATAGTCCCCAACGGTCCACTAGGTGCCAAACCTCCAACTCTGCGTATGTCCCGTCGGTCGTTACAACGCATTCTGCATGACGATTTACAATATCATCCGTACAAGATAATGATCGTGCAAGAGCTAACGGAAAGCGATTTTGCACAGCGTAGAGAATTTTGTGCGAGAATGCGGGCCATTTTTGCTGACGATCCTGACGTCGTCATAATGATGAGTGACGAAGCACACTTCCATTTAACAGGATATGTAAACAAGCAGAACTGTAGGTATTGGGCGGCCGAAAATCCACGAGAGCTACACCAACGACCCTTGCATAGTCAAAAATTAACTGTGTGGTGCGGAATCAGTAAATTAGGTATCGTTGGTCCTTACTTTGTTGAAGAGGAAGAAAGAGCAGTAACAGTTACTTCAGCACGTTATGTTCACATGTTACAAAATTTTCTGTTGCCCGAACTTCAACGGCAACAAGTAAACATGGGAGAGCTGTGGTTCCAACAAGACGGTGCCACAGCTCACACAGCGAGAGCATCAATGGAATGGATTCGACAGATGTTTCCTGAACATGTGATTTCCCGTTTCGGCGATGTCCCTTGGCCCCCACGCTCCCCAGATTTGTCCGCATGCGACTTCTTTTTGTGGGGTTACCTTAAGGATAAAGTGTACCCTCACAAGCCTCGTACGTTACAGGAACTGAAAATTGCTATTCGTCAAGAAATTGCAAGAATACCACAAGAAATGATTTTACGTGTAATGCACAACTTTCAAGAGCGGTTGGAGATGTGCGAGCGCGAAGCAGGGCGACACTTGAGTGACGTTATTTACCATCATTAGTTTAAAAGTGCACTATCATTACTTTATTTAGCTGTAACTGAAACAAAGTTATCTTGAAAATAAAAAATGTTATGCTTAGGTGAAAATCGTGCGTTTCCTCTGCGCCACCCTGTACGTTAACCGAATATTGGTGTTGGAAGTGGGATTCGGTAACGGCATAGGGATTTTCTTCTGTCCACAAATGATTATTGTGGAAATTATGAATGGCATTTCGAGAAAAATTAGCTTCGTCCGTGAACAAAAGCATTGATTCAAATTGCGGATTTTCTGTATTTTTTTGAAGATACCTCGTACTCGCTTCAGGATGTTCTCCGACTTCGTGCAGCACTGCTTCCTCAATTTCAGGTGTTCTCACACTTAGAGGACTACCTTCAGATGCTCCTTTTCGGACAGAACCAGTTACAACAAGACGACGATGAATATTAGAAAAGGTTCGACGATCTGGCAAAGCATAATCGGGATATCTCTGGTGATAAATCCGTCTGGCTTGCTCACCATTACCGTCGGTAAGGCCATATACGTAATGCATTTTCGCCATTTCTGCATTTGAATAATTTAGCATTATTAACAAGGTTGTAAAAACTAAATAATGAAAAAGATGTCACAGCGAACAGATTTGAATAACAGAGACTTGTCAAATGTCAAAAGCCAGTGGCATATTCCAGAGCAACTAGATATGTATTGCTAAACTGCATTCTTCAATTATTACCTTAATTTTCTCGGACAATAGAACGGCTTTAATTTTTTTTCTCAAAAATAGCGCATTGAAGGAAAGCAACTCTAGAGCGATCATTTGTTTTAAATTGAATGGGGAATACAAAAATAATTTTTATTTGGAAAAACACCATTGGCGTACCAATTTTTTTATATCAAATGAGTCAATACCCGTACCCACGCCACTGTTAAAGCTAAAAATTATGTTTACATTGAAAAATATGCAACATTATTAACTTTCACTACGTACTAAATATCAGTGAAATATCTGAAAATATTAATTAATTTCCATTTTTTTCCCAAAACTTCAACACCCCGAGTTTTTGTAAGGAAACATTTTTTGAAGATAGCTTATATAGCACAAGCACAATTTGATTGCAAATAGATGTTTGTGACATATCCTCAAAATAGAGTTCTGACACTTATATAGCAAACTAACATTACACCCTGTATAGAGATGAGAGTCCTGCTCACACCGAAATGCCGTAATGACTGTCATGGCAAGATTCTTTAGGTAGAATGAAGTATTTTAGGGTATGTTACAGGTTGGGAAGGAATCACTGATAGAACAACCTTTTGAGCTCTCCTGCCTGTGCTCTGCCACAGCTTTGTGGGAAGTAAGTATATGGAATACTAATTTTCATATGTCTATTGAATACCCCGCGGGTTGGTAACCCGGTTCAAATTTGACTTAATCTCTTATAACTCACAAACTGGCAACTTTAGAAAAAAGTTACTCAATACTTTTTTAATCAGCATGATATAAGAAAAAACTGTCTGGCATTAGAACCAATTTTTTGTAAATTGTTAAAACGATTTGCATTGGGTTACTGCCTGGCAACCTCGTGCTACTGCAAGCTAGGACTAGGCTAGACACCTGTGACCGCCAATCATGGAAGGTTTACGCGTCAGTTATCCAATTATTTGTGATCACTTACTTTTTAATGGCAATATCGAGAATATAGAGAATTTTATCCTAAAGAAGAGATATTCATAATCCAAGGTGCTTCAGGTTCGAACGTTAGATAATACGCTAGCTTTTCGCGTTGGCGGTGGCATGTACACGTAGTTATGAAACTAAAGATCTCTCAATAAGTTAAAAAGCTACCTGCATATACATTTCCCTCTATATATTTTAAACCTAACAAAGTTTGCCATGTGCTGGGATCGATAAATGGAACCCTAGGCTCCGATATTTTGTTTCCTCCTTCTGCATCTCTGTAACTGTATTACATCGACGGTAGGGTGAGCTGAGGAAATAACGTTTTTGCTAAAGAAGGTTACGCCAGAAAGAACATGCGTCTTGGATAGATAAGAAAAATATAGGATGAATACTTCCATCCAAACCCCCAAGGAATCTAACAGAAAAAAAAGAAATACATTTTGCAGATTCTATATAGTAAAGTTCCCAGGTGGACTATTTTTAGTCGGCAAAAAATTTGCATGGAGTAGTTAATAGTACTAAGAACAATAATCAATCCGTACTCCATCTAAAAGAATTGACTATTTTGAAACATATAAATAAGTTTATACTCTCTCGTAAATCATGTAAACCTGTGACAGGATCGAGCTAACAAAAAATGGGATGAGAAAGAATTTTGCAATACGTATATTTTTTTTAGTTTCTTGAGAACAGTGAAAAAGATTTCATGCACTTCGTCTCGTATTACCGTAATAGTACATTACATACCTTAATGGAGAAGTATACCATTATTGGCCAGACACTTTTGTATCTTGAAGCGCATAGCTCTGAGAGATATAATATACTAGAAGCCCATGTCACAAAACCCTAGAGGATCTGTTAGAAGAAACGTTCCCCAATCCCAGGTATAATGTGTGCACTTGCATCAAGGAAATGCAACGGTTGGCGGGTTGCCTGGTGGGTCAATATGGACCCCCAAAGGACGGTCCCGTCGCTCATCTGTTAGAAGCATTTTTTGGGGGAATGACAAAGCATACCCGGTTGGCCTCGCCCCCCTTTTCTCGTCGGTCACCGCGCTTTCCTCCCCAAATGGGAACACGTCCTCACATGATAGAAGGGAAGAAAACAAGCGTAAACGATAGACTCAATTTTTCTTGCATAGTGCGCTGTATTGGCAAAAAGGTTGGCCGACGATTGTTTAATAAAAGCAATACTTTGTCCACAGTGACTAAGATCATTCGCACACTATGTCTATCATAAGCGTATCGTAATACGCGCGTAGGACTATAGCAAAACGAGCTCGTATGTGTGCTAACAAGTCCGCACACGAAACGGTGTTGCAGCGAAGCGTATGAGATGTTCAGTCGTATTACGATAGTCGTAGCTGTCTGGCATAAGGCAGGCGTAGAAGCATGCGAAAAATTCTAAAGTATTGTTTAATTGCTCTCACTATGGCTGAAATGTCTCCTTCCTTATTCGATAAAAGCTTTGACTTGCGATGTATGGATGGATCCAATGAGCACGTCGCTTTCTACTTCTAACATAATCAAACAATAACAAATCCTCTTCGTCTGAAGAAAATGTGAGATTATCAATGGGTACACTAGAAACATCTGGTACCGTTGACGCCATGATTTCAACTGAGATCTAACAAAACGATACGAGTACGTAACGATGCGTGTGTGGAAGACTGCAGGTCTCGTAAGCGTTGCGTCGTAACGATACGCTTACGAAACTACTACGCTTGCGATGCGTGTGCGAATGCCCTTAGTTTCCCATTTCCCCGTGCGTGACGGGGCGTCGTAGCCACATCTAAAAGTAAAATGTAAGTAAAAACAATATGCAATAAATTTTTTGCATACTAGCTGGGTTTGTGGCCGACCGCTCATTAAAGAAAATATTTGACAAAATTGGAGTCGCCGTCTTTTCTGCTGGTTTGGGAGATGAAATACATACCTATGTGTATGGAGCGCAATAGTAATTGCGCTTTCAAAAATAGTAAGTTGATTATTGTCAAGCATTATTGTGTAAGTAAGGTCCGTGAGAGATAAGTATGCCTGATTTTCTTTTCTGTAACCCCTTTTTATTAGAGTTTCATTTGTTTTCTGAGCAGTTAGAGTCTAAGCGGTGTCACATGGCTTATAGGTCTTTGCAGTTTTTGAAGGTAGAGAGGATACCTGTGAGATTTTCACTTTCACCCATCTTGCCTTTCTTATAGCTCAATAGAACGTGAGCAAGCATGATCAAGTAGCACCAATAGTCACACGCATCCAAAAGATCCTCTTTATTGTTTTTGCTTGTTTTTTCCTTCTAACATGTGAGGACGATTCCCAATCTGGAATGATGGGTATCGTGAAAAGGGGGGTAAGTCACCCATCCGGCAATGCTTTGACATTTGCAGGTGCGTACCCCCCCTCTCCATCCGCCCCAAAAATGCTTCTAACAGAAAAGCGACGGAATTATTTTTGGAGGGGGTCAATATCTCTGGGAACCGCAAGCCGTGAACTGCTTTATTTCCTTGATGCCCGTACATCTATTATTTATACTTGGAAGTGGTACAAGTAAAAGTTGTGAGTGGTTTTTACAATGGGTTAGCAAGTAAACTATGTTTTCATAACATTTGCAAACGAGATGATCTACAAGATCAGATTTTTAAGATTAAACCACAGTAGAAACAGTATCAGTCAGACTTTAACCAGCCAACGTATTTCCAATTCCTGATAAGCGAAGCATTTTGTATTACTGAAGAATTCGTCTATTCAGAGAAAAGCTCCCTAAAATCGGGACAAAGCTAGTCAAAGATGTGCTGTGCTGATCTTAACCAGCTGTGGCTAAAACATGCATGTACACAACAACTCCATGTGTCTAGAGGATATATACTATTCTTGTCATAAATGGGGTCATAGAGGAGGTTGCTACCACAGAAATTAGAAAAAATTACGATCGACCATGAATGGAGCATGAAGAAGCAGACCAAAATAGCTACCACTTCATTAAACTGTGAAGTATGCTTTATATATATATATATATATATATATATATATATATATATATATGTCAACAAAAAGACAGCGACAGACATGATTAAAAAATTTGAATGTTGGAGATAACCGACCGAGACGCGGTTATCAGTGAGTAACAGAATTATTTGGAACGGTAGAGAGTCTTTCGACTGTATGAATGAAAAATCCATTCGAGAGCTGTCTGCTAAGTTAAAGTGAGTTTTTCATGAAGATATAAACCAGACGGCGCTGAACGAAAACCGAACAGTTGTCCAGTAGTAACTTTGAATCTTAATTACAGTGCTCTAGTAGTTTTGGAGTTAGAAGAGAGCGATGAATAAGACGACATCAGCAATTAAGATGCATAGTAGTAATTATTCAATAATATACGGGCAGTATTTTTTAACGTCATCTTTCGAGAATGTTGCGGATGAGCAAGAGCAAAAACAATATTGTGAAGTGAATTAATTCAGCTTTTTTTATGCATTATCAAATCTATATCAAAATTAATGAAAGCGTCATTCAGACTTTTCTCAAAGATGGTGAAGTCTCATGAGATCCACAAAATTTACACAATTAGAACTGAAACATATAAAACAGTGATGTTAAAGAAAATCAGAAAGTTTGTGACAAACCTAGTCAAAGATGTGCTGTGCTGATCCTAACCAGCTGTAACTGAAACATGCATGTTCATAACAAATCCATGTGCCTAGTAGAGAATATAAACCATTCTTGTCATAAGTGCAGTCTTAGAGGAAGTTGTTACCACAGAAATAAAAAAAAACTACGAACGACCATGTATTCAAACTTGGAGCAAAAGTCGCTTCTTTGTTGAATGGAGTATGAAGAAGGAGGCCAAAATAGATACAACCTTATTAAACTGTGAAATATCCTTTATATATGTCGACAAAAAGACAGCGAAAGACATGATTAGAAAAGTTTAGTGTTGGATATAAACGAACGAGAGGCAGTTGTCAGTGAGTAACAAAATTATTTGGAACGGTAAAGAGGTTTTCAACTGTACTAATGAAAAATCCGTTCGAGTGCTGCCTGTTAAGTAAGAGTGAATTTTTTCATGAGGATGTAAACTAGATGGAGCTGAAGTAAAACAGAACAGCTGGCTAACAGCATGTTTGAATCTTAATTACACTGCTCTACTAATTTTGGAGGACGAAAAAATCAGCAATTAAGATGCAATGTAGTAACTTATTTAGTAATATGCAGGCAGCATTTTTTAACGTCATCTCTTGATTCAGCTTTTGTTATGCATTATAAAATCTATATCAAAATTAATGAGTTTGGACTTTTCTCAAAAATAGTGAAGTTTCATGATGATTTGCCATTACTGGGTAAGCAAACCGACAAGTTATGAAATAAACGCCTAGCTGGTACATCATGTCTACTTATAAATTGACGATATAGGATATATTCTAGGAATCCTACCAAAACACACAGCTCACAGCTGAAAACTCGACGGATTTGAACTAAAAATACCCCGGATTTTATTTCGGCGGCATTAAGGTCAGCAAAAATCAATGGCACCAGGTCGGGACCATCACAAATTTATGGTGGAAAATATAAATGGTATCTTTAACACCAGATCGAATTCAATTATTTATAATTCATGGATGTAATCGCACTGTACATACGCGATGGAAGTGTAGCTAATACGAGCTAAGCTCAGATTTGTGGTACACAATACATATTATGTAAGTGCTCCATACATATACGAGTACTGTGTCCTTGTGGGTCCTTTTACTCGTTGTTAATTACCACAACAGATGTAGTCTGTTTATGCCTATGCCACTGCACCAGGTAACTAAATTCATGAATGGTTACATAGTGCGGTGGAAGAAGGAGTAGAATGGGCAGATTAGGAACTTTTTTTTTTTTATACTCCAACTACCACGAAGGCCTAAGGCCTAAGCACCCATTGGGTACCGTGGGGCTATGGGGGATACATGGGAAAGGGGGGACGCCACACGGACTCTGGCTAGGGAACACGTGTGCATGCAACATGCACACATTCTGGCTCCGCCTACGAGAACCGCCGGGTGGTACCTCCGCGTTCGACAGTCAGAGACCATCTACCACCTACGGACAATCACAACATCCATGGCCAAGAGAAACATTTCTCCTGGGACGGGAATCGAACCCGCACAGCACACGGCGACTGATCAGGAGACCGAAGAGTCTACTACTGCGGCCACCGCTGCTGCCTAAAACAAACACACAACATCCATGGCGAAGGCGAGATTCGAACTCGCGGCCCGGCCGGCCGGCTGATCAGTAGCACGACACTCTGACCCACGCGGCCAACCGAGGTCCCGAGGATCATAATCAGCGATTGGTAAATGAAGGCCACCTGTTCGACCAAGAAGAAGCTTCCGGTCAGAGATATCATGCAGACTAAGCTTCTACAATGTTATCTTTCGTTGTACCTGACGTCAAAATTATGTTTTATTAACAAAATTCTGCATTAAAAATGTTTATCAAATCCCCCTTTACATGCACTATACAATCGAGCAAGATCTCCAACTTGCCAGGCCGCAGTTCGCACTCCGAACCAAATGATCGTCATATGTCCGGTAAACAGAAATTACTTGCTTCTCTGATGGTTTGCATTTTTAAATCTATGTTAGTGTAAAATGACTAGTAATAGTTTTCGTTAGTCCGGCCATAGACGGTCAACCATGGACAGCTGTCTTGTGCTGTTTAGCAACTCCTCAGCATGGTTTAGGCTTGGTCTCAGGTAGGACAACAAACGAAAGCTAAGCATTTACCCTCTATACAGAATATAATGCCTATCGAAATAAGCCAGCACAAAGTGCTATCTATTACCAAAATTGACCACTGCGAGAATGAAAACAGCAAGCTGTCCATTGGAACTGTATTTGTGGTTCGCGTTGTCAATTGGGTCACCACTGTAGACCGTATCTACTATAGCACCAGAATCGGCGAACTGTGATAGAATTCCAACAAAAACCTGCTGTCCTTACTCTCGTAGTTGTCAATTCTGGTAATAGAGGGCACTTTGTATTATCTTGTTTCGATATAGCTTATACTCTGGATCGAAAAAAACTATCCATGGTTGGACGTCTAAGGTCGGATGAATGACAGCTATATTGCCAGTTTGTTCATTGACGCGTAAACAGTATCCACTATAGAACCTGTCTTATTCCAAAAAAAGGACTGTTCCAAAATCATTCTTAGGTATGTTTCCCACCAGTCATAGCAGATAGGGTCCTATACAATTTCAAAAATAAGACTTCTGAAGTTTTTTGAAGGTCATCCATCTCTGAAAAGGAGCCTCCACTGTACCGAAGCTCGATGTGTCATCTTCTAGACCTTACGAACCTTCCAAGAAGTTAATACTTGAGGCAAGGGCATAGAATAGCTGACAGAAGGTATCCATTATCTATTAGCCAAACCATGATGTGCGTCGACCAGATCAATGATAACAAATCGTTTCACTTCTAACTAAACGCGCAGCTTCTTCATGGAATGGTCAAGCATATTTGATCAAATCGTAAAATATCTGGAATAATTACTGATAAAGGCGCTGGCAGCGCTTTGTTTACATTTTAACAAGGCAGTTGTTAATAACAGCTGTTTTTCCAAGTGAAAATTCTAATTACCTGTTACCAAATGAGGAAGAAAGTGAGATCAAAATACTTCAACAAGTACTATGTGGGTCACTCAAGTACCGATCAAAACGTCAAAAAGTGAAGTTCTATCTATGTCAAACTCATCGTAATTTTTAGTTCAGTTTTAGGTTATACGTCAAATAAAGCAGAGGAGGGTGACCACGTGAGGTGATAACTTAATTTGTGGTGTCTGATATGTTCAAAAATTTTAATATATAAATATAATTACTTTATTCTAATTTCCTAAAGTTTCTAGTCTTAATCTAAATGATTGTCGTACATATTTTGGGTTTTTATTAAATACTCTATGGTCACCCGTTTTCATGACATGATCAATGGTAGATCAACAAACCTTTAAACGTTGACGATTTAACGATATGGCCAAATTCGATCATTTCATGAAGTGGTCAAGTCTACGATGTGGCCTTTTGAGGAACTGTTCTCAGCAATGATAAAAGAGCCACTCCCGGACTATTCTCAAGAGAAAAAGGGAACACGTTCCGCCGCAGTCCATTAGTCTCATCTCTAAAGACTGTGTTACCTTAATTAAGAACACTAGGAATATATCATTTTTCCGAAAATGAATTCACAAACTTGTTGAACAAGCGTCTACAAATGTCAGAATTTTGGCCCATTGCCAAAGCAAATACGCTCAAGAGTTGTCGCACCACTCATTTCTTGTGATGAGGGAGTAGAATCGTTGATAGGCAGTGGGCGTGGTTCTATTACCTTTCGGATAATTTTATTCCTAGGCACTGATGGAAGCGTCGCTCGCCAGGTCAAGAGTTACATTAATCTAGCCGAAAATGGATGCTTTCACAAACATGTTTGACAAACGTCAACAGCTGTCAGAATTCTCCGGGTGACATTTCTCAGAGACCATTATGTTCAACTGCTAACAAGAATATCCCCCAGGATAGCTCCTCTTGGAAGCAGGGGAATAGATTAACCTGTGGGAAGTGTTCCCTTACATTTCTGGTAGCATTTGCATCTCCCTTGTTCATATCATTAAAACGTTTTATCCAGTCCACAAGAGTTAGTGAATTGTGTGCTACAAGGCTCAATTATGGGTTCGGTTTTGTGGAACTTATATGTGTCGGATCTTCCAAAAAACTACACTGCAATTGTAATTTATAGCATGTGAGTAATTTATGTCAAAACTATAAAGGTAGATTGGGTGGTAGAGTGGTGAGGGAGTGATTATGTACAGCTTCTTTTTAAAATTGTTGATAGTATAATTTTGAAGTTTTAATGGAAGACTATTGTATAACTTGGCAGCAGTATAAGAGAAGCTCTTTTTATAGAGAGTCATAGAGTGCTTAGGTATAACTAATAATTGTCGATTTCTCGTAGCCAAATTATTGATGTTTTCAAATTTGTTGAGTTTATTTAGAAGATAATCTGGTTTCCTACTGACTAAAATTTTACGAATCAAAGATAGACTTTGGTATTTTCTGAGATTCTCCATGTTCATTTTACAATTCTCTTTGTATACATGGTTTATGTGATCAAATTTCCGTATACCTAGAGAAAAACGGTAACAGGAATTGTGTAGCCATTGTAACTTGTCTTTATCATTTTTTATTATAGCTAGGCCATGTACACTTACGTAGTGTGAAACCCTTTTAGACTATTACAATAAGTGGGGACTGAAGTGTAATGCGCAACAGACTGACTGTACCCTGTACAGTTTTGCGCGGAAATACCGCAAGCTAATTATAATCGGAAACGAGACAAGGCCAATATTTGGAGAAATAAGATACCTTGGAGTTTAGCTTGACAAGAGGCTGTCAACAAGATTTCACATCAACGCTCGTCTACGTAAAATTCACTGTAGGTCTGCTTGAAGAAAGCCTATAAAGTTGCAGGGAGGTTTCCGGGTTGTCTTCCATCGAAACAACTTTGAGAAATGCTCGGCAAGGACTCCTAGTCAAGCAACAGGAATAACCAATCACAGACTTACCTGATGACTTAGACCTTTAGTAGCCAGGGTATCGAAGTAGAGAACAACACAATATCTTGCAACCCTCCACAAGGACTGGAGGTGGATTTTTTCCGGCCTTAGCACCCTCTTCGACCCATAAAGGACGCTTTATAAAGCCACGTGGGCAGATTTGATGGCCTTACTATCATCGGATGTTCGCACAAATACAATAAGAGTGGTCCTGCGAGATACCTGGCACAAATAAATTAACATTGCTTTCTTTCGGAGAGCCAAATGAAACTGACTTAGGTGAAGAAGCAGACAGACATAATGTGGACGGCCTCCAACAGCTATGTATTGTTAACATTTTTGGAAAATAAAATCACTTTGTAATGTAGGATAAATAAATTTTAATTGGTTGATATCATTGAATGATTGATCACAACGTTAACTTTGTATTTAGAGACGATACTGATGAATGACTGCAAGACTTTCGCACTTTTTTTCCTAAGAGTGACCTATAGATCGACTTTCCTATCAATGTTCCTACTTTGCTCCCTCATTTTCAGGAATTGACTGCTAGGAAATTATTTTTGATGTTTGATTTGTTTGTCGTTTTCCGTGTATCGTTAGTGACGGAAAAGTGTTGATTCTACCATCTCATATTCTATTTACTTGTGTAAGTTTACAAAGCAGGTTAACTTCTCAAAACCAACATCATTAGTGTAGGTTACACTTCCCATAGTAGAAGCTCAAATGTCAGTAGCAATAGGCAGACAATGCGGTTTTAGTAAGTAATCAGCATACTCACAGTGCAGCTCAAAACAATAGTAGTTAGCATGGTAAGGCACGAAAGTGCATATGCATATGGAGGTCCTATTCCACCGCGTCTCCCAGAACGATGGACTAATTCTATGCAACCTTTTTTTAGGAATGGATCGAAAATTGCAATTTCTCAACGTTGTAAAGACGCCTCTCGATCTCGACTCTTGCCAACGCGAATACGCTATCTCGTTGTTTTTAATTACATTTTGAACAATTCAAGTGAAGTAGGCCACTCTGTATCAATGATCTTGAAAAAAAAAATGTGTACGAAGAAAATGCAGTTTCAAGCTACTAGTTTGAATTATCATACGAAAATGAACCAACAGATAAGATAAAGTTATTTCTGCTACGTACACCACCAGAGTCATCACTAATATCGGATAGGTGTTTTTTCCAGCTCCTGTCTACACGACCGTGACCTCCATTTTGAGAAACTATTAGTCCCCATCTCTATTATATTCGAATACGTAAAGACAAAATTAATTTGGCATTTTTTAATTCTTAGAAACAATGTTTTTCAGTCCCCGCATCTGGAGAATAATGATGCTGGAAGAGAGCCTAAGTTTTCTTTGAGTAATGATTTCACAAAGAATTAAAATTCACCAAAAATCAAAAATTCTTGAAAAATACAAATATGACGTATTGGAATATAGGACGTTCTCAAAATTGGGACTTTTGTTTCATGGAAAAATGAGGAAATTTTCCTAGTAACACATATACCAAAACGTTAGATAACCGAGATATTAGGTTCCAGAACAATCTAAAGAGGCCACACCGAGCCACCATCGTACGTACACAGTGGTTTGTAGGTTAACGTGTTGATAAACCGAACTTTAAAAACCAAAATAGGCATATTTCTGCAGCAATAACATGATTATTGATAGTTTACCATGAGCGTCTTCAAGATGCTATTGATATTTTGCGAGCGTATCCAGATCGTTGTGCTGAGTGTTTTCATCCCGAACTGCGTAGGATTATTTATATCGTGCAAGCACGGGCCAAATGTTGAAAATATAGGAAGAAGTTAGCAAACGTGTGTTTTGAAATCGAACGGCAACAACTTCAAGCAGTATATATGAACAAAGCTTTGGACAGGGCAATACCTGAAATTCGTTATCAATTGAATAGTGAATCGTTTTTTTACGTTTTTGTTGCTGCTTTGCCGCACATTAGCTTTCAGCAGCAGTTATTTCAAACATCGTTGTTTTTGGAAACGATAGTATCAATTTTCAGGAAACCATGTAGTTCTATTTAAATTCTTTCGAAAAATACTTCTAAAGATTCTGATCCGAACACATGACATTACGCCTCATATGTTGATAAAATTGTAGAACTGACACCTGAAAGACAGACAAAGGCAAACATTTTAAAGCTGCTTCCAGTCCTCCCTTCCAATTGGACTTATAATCTGATCTACATGTAAATTGGAAGCAAAAACTGTTCATGCAGAAAGCTTGATGTAATCATACCGCAAAGTTTCAGCTTGTACGGATTTGAGTTTCTCACTTTATATAAAAAAGGAAAATAGAGACATGCTTTCTAAGGGAAACATTGCTACATAAAATTTCTCTAAGCACTCAATAACTGCCCTCAGAGTAGTGAAAAATGAAAAGAAGTTTTGGGGTATAGAAGTAATACGCCGAGCACGTTAAGCTTTACAAGCGTTCATAGCAATGGCGTAGCCACATTATTTTTATTATGTTCATTCTTTTTACCCACTTGAGTTTTCTGTTCTGCTCCAGTCACGTCTATAATATGGGTGTATAGCACTCTTCAACGTAACTAAGGTTTCCAATTAAATTCTGGAGCTTTGAAGCTTGCCGTGTTGACGGGTTCCAGATTTACAACTTTCCATTACTGAACGTAAAAGGATTTTGCTGAGAAGCGTTTTTATTCAGTATGAAACAAAAAGCTCAAAAGAGGTAACTTTGGCTTTACTTAACGTTAAAAAAGTTGCTGATAAGCCTTTTTATTCATTAAGCATCGTGACTGAAACCATCGTGCTTCTCTCTACAACCAAACCTATTCCTGTAAGATTCGATTGTATCTAAAAAGGAATTCAATGGAAGTTGCAATTGCTCCTCAAGACTCTAGAGCGTATGTTACAACCCTCAATATCCCAGATTGGCAGTGTAAATTTTCCTATTTTTTGTTATATACCTTTCTCCGCATGATCATTTTCTCTTCGTAGATTCTTTGGGCTTGAAGTACCAGCAAGTGGCTATAACCGGCCCCGTGGTTGTGGTGAGATGTCGCTTTGAAAATTCGAGGTCTTCTAGCCATTTTATACAACAATGTGTAGGTTGGTCCTTGTTGGGGATTCGTGTGTCAACTTGTTCTCCCTCTTCACCTTCTTTTCCTCGGGTTACACCCGTATCCGGATGTATGAGCATGTGTATCCACTTTTGTGGTTGCATACGTGCATTCATTTCGGGCCTGATGAAGCCAACAAGCAGAAATATGTATTGCTCGGGTTACCTATCCTATTTTCTGCTAGAATCTACTTTCCTTCTTTTGCGGATTTTGTGCATTATTTTCCTATTTTTTTATATAAATTATTCTATTATATTCTACTATAATTAAACTTCACGAAATCAGGTAACCTCATGAAATTACACTCCAAGCATATATAAATATCGTGTCCACCTCGTGTGTGCATATTGCGTCACCATACCATCTGATAGGTGCTTTTAGAGGTCTCTCGGGTTCACTAGCAAAGATGCAATATCGGCAAACCCGTGGCGCATGGCAATTGCGACCGATCAGCTAAAAATATTTTTTTAAGTTTGAAGGGCAAATGTATGGGGAAAACTATGAAGTGTATTAACATACAAGCATCAAAATATTGCGAATTTTTCGCGATTACAATACTTCCTTCATAGTAGGCGTGAGAAATAACAATAAAAAAACTACATCTGATCTACTTTTAATAACCCATCAAAATTACAAATTTCGCAAATTGTGAGACAACGATATAATTATAATACCACAGCTTTACAATTTCAAGGCATTCCTTTTCCTTTATTGAATTGAAAAATTCGTGGTTTTCTACTTGTTTTCATGGGCAGGTCGACATATAGATCACACGTCTACGCAATACGATGTAATTTTCAAATGCATCAGGTAACCAAATAAGATAGGATCTTCGATAGGTTGTGGATGCAAATTCCAGGACAACGTGCCCAGTACTTGCAGAAATGTTCAGAGTGAGTCCTGAAACTATGCGTTTGCATGTTCATCAGCTAGGAAAGACGTGGAAATTAAGCAAATGGGTCCCACATGAACTGACAAATGATAACAAATTAAGTCGGCTTACCATTTGTTCAGCAAACATTTCACGTAACGCTACTGAACCACTTCTTAATCGGTTAATCCTGCGACGAAAAATGGATCTTGTATTCGAATTCTAAGCGTTCGTATCATTGGTTGTCGCCTACTGATTCGGTACCACACACGCCCTAGGCTTCCTTGCACCCAAACAAGGTTTTGTTGTGTGTTTGGTGGACTGCAACTGGAATTTATGAGTTTTTGAAGATGGGTCAAACCATCACTGCTAACTTGCATTGTGAGCCGTTTCAACGAGTACAAGCCGCACTCATCCAGAAACAGCCTTCTTTGATAAATCGGAAGAAAGTGATATTCTTGCAGGATAACGCCAAGCCTCATACCGCAAAAGTGACCCGAGAAAAAATTTCTGAACCCGACTGGGAAACGTTACCGCACCCGCCAGATTCTCCCGACATTTCGACCAGTGATTATCACCCTTTTTTGACTCTTGACAACTGTATGTGGCACCGACAGCTCACAACTCGAGATGGTGATTGGTTCCACGTTGGCAAAAGGTCATTGAATGTGATGGTAATTACTTCGACGAATAAATAGTGTCTTATTGTTTCTCAATAAAAATTGATATTTTTCTGCTAAAAACCGCACTAACTTATTTGGTTACCTGATATAATAGATTTCTCATGTGTGCAACTATCGAATAACGAATAACTTTCCACGTTGTTTGCCTGCTTGCAAGGGTACATGTTGCGCTACGCAAAATATTAAATTTTGGTGTATATGCCTTGATGCTGATGAAAGGTTAAAATGGAAACAACTTGGAGCAAATGTGAATATTTATAACATGATAACCTAAAATATTTATGGGCAATCTTCCTCACATGCACGTCAATGGATTTCCCATTCCACCACTAGCCCCTTGGCATAAATTTTAATAACAGATTAGGAAGTCTGCCTAAAATTTTAATATGCACCTCGAGCACGGTTGAGCCCCATTTCATTCTCACTATGTGCCGCGCTAGAGGTGCTTTTGCTGCTGTTCCTGAAATCATGCCAAGCCGGCTGAAAGCTTGATTAGTCAGGCGTGCAAGTTCAGGTGAAGGTTCCGCAATGATAGATGGTTATTCATTTTGACACTAGTCAAGTACTGTTCTGGCAGCACTAAAGATTTTTCTATTTGGACTAGGATATGAGTACTTGATAGAGCGAGATTCAAATTTGGCTGACGTCATAATGTGTATGAAAGAGAAGCGCAAGAAGCGTCCAATATGTACGTTAGAAAGAGTGCGCCGATGGCCTTGTGTCACTCGGGTTGCTAAGCAGCAAGGTTCTTATATCTCTTTCTAACACACGTATTGCACTCTTCTCGCGCTTCTCTCTCGTACACATCACTACGTATTGGTACACTGCGCAGCAAATCAATTTCAGGTTCTGCACATGTGGCATATCTTTCACTGTTGCTGTTATCATGACTGTAAACAAATCCAATTTTGACAGTTCGGAAGAGATGCAAGCAGAAATATTGGATTACATTAGCTAACCATGCCTATAAAGCATGTCAAATTATGAGTGAATTACACATAAATGATGCGGCAGGTTTTGATGACATTTATCAATGCAAAAAGATCTTGGCTCTTATACAGTGTGTATCACGAGGTAACGGCAACACTTCTGCATCCAAAAAATGACACAGAAAGTAAGTATAGTATAAATTATATCTGAGACTTGTGTCAACTCACCATAACATTAAACATATGATGAACATTTTCTTTTTATTGTTTTATCCATTTTCTGACTAATGTAGCAATGTTCACGGTTACACCGTATGTAGCCAAGCGTTTAGATAGTCAATTAATATCATGTTTCTGTGCATAAATGATGTCTTCTTCCCGTCTATACCATATGCTATGCGTGGCCATGAGCCATATAAGAGCTTGGCTACCTACGGTGTAAACTCTTTGCCAGTTATACGTAGGGCTGCCATCCAGTATTCCCCGGATTCATCCTCGTTTAGGAGGCGTGCCGGCGCTGACCGAAAGGGGTGTTTAAAAAGTCTGAAATGTAGCACACATCAAAAATTTTTTTGTTGTACACCGCTGTAAAACGATTCGCATCACCCTGGTACAACGACCCGCATCTCCCAGAACAAGCACATTTGCACCGGATGCGCTGTCAGACAATATATTGCGATAATTTTGATGTGAATCTGTGGTGAATGTTGAATCATTATCACATTAAAATATGAGCATTCGATAGGGTCACTAAGCTTGTGTATCTAATGTTCGATCACGTATTTGGATATCTGACTCGTATTCGAACAGCAGAGGCAACACTTACCTAATAAACGAAACAAATATTGCGAACCATGGATAGCTGTTTCGTGATTCTTGGCTACTCTTCAGCATGGTTTAGGCCTGGTCTCTTGTCTCTGGGACAACGAACCAAGCGTCCTAGGTATCATATATCCCGAAGGTATGGTCTATCTAAATAATACATTATTATAGACCACATCTACTATACAACCAGAATCGTCAGTCATCTAGCGGTCACATGCCTGGTGACTGGGCTATTAAACGAGAACTGAGGTATTTACAGATCCAATAAAGAGAAGCTATGCTTTCTCCGCAGTTGCAACAACACATAGGTTGTTACACGAACGTGCTCACCCAACACTTCTGTTGAGTGGTCCTAATTGTGTGTTATACACAATTAGGACGACTATATATGTTGATTTTATGATTATTTCCAAATGAGGAGTAGGGTACGTAGATTATGACTAATTACATTTTTAGAATGAAACGAACTTGCTCAACCTCCGTTCCTATAACTTCATATATTAATTGCCAAGAAGAAGAGGGTTCCTAACTATTTTTGTTAACAGGTTACTTTAGAAAGAGAAGAGTATAGTTTTATCAGTAATGATTTAATTATTTCATTTATTGGGCTGTAGGTTTAAGTCGATTTTGTCAAACATTGCTTAATCGTTGAAAATCAGTTTAAATTATTGAGTAAATTTGAAAAGTATAACGATGTTCTTATTTTTATTATAAAAAAATTTAGGGTGTACGTGGAGAAATCCCAGTTTTATCCAAATGTCTATGGTTTTTGAACCTTTTGTCCGGCGTCGATAATTTAGGTGATGGCAGCCCTAGTTTTAAGTAACCGCAAAAAGATTGAAATGACCTAGGATAATTTGATATGTCCGATAGTTGGAGTGGTTGTCCGGTTATCAAAACTCATAATTTGTGTTGATCGATTAAGGCAAATTCAACAGATTAGCCACAAACTGCAGAAATACTTTTCTCATTCAACAGCCAATCAATGTCTGTTTATTGATCTGATTAACCTATCCGCAGATTCTTGACCTCCCTACTGCATACAAAATATCCATTTTCTGGCAGAAAATTATCGCTATAAGCCAATCTGTAAGTGACGTATTGAATCTCACTTAATTCTATTTCATCCAGCTACTTATTTATGTTGCTACTGCCATTTCTCGCAGGCATAGGCACTTTAGCAATTAAGCAGACGACAAATTGGATGGAATTAGACAGACACATAGTACATTACTCCCTAATTCATTTCCACTCTTCGCTGTAATTCAGTTTTATGGTGGGAGGAATGCACGGTAAAGTATAACGCGTCAAGTCTCCCGAAATAAATACATTCAGGACATAATTCCCTCTGCACCCGATCCAGGTTTATTACCTACAAGAACTGCTGAAAATGCAACTTACTTAAAAGGGTCTTAAAATCCCTTGTTGACTCTTACATCACGCTATTCTATAGAACTTGTGTTCTATCTACTGTATGGCTGCTAAACAAAATAGGAGGTTCAACCGTATTTTGATATTTTCTGTGAATCTTTCTGTCGACCAGTCTGTTCAACTGTTCATTGTTTCTTGTTATCTCTGCTCAAAGTGCTTAGTTCTACCATACCTTATCACTGGGTTCGCGATAATGACCCCACCTAGCGGATATCAGACAGAAATATTGGGGCATGATACGTGCAATATAAAAATAAACGGGTATTAACGAAAATTATATTTATGGTTTGTTCGTACAGTACTCGGTAACTTGTCGGTGACTGCCAAAATCAGAATCAGAGAGATGTTACCTGTTCGTACAGCGAATTAGTTGTCAGAACCGGACTTACCATCCTCAGCCAACTCGTAAAGTTCTTATGTACGCAATTAATACAGTCAGCGACATGTCAGTGACAGCTAACTGCGTAAACTAGGTCATGACTTGTCACCGACTATTAGTTTGCTGATTGTCAGCAAACAGGCTGTACGAACAAACTATTTGTTGAATTGAGGTAAGGAGCAATGACAAATCATGACAGTGAAATAAATGCCTAGGCCTCAGTTGACTCCACATGACAGATTTTACCAAAGATACCACGCCTATATTCCACAATCTGTCCGATGATGATTCAATATTTGTCCGCCGCGTGCGCGGTAGTCGATTCTGTTATCCCCACTATGCACATCACTCCCTGTGAATACTTTTGAGCGTTTATGAACAACCTGCGAAACAGAAGACTCATCTAGCACAAAAATATCACTATACATGAAATAAGCTATTACAAGCACGCAATATGCTGAAATGGTTCGCTCTAAAAGGACTTCATGAATACAGAGAAGCAACAAATGTATAAATACCACGTAAAATATATTTTTATGTAAAAAAGGCTCTAAAGCAAATCGTTTGTAGTAGCGATAACCATTAAATTGTTGAAATTAATGGATCTAAAAAGTTTCAAAACTGCACAATATCACGTAAATGTTATTCGATAGCGGACGAACATCTAAAACAAAGTGGTGGATTTATAGTTTATTATGTATGTAGGTACTTCAGCTACATATAGCTAATATTAAACGGCAATATATTGCCAAGAGTAGTGAGGCATAAACATCAAGCGACGTATATGGACTATATTGTAGAAATGTTGTACGAGTAAAGGTCAGTTTACGTACAATGCACCTTTAGATTAGTAAGAATGAGCTGCCTACAAGGTGACAGTATTCATAGATAGACAAATACTACTCGAAAATGGATCAAATCATGTAAGGTCTGACACTTGTTTTGTCTTTTTCTTGCTGTTAAAAATCTACGTTTTGCCACCTGGTGGCCTTTTTAATAGTACGGATCAATATGACAAAATATATATTTTGTATCTATTTGTCTTTCGCATGACATTTTATTTGTTCAACCGCTACACACAGTGTGTGTTGCCCCAACAGTCAGACAGGTCCTGCACCACGGCGGAGAAGGAGTGGACATATTTTGTGAGAGGAAATGTCTATCTCCAGACGAACCTAAGCTTTGCCGGCTTTGTACGGTACCATTTTAAAATATTTATGGTGGTTTCGTGCAATCTCTCAAAAACCTGGAAGATAAATATAATATGTTTTGTCATTTCATATTGACCTGTAATTTGGAAACGAGCAACGAGGCGGACGGATGGTCATTAACAAATCTTTCAAGCATGTGTGGTTTAATTGATGTAAAAATATTAAATTTGATATAAATATAATTTTTTTATTTATGGAACTGTGCACTAATAAACCAAGTGATCTATTCCCATTCGTCATTGCCGGTAAGATCAGTCCATAAGACCTTAGCTAGGTTAAGTCTTATAAATCAGTAGGTCTATCAGTATCAGGTTTAGTTGCCCAGATACGAGATAAATCATGGACAGTGAAACAAGACACGAAAAGACGAGGGAGCAAAGAGGAGGAGGTGAGTCGACTGAAGGTATGTCTTGGCATTGTTAGTAGTAGATCAGCTTTGACCCTTTTTGCCGACACCCACTATTACGCAAGCCATTTACTGGTAACATTATTGAATTAACCAGCATCAGCGATGGGATGTACCTTTGTTGATCTTGCACCGATCTGGTGCGTGATATAGACAACACACAACACAACATACAAGACACGAAATTAAGTTTTGTTATACAGGGTGGCCCATAAGTCCTTTGAGCTGGAAAAAAAGGAATAAAACCAAACTAGTTACATTATGAAGAATTATTATATTTTGTTATCATCTTTATTGAATGGGAATTATGTTTTAAAAATCACATCGTCTAAATGCAATCCATTACGATCACGGCACTCATATAAACGACGTCTAAAATTGTCGATGACTGCGCGGCAAGTCAACACTGTAATGCTTGCCACTTCTCTTCGGATATTTTCTTTCAGGACATCAACTGATCGCGGAGTGGTGTCGTACACTTTACTCTTGAGGTAGCCCCATAAAAAGAAGTCCATTGGGGTCAAATCTGGACTACGTGGTGTCCAGGAAATGTCTCCTCTTCGAGAAATTACTTTGCTGGAAAAAAGTTGACAGACGACGGGCATAGAAGTGTTGGAGGTGTGGGCAGTTGCTCCGTCCTGTTGAAACCAGGTCTGCGTATTATAGCCTGGAAAATTCTGCAACGCTGGTGTCAAAAACTCATCTATCATTGCTACATACCGCTCCGAAGTAACAGTTAATGTGCGTCCTCTGTCGTCCTCAAAAAAATAAGGGCCTACGATGCCATGCGCTGACATAGCAGCCCAAACTGTAACTTTTGGCTGTGTAAGGGCTTCTGATGCTTACGCCTTGGATTTTCGGGGCTCCAATAACGGCAATTTTGTTTATTTACATGCCCGTTTAAATGGAAGTGAGCCTCGTCCGAGAACAACACATTATTGAGGGAAGAAAATCGATTCAACATTTCATTCGCAAAGTTTAGTCTCTGAATAGCGTCATTATCTTTTAATTCCTGCACTAACTGAATTTTGTAAGCGTGCAGACGTAAATCTTTCCTTAAAATCCGCTGTAAAGATGTTCTGGGTACGTTTAGTGCACTGGAACGCTTACGAGTAGACTGGGTAGGATTTTGACGAACAGACTGTGCCACAATGTTGATGTTTTCTTCAATACGAGTTGTCCTTGGTCGACCCCACCGCTGTTTATCTAACGTCGAACCAGTCTCTTCGAACTTAGCAACCCAGTTCTTAATCGTTTGAGCTGTTGGACACTTTGTAAAATTGTGTAAATTGTGGTATTCTCGATATTTACGCCACGCAATGGTTGCCAAATCATTATTTTGATAAAACGCGCGCACACAAAAAGCACGATCCGCTCCAGTGAAACACTCCATGGCGACTGAATTCCCAGACACTGAAGATACTGCCCCCACCTCGCCCGCGCCGCTCACGCTCACCCGTTAAATTTTATTCAAATTTGAAATTTCAAAGGACTTAATGGACCACCCTGTATATAATTAGTAGCTCGACGCGATAACCTCTTGGTTACCCAGGACCGTTCGGCATTATTAACTAGGAGTAAGGAATTTTAAACTGACTTAGAAAATAAGTTTTGGAATTTGTTGTTGAAAAATTCAATTTTTGTTGCGCCTAAAATTTTATAATTTAATTGTGCAGTGTTGCTTGCTTGCTAAAAAAACTATATGTATTACCACATATTTAAATTTAGTTATCGTAATTATTTAGGTATTTTACAGTCTGGAATAATATTGCGATATATATATTTTGATTATCTTCAACCTATATGACATCATTTTCATCACTAGTATTCATATGTGTGTCTGATATAGTAATGGCTTTAATATCGTCCTTTAGTACTATAAATAATTAATAACAATAATATAGATATGCGTAGGAAAAGCATTATTAGCTCTTCGTGTGAAGTAATGTGTTTAGTTCTTTCCTGTTGGTCGTTAACCAAATCAAAAATGGATTGATCGATTATCCAGTTGAGAGATTTCAGGCACTAGTAACATCACTAAGGCAGAATTTGCAGAGCTCTTAGTGTTAGAAAAAATTTGGATTTCTAACTGACAACACTCTTTTGATACTAAACTGAATAGTGCAATCACCCACACTAATCAGCTAGAGAACAATTTACAGGTCTTACGAAAAACGTCAGTTTTTATAATCATACTTTTCGCAGGTGCTTTTTGCCCGCGAAGGCTGTCTTTAGGCGGTATTGGTCCAGAGATATCTTGATAACGTGAGTCGTAAAATGGTTTCCTAACACTCATTATGAAAGCATAAAATGTATTTCATTTCCAAAAAAAAATATATCGCGTAAAATTATTTTTAGAGAATATGTTTCTCAAAGACTTCAAAAGATACTGGACAGATTTGGAATGTGGTTATTAACTACTAACTATTTGATTGAGTTATACAAAATCCAGAGGTTCTAAACTTTTTCCAGTACTCCACTGAAATTTTATAATTCACAAAGCGAAAATGTTGTCGCCCTGAGATGAGGATTTCAATCATCAAATAATATCCATCAGTAATGTGTCTTGATCAACATCTCTCGTTGAAATTATTAGAAAGCATTTTAACAAATAAGGGAGAGCGATAAAGCATATGTAATCTGTAAGTCACGACGAGTCGGCACATCTAAATGACGAAACCTTTTTGGAAACATGTGTGTTAGTTATGAATTAGGTATATGAAAATGGAACAGCACTCCCTTTACTTCATACTTCGAGATACATTTAGGTCGTTCTCACCCTAATTAATCTTGGAAATTTGATGTGGCAATCCGTAAAGTTGGAGATCCGTAACTTTCCCTTATGCCAAGAAAATTTTGTACCGGGAGGTGCAGTTGCTTAGCGACTCCTGTATGCATCATAGACGTATCATAGAAGTGGTTTCTGCGTCAATTGCAAAGGTTTTTACTAACTCAGGTAAAGGATTGCTACTCAGATTCTGTTCTTTTCACGCTTTTTGGCGGTTACAACATGCGCTCATCCGAAGAATCTTATACGTGTCTACGTTTGCAAACAAACAACCGCGTTTAGATGCTGACTACATATCAGTGCCGGATCCTCAGCTGTTCGATTTTAGTCCGCCGGCGTACATGACGTCACGCGGAGAGTGATTATCATTTGGGTTGATACGGATAACGTGCATATTTTCACCTACAGGCCAAACGGTTGGACGGAGTTTCACATATGAAGTTTCGTTGGATTCGTCTTAGCGGTGCGAGTGATACTAGATACATTAAAATTCTAAACAAAACAAAATAGCGGATTTTAATAAAAGATTTCAACCTTGTAATTCATATTTTATATTCTACAGCTCAAACGGCTTGATGTATTTCCACATATGAGGTGTCGTTGGATTCATCTTAGCGGTGTGAGTGACACAATCTACATTAAAATTTTATACAAAACAAAATGGCGGATTTCAATAAATGATTTTAACCTTGTAATTCCTATCTCACAGGCTTTAGCTTAACCGGCTTTCCAGCTCCACAATAGATCGTGTATCGTCACTTTACTGTAAAAACAAGATTTTCCTACATTACTTATATTTTAGTATGTTTTGTGGAGCAGGATTAACATGCTCATGACGTTAATATTGCACTACATTTATTTATCCTTATTTCACAGAACACCCTAAGTACTAACTACATGCAAGTGTGAAAATGTACGTAACTCGAAGTAGATAAATGGAGTTATCATCTCTTTGCAGTAATCTGGCGGTATAACAATTAATGGCAATGACTTAGTCTAGGCCACAATTTCTCTCCTTTTTCTTTCACGATTTTTCTGGTCTTTCAAACCCTTCTTCAGTCCTTTGATCTGGAAGAACATCCTTGACCTGAAAAATAAATAATAAGCTTTTTCAGGGCAGTCCATGTTGCTGCTGTTCAACAGAAGTTGGGCTATAAAATTTTGCTTTTCTGTCACTATTCTGTCCCCATTGAATATAGTAAACACCTTATTAAGCTTTTCAATTTGATTCATCAAAGCTGTGGAATGTTTTGATAATCCACTCTCACTAAGATGGTCTATCCAGGAGTAAGGTTCATTTGAGGAACTTTTCAACCTCTCATCCTGCAATTTATGGCAAACAAAGCCGGCCAAATTTTTCAGCCCATCGTACTCGAGCTCATCCATTTCTTCCACTAAAACTTCCTCGTTACAGTCAGGTGCATTCAGTTTACTCATTAATGATGCGGTTAGTGGAGTGTTCGGAGTATCCTCTTCCTCTACGCTGCAATACTCTGAGTATGCGCCTTCGTTTCGCCCCAAAATATTTAACCTTATTCTATACTTAAACTCTAGGGGATAAGTTGAGACTTTTGCCTTTTTTCGTAAGTACTTTTCCGCTTTTCCCCATCAACAGATGTAGGTGGTCCAGGTGATGATAGAGACTTGGGTAAATTTTCCATAGCAGTGGCATCATCTCTTAGAGCACAGTAACTTTAAGGGGTGTAACCCAAAAAGGTATGTTTTAAATTGACCTTATAGGCACTTTCACAAAAATGCTTTTTACGTTGACTGTGTCTTTTCTTTTTGTAAGATGTAGCAATTTTTTGCTAAGGTTTGGGTCTTGAAGAAATCGATAGAACCTCATCAACTACACAGGCTATATAAAGTGTGCATAAACCACCAAAAAAATACCAACAAATCGCACTATATAGTATTAACCACGATACACGTGAACTGCAGTAACGTTACAACAATCCTGCCGCTGGTAACCACGAGCCGACCACTCTCCGGGTGACGTCACGAAGCTCCGCCCACATGCGCAATATCCTATCTTCAGTGTATGTGTATCTTAAATACATATTATGTGTGGGGCAAATTGATTTATGAAAGTAATTTCTTTAGTTATACTATGTTCCGCGAGAAACCTTGCAAAGGCCTATACTGGAGATGGCCGTTATTTTTGAATAACTGTGATTGATATCTGATACCGTCGTAGAGGACCGATGCAGGTGCAGTGAGACATAAAGCTATAATTGTTTCTAGCGTCGTTCGATATTTGTTAAAAGGTTTGTATGTTATATTATTGTATTGTGTGTAGAACGTACAAAATGGTATTTTTAGTGAAACTTGATCAAGTAGAACAACTGGTCTTAAACGTAATTGTTAAGAGTAATTTGTAATTTTTGCAGCTAAATTAATCATCACCAGCACTTAGTAATTTATAAGAAGACGAGAGCAGTTATGACTATACTGATTTTGTAATATTCTGAACAATATATATTGAGAAAATCGCATGGCTCGAACTTCCAGAATCTATGGGGTACGATATCGCTTGCAGTCCATGTGGTAATACGACTGTGGTATTAGCATTAGCTCCGTGCTCATGTGGTACCATTTGCCGATGCCGTAATGTGACTAGTCCTCAAGTCGCGATCAAGTATCGCTTTTTCACGGTATTTGATAGCAGTTGTGGTTCGTGGTTGAGACGTGTCAGTCACTTAATCACAGTTCGACAAATATATGTCACCTCTAACCAATATGCAGCTCGAGTACACTCTACTAATGTCACCTATGCAGTAGTGGCAAGGATAACCGTTTTGCTGTCAGTTTCCGTGAATTACGGCAACAACTTTCTCCAGCACCATCTTTGTGCACTGTGGTGTTTCATCTTCTCAATGTATGGATGTAATTGTAATTAGCTTTTATACACCTGTATAACAGTTTCAATAACGATAATAATAATATTTGCAAATGACATAGCTCTAGCATGCCACGGACGGATAACAAGTAGTTTACGTTTGCCAGCAGTTGCTGCCATCACTCGAGTTGTAATTGCTTAGTTACAGGGGCACGGGATCCGCGCAAGGTATATTCTCTTGTCTCCATATAATCAGTAGCCGCCTCACCGATAATGATGGAATCAGATACGCGCTATAGTCCCAGTATAGTTGTTGAGCATATACAATGGAGATTGAACATGTGTACTTCCATTGTTTTGCTATCCAGTTTATAGTCGAAAACGGAAGCAGAACTATCTAACAGGGGGTAATAGTCTGGAACACATGCACGAAATAGGACTATACAATGGACGTCACCTCAACTGCAGTCAAGCACAAAGAGCATACTCGGCGTTTAGTGCCAGCTGCGCACTCGATCAAAATAGACAGCAGCTCTTTGAAATTAGAACTGATGAAAATTCTGTAGGGTGAGACATCCTGCGAGAACGGATTATCTTGACAGGATACAATTTTCTCGAAAAATTGTTGAGATAAAAGCTGTAGGGTGAAAATGAGGTAGTAAACTTGACCTTAGAAGTCGTTTGGAGGCCATTTTCAAAAGTCTAAATGAAATTCCTCAAAATCTAGGTCAATTTTTAAGGTCATATCAAGGTCAAATGGAAATATCAGGATATTTTGATAATGTTTCCTGCAAAAGTTGTAGGGTACAAAGGGGACTAACTCACACTGACCTAGAACCAGTTTTTGTTTGACTTTAAAGTGACTAAGAAGCTTGTCCTTGAGGCCAGGACCATATCTGATCGTGAAATCGCCCGCTCTCTCCATTTCTAGCATCTAAAATGGGGCATCCCGTTTAAAATTTTGAAATTCGCCTTCAAATGACTGTCCACCCTAAAAATTCAGTCAGAAACACCTTTTGAAAAAATGTAATGTTGACAAGATATTCCGTGGTTTCAAGATAAATACCTAACTATATATACTAATTAGTACAGGATTAAATACTGACAGACTGGGTGCAGGAGTTTGAAATAGTATGGTACAATAATACTTACAGGCTGCGGTATGATCGGCGGCTTTGACCGACTCGCTCAAAAAAAAACAGTAAATACCAATAAAGTCAAGAATACTATGGAAATACCTGTGTCTTTTTCGGGATGCCAGAAGTGAGAAGCTCTACATATTCTTCTGAATGTCACGCCCCTGGTACGAAATATCAGATTAGGTAGAACTATCGATTCGCTCATTATACATTAATTTATTCTACGGGATTTATGCCAATCAGACAAGGTAACCAGAGAGCGTGAATAATAAGCGGATTTATAGGCTATGTTATTCATAAATACAGGTTACCCAGCGGTAGCTTCACCTCAAGAACTAATGCGATTTCTCTCATATCCATGTGATCTTTTTAAAGGCGAATAGACTTCTTCGTTCGTTGTACTGTATTCTACTAGGTTCATACCAAGATCTTGTAGGCATTCTTTCTCGTCTAAAGGCTAATGGTTCAGTCATTTTGACCTCCATGGTCTCTCTGAGAGATTCTATTGTCCAAATGCTTATTATTCGCATATGTCCCGCGTTGTGCCGGGGTAATATGACGAGCTTCATCTATGTCAACTTGTTCAACTCAATGTTTTTCATGAACCCATTTGCTCGCTAACGTTGTTCCAGCAGTGGTGAAATAGATATCATGAAGCTAATATCTCCAAGAAACCCAAACCACTCACAGTCAAAACCTGTTATAAAATTTTCCAACGTTTCCTACAAAAATTCTATTCTAATAGGCACGTAGACAAAAAGGTTCCTTGATGGAAGTGAATAGAAATTTATTCGATTGTGCAAAATGAAGTGTAATGCAACTAGATTCAATTTCAGAAAAGGTAAAAATATTAAGTTCACTACAAGCAATAAAACAAGTTTCTTATTGCAGGGTTTGCCCTGCAATACGTCGGCCGGCTATAACTTTAGGGGTGAACACTAGTCCTAACCCTCCAATCCGTCAAATTGGTAGAGATACTTGATAGAAGAGTTCATTAAAGAGTATGGAGAAACTTAGTTCTTAGTTGGGTAGTGAACGATCTCGTTTACTTTTAGTGTAAGACCACTGACTGAACACGACCATCCGACAGAGTAGTGATGATAGAACTGCCCCGACCCTGCTGGATGATTCGGGAACGACTTCATTAGTGATCAGGTTCGTATATTTTGTAACACATTCAGTAATTAAACTATATCACATTCTCTAGATCAGAGTTCCCCAAACTTTTTTGTGTCGTAGACCCCTTGACATGTTTTTCCGTGTTGGGTAGACCCCCTACTTACCTGATATTGATTTCCTGTAAATTTCTAACTGTAGTGAAGTTTAGTGTTAAAAACACATGTTAATTTATACATTTATTAATTGAATTTAAATTAAAACTACTCAAAATAAAATTTTGTATCTGTTATGTAAAATATACGTAACATTAAATAAACAGGTTACTGACCAATAAGTGCCCGCATTGGGAATAAGTGCCCGCATTGAAAAAAATAAGAGGGATAAAATAAAAAAAAAGTGAAAAATAATAAAAAAAATGTTTTTTACTTAAAATAGTACAATAAGCGAGTTCGTTTATTAATTATAACATAAACGTATGTTCTACAATAATTTCACTGTTAGTTTGATTAAATTCCGCTTCTTATACGTTTAAGTTATCTAAAAATAGGCAAAAATTAACGAATTTTAGTGTGTACCTATCCTTGAGTTTTCAGAATAATTTAAAAAAAATATTTTCTATAAAGAGGGGTTCTTTAAAAAAAAAAATCAATGCGGGCACTTATTCCCAATGCGGGCATTTATTGGTCAAACACCAATAAACATAAAATAAACTATAAATAAAATAACATAAGCAATAAGTCAATATTTTTAGTGAGAAGGATGAACCTGATGCTTTAATAATGAATTATCAACATTTGGCGTCAATTGTGTAAGGGTTAATCTTAAATCTCCTCGGCTAATGATGTCCAGTCTGTTTCTTTTTTTCGTTAGGAGATTGGTAACAGCGCTGAACCCCCTTTCCACTAGGTATGACGATGGAAAGGAAATTAAAAATTTCCTTGCTATACTCCATAATACGGAATAAGTAACGGGTATGTTGTTTTGCTGCCAGAATTGCTGATCTCTGTTTTTAAATTGAACCCTAAGTTCTTCGTTTGTACTTAGTTCAGTCAGTTCCTCTTGTATTATGACATTCGTTTCTTCTATGTCACCATATGGATTAATTATCCACGGTGGTATTACCATAGTCAAAATATTCTCAAACCTAGATTCAAAATCTGAATAGAGGGCATTTAAATGTTGAACGTAAGTTGAAACGTCGTCTTCCTGACAGCTTGTCTGTGACAAATTGGGGAACTGAGAAAATTCGTCCCGTCCAATATTTTGCTTCATTAGTTTAACTCTGTCAAGAAACGCTGATAAGATGGACTTTGTTTTAATCAAATTTAAACTGTCGCCTTGTAATTGCAAATTAACCATATTAAATTTTGTAAACAAATCTGTTAAATAGGCGATGTCTGTTTTCCTCTTCATTAAATTTTCTTTTAAAATGTTATCTTTAGTATCCAGAAATTCTAAAATAGTCTCAAAAAGTGCAAAAAATCTTATCAAACATAAGCTCTTCGACAGCCAGCGTACATCAGTGTGATTGATGAAAGTGTTCGTCATTTTCTTCACACAACTGCGCAAATAACCGCGTATTCAACGCGTTGCTTCGGATTCGGTTTACTGCATCAATGAAGTGATTCATGCAGTCTAACACTCAAATTTTTAGCAACTAAATGTTGTCGATGGATGACGCAATGTATTGCTAACACCCCTGACACATTTTGTTTTAAATAGCTTATAAATCCAGGATAATGTACAACAATGGCAGGTGCTATATCTGTAGCTACTGATATTATATTTGATAAAGGAATTGCTTTTTCAATGAAGTAATCCTTCAAAACATGAACTATTGATTCGCCTTTAGTGTCTGTTATCAAAGTTCTTGCGAAGAGCAGTTCTTCGTAGATATCTTGATTCATAATAAAACGAACATAAGCCAATAATAATGCTGCATTATCAGGTAAAGTTGACTCGTCCAGTTGTATAGAGAAATGGGTCGTTTGCAAATAATTACAGAAGAAGCTTTCAATATCAGAACTGATTTCATCAGTACGTCTTCCAACAGTATTGTTGCTTAAGGGAATTCTTTTAATGATATCAGATGCAGGTTTGTGTAAAACAGTTTTTAAAACCTCTTCAACGGCTGGCAAAATTAACATCTCTCCGATAGTATGCGGTTTTCCGGATTTTGCTATAAGTAACGAGATATTGTAAGACGACCGCAAACCATCATCATTTCTTTGTGACGTCGAAGCGAACATTCTGTCCAGTGTAGGTCTCTTCTGAAATTTATCTTTGAGTGTTTGAAAGTATTTCAAATCTTTCTCTGTTTTATCAGGGTGGCATCTTCTCAGATGATCTTGCAGTTTAGATGGTTTCATAGCATCATTGCCCAAAACTTTGTTGCATAAAAGGCACATAGGCGATTGTTTGTCCGGCAATGATGGAATGAAGCCAAATTTCAAATAATCAACACTGTACTGTCTACATTTCTTTTTAGATTCGGACATGGCATCATTCATCTGTGGGCAAAATTAAATTATTTAAATAAGACAGAAAATCCAGCAGCTGTATATTAAAAATATTTTTTTATTTTTCCGAAAACATTCCATAATTCGGACATCTTCTTGCAACAATTAGCTCGAATTACGGAGATTGCACTGTAATTATATTACCGATTGCTAAAACTTTCAAAAAGAAACTATTGAGGAGTGCAATTTTGCATGATTGAATATTTAACTACTAATAACTAAAGTCATGATTGGCGTAATTTATCTATCTTTGCTAACTACGAGTACAAAACTAACATTTAATAAAAAATAATGTACTTACTTTTCTCCAGCACTCTCAAACAAAATAACACTGACTCACTATAATTTGTGTGATATACTATCTGTTTATATTTTTTAAAATATTTTCTTAGCACTTTCCTTTTCAAGATTCAGGAAACGAATAAACTTATTTGTCCCACATTCGTATTTATAGAGTGACGAATTGAACAAGTCAGTGCAAGGTAGCGAAGCTCTGAGACTGCGACTCTCAGGTTTTTACAAGTTCAAAATGTATTGCGACCACAAAGCGAATACCAACATCACACAACTTACACAATTTTATAAACATATATAATAAATTTTTTACTTCATAGGTACTTTTATAAATAATGTATATTTTTTGATATTATAAGATAGTATGATGTAAGTAAATAGGTACTATCAGTGTATGTGTTGAGATTCACTATCGTGGACCCCCATATTCATTTCATGGACCCCCAAATTTTTTTTCGCTGACTTAGACCCCTTGCAGGTTGTCATAGACCCCTAGGGGTTGATATAGACCACTTTGGGAATCAATGCTCTAGATTATACACAACTTGCATCTAAATGTACACTTCTTATTCTCCTTCATATTCCCCGTGCAAATTCTTTGAACTTACTTTGGACATTGTTTTATTGATCATCTCAGCTAGCTTAGTAAAATCTCACTCTTGATAGTGACTCGTTTGACAATCAAAGTCTCACGAATAAATAAGCCTTTTCTCGGAGGAATCATTTTCTTTTTATCTTACAGATTTTACCGCATTGTACGCCAGCCTAAGAAACTCAATGATATTCACATTCAGTTTATTTCAATGCATTCCGCGCCAGGAAAACCTGATAAAAT
This sequence comes from Acanthoscelides obtectus, assembly GCA_963669975.1. Lineage (NCBI taxonomy): Eukaryota > Metazoa > Arthropoda > Insecta > Coleoptera > Chrysomelidae > Acanthoscelides > Acanthoscelides obtectus. Next base: position 55,135,276 of record CAVLJG010000007.1, on the reverse strand, counting down.
TTAACGCAATGCTCATGACTGACAGTGCTAAATAACAAGTTCAAAGTAGATATATAGAGTCAGTCCAGATGACTGACACGGAACCATTTTAATAGTTCAGTGTCGGTTATCAGTGAATAACACGGCGGCCAATGCGTTAATAAGTTAGTGCCCTTTTATAAGTATTTTCACGGTCGTCAGCAGGTCACAGTAAACTATAGGAATTGCATTTCAAGTCTAATAACTACATAGCTACTTGAGAAGTTCCACAGGGGTCTAACTTGGGAGTTTTATTATTTTTAATATACAGGGTGTTTCAGTTTATTGTTCATAACTTCAAGATTCGAAAGAACTTTTAAAATTAATGCATAAAGTTTATATAAACATAGGTCGAAAAATGCGTAGCTTCCGAAATACAGGTTGTTTAAATTTACTTTTTTAAATAGTTTTTTTTAAATATTTCGAACAACATATGATGTATAACAGTGAAAATTGGTATACAAGGGTTTTTTGGTACCACAAAACGAACCATGGGCATAGTTTTACTGTAGCCGCTAGAGGGCGCTCTCTACTGTACCTGTAGTGTATTAAAATGACCGAAAACAATTTCTTAGTGCAATTTTTTGCTTTTTGAATAAACAAATTATTCTTCGCACTTTTTTGCATAAAAAAGCTCTCCTGTGAGTTTTCGTTATAGTTAGCCGTTTTTGAGATATTTCGATTTTTAAGGTTCGATGCATTTTTAATTATTTATGGGAAAATAATATTTTTTTTACATTTTCGATTTGGGCATTACAAGTAATTAAGATGATCGTTTAGATTGTGTTTTTAAACACAGCAATAATTCCTAACTACAAATAAACACAAAAAAAACAGAATATTAATTTGTTTAATTTTCCAATATTATTTTTAACAAATTAAACTAATTATTTACAACTAAAATGCTATTGGATAGTTAGGACAAACATACAAAATCTAAAGTAGTAGCTCGAAATGTAAACCCAATTGTTCAATACACAATTCACGTCTACGGATGATCGAACGTGGTATAGCATTATTCAAATAAGGCCTCATTTCATCACATGCCTTCCTGATTCTGTCTATTAGCATATCTCTTGTGGTTACGGGAGTCTGATACACTTTTTCTTTTAGAAATCCCCATATAAAGAAATCTAATGGATTTAGTTCAGGGGATCGCGACTGGTCCTACACGGCCGATCCATCTTTCTGAATAATTTTCGTCTAGCCAGTTTCTAACTATTCTCGAATAATGAGCTGGACAACCATCAAGCTGGAACCAGGCCAATCTTCTTAAATCTAACATAACATCATCCCACATATTTGCATGTTCAGCTTTTAAAAATTCCGAGAAGGTAGTAGCATTTAACCTTGCAGGCAAAAGGTAGGGTCCAAATAGTCGATTACGGTAGATACCAATCCACACGTTCACACTAAATTCATGCTGAAAATTTCTTTCCCGAACTGCATGCGGATTTTCATGCGACCAAATATGTTGATTATGAAAATTTACCACTCCACGTCTAGTGAAGCATGACTGATCGGTCCATAAAACGTTACTTAAAAACTCTCTATTATTATCAGTTCTATCAAGAATCCACTGACACAATGTGATTCTTCGTTCTCCGTCCCCTGGCTGTAGTCCTTGCACAGGTTGCAAATGGTAAGGACGTCTATGGTCATTTCTAAGAACACGGTGAACATGGCTTGCTGAAATTCCCAAGGCACCAGAAACTCTCCTAACACTTGTGGTCGGATCTCTATCAAACTCACGCAGAATCATACGGGTAAATCTGCGCTGACGAACATTTATGTTTTGATCCCTTCGTGCGTATTCTCTGGCTGCTTCTGCTGCGTTTCCATTTACAAAACCATACACAAAATGAATATCCGCTAACTCTTGATTGGAGAATAAAAATGACATTTTTATAAACTTACAAAAAAAAAACAGGTAAAAGAAACTATAATTTCGTGCATTCACAATTGCAAAAAAATGTTTCAGGTTTCAACAGACAACAAAACGAACTGTCAACTAATTGACGTTTAAGATTATTCTGCTTTCAAATCCAAAAATATTTGCAGGCACAGCCTACTTCTAAAAATTATCGAGATACTGACTTTTCAACGTTATTTTATCATAAAGAATTAAAAATGCATCGAACCTTAAAAATCGAAATATCTCAAAAACGGTTAACTATAACGAAAACTCACAGGAGAGCTTTTTTATGCAGAAAAGTGCGAAGAATCATTTTTTTTATTCGAAAAGCAAAAAATTGCACTAAGAAAACATTGTCGGTCATTTTAATACACTACAGGTACAGTAGAGAGCGCCCTCTAGCGGTTACAGAAAAACTAAGCCCATGGTTCGTTTTGTCGTACCAAAAAAAACCCTTGTATACCAATTTTCACTGTTATACATCAAATATTGTTCGAAATATTTAAAAAAAACTATTTTAGAAAGTAAATTTAAACACCCTGTATTCGGAAGCCACGCATTTTTCGACCCATGTTTATTAATTTTAAAAGTTCTATCGAATCTTAAATTATGCAACAATAAACTGAAACACCCTGTATATCAATGATTTGTCCCTTGAGATTGAATGACATCATTTATTTTTCATAATGGTCATAATGGTATCGTAACTTCAGAATACTGCCTTTTTCTTCAATATAATTTAGGAATTATCAATTCACTAAATGTGTCAAAACGTAAAGCTGTAACATATTGTAGGAAACAGAATGTTAGGCTTTACGCTCACTACAGTAATTATCAGGTACAGTTAAAGAAGAGTAACAGTTATAAAGATCTAAAGTGTATCTAACGAAGCTACAAAGTAATCGTAAACAGTGGTTGATTAGTGATCAACGCGTGATCGGTAGCCATGGCGCTCTGTCGGCCTCTTCCTGATTGGCTTGTAGCGACGAGCCTTCAGACAAAGTCGCACGGTTGCCACGCTCGGCGAGTTTTCGCCAGAGTGGTTGATCACATTCGCATGGATCACAAATCAATCTGTTGGTGCAATACGTGCAATAACTGTTGTAAAGGACATTATATAACAATAAATGGCATCACAAAGGTATATTCCAATTTGATCTGCAGCAAATTAAGAACGGCATATACGGAGATGCGAAAACAAGCTCAAAAAGGTGAAGAAAATTTTTGTGCAATCTTTATAGTTAAATTTTTCCTAAGAGATAACATCAGTGAGGGAATTTTTTTCTATTGTCTTATTTTTCACATTAATGCGATGTCGAGGTATGTGGCCTATCGCAATTGAAAATAAGGTTTCGATAATCCTTCCATAAAGTTTCGATGAGTACATCTGAAATAACCTTGAGATATTCTTCAGGGAAATACAAAAATCTCCTTTTGTGTTTTTTTGTGCAGATTTATCTATTAAAATCCTATCCGCAATCTATTTTCCGTGCACACACCTTCAACCGAATGTATGCTATATATGATATTACCGTTTAAAACTTTCACCAAGGTTAATAGGAACCATAACAGCTCCCTACCCTTCCCCCCTATAAGAATATCGATTTGTAGCCTCATATTTCATGGTTAGACTTCTTGTAATGTTTCTGTTCAAGATTCGGCGATTTCTGACAATTTTCCCAATAAAACATGATCATTGTGACATTAAGCCTGGCAACGCTGCATAGTAGAGGGAACTCTCAGCGTCACGTTGATGGTTCGTCACCACGCACAGGATTGTAATCAGTTACGGATACCCGTTTATGAGCGCGAACGTTTTATGCACGTCTTGACTTGATTTTTCTTGCGGAAATTTAATATTACTCTAAAATGTCTGACACAGATACAGCTGATGAAGTGGTTGAAATCAGCTTAACGCCACCCAGAAAAAAGGCTAAAAAGCTTCATCTTAGCGCAGGTGAAAAACAAATTATTCTAAATATCTACAAGAACCAGATGCAAGAGAATAGTGGATTGGCTATAGAAAATATCGTATGTAAGGTTGCTGAAATTTCTGGAGTAGGTCGATCAAGTGTTTACAAAATCTTGAAGGAATATAGACAAAATCGCTCACTATCTGAGCCAAAAACATATCCAGCGAGAAAAAAAAATCATCGAAAAAATAGATGACTTTGACAAAAGTGCCATTAGAAGAAAAGTACATCACTTTTTCTTCAGGAATGAAATACCTACAATAGATAAAATATTGAAGCAAGTGAATGATGATGAGGACCTGCCAAATTTTAAAAGATCTACGTTCCATAAGCTGTTGAAAGAACTAGACTTTCGATTTTTGAAAAGAGGAAGGAATAGTTTATTGATAGAAAAGGAGGAAATTGTTATCTGGAGGAGAGAATACCTTAGAAAAATTAGGCAATTCCGCGCTGAAGGAAGAAAAATTTATTATTTAGACGAAACATGGGTGAACGCGGGGCATACGCAGGGAAAGGTTTGGGTAGACAGATCTGTGAGGTCCTCAAGGCAGGCTTTTTTAGATGGCCTTTCGACGGGATTGAAAAATCCTGCAGGTAAGTTTCGAAGTATATGAACTTTTTTGGATGCAGATAATTCATTTTCTGATCGAATCAATGATTTATAAGCTCCGAACTCAGTTTTGCTATCTCATCCAAGTTTCTGAGTATTTCCTTCACCCAAAAACTAATCTAAGACCCTATCCTACACTAACCTAAAAAGAGTAAGTTGCTTAATTTCGTCATTTAGTGCGCTCGCTGAGAAGTAAAATAACTAATTACTTTCAGGCAAGGGAAAACGCCTGATCATTTGCCACATAGGTAGCGTAGATGGATTTGTTCCTGAAGCATTGTGGGCATTTGAATCCAAAAAAACTGGAGACTATCACGAGGAAATGGATGGTAACTCATTTGAAAATTGGTTAAAAAAATTTTTGCCGACACTTGATGATAACGCAATTATTGTGATGGATAATGCCCCGTACCACTCCAGAAAATTGGAAAAAATTCCAACAATGGCCACCAAAAAGGCAGACATTCAACAGTGGCTTGTCTCAAAGAAGATCGACTTCGACCAAACAATGGTCAAAGATGAGCTGATAAATATAGTCAAGCGACATAAGTATAAATATGATTTAAAAATTGTTGACGAAATGGCCAAAAACCAAAATAAAACGATTCTCAGGCTGCCTCCCTATCACTGCGAACTGAATCCTATCGAGTTGACTTGGGCCGACATCAAGCAATACGTGGCGTCAAATAACAGCACTTTTAAGTTTTCTGACCTTAAAAAACTGTTTGATGTTGCTGTCGATAGAATTACGCCAGCAAAATGGAGAACATGTATTGACCATGTCCAAGAGAAGGTTGAAACCAAAATGTGGGATATGGACAATATCATTGACACCCAAGTTGAACCCCTTATAATTGACATCAACAATTCTGATGATTCAAGCTCCTCGGAATACAGCATATAAATCGATTGATACCATTAAGACTGGCAGTTTAACGGACTTTTTGGCAAGACAGGTAAGTTCATTATAGACTGCAATCAAAGTGTAAGTTTCTAGTTATTAATGTGGAAATTCCAAATTTATAATTACACAAAATTAGGGTTAATTTAGGAGTTCCAAAGCATAATAGTGCCATTTTAACCTTCTTCCTATTTCTCATGTAAATTTTAATAGCAATCAAACTAACAAACTTTATGGAGTCTGTAATAAACTTTTGTACTACTACTACTACGTCTGTAGTTTCTATTTGCTCAAAAAAATTTGCTCTGCATTGTGAATAGAAGGTTGATTTGTAAATATTATTGGGTATATATGTAAGTTAATAATAAAATATGAACAATTTCAATTGAGATGGTCCACAAGTTTTTTTCGTGTGCGTTTTAGTAACATTTTGCTGAAATGGTGAATACAGAATTTTTTGCACTGATTCCTAATATCGAAATATGATTAGAAAGGCGTGGTATATTCCTGATAATTTACTATGCTTTTGATAGAATTTACAGCAACACATATCTTGTACGACATTTTTTGATAGATCAGTCACAATAGCTTGATACGGCCCTGTAGCGTCTCCTACGGTTAAGTTCTTGATCACGTGCAATACGGGTGTATATGTTTGATTTTACTTTGTTTCTACGATGGATACAGTGTAGGTATTACATTTGATTCCAGGGTTACTTTTAATGATCACGTAAACAACATTTCATCGACCGCTTCTCGAATGCTAAGGTACTGTGTTAGAAAGTGGGCAGGTTTCTCGAATGTTGAAACAATTCAGCTTCTGTATCTAACATATGTCAGAAGCACGCTTGAAGATGCATCGCTTAGCTGGGCATCTATTTATCAAAACTCTGTTAGCAGATTGGAATCTATTCAACGAAGAATTGTAGAATAACGTATATGTTTTTCAAATGCAACGGTTTCTATCCACAAAGAGGCTCCGACGATAAACTAAATAATTCCACTCTGTCTTTTTTGTCTTATTAGTTTACTCCGCAATGAGTTATTGTCCATATATTTTAAGTAACATAGGTTTTAATGTATCGCAAATTTTACTATGATTTCTGCCACACCAACGTTTTGTCCAAGTGTTCTGTTTATGTGTGCACTATTCAATCATATTAGTAATGACACTTAAGCTGGCGTCATCGAATCTTACCTTGATGAAGTTTTAAGATAATATATTATTGTTGATTACTTACTTATATATTGTTATCCCTATCTACGTATTTGTTTGCTATACTTTATTGATATTTCCTGCAATTGGGCGTATCTGCCTGTTGGAAATAAACATTATTATTATTATAATTATATTCAATAAGCCACTATGCGTGTGGATCTTTTATTTTGGACATGTGATGTTACCCACGTTGATCTTCTATATAAGACATAGTTAGTGCTTGGAGATACAACTACAATGTCGAAAGACTGTGTTAGAAGTATTTTTAAAAATTGAGTAAAGACAACTGTTATCCATCACCTAAATCCTAAATCGTATGTATGTGTGCAAGAGCGAGTAACAGCAGTTACGGATTGGCTTGTGCGGTACGTGCAATTTAAGCTACGCACATGGTACCAATAAGGAATTTGCTTACTTATTTTGTATCGTAATGTGAAATATCCACCAAAATCCATAGACAAAAAATATATCGATGATCAGCTGCTTTATTTCATAGCCACGTATTTTGAACATTCCACTTACCCCAGACGAGTGTCAGACCTCTACTTGAATTGTCTCGAGTCTGACGCTCTTGAGAATTAAGCGCCAATTAACAGGAAAGTATGTTTAGATACTTCAGATTAGATATCGAAAGTAAAGCAGTTAGTTGGTTAATAAGATGACAGTGTGTGCGTCTCGAATTCTGGTTTAATTCTTTTAGACAAATCTGCGATAACGAGTGCCGTCATGATCATCTTAGCTGATTAATCAATTCATTTAACTAATTAGCTAAATATAATTCCCTCATTAGTACAATCTTGCTGCACCGATGCCACTAGTCATACACTGTGCGTCTGGTGTGTGTGTGTGTGTGTGTGTGTGTGTGTGTGTGTGTGTGTGTGTGTGTGTGTGGCGTCATCAGCACAATTACGGTACATTTATGACACAGTAAAAGTGTGATGGGCAAATAGTTTTAAGCTAATGAGACTTCATACTCCAGTAAAAATTTAGTGATACAAAATGGACTGGCAAGTGTGAATCGACTGCCTTCTAAAAAACAGTTTCCTACAAGACGTGGGTGCCTGGAAAGCTACTCAAGACGAATAGGGAAAGAGAGAAATACTACGCAAGTTGTGTATCTTATGTTGACAAGCGATATCTACTCATCTCTTCCGATGTGGTACACTGTTATATCATTAAGGGCATCTAGAACAGACTCTTGATAAAGGGAGTCACAAAGTGATTTTGTAATCTACAAGAACAATTTGTACAGGCTAAAGTATCGAATGAGGTATAGCTTAATCAACCGCTGGGTGTAAGGATCTTTTGCAAAGCAACTACAACTAGCGTGAAGCAAACCTGCCATGTGGCAAGAACAGGGCCAGCTAGAGGCGGTAAGCAAGTGAGATGCGTCAGAGTAGTAGTATCATGGGGGTGCAAAATTCTAAATTAATGTGAGCGGAGGGCGCACAAAATTCTGCTCAGGGCAAGAAGATTTGTTTTTGAAATGAGATAAACATGATCTAGCTAAAGATAAGAAAGTAATAAAAAATAATAGTAGATATCCACGGGTACACCAGAAAAGCCCGTATACGAGTATTTCAAAATTGAATAGAAATATTCAAGGTCATTGTGAGCTGAAAGAATTTCATAACGATGTATGTATATATGTATCTATGTCTTAAGATGGGTTGTAACAAAATTTATCCAGTTCCGCACACATTTGATCTCTATATCTTTCCACTGATTTACATGTGGCTATACTAAGAAAATTTAAACAACATCATATCGAGATAAGGTGCCTCCACGAACACCACTGGAAGAAATAAAGTTGTACATCTGAAAATATATATCCATTGTAGCTGTGTACTAATTCCATTAAAGTACCTAAATGATATCGTAGACATTATAAAAAATTATATATCCTGGAAGATTTACCATCCTGTATACCAGTACTTGAGATATTTAGGACATGTGTTCCATTTTTTTCTTTAAAACTCAACCACTTAAATGCATTTGAAATACCGTATACAACAATTATTCTCTTGGCTCACTGTTGTAGCCTGCACCGCCAATAAAACTTGCATGAATCTTCAAAATGGGCTTCATACAATTTCTAATGAAACATGATGAATCCTCAGAGATATATTCTCAAAAACTAAAGTGAATAAACGTGTTCATGTAGTGGGTTAATTACCAAAACGTGTTAAGGGCAGAACTGTGATTATGAAATTTAGCATTTTAACCCTAAGCTCCTCGAAATCTTTACCCATGTGCCTGAGAAGGAGGGTTATTTTTCATTCGTGGGTATGTGTATGCTCAAAAGATCCTATTTCACGGGCTACAGTCTGAATGGCTTGATGAATTTTGGCACATGAGATGTTGATACGTGTGACATTGGGTATATTGATATTATATAGAATGAAACGTCGGATATTATTAAAAAATTCAAACTCGAAATCCCTATTTTGACAGATTAGATTGATCTTGTCAGTTCAGATGACACTGGATATACAAAACATTTATAAAATCAAAGTGGCGGTATTAATTGAAAATTGCAGCTTTGAAACTCCTATTCCACAAGAAATGGTTTGATGGATTTTCGTGTTCACGATAGTTTTGGAGAAGAATTAGAGTTGCATCAATTTACCCATACGCTAGTGCGCTAGGCTGTCAAAAATAGTTTCATGTATTCACACGCTAATACTGAAAAGTGACGACTCTCGTGATGTGTGAATTCAGAATGGGAAATGAGTAATTTTTTGATTTTCAATGTACGACCGGCCACTCACTCTCCCAGCCAACTGGGATATTTACCTACTTTGCACGCACCAAGCAGTATTCCACCTAAACGTCAATCATAATTGGATATTCGTTCGTGGCAGTGTCCGTATGGATCTGAATATGCAGACAAACGCATATTTATTCAATGATAAAAGCATTGCAGGACGTACAATACATTATATTATCATTATTATAGTATTATCCTGTTCACTTAATGATAAATGAACTGGCAAACGAATTATTGGAAAACTGCCGACGCAGGCCTTTTTTTCAAGCCTCGCCTGCGAGTGTATTCTATTTTTGATGGAAGTGGTTGGTTTCATATCGGGTAAATACGGAGTGAATGCCGCTATAAGCTGGAAGGGTTTAATGTATAAGAAGCTCCTGGAAACTGACTACATAAAGGGTGCCAAAATTTACAAAGGACTGTGATCAAATGGAAAACGTTTTTCTCCCTCAGCATGTTATTTTTTTATAATGCATCTATGGACACAGAACGCAAGTCGCCTTCTTGATTGTGCTGACGTATATAGGTAGTAGTAATGGTGGGGAGGAGAATCATGTCAAGTAGACCACCTTTGGTCCTATTCGCCGACTCCGGGTGTACCAACACTCTAGTCCACGTGATTATCCATTTATCTCTCGAATTTTTCGGGTTTCCCAATGCAGATCAGGATGACCGACCATTCTTCTGAAGATGCAACTTTACAATTAAGCTCCATAGGTCCGCATATATCAGCCCTTGGGCTGTAATATACGAGGCAAAGGTCTAGACAGTGGAACGCTGTTTTGTCCTCTTCGCCATACATAGGAAAGATCGACTATTCTTTACCCTCTCTACTCTGTACCCCACTGTTTTTCAAGCAGAGTCAGTTCTTTAGATCCGACTAAAGTCTGCATAGCGTTAGTACATTCCTGAACTAAAGGTGAATTAGCCCCCGGAGAAGCCGTGCTAGGGCTAGGTACATCGTTGAAGCTCTTCTAGGAAGTGAGATGGCAAGTGTCCCTGCCTGGAAGATTGCTGTGCAAAGATTTTCTTTACGCCTGCCCGCCCCAGTGGATCCTGCTACTTAGAAAAGGAACAGTCAGTGCAATACACGAGACTATGAGGCAGAAATGGTGTCCTTCCAATTCACCAATTCTACCTTCGACGGGGATGATGAGTGGAAATTCTAAATCTGATTTTACTATGTTCTTGGCTCTGATGAGATTCTTCTCCGTCACATCTCCAATCCTGGAATGACCAACCCCATAGAAAGAAGTGCACAGGTACGAGTTTTGCGATCACCTAACTGGTTCTAATAATCAAAAGTTCACGATCACAAAAAGTACCGTACCGTATCATGGATTATTGTACCACAGGTGGGGTGACAAGTGGCAGCGTATTTGCTCAAGTCACACGTCATCCGCATACTTATTCTAATTTAAGCAGAAAGAAGCTCACGGACACACATGGATCGAAGGTCTAACGCTGGGTCAACAAAATTCAGTTACTGTTATGCAGAATGTCAGGCGATTCGCTTGATGTGCTATTCCGCAAATAACCCAAACCCCAACTCAAATAAAGATAAGAATATCAGTGCCTCCTTTAAGATTTTTTTCTGCTCTAGGCTGCCAGCTTGACTCGCCAGGTTTCTTATTCTCACTCTGGCTTTATCAATCAATCAATCAATACCAATAACCTTCATTTCCATACAGACAATATATAATTGTATTGGAATTGTCAATTTTTCGTTCGCTACAAACCTACAACTAATCTCAAATTGCAATGTTCAAAAATTCATCAACACGATAAAAGCACTTGTTTATCAAAAATTGCTTCAACTGGAACTTGATATTTTCGTTGATATTTTTATGGTAAATTATTAAAAAGAAGCGGACCAATTTTATTAGATGATCGAAAGGCCGCTTTTTATTTGCTGAAGTTTACATATAAATTATTACAAGTCCTTGTATCATAATTATGCATATCACAATTCCGCTTGAATTTTTCATTATTTTTAAAAACATGAAAGCACAATTCATATATATACAACGAAGGGACAGTTAAAATCTTAAAACTTATAAAATATTTTTTGCAACTTTCTGTTGGTGAGATGCATCGCTTTTGAGACACAAATATGTTACATCTTCAGAGTGCGTTGACCAACCCCAGAAACATACTCCATATCTTAATCTCGAATCCACATTAGCAAAATAAACTTGTATCAATTGTTCGGCTGTTAAGATGGTTTTTAATTGTCTCAACACATAGCTTTGAGAGTACATTTTTGATGTGAGAAATTCGCAGTGGGCCTTCCAATTTAAGTTCGAATCAAAATGAACTACAAGAAATTTCACTTCTCCTCTAAAATCGAGTTGATCGTCACCCAATCTAACTTGAAACTCTTCTACAGTTTTTTTAGCATGATGATAACGAATAAGCGTTGCTTTGGAAGGATTCAAGTAAAGTGAGTACTGGTTAAACCATGTATTGATATTTCTAATTTAGCTGTTACATTTATTTTCCAAAATTATATTTGTATTACTTGATATTATGGCAGAAACGTCATCAGCATATGCTGTAAAATGGGTATCTGGATGAACATTATCAAACTGATTAATGTATAAGAGGAAAAAGATTGGTCCAAGAATAGAGCCCTGGGGGACTCCAATCGAGATGTCTAACGTACTTGACACACAGTTTTTCATATTGTTCCCTGCATCAAGATATGGTACTGAAACATATTGTTTTCTTTGGACTAAAAACGATCTGGCCCATTTAAGAGACTGACCGACAAAACCATATTTAACAACAATCTCCAAGAATTTGTTGTGATCAACGCAGTCGAATGCCCTACTGAGATCACAAAATACCCCAGTAGGGCACTCGCCCGCGTCGATGTATTCTATAAGCTTCTCATAAAAGGAATGTATGGCTGACATTGTGGTCTTACCATCTGTGAAACCATGCTAGTTTTGAGAAAAAATATTGGTGTTCTTAAGATGTAGAAGAAGTCTATCCAAAAAGGCATATTCAAACACTTTAGAAAGTACCGGCGGCACAGTGATTGCCCTGTAGTTTGTAATATCAAGCTCGTTCCCCTTTTTTAGAATTGGTATAACTTTGCCTAGTTTCAGCCTACTTGGGAACTCTCCGCAGCAAACTGAGATATTTATAAGATGTGTATTATTGGTTTTATTATAAGATGTAGTACTACTTTTACCAGAAAATTGGGAATGTCATCAAAACCGCAAGATTTGGAATTTTTTAATTTTTTCAAAAGTAAGTTACTGAGCTCATTATCTGTATGAGGGTAAAGTTTGAAATAATTTTTGACATTAAATTTGAAATCAGTTGCACTATCTGAGGTATTAATTTTTCGTATTATACCATCCGGAGCATTTTTTTAAAAATCATTGAACATATTTGCCAACAGCTGAGGGTCGTACACTTTTTCATTTTGATCTTTATGTAGAACTATATTTTTTCGAACTTTGTTCTCATTTTTAGTTGCGTTGGCCACTTGCCAGCACGCTTTGGTGGTATTTTTAGACCATACAATTTTGTTTTGGTAGAATGATCTTTTTGTGTCCCAGATCAATTTTTGATGTGCCTTTTTAGCATCATTATACAGTGACTTTACTCTTGGATTTATTTGTGAAGTATGATATAAGTCTTTCAAATTAGTGCTTGAATTTCTTACGTTATGTGTAACCCAACTTTTTGAACCGGTTTCCTTACAGGCTTTATGTAAAGGAAAATGATTATTAAAATAGTACAAAAAGATATTAAAAAAATTTCCAAACAACTCAGAAACTGTAAAGCTAGAGTAAACTGACAGCCAAGATTCATTTAATAAAGATTCTTTACAGTCGCTAATTGCGTTTTGATGGAAACTTATTTTGTTCAGGTAAATTTTGTCCGATTTCTTGGAGCAAATATCGAAGTCCCTCAGAGTCGTTCTGTGATCTGAAACTGTATTATCATAGACACAGGAAACGAACTGAGTAATATTGGTAAAAATGTGATCAATGCTTGCGGCCGATGTATCTGTCACTCGGGTTGGCCAACCGCCTTTATAATACAAACCAAACATAGAGAAAATATTACACAATTTCATAAAATTAATACATTTTGACTCATAACAATTAAAACTAAAATCGCCACATACATGCAATTAGGATCGAAAACAGTATTTAAAATTTCTTCAATTTTTTCTAAAAATACGCCTACGCCACCTTTAGGTGACCGGTAGCAATTTATTATCCTAGTTTTTTGTCTGAAATGGTACAAGATGTTGAACAAACTTCAATGTCCTAGTCAAAACAATATTTATTCAGATCTATTGGCTTGTATTGTACTACCAATTCCAAGCTCAAAAAGTGTGCCCATGTTACGCTGCAGTATATCGAGAGTAACACCAGTTCTTTTTCTATAACCTGATACGAGTACAATATCGCGTCTTTTTATTTTTCCACTGTCATCATTAGTATGAATAATGAATCGAGCTTATTATTTAAACTACAGGGGCGGAAGAAGTTCAGCATTGCTACTTTACCATTTAACCCTAAGGGTTGCATGAGTCACGGGAGGAGTTTTAGAATAGTTGTTATTTGATATGGTACTTCATAAGCAGGTTTCTGAATACGAAATGAATTCGAACTTTTGTTGCAAATAGCCTTCTGCCCTAGCAAACTTTTTCGTGATTAGAATGAAGCTGCAAATATTTAATCATGTTTTCCCACATTTTGTGCGATTTTTAGAAGTACCAACAACACACGGTGGATAGCTTTCAATATTACTTTCAGAATCAAATAGGGGAGGTAATCTATCTTTTTGTTTATCAGCAAAGTTACTTACGAACAGCTATTTCTTAGCTCTCGCGCGAACAAACTTGGAAAACCTCAACTGTATGAGTAACAAAATGTACTTCAACTGATTTTAGAAAAAAAAAACATGTTTGTGATAATAAGGTACTCACTCCGTGGGCCCGTTGGGGACGATTCTATTTTGTTAGCGTTTTATTCAATTTTGAATACGAAATTAATTCAGATGACGTCGTTATCTTATGTGAGGCACCGTTTTGTTATTATCTTTAATTGAGGGTGTGGAAGACGTCAACATAAAAATTAAAATAACCTTCGGAAGGAAGGGTTACTACTCTTTGCTAATGAAGATTTTTCAGAAAAAAAACAGCATCCCAATTCATACGATGTACTATCTTTACTTCCCTGGACAAAGACGGGGATATGATGTCTGGCTCAAGACACCCATTAAAAGTCATGTCACTTGCCGATCTCTGAGTTGCCTGAATTTTAAGTATTCTTTGGAGGAGCAGAGAGGAGAGAAAAGTTTCAGTAATTAACTCAGGACGTTTTACTTGCCTGTTGTATATTACGTTGGCTATAGTAATATTATACTTCTTACCTTAAACGTAATTTACTATCGGCAATGAAGACTTCATAACAATGGCTGGAATTTTCTACAATGTTATACCTGTGTATATTGTTGGCTTCAAGACATGCTCAACTGGCTACTGGATTCCATAGTAGCTCATAATTTCGTATTGACGGAGCTGCCACTAATTGTGGGTTAATAAAGCAGTCACGTAGAAATGCTGACCGCATTTGAAGTTAGTTCGAGGTATCAGGTTTCCCTTTTCTGCATAGTACCTTAACATGTCCTAATAATAGCTCAATACATACTAAGTGACATATAAATCCGAACACCCAGTTTAAATGGTTTTATTTTAATAAAATTTTGTATAAGTACTTAATGAAGCATAATAAGTAAATGATAAAAATTTCAAAATGATTGCACTGCTTTAAAGCCCTTTGACCTTTAATAATGTGTGGATGCACCGTGATGTGCTACGCATTCTCCAACGCGCCTAGGCATGCTTTTGATCAGGTGGTCAATGTCCTCCTGTGGTATCTCATTCCAGGCAACCACCAACTCCTCTCGAAGTGCTTCTAGAGTCTGAGGAGGACGTTGCAAATTGAGCAATCTCCTACCCATCATATCCCACACGTGCTCAATTGGGGATAAGTCGCGAGATCTTGGTGGCCATGGTAACAATGTGACATCATTATGTTGAAAGAAGTCTATTGCGCCTCTTGCAACATGTGGTCGGGCATTATCTTGTGGGAAAGTTGGATCTGCCAGGGTGTCAAGATAGGGTAAGAGATGGGGTTCTAGAACTTCGTGGATATAATGCTGCGCGTTCATGTTACCTCTGATGAAGATTAAAGGTGACCTGGAACCATAAGCTATAGCACCCCAAACCATAACTCCAACAGTGTGATGAACATGTCTTTCAACAAAAAACTGTGGATTCCTCCTTTCACCACGCCGCCTTCTAACCCTGGCACGACCATCGTGCATGCCTAAACAAAATCGAGACTCGTCACTAAAGACAATACTGTTCCATTCCTGATCCCAGAGTGACCGTTGTCTGCACCACTCAAGGCGATTACGTCGGTGTTCTCGCGTTAAAGGGAGGACCCAGTGTGGCCGGTATGAAAACAAGCCAAAACTTCTCATTCGTCGGTAAACACTTCGCAAGCCAATAGGTCTTCCGTGTTCTGCAAACCATTCATTTGCAATGGACCTGGTAGTGGAGAAACGGTCCCTTAAGGCCAATAATCTTAGGCGGCGATCTTCATGGTCTGTTGTTCTACGGCGGCGTCCAGTGCCCCTTGCTCTTTGCGTACGGCCTTCTCGAAGCCATGCCTGACAACACCTAACCACAGTGTCTACACTTCTTTGCACTCTAACTGCAATTGCCCGAAAAGAAGGTCCAGCTTCCCGAAGTCCCACTATACGGTCCCTATCAAACTCACTAAGTTGACGAAATCGTACAGGTCTCCGTACTCTAGGCATCGTAACCGATCGTAAAGGATGTCAAGAACCAAAATCCGCCAACGTTGATTCTTTACTGCGGCTGAAATATTCATTTTTAGAGCGTTAGTGAATTAAAAAAAGCAGTATAAAAACCCGAATGTCTAACTGATAAGGCTGAAAATTTTTTCACTTGTTATTTACAGTAAGATAAATACATTCACCAACTTTTATTAAAATAAAACCATTTAAACTGGGTGTTCGGATTTATATGTCACTTAGTATACTTTGCACCACCTGATATAGTTCAATGAACTATAATGAATGATCATCATTTATCTGTATAGTTGATATTTATGTTAAGCACATTCAGTGATGGTCTTGCTTTGGGGGTTTGAGCATATTTGGTTTCCTGATCATGCTACATGATGGGAAAAATGATGTTTCTGTGGAATCATAAAGCTGTTTGATTTCAATAACAGTAAATAGATCTTTTTGTGTGACATCTCTTAAAAACTGGATTGGAGTTATGAAAAGTGAAACGTATCATCAAAATGTATCGCTTTAGAATAGATAGTGTAGGTCAAGTATTTGATACAAGAATATATTGAAAGTTCTTACCAAACAGTTGAATTTTCATGACGCTTCCGACCTCAAGAAGACCAAGCTAAGTGTAGCATTTACTTGATGTCAGTGTCACTTTTTTCTACTGTTACATAGTTTTATGGGCTTCGATGGGATTTTTCAGATCGTCTTGATAGTAATTATTATGTGCTAAATGTCGCCGATTATCCAAAATGCCGTATTCACCAAACAGTGATAAAAGAACACGCAACAAACAACCGATACGGTTGGCATGGCTACCGTTCTAACTACTTCCTTAATGTTCCTCATCCATAATACTGTAGAGCTGCGTTATCAAGTATTCTATCATATCTTTGCTAGTCTTGGGGTGGCGAAGCGATTTGGAATCTCGTAAAATGCTGCTAAAGCTGAGAGATTTTTCAACATAGGACAGGCTGTGAATTCTTACCACCACCGATAAAGAGTTTCATCGTAAAGTAGCTTTTGGGTAAGCATAATTTCCCTATTTGGCCTCAGCATCTTTTTTCCAGCTTAACCATCACAGGGACGAAAAAGTTAGTATGTAGGTTAACGTTGAATCATATCGGCATGTAGCAATGTAAATATCTAAAACTGGTTTCGTCATTCTTTCTGTCATCGATTAGATTATGTTCAGCTTATTTTTGAACATAACGCTATATAAACTATAGTACAAAAAATCGATGAAATCAGTCGCATTTGATAATACAGAAGCGACCTACTTGACACATATCTTCAACAGGCTGACTAAGAATTACATTTTGGTTCAAGTTCACATGCGAGGAGTAACCTGTTGTAGGAGTAGTAGCAGCTAAAAAAAAGTGTGACAAAGTAGCCCCCCTTAGAAAACAGTTATCTACGCCCACGTTTAAGAAAAAGACTCGAATGAAACCGAAACATAACTTTTTGACCAACCCATTCGAGTAATGGTAACGTTTGCAGTGAGCAAGCCGGTAGCGTAGCGTCAGCGACTAACTCCCTACCGGTATATCTCCTAGCAAAAGCTTATCCTTCTTGTACTCGTAAGTCTCAAAGCCAAATGTACCGGGAAATCTAGGTGTGAAATATGTCCGAAAGATGCCACGACTAACTTTTCACTCCTAAAAGAAATGATCAAGAGCCTCTACTACGTCAAGGACACACAGTTTCATTTCTTTCGTTTTATGCCGCTTGCTTCGCCACCTCAGTATTAATTTTAAAATACTATAAAGCTTTTTCGTTTTTCACATAGTATCAACCTTGTGTCATTTCATCACTATCTGAGCGGTCTTTTTAAGTTATAGAGGGACCAAGTATAATCTCATTTCCTCGCAGTTGCAACACTTCCTTGCCAGTAGTGTGAGGAATACTATTAGTTTGCTGTAATGTCCGAAGTAACTAGATGTTAATCCAGAGAAACAGAGGTCACTCTCGCGTCAGTGCGGCAAATAGTGTAAGAAACCAAAATCGATGTAAGTAAAGAAGACATTCAATCCTTGGCTGAAGCTTTGGACCATTTGTTTCGCGTATAGTTGTGATTCATTTATTAAGGC
This sequence comes from Acanthoscelides obtectus, assembly GCA_963669975.1. Classification (NCBI taxonomy): domain Eukaryota; kingdom Metazoa; phylum Arthropoda; class Insecta; order Coleoptera; family Chrysomelidae; genus Acanthoscelides; species Acanthoscelides obtectus. Next base: position 55,116,919 of record CAVLJG010000007.1, on the reverse strand, counting down.
CGCAAAGTGTCATTTTGTCGCTCGGAAAATACGTTTGATCTCGTGGCTGCAATATTTTGGAAGCAGTACAGTTTTCTGTGGTCAAACAGCACATACAGTGCTTTTCTTTAATGTCCCCCTCCCCTTTGATTTTTTGAATGGATCAAAAAATTAAAACCTGGGGTAATGAAATTGATGCGTGGATACCATATTTAAGAGTAAAGTTGACAGATGATAATGTCAAGCTGGCCGCTTGGCGCCATCTTGGAAAAAAAATATATGAAAACGGGGGTCTTGTGGCACATCATTTTGAAGCTCCTGACGAGTACTTTATAACCCTAGAATATAAAGTCAATACCTTTACCCACTACAAAATGGTGGTACATTTAATAATTACTTGAGCACAAACCCACTAACATGCATATCTCTACAAATAATTGTAATTCCCTGCCGTATCCACAGCAACAGCGATAAAAACTTGTTTTGTTATTTTTTTGTTGACAGCGACAAGAATATCAGTACGAAAACAAACATCATTGTACAGTTAAAATATTAGTTTTCGGTTTTAGTGCTAGATACTGTGTGAACTATTTTTAAAATGGTAAATTTTCGTCCATTGGAAGATAAAATCGGAGCGATTTTAATTTATGGTGCGACGTGTAACTTTCAAGAGACCGAAAGGATTTTTAATGATCGTTTCCCGAAAATGTTCGACGCGAAATTACGGACCGGCTGTTATTGGGTCAAGAAGTTCAAGGCAACCATTTCCAGTATCTTCTAAACTGAATTCAACGTATTTATTCGAATCATCAAGTTAAATGTCAAAGTATTCAGGTAATTATTAAATGTACCATTTTGTAGTAGGTAAAAGTACTGACTTTATATTCTAGGGTTATGAAGTACCCGTCAGGAGCTTCAAAATGATGTGCCACAAGACCCCCGTTTTCAGATAATTTTGTTTCCAAGATGGCCATCTTGACATTTTCAACTGTCAATTTTACTCTAAAATATGGTATCCACGCATCAATTTCATTACCAGAAGTTTTAATTTTTTTAGTTGAATGAAAAATCAAAGGGGAGGGGGACTTTAAAGAAAAGCGCTGTATAAAATCGCAACAATTTACCTTTTGCTATGATATGAGGTGTTGATGAAACACACGGCCAAGCTTCAAAGGTTGACTATTCAAGAAACTCGGTCAACATGGGTCCTGAAGTTCCGCATATTGAGCTATGGCATTTTGGAATTGCGATTGAGAATTTGATGAAAACATATACCTCTGGAGTTGTCGACAAATTTTGTACACGAACTAGTGACAGTATAACCTTTACAAACAAATTACACCAGTGAGCCATGAGTACTTTAAACACTATACATAGAGCAATTAAATACAAAAATATCTGACTGAGTTTATTGTAACATCTTAAACTTAACATGTAGTTTACATGTCGATAGTCCCGTATACTTGTCACCTGGGGGAGAGGTAAATCAAGTATTGCCATTTACTGAAGAAGATCACCTCTGGGATTGAGTCGTTTACTACAGAAAAGAAGATATGTCAATACATGTGGTTTTATTGGCCAGACACGCAAAGCTTGACATTGAGTTATTTATACATATATCAGAGGAGTAATCAAATCTCACCACAGGGCTATCTGATAAATGGTTCTTGTTTTATCCTTAATGGGCCTCGTCATTGTCATACAAATCTCTAACTACCTCTGGGTAACGGTTGATTTCTGGATTTAAGTTCGTGCAAACCTTTTGCCTTCAAGTGCGAATGTATTTATTCCAGAACACCTCGTATAATAGGAGAAGAAGGTAATAAGCGAAATATCACATGAAATCGTTAGAAATCTAGCGTTGTCGTACGGTGCCTTGGATCAATACACTGATAGTATGGCATTTACTCAAGATATGATAATTTAGTCCAAACCACGTTCATGAATAGTGCAAGTTTGTGTTGCTAAATATACGGTCAACACATATTTATGTATGCACATGTATACCAAACGAACCAAACCACCACCAAAACATATAAGTGAATTAGTTGTAATGATGTTATTCTTCTCATATCTCCTATTTTTGGAGGTTGATTATAGGTGGTGGTGGTGCTTACACACCGTACACCCTGAAATTGGATGTACGCTCAGTCCTCGGCAAGTTTACCTGACAGTGAACAATATTAAGTTATTTGCTAGGCCAATTTAAAAAAAAATCTGTCGTGTTGAGGCATAGGTTGAAAAGCTTAAAGAGAAATGAGTCTATCTTTTGAATTACTTGACCGATTTTGATTAAAAGGCCAATTTAGTAGTCTACAGATCAAACCCTTCTCATCATAGTCGCTTCTTAGGGTTTCTCACTCCTACGTCCACCCCCATCGCCATATTTTTAACAGATGAATCGAATCTTATCAAGCACATAGCTCAGAACTATCTCGCTGGGCAAAATTTTCGAATGAAAAAGAAAGGCAGTCAGATAGGTTTACGTTAAACTTGTAACACCCCTCCTGTTTGCGTCGGAGGTTAAAATGATTTTTACTTTTGAACGACTTGATCAATTTTCCATTGAGCCGATTTAAGTAATCCATAAATCAGAGTCTCTTGTTCGCTACCTCGCTTCCCTCTCAAACTCTAAAACAGATGAGCTGCTTCTTATTAAACATAGCTAAAAGCCACTTCGACAAGTAAGACTTACGATTGAAATAAACAGTATTCAGATCTGTTTATCCGTTTGGAAGCAACCATGTCACCAGTAGGCACACCTATTCACATGTTAAGCTTATTCTTTCTCAGTTGGGGGTTCAAAAGTACATTTTCTAATAGCTGCCTTATGAGGATCACCAATACATCAGAAACAAAATGGTGACTTTTCGGAGTGCTGCACCCAATAATTGTTCAGCTATTTGACGCCGATGTGTCCCTGAAATCCTCATGTCAACCGGCGGCCGAATCGATTTCCCTTATCGGCTACCTTGATTAAACTTCACCCGTTGGGGTGAAGTGTGCCGGCACTTTTAGTTCACAAGAATCGTTAACGATGTCGCTCTTAAATGAACTAGTAGACACCGCCTCACGATCTACAACAGCGAGATGTTTGAACGTTTATTTCTATTATGAGTGCTCAGGGTTGAATCACATTCCGATCAGAAAAGGAGTATGTTGTCCGCCGGATGAACTCGTTAATGATGCAGTTTTACTTCCCACGGCTACTGGCGAGGAAGTACTGTAATCGTGAAAAATTTCGAAAATGAAATATTTTGTTTTTTGGATGTTGCATGACGTGTGCATTACGAAAAACCATGTCACTCATTTCCGTCGGTATGTCGGTCTGTCTGCCTGACGGTCTCTATGTCTGTCTGTCCGCTAATCTATTGTCCGCTAATCTTTGGCCCATCTGTAACTTGGAAAGTACTGGTCGGATTTTGATGAAATTTTCACACAAGGTTAACACTATGGCAAGCATGCAAAGTTTCGCAGCTTTCAAAAATCGCTCCGGTGGCGGCGGAGAAACGGACCAGAAAAGAAATTAGAAGTCGACCAAACTTCGTTTTTTGGCGTTTCAGAGTATCTTCATGATTTTAAAAAAAATTGTCGGAGCAAAAAATTGGGAGGTGAGGAGTTGTAGGGGAGTGATGGACTATTATCTCAATTGTTTATGTTAGTCTGTGTACCATTAGCAGTTCTACACATCTATTAGACATTTGCCTTGGAAGAATATAAGAGAAACGCTTCAAATACGCGTCACTGCTTCTGCTCTCTGGCATCACCGGCGAACGTGCGATTTTGGTAAATGTTCTGGTCATACTGCCGTGCTACTGCGTCTGACGCATTATGTCGTCGGGTGAGAAAGAATGTATATGGATTGACTGACTTGATCTGTTTAATTTCTGTTATACATATTCGTAACCAACTCTTTTCTCGAAGGGGTCCAACTTGTGCTGATAACGGCGTTGCCTGGAAAGTTCAGAGTCAACCTACTTGATGTCATTTTTTACTTGATTCTCAAGTTTGAACCTATAGAAGGCGAGTCCTTCCATCAACACAAGGGTCCTGTTCCAAATATAATACTGCCAGCATTTTCCACTCTCCATAAGATGCATAAATAGTGACTCAGAAAATCATATCAATATTTACAGATCAGAAAGGACGTTCAAATATAGTAAAAAAAGTTCCTATAACAATAAGGCATAGAACTTCCCATTTCCAAAATAGCAGGACCATCAAAAATTCTACGCCACTGGTGCCACCACATGAAAATAAAAAATTAGTATTTTTATGATAACTTCGTAGTGAGGAGGCCCCCTGACATACCGTACTCAATATACAATCTCAAACATCGCCAACTTTAGTGCAGTTTTCAAATAGAATGAATGTAACTTTTTATACTGACTGTACCTCAAATAATATTCTCATGAGGTGCAATTCACTCGAAATTGAATACCCCATTTAAAAAGAATAATATTATAAAGTGACTTTATTGATGGCCTTCCACATCACGGCGAAGTTTAGCAAAAATGCAATGTTTGTTTCAAAAAAGTCAGTAACGCTATTTACTCTTCCGCAGGGGTCGATATGTCCCAGTGTCTACACCATTGATGTTGCTTGCCATCAAAAAGCTTGTTTACATGTTGCTTATAATATATGCCCGAAATGTTAAACCCACGCATTTATCCGTGCGGGCGATGTAATGATTGTAGTTGCGAAATTATAACTTCAAATTCTTCGTACCTCAGTAGGAACTTAGTAGCAATTATCAGTGTTATTGTTGACAGCTATAGTCCAGTCATTAGGAAATATTACAGCTACAACTCGACTATACTTTGGCAATATTTTCTGCATTCTGTAGACACATATACACTGTCAAAATTTCTCATCAGAATAACTGACGAAATGGTACGCGTCTCGGTAGCTTACATTACTTATAATGGGTGATTCAAATTGGGTTTCCACATTAAAAGTATTTAAAAAAAAAACGAAGAGAAAATTATTAAAAAGTATGTATTTGTCCTTTCAGGGCAGTTCATTACAATTATGCATGAAATATGATATCAAGTAAATGACCGCCGCGGCTCATGTGGCATGACGTAATCCGTTTCGAGAAATTTTCGACTACTACGTGGCACACAAATCAGGTCCTATGTTGGTAATTCAGCTTCACAATTGTGTTCGAGTTATTCTTGTAGACTTTGCTCATGAAATACCCCCAAGGAAAATAATCTAAGAGATTTAAATCACAGGATCGCGGCGGCCAATTGATATCGGCGTTACGTGAAATAACGCGACCTGGAAACTTGCCGCGCAGTAATTGTATCGATTACCCTGATGTGTGACCTAGGCTTCAATTCCTATGTTATTTGGATTCTGTATGGGTATAACTTCAAATCTTTTGTTAAAATCCGCTGTGTAGTGGAATAAGTAAGGTCCAGTTGCTGCGATCGATGACGAATCGAGGTTCTTGGATTTTCGGCCACACTTTCGGCAACAATAGCAATCTTGTGTTCCGACCGACCTCTACGAGCACGCCTAGAGGTTTCGGTGTTAGCGACGGATCCAGTTTGCTCGAATTTTTGCACCAAATTCCAAACTGTCCTCTCACAAGGTCGATTTTGTGCGACAAAAAATTCACGTAAAGCACCAAATGTATGCTTCCTTGATCGGCCGTTTTCCTTATAGGCTTGGATAATTTTAACATGTTTTTCGGTCGTATATTGCTTCATGACTGTTTTGTTTATATTTTGACGTTATAAATGGCACGTTTTTGTTGACAAATTCGGTGGTGTTTCAAAAAAAAATTATTTGTAATGTGGAAACTCAATTTGAATCACCCATTACGTATTATATTACTTTAAACAGGGTTCCAATAGTTCGGCACTCTGACGGCCATAATTATATAGGTTAAAACACGTGTAGTAATAAAGATATGGCAGTACTCTATTGCAACTAGATAATGAAGCAAACATATTGCCCGTATAAAGGATCCATTAGAAATATTTCCTCGTTTTTTTTTGATGCATTAGAAGTAGACAAACGTAGAAGTGAGTTGTCACATCGTGTGGTATTGGTCAGAAAATATTCTTGAGTTTTGCACGAAGACTGATCTCATCATTCATTTGAAATGAGTCAAAATCCTGAAGCGACTTTTATCAATGGGTCAATGACGCCATGCTGATTTGCTGACATTTGCTGGCATTACTTGGATCACGTACCCCTGTCTAACCTCCAATGATAGGGAGCCAAATCAAAAACACGGGTATCAGAAACGACAAATCAAATACAAACGGGGATTACATAGTTCGAGGCCAAACACCATTTATTAAGATACGTCTTTTTAGAACCCTCCTGTGATTATACTTGGCCTATTAACAACTCCATCAGACTGAGTGCCTAAATAAAAGGTAACAACAAAAATCATATGACAACTTACGTTACATTTTACTAATATTTCTCTACTAAAACGAGCGACGAAACATTCCAGCTGAAGTCAAATATTGTTTTTCACCATCCCCAATTATGTCTCACGTAACTCTTGAACCTTATTCTGTGGCTGTTCCTTCGACCCGTTTTCTTTGGTCAATAATCCAGTAGCAAAGTACGATGAGCTCTCCTCGTGCTGAGCTTTGACAAAATATACGTAAGCTACTCATAAGCTTGACGACTACAGATACAGTAAATTCCAAACTCAAGATTAATTCGTGCTTAGACCAAATATCTCGGTCACTTCGCGACCAAATACTTTGGTGAATTGAAGACTAAGTTTCACATGTGTTTAAGACCTATTTCTTTGATCTGAGATCTTGAGTTACAGCAACTCAAGAAGCTGATAATTTACATTTTTATCAAGAAGTAGAAACAATGCAAGGAATTGCATTTCTCAGACCATGCCAAGAAGATCCAAATGCTGACACGGGAGAAGATATAAAGTTTTAAAATGAATAAACTTTTTTGCTATCAGGGAATATTACAGAAAGGTTCAGTTATTAAAACAAATGACCTTATTTCATCGAAATAATAAGATTACTCCATTGCGTACCCGTGACCGCGAGTCAAGGGATTAATTTGAAGAAGGTGTGTGCGCCTAATCAAGATATTTTGTTTGTATGCTCGGATTACGGCATAAATATAATTTTCCAACAACACATAAAACTGAAATTCAATCTTCACCAAAACTGCAAACCCCAAAATTTACTACAGTGGTGGAAAGCAATCCGATTTACAGCGTGTAATGTAACATTATGTATAACTGGAACATCAATATCTAGTAGTCGAAGAAGTTCGTTCCATAACACAAACACTTTACGGAGGCGAGAGGAAATTGAAAATATTTATTCAACCGTTCGATAGACGCAATCGAAAATACTGTATAGTAGAAAATATTTTCCACTGCTCTGTTGTGATTATACTTACACATTTTTCGACAAATTGTTTGGGTAGCGCTAGGATGAAATTCATCAGGCAAATTGCAAACCTGTCGAAAACACATTTGTCACCATATAGCGAACTATAACTTTCTTACCAAAATGAATCATTTGCAAAATACCCCACCCCATTAGTAATAATACTTCCTAGGCTTCCCATTTATATATGGTATTGCCATGTAGTAATACTACTTAATATAATAAACCAGAACCAACTTAATGGATACTGGCAAAAACTAGGTAGGTAGGTAGGTAGGTAGGTAGCTAGCTAGCTAGGTACTTCAAAATTCTGTTAGTAGAGCTTGTATTAGTGAAACAGCTCATTTTAGCAATGAAAATGTTTTTCTTTTTAGAACTAATTGTCGCTTTTTTATACCAAGCTGCGCAAAAATGCAACAAACATTTGTGTTACAAATGTTGAAATAATTTAGACTTTATTTCAAGTTTCACAAAACGGGTTGAAAAAAGCTGCTAGGTTAACTAAAACGCCGGTAATTCAATTTATTCAACATATGTGGTTTCATTTATTGGATGGCAGATGAATCGGAGAGACAACTTTAAGATATATTTTGGAAGCTATATTCAGTCCCTCCCAATACGCTTAAGCTTTCCATATCATTAGATGTAAAAAATAGTTTAACGTGTAAGCTGTAAGATAGGTGACAAAAGCAATCGATTGCATATTACGTGTAGGTTGACGCAGTTCTTTTAATAGAACATCAGACTATTAAAGACCATTAAAAAACTGATACGTTCATTCATGCGAATAAATATCATAATGAATATAAAACTGCCGTGTATAATTTACACGGTATGGAGTATCCAGGATAGGTGAAACCACCCTTCGCTATACAAGAAAAACATCACAGTTATTTTCAGTCGTGAAAACAAATTTATTGTTTTAGCATAATATATCGTCATATATATGTATTCATTTCCATATGGTCGGATGAACTACCTCACAGTGCATAATTTATTATTATTATATATACAGGGTGTCCCGAAAAAAGTGTGCAATATTCTTCCAGCGGTTTCTAGAGCTTAAAATAGGAAGAAAAGTTTATATAAACATAGGTCGACAAACGTCCCCTAAGGGCGCTACGGTCTTTTAAAGGGGCTCCCCTGAAGATGGTTTTTCCTTAATATTTCCGAAACGTGTTGAGATAAAGTCATAAACTTTGGCATTCTAGCTTAGTTTTTTATGCTGGATTTAAAAATATTAACAATTTTAGACAGTTTTGTTTGTAAGCGGTTATTTTAGCCCCAAAATTTTTGTGTGATTCTATTTTTGAAATTCAATTTTAGAATTTGAAAAGTTAGGGTTTTCTACATAAAAAATGTACTCTTATTGAATATCGAGAAATTGTGCCATTTTGGAATAAAATCAAACGAAAGAATTTCTCACATGATAGGAAATGTACTGCGAAATTAAATGAATTGTTGAATAATTAGCCATGGCAACGTAAAAACTAATTTAATAATTGGTAAATATTACATAAATACATATTTCTATTCCAACATAGCTAACATTTAGGCAAAAACAAAAAAAAATTAATTTTTTCTACGAACGAAATTGAAATTTGTTTATAAAAGAAGACATACAGTTGGATATACTTAAAACTAGCTTTACAATAAGTGTTCAAATAAATTCTCATTTTATTGGATACAGAGTCTCGCTCGACGAACTAATGATTGCGTAGCCCGAAAAGTGGAAAACCTTTTTCTTCTTATTTCATTTGCAGCCTGCTGGATTCTTTGAAGTAAATCTTCTTGAGTATATACTTCAGTCGAGTAAATTATGTCTTTTAATGACCCCAAAAAATAGAAATCCAATAGCTTTAGGTCAGGTGAACGTGGAGGCCGCGCTATAGGACCTCCTCGGCCTAACCACCTGTCTGCCATGTTGAAAAAACATATTCTCTTGAAACTGCTGGCGCACATCCAATGGTATTATATCCATGAGCTCGTTCTGAAGAAGGTACAGATACACTTCTGAATTAAGACGATTGGGAAGTACAATAGGCACAATTACTTGATCCCCAATTACTCTTGCTCATAAGTTCAATGAAAATCTATGTTGGAAATTTGTATGGCGAACAACTCTGGATTTTCATCTGACCAGTGATGCATGTTATGGAAATTAAAAGCACCATTCTTAGTAAATATTGACTCATCCGACCATAATATTGTACGAATAGTGTTTTCATTCGCTAATATCCACTGGCAAAACTCGATTCGTGGTAAAAAATCTGTCTCCGTTACATGCTGCACCCGTTTTAAATGATAAGGATGTAATCCTTGCATTCTTGTCATTCTTCCTATCTAAAATTATTATTTTCAGGATAACTATCAAATAGGTATTCATAAATTTTTCTTACTATTGATCGAGGTATATCAATAATTTCTGAAACATTCCGTATGCTTATTTGTGGATTATTTTCAAACATATTTAAAGCAATATCCATACGATGATTTCCCAGTGGCGTTCCTGAGCCCTGCATGCGCTGAAAACTTCCATGGTTTGACAAATTCCGGTGAATATCAGTAAACATTCGACGTCAAGGTACTATGCGATTGGGAAATCTTTGATATTCTCTTACTGCTGCCAATGAACTGCCATTGCAAAACCCGTACACAAAATGCATGTCAGTCAGTTCTCTGTCTGTAAATCTTGGTATTTTAAATCGATTTGATAAAAATTTTGATTTCAATATAGTAATTTTACACTGTCAGCTTAAGGTCAACATAAGTCATAACAAATCAAAACAACTTTTAACTATGCATGATCAACAATTCATTTAAATTGGCAGTACATTTCCTATCATGTGACAAATTTTTTAGTTTGATTTTATTCAAAAATGACACAATTCATCGATATTCAATAAGAGTAAATTTTTCATGTAGAAAACCCTAAATTTTCGAGTTCTAAAGTTGAATTTCAAAAATAGAATCACACAAAAATTTTGGGGCTAAAATAACCGCTTACAAACAAAACTGTCTAAAATTGTTAATATTTTTAAATCCAGCATAAAAAACTAAGCTAGAATGCCAAAGTTTATGACTTTATCTCAACACGTTTCGGAAATATTAAGGAAAAACCATCTTCAGGGGAGCCCCTTTAAAAGACCGTAGCGCCCTTAGGGGACGTTTGTCGACCTATGTTTATATAAACTTTTCTTCCTATTTTAAGCTCTAGAAACCGCTGGTAGAATATTGCACACTTTTTTCGGGACACCCTGTATAGGTATATACAGATAAATGAAAGACTTGTTTTTGGGGATATCGAAAAATTAAGCAAAAAATGATTCCAAATTAGTCTGAAATTTTGTTTTGCACATAAACTAACGTTCCTCTTAAGAAGGTATTACACACTTTCCGCTTTAGGTTGGTAATAGACTAAACAACGATAATTGATCCCCACCATAAGTACCTGCAAATAGTACCAACATCACACAAAAACCGTAACCTCTCGAACACACCGATAGTTTTAGGTTAGCCCAAGATGTTGTGAATCTGTGAAGTTTTAAGAGATTTTATTTAATCAAGAATGTTCGTCCCAGTCCATATATACTTTGAAGTTGAGTCATTAATTTTCAGATAATGATTGTAGAAGGAAGATAAACCAAAATATGTATGTAAAAATAAAAAAAATTAAAAAAAATGTTCCCTTGTTTTATAAAAAATCGTCCCGACAAGTATTTCAGTGCGGACCTGTATTTGATCGTGCGGTCTTGGAGCACCGGCATGCCCTCCCCTGTGAGGTCTTAAGTCACCTGATTCACGAGCCCCCTTTGTACTACATTAACAAAGGCACGAGGGGTTGGTTTCCGTGATGCCGCGGTAGCATTTTGTAAAGACTCCCCCCCCCCCCGTAAATAAGAATCCTGTCCACAGGTTCAGCATTTTCGTAAACATGTGCCATTTTTTATTTCGTTTGAGCCACGCAACAAACACCACTATTCACTCACGCGTTACCGACTGACACATTGACTGAATACAACTGAATAAAATTGTAGTAAAAACATCGTGGATAAGCGTTTCAAAATCTTTCGCTTTTTTGTTTCCGATGCGATGAACCGATAAGGCGGATTATATCCGTTGTTGCCAAACACGAGCACATAATATTATTATTGAGACAGGGCGGTACTCAAACTTCTAAAGGGCTATAACTGTGTTACTTTGATTTTACCACAAAAATGTTAAAGGAAAAAACATGTCTTTTGATCAGATCTACTTACTGTTAAAATAAATGACTCAACTCCGAAGTAGTATTTCATCATTAAAACATCACTGTGTTCTCCACCGTTGCTGAAAAAGGATCCGCGTAAATCCAGTTTTTTGTCATCTAGCCATGTGTTGCCAAACACAATTCTATACATCTAACACTAGCACCAATCTCATTGACGAAGTAGGTAATTAAATGATAATCAATGGAGCACGATTTGCTATTTACTATTTTCAATTTTATTTTTAGTTCCTGAACAGGACAGGATAGCCTCTCGAAAGCTTGAGTATGTGAAAGTCAGAAGAGTAGACCTTGCTTAATTTGTCGATATCCCCAAATACAAGTCTTTCATTTAACTGGTTATTATCAACAATAACTATGAATTCTGTATATATATATACTTATATTTATGTTTTATTTCAGTAGTATTTATATATCCATCTGCGTCAGAGTAAGAGTCAACCATTCATAGTTTCTATTCGACAATTAACTATTGTAGAGCGCAAGATGCCCTATCAGGTGCAACTGGCTCTTTTATTTACCTTACACTCTTATCAAAGAAATCATGACAGCGTAGCTCTCAATTGGACGTGTAAGCAGAGAACAATATACTTGTTTAGATTATGAAGAAGAGACTAGCTCCAATGATGTTTTTACACCTTTTACAATAATGGGTCATAATGATATTTTTGGAAAGCACGCTGCTTTAGCTGAAAAAATATACTGTGCTTGACATCGATAAACTTAGTAGTTTTTGAAAAACCGCAGTTTGTTTCAATAACATTTCATCAACTTACGCTACTGTCCATTGTCAAAGCATTGACTGAAATCTTGAAACTCGATATGCGATCTCGAAACCCATTCCTAGATCTTTTTCATGTCTATATTTTCAAAAAGCGGATCCAATATGTCAGATTGATGAGATAGCACAAACAAACCTGTTTCATCTCTAAAATGGCTAATTTTATGAATGTCAAACGAAAATACATTTTTCCAGCTAAAAGATCGAGCATCCTGAAGATATTTTGATTCTCGTGTTATTATCTTATAGAGTGTAAAAAGAAGTACCTCAATTGCACTATGTCTAGACCATCCCTGACATTCTGAGTAAATAAATGGTTTTCTCAAAATACCAACGCATGAGCACCTAGTTGGTTACTTAGCTTGTAATTTTTTTTGCATTATAGAATGTCATTCAGAAGTTATTCAACAAAAACTGATACCCAGTGACGTCCTTCGGGAGTCTGTAGCGTATGAGAGCCCTGTCGGAAATTTTTCTTATAAAGCTCACATTATTCTTTGGTGTTCTATATCAATCTGCGAAAGATCGACCGCATATCCCTTAATTCTTTTAAAAAGTCTTATTGTATTTCTGGATGCAAAATAGTACATTGCATATTGATGGAGAAGTATGCGACTAGTGGCCGAGGACTTTTATGACATACCGCTAATGTAATGAGGAGGTCTTCTTTACAAGGTGTCTATAGAATAATTATTTCAGTACCAGCTATGATATATTAGCACATTTAATTTTTTTAGAATTTGGAATATGGCATATTTAAAAATTTCCTTAACGACTGGCAACACTGTCAGATGAAATCGATGCATAACAGAGGGACGCTGTCTACGTGATAGTGTCCGACAAAGATAGAAGATACTACGTACATCGACACATCATTCGTTTCCCACCCATTTTCAAATATTCCAATTTATCAAGTAGCATGATTTGCCAAAATAATAGGATCAATGAATATATTCGTCAACATAATCTCAGTTCAACTATAGACTCTGCATTTACTAGCAGTAAACTAAAACTATTTGTAATATTTAAAAATAGGTAAAGGGCTTAACACCCTTGAACCATTATATATATAGGCTTTTTTTCATTATCATTATTTACCTAGTCGAGAAATATAACTTCTTGGAAGCATGCGGTAAACAATGGCAATTTTTCGGGTTAATGGCGACAATAAGTGTTATTTTAAAGGGGCACCTAAACGGGCAATATCTGTGGCCCACAGGGGTATTACGTATCTTGGAAAGTGACATTATGTCGGTTTTTTGACATTATATAGCTTTTTTGACATTATGTAGGTTCTTCTACAAGACATCAACTTAGAACCAGCTGTTGTTTGCTTCATGTGAACTCGGTCTGTAGCTATACGTGTTGACTAAACATCAAGACGATTCAGCTATCAATATTTGGTTTTGATGTGATACGAGTATAACATCTGCTACAGAGATGGCATTGTTGAAGGTCTAAGCTGTAAGTTGTATACTATAGCTGGAAGGAAACGGCAGGGCATAGGTGCAGAGTGAGGATATGTGTGCTAATAGTCTGCGTAGATGATAATTCTCTTAGTTTTGTGTCTCAGATACATTTAGTTAAGATGTATGCTTCATCCTAGAAATCACATATACAAATTTGCTGAATTTCTAAAATGATAGAGATAAAAAATGAAAATCTCTGGTTGGTGAAGTGTATTACGCACAACTTATGAGAAAAGAGGCTACAGAGGTGAGGGATATTTATGAAACGTGAAAAGGCTCTTACATTTTATATTATTTTATTATTGCGCTGTCAAGTAAAAAAAAACAAATCAACGTCTAGATGTGAGGTACTGCGAAAATGTTTTGTGTCTGATGCGTCATTTCTATTTTTTCTGTGATGTGACAATTACACGCAATGCGGGCGCGGTGGTAATTTCCCGTAATGCTTCTCATTGTTATTGAAAACGCAAAAAACTGGGGAAAATAGTGATTTTTAACTTTGAACATAACCTCTCGTCAGAAAGGACAACACGAATAACCCGTACACATGTAGACCAATATACGCAATCGCCACACAGTCATCTAGATGCCCTCTTGCTATTCAACTAATTTTCGTTCTTCACGACTTTTCGGCATTTTGCAACCAACAAAGCACGCTTTCATGACGTTAAGTCATTCCTCCATGGAGGACGTCAGGGTGACGCTCACAACCCTCACAGCGAGTAATGGCGGAATGAACTATTTGTACGCTAGCAGCTGTCTAGTCATTATATAGGTTTTCTACTAATAACTCTGCCGGCCTCATATCTCGGATATATTAGCTGCGTCTCGACTATATCTTGGCAACATTGTCTGCAATGTGTAGACTCATACCTGGTCAGAGACTCTTAACAGAAGGACTACAAAATCAGGCAAGAATGAGTGGCGAAATTGTTCGCATTGCGGCAGCCTAAAAAAATTACATATTATCATTATATTAAGTAAGATGCCAAAATATTTCAGAAATGTCAAAAAGTGTGGCCAGGCTAGTAAAATATGAGCCTTAAAATATTGCTCATAAAAGATTTTCGATCATACAACTGTGCTGCAGTATTCACCCATGTGCTTGGTGAAGAGGAAGCCTCGTAATACTATCGGTGTCCATGTTAGCACCTGGTGCTTAAACGTACAGCTGGGTCTCCTTACGGTGTGATTATTGGAGCGGTGTTTCGAGATACGCATGGCATAGCTGATGAGCAAACTTCATTATGACATTTGCGTATGCTCAAGTTTGTTAGCTGAATTATATAATTTAATGCTAAATACTAAAACTTCTCCAAGCTCTAGACTTGATTGAAAGTTGTCACAGACAGGTTCACTTTACGTATTAGAAAGGAAATATACTCAGTGACAAAAAAATAGAACACCCAGTAAAATTTTATTTGAATTAGATTTCGTATGCAGAAGAAAATAAGTTAATAAAATCCTGATTGAATTGAATTTTTAAGTAAAAACATTCACGGTATGGTTTGAATTCGCTAATAAGGTTTGACCACCCTTGATGTCCCATAAATTTTTCCATTCGTTGAGGCTTGCTTTTGATCAGGTGACTTATGTATCTCATTTCAAACTAGCTGTACCTGATTCCGGAGGACTACTAATGCTGGTAGAAACATGATATAAAGCAGCCGCACTTCGTGCCATCAGATCTGGCATATGTGAGATTGGTGAATGGCCTGGACAGATCTAGGAGACTAAGGAGGCATCTTGATTAGATCATCATTATTGAGATAGTCTACTGTATCTCTAGCACTATTAGGGCGGCCATTATCTTGTTGGAATATAGGGTTCTCAAGCATGTGAAGGAATGGCATAAAATGGGATTCTAGTATTTTCAGGATATACTCGTACAGTTGCACCAACGTACCTTCTCTAATAGAAGCCACTGTGACACAGCACTATATTTGATGGCGCCATAACAGTATGGTGCAGGTAACTTTCAACTGAAATCTTTACCATGCTTGTCTGTGCACAGCCTAAATCGTCACTAAGAACAATATGCTACACCTTTCATCATCCCAATTTTCTTTGTCTCAGTTCTGTTTTTAGGGTACGAGGTGCCACTACATACTCTGGTTTCCTTTTATGGTCGGCTGGCGCAACGGTATATCCATAAGTACTATAACCTCATTTTTCAGCACTTCTGCAATTTCTCGAGAGCCCAATTCAACGACCTAATGTTCGTTCCCATATTACTGGAGCTACAGTAGACTTCCTTAATAACGGTTATATCAATCTCATTTCTTGGCCTTCTAGATATCCAGACAATTTGCCAATTGAACATACATGAGATGTCATAGGAAGAACAACGAAATCAAGTAGGTACAGTTAGCCTGAGGTTAGACATCAGAGTCATACAGTATATGTTTTCATTTGAAATTTTATTCACGCCTTGCTCTTGCTTTTGTCTAACTGTTTACTAGGAAGCTCTACTTTCTTAATCATTGCGTATAATCCACTGTTCCTTCCTTATTATATACCCTAGAGTAGTTGTGTCATGACGTTTAAGATAAGGAAATGTAATTGCGAGTGGCTTTGGCAGCATTAATAAAGCTGGCCTATCTTTCTATCGCCTTATGCCAGATATTGTAGTTAGTAATCTTCCACAGAGTGTAACGTAGAAGTAAACCATCAGTCATTTAACCTTAAATAAAAAATTGTAGTATAAAGATGCAAAGTAGGTTGACTTGATATTTCCGTCAATTCTGATACAACATATCCCGAAAAATGAGCTTCGCGATTTCCTAAATTCCATCTTGAAGAAATGTTTTGGCTACTATCTTAGGTGATCAGACCTTTCAAAAATGGCAAAAACGTTACGGATTAATTAATTCCGAAATTTTCGTAATCATGCTTCCTTGGCTTATGTGTGCCTTTGAAGTTGAGTCATTAATTTTCAGATAATGGTTGTAGAAGGAAGATAAACCAAAATATGTGTGTAAAAATAAAAAAAAATTAAAAAAAAAAATGTTACCTTGTTTTATAAAGTATCCTCCCGACAAGTATTTCAGTGCGGACCTGTGCGCCCAAAAGCATGTCACAAAAACTGTTCGAAATGATTTCCGTTTTGCTCGACGCACAGCTGGGCGCGTCTTAGCCATGTCTCTTTACAAGCACGCAATAAAATCACTGGTTGATTTCTGATCACTGTACTCATTTCCTCAATTCGAGCACGTAATTCTTCGCGTGTATTAACCGGTGTTTTATACACTAGAGTTTTTAGCCAACCCCACAAACAAAAGTCTAAAGGATTTAAGTCCGGAGACCTTGGCGGCCAAGGTACAAAACCGCCACGGCCGATCCAACGATTATTAAATTGTCTATTTAAAAATTCACGCACATTTCTTGCATAATGGGGTGGTGCCCCATCTTGTAAAAACCACATGTTTTGTCTAATATTTAAAGGCACATCTTCCAGTAAACCAGGCAAATTGTGTTGCAAGAAATCAAAATAATTTTCACCATTCAAGCGATTTGGTAATTCAAAAGGCCCCACTAAAATTCCATTAACAATTCCCGCCCACAGGTTGATTGGTTCAAATCGCTGTTGAAAATTGGTTTCCCTTATTTCATGGGGATTTTCAATAGCCCAAACGTGAGAATTACGTGAATTAATAATTCCGTTTCTAGTAAAGAGGGCTTCATCACTCACTAAAATTTGATTTAAAAAATTGTCATCATTTTGATGTTTATTTAAAAGCCAATTGCAAAAGTCAACCCTTTGTTCATGATCTTCCGGTTGTAAGGCCTGCACTTTTTGTATGTGAAACGGATAGAACTGATTTTCACGTAGAGTTTTCCAAGTTTTATACTGACTAATCGCCAATTGAGTTGAAATTTGTCGGGTGCTTACTGTTGGATCATCACTTACTAATTCTAAAATTTGTTCTTCTAGTTCTATTTGATCGTGTGGTCTTGGAGCACCGGCATGATCTCCTCTGTGAGGTCTTAAGTCACCTGATTCACGAGCTCTTTGCACTACATTAACAAAGGCACGAGGGGTTGGTTGCACTCGATTGGGAAACCGATCCGCATAGATCCGTGATGCCGCGGCAGCATTTTGTAAAGACTCCCCGTAAATAAGAACCATGTCCACAAGTTCAGCATTTTCGTAAACATGTGCCATTTTTGATTTGAGCCTCGCAACAGACACGATTATTCACTTACGCGTTACCGACTACCGACTGATACTGACTGTATACAACTGAAGAAAATAATTGTAAAAAGATCGTTCCAAATTCTTTCGCTTTTTTGTTTCCGATGCGATGAACGGATAAGGCGGATTATATCTGTTGTTGCCAAACACGAGAACATAATATCATTATTGAGACAGGGCGGTACTCAAACTTCCAAAGGGCTATAACTTTGTTACTTTAATTTTACCAGAAAAATGGTAAAGGAAAAAAACATTTCTTTTGATCAGATCTACTCACTGTTAAAATAAATGACTCAACTTCGAAGTCACCCTGTATATTTTTTCGCAATAAACACATTGCGAGATATAATAAAAAAAACTGAAATTCAGTTTTTCAGTATGGTGAAGCCTTTTCTCCTATTACCGTATCAATATACGTTTCTGAGTTTCTGACCTAACAGAATATTTAATTAAAAGGATATCTGCTCCAACCTATCACGAATGCCACTCATCTATCTATGTTCGTCTATCGTATTTGACTATTTGTTATTGTTTTGCCAACGATAATCAAATTAGCGAAACTTATGCGACTGTTACAAACACATTTCTGATTTTTTGAACAGTCATAACGAAAGCTGATCTACTCATTACGTGACACTCCAAACACCTCGCTCCTATCAATTGATTTTGAAGGTGAATTGTGGGAGGTTCATGTAAACAAAGTGCATAGTAAATGTTTATTCAGAGCTTATCTGAAAAGGTTATCTTACCCCAGATATTGACGTGCAGAGTGAAGCTTGATGTTATTACATTTGATATGCGCTAGAGTGCATATTGATTTTTGTATATAAGTGTTGAACACTGGTTTGTCCCAGCTATATAACAATGGTAGGGAATTCCATTATTCTAATGAAGAAACTCGCCAAACTCTGTTATTACTATTTGCAATACAATCTTCCATAATCCAAGTATGTGTTCCACAGAACCAGCTAACACCTGCATTTCTTTGTCGTATGCACGCTGCTTTTTTTGATGTTTCAAATCTAGTATTTACAATTTAGTTGATGTTAGAATAGGAGAATGCTGCTTAGTTTTTAATATCTAATTATCAAATTGCTACTAATGCTCGTGTATAACTTTACGGAACTGTTTAGTTTTCCAGCTTTTGATGAATGTGCGCCCGTTTCCGTTAGTTGCAAATATTTGTGACCGCAATGTATTTGTATTCTATAGATTCGGAACCTGCATACCAGAGTCCAGATCTACCAGGCGCCCAGACATATAACAGAACTTATCATAGTAAAATGTCAAAATGGGCACTCAGTATCTGCAAATCAAAATAGGAAACGAACTTACTTACGCATTCTGTATTTTAAGCGGAGAAATATTGTTTGCCATACGTTGTTAACTGTTGTGTGTAGCGTCGCTATTTTATGGGACAAATAACGCTATATTTTTGAGAAAATAACACCTATATTGTTCTTCCATTTATTGGTTAATGTTTGTTTCATTTAATATGCATTAACATCGAAACATTTCATACTCGTATACAATTGGATGTTCTTTTGCCTGTAAGCCAATATCCCATTTAATTACAAAGTCTGTTTTTGCTTTCAGTGCCTCATATATGTTCCATTTCCAGTTAGCTGATACGTTGTTAATCATGAATAAAATACTAATATTTCATGAGATATCAGTGAAACTTGGATTTCGTGCCTGTGTAGAAGTATGTCAATGAGTTTGACTCAGACCTAATGTTTCGCATTCGCATTTCTAGTAACACCTCCCCTTCGCTAAGTTATGACTTTTTAGTAGTGTTAGAGATGTCCTCGTAGTCGAGAAAATTTGGTAAGTTGTTGATCAAAATGTATTAGAATAACGAACAGCTAATTGGTTCTTATATTTCATTATGTGATATAGGTAGGGGACCCAAGAGGAAAACATGAAACGGGGTGAATTTTGAAATTGTTGAACCCCACAAAAATCTTGATTACACCCTAAAAGGCTCAGGAGCTTGAAAAACATTCTGAATACGTTAAGAAATCATCAAAAATTTCAAAAGTGTTGTACATTTTTTGCTCACAACCCTGCGCACATCGCACCGATGTTCGAAAGTGGAGTCAACACAACACACATTATAACACATCGAAATACATTATCTCTGGTTTTAAGAGTTCGGCGTCATCCATCTATAATAGAAGAGTCAGCGGGGTGCAAAAGGATTGGCAGCATTGCACCATAAGTCGCCACTAACGAATGTTCGAAACCTTTTGAAAACCACTTTTCAGACAAAAACGTGAATAACAAAAACCGTATTATGAATGCCACAAGTAACATTAATCAGGAAACTTCTTATGTCGAATTGAAAATCTGTAGAACGAAAGATCTTTTACAGAAGCGGCTTAATAAATATCGATGTTAAATGGACGCAATTAAAGCACTCTCACAAACTCGCGAAGGCGCGCGAACCTGGAAATACTTACTGATGTAGTCAATTAGTTGTTTGGAATAGTTCATTGCTTCTGTCTACAACTAAATTCCTGCTGTAATCACCCCCTAATGGGAGTGAGTGTCTTTCACTGCAGTGAACACCAGTGGCGTACTACACACTAGTATCTGCAACATGAATCTTTGATTTTTCAGTAAGCCATTGCTGTTTGACACTAACTTCTTTCTGTAACTACCGTCTAATGTGAGTGAATGACCTTCCACGCCTCTTGATCAAGGATTTTACAAGCAACCTAGATAGGTATGGCTGAATTTAGGCGAGTACCTAGATTCCTGAACTTTTATGGCACTCGTTAATTGCTCCTTATTATCAGAGATCTGCGGTTTTACAACTTTTTTCTACGGAAATCATCCCACCGAATACCCCGAGAGCAGCACTGCAGCCTTTAAAGCTTAGTCGTTCGTCACTCCTCGTTGTTAACAGTATAAAGTCTAGCAGTCCTGAATTATCTATGTACTAGTTGAAGTACCCTGTCAATGCTGTACGAAATTTTAATCTAGGTTGCCTCTTGTAATGGCAACCCTTTTCCAGTTGAGTATTGTCTGTGCAGTTGGAGTCTACATCAAGCAGCTCATTTTGCGGGGGTGCCTTTTCAGGCAATTGTGTACTTTTAGAAATCACGTTACTATACGAAGTTGGATCTTGGTACTGGGCAGTTCTGCAGGTTTTTTTTTTAGACATTTCCAGGATAATTCCTTCTCATATAAGGATACATGCACTAAGTTCCAATACTCCTTATGTGACCTATCTTGTTCCTTTTCCAACTTGGCTCCTTGTAGTACTTTCTAATCCTGATTTCGGACCTGCCTGTATGTGAAGAGAGTGACCTCTTTATTACAAGCTGATCTGTCCTTTCAATGTCTAATGTCCTGGCACCCGTTTTAAGGGTCGTAAACCACATAGGCGGTATGTCAGTTAGAGTAATACCAACTGTTCATCATGCCACCAGCAGTGACGCACTATGCAAAAGTATGGTTACTTACACAGGCTCTGGCGAGGGAATACGTGTGCATGCAAGATGCACACATTCTGCTCCGCCTATGAAATCCGCCGAGTGGTACCTCCACGTTCGACAGTCAGAGACCGTCTACCACCTACGGACAATCACAACATCCATAGTCAAGAGAAAAAATTCTCTTGGGACCGGATTCGAACACACACCGATTTTGGACGGCCGGTAAAATATCGGCCGACCACATTTTAATAGTAAACCATTGGAGGGGATTGAAGCTTGCACACTAACCGACCCCCGACCGGCACCGGAAAAAAGCCGGTTAGCAGCCGGTCATTGTGGGCGGCCACCTGTGCTTTTGAATTGAGACTTGTATGCACCCGGAGTGTGACGCTCCCGAACTTCTCTAGCAAATATGCACGGGAACGCGACGATAAAAACTTAACCTGTTTTTTTGATGTTTTGCTTTGACGTTGTCAATTTATTTATATCACACTGCCAAACAATGAAATTGTAAACACATTTGGCCTTTATTTTCACAAGCATTGTTAGACTATCCAATTGATGCCTGATGATACTTTTAGAAATCTGCTTTTTTATTGTAAAGCTTCTGGATAAATCTGTCGAATTCATATTTCAGTCTAGACATTCAAAATTATTTTCAAAGTGTCTAGTGTCTACAAGGCGCTCTGAATGACATTCTTGCACTCTATTCTGACCTTTATTATTCAGGAACATCTCAAATGTAGGTTGTGACTCTGGGTCATAACATTAGTTTTTCTGAAGTACTTTTTTACCATCCTCCATTGTCTGGTATCGGTTTAATATGAGTTTAATGCAAAAAAAAACAAAAACGGTGGAAAAACATAACCTAACAATCTTGACACATTATCATTTTCGTTATCCTCAATATTTCGGAGCGTATAACACCGAATAAAAAGCTGGTGCATCAGGAGGCAGCTGATTTCACAAATGAGTAGCTCAGGTGCGAGACACTCTAGAGCACTGGAACGGTACTAACAGGTGGTGGGTAGCTTCGAATAACACAAATGAGGAACTGGCTCAGGTTGCACTTAATCCAAAAAATCTGCAGATTTCAGATTGAAATCGTCAGTGGTGTATGCACTCTTTCGAAGACAAGCTGGTCAACGCCGAGTGCTAAAAATCAATGATACCTAACTTTTTAACTCAAATTAAACGATATGGCAAAGTGTGTTTTCACCAGAATGGCGAAAGTCGTGAACGCACTGGAGGTATGGTTTACTATTGAAGAAGTGATGTGCACCCAGGATCAAGGTTGCAGGATTTGGCCCCTATTAGATTTTTCTGAATCCTATAGACCGCAATTCATCGATGCCATCTAAGCCGATGTAATATAGGCAACAACTCAGCTGGATCTATGCGACAGAGTTATTGAACAACGCCATTTTGTCAAGTCGTAACGGATATATGAACCATACCACATTCTACTCATAATAACATACGTAACATTTCAGACAAAAAAATATAATTTTGGTAATAACTAATGCCCCCAGCAACCTTAACCTCACACCCCGTCTGGAATGCCAAAAGCAACGTTTGAGCGATTTTGCGTTTTTTCCCCGTACCATCACCGGATTGACTTTTTTGTAACAGCGTCAGTCCACTCTGTGCGCACTGAGCACGTAATGCTGCGTTTTGCTGAAATAAATGTCAAAGGACCCCAAAATCAAACAAACCGGGAATCGACTTTCCTGTCCTTTATAAACCCTTAATTAGAAAGCCAAATGTTTTCGCTTGTTATCTTTTGATACGAGATACTCACAAAATGTAGGAATTGGCTGACTGCTACGTAAACGTGAAGGCTTACATACTAAAACATTAATCGTATTCAAATATTGAGCAAGTATGGTGTGTAAATCTTGATGTTTGGAACTGCATTCCTCTTGTTAGTCCAGAAAGTTCTTCTTCAAGCATCGATTATTAAAATCCGAAAGCATTTCAGTGGGTATTGTTATTGCAAACCTTCGTTTTAATTGTCAATAAAGCCCGCACTTAATGATTCTGTGTGAGCGTGCGAGATGCAGCTGGCAGCTGCTCCTATTCAAATAAATTAAAAAACTTTTATTCATAGCAAAAAACCCAATTATTTTCAATAAACAGTTTTTGATATATAACTATAAGCAAGGTGTTTGCAGGAATATATCACAAAGAAGTTGCGTGATTCATTGGACGATTATCTCAAGATGGCTTTGTTTTTGAAGATACAGGGCTAATAAGGTTTTCTAAAATAGAAATTGTAGAATGTATTAGAGAAGATCATTACATACATACAAAAACTATCAAAATGACTACCTTCAAGTAGTATGCAAAGCTCCAATCTTTTTCTCTAATACCGTTGAACTTGATTTGAATCTCACAATAGTACTTTAATGAAGATAATATCGACCATAGTCAGAATAGCCAAAATAATTCCCCCTTGAATGTTTGTCCCGTGCTTAGAATACGCTATGTAATTTATTTAGTAGGCTGGTGTAACAGCATAAAGTTATTAAAAATTTTTAAACTGTCTGATCATGCTGTACCATGAAACGCAACCCGCACCCGCATGAGATAATCCGCAATGTAGAATACTTGGAACATCTGAAGCAGTCAAATGCTTCCATCCTCCCCTTCGTTTAGGAAACAGATAATTTAAAAGATTTATGACTTGCTATTTTGCCTTTACAAGGATATATCGGCCATGTCAGGAAATTTCCGTTATTCGAAGCATAAAGTAGCAGTCATAGGAACTCGCGCACTGTTTAGCCAATGTTTCATCAATATTCCATCAGTGATTAGTTCTACGCTAGAATGGAATAACTTAAGCCTTAGGCATGTCATACCTAAAGAGTACTTTAATAATGGTTCTTGAAACTTGTTAGTTGTCAGAAGGTATTTATCATATTATCCTATAATGTCATGCTTACCACAATTTGTAACTATGGACACATTTCAAGGATTCCACAATTACTCAATAGTTAGAAATACACAACTACATCAACATCTAAGCATTATAGTTTCCAATCACAACAGCGGACAACCTGTATAGTATTTTGTATAGAGTAGAGCAAGTTCACGACATAGGCGAATGCCACACGATCAGTATGTTACTGTCATACGTCAGTTCATCATGAAATGTGATAATTAGAGAACGTGTAGCTAGGGGGTGTTCTCGAATGTCGAATGGTCAATTTTGCCTGCGAGATGACTAGAATGTCACTCATAAAGTGCCTTCTTGAATCTCGCAGTCGACATTTTTCATTTGCAAAGATCATGCGATAATAACTGGCGCGTTAGAGATTCACTGTTCCACAAAACACCAGAAGACAAATTCAGAGTATGGATTGCTTGAAGATACTTATTTTTTTGTCGTCTTAAAATCAAACAACTTGAAAAAAGTGATAGCACAAAATTCGAAATACGTCGAACCTTGATGTTGATGAGTTTACATGGAAATCCGCTAATACTGACGGATCCATTGATAAATATTGATCATCACGGTAAATTCTGATCGTGTGATGCTTGCCTCAGTGATATTATTACTTATACGTTCAGGACATCAAGCGATTGTCACGAGAAAACCGAGGATGATCAAACTAATCAGTTTTAATATTCAGATATTAGTGTCTCTTAAAAAGTTTGAAAAAGGGATTAAAAGTATGTACAGTGGAATCTGGGTCATAAAATTCAGAAATATACTAAGCCATATTATATAACATGCTTTTTGCCTTAACTTTGTTACTCTTAGTTACTTGGCGCCAATTTGTTTGTTTCCTTAACTTTGCAAACAAGAAATTAGGGATATAACTTATATGTCTTCCAAATAACTCCATCCCATCCCTCGTTTAAGTAACACATAGTTTCCAAGATTCATGGCATTCTACTTAGCTTTTACGAGGCTATCTCATCGATTTCTCAAAAGCCTCGTCTCATCGAGCATAATATTGGAGTCGCAGTTGCTCACACATACACGTACTATCTAGCCGATATTGTATCAGTTTAATAATAACACTGCTTCATTTTAAGGAATTCCACGTAATCTGTCTACAGTATTTATGAACCAATTTACATTAGCAAAGTAGTACGTTAAGCAATCAGTCAAGTTACACGCGAAATCTGACATAAACAAGGTATTCTTTTGAAAACTTCCCCCACGGATTTATCGAAAACCACTGATTAAAAGAAGAAACTCCGAAACACGTCAAAAGATTTGTCAAGTGGGACAACTTTTTAACCAAAAACTACCTCACCCCCTTTCACCCCCAGAGTGATCCCCTCAAAAATTTTAAATGAATTGAATTTAAAAGCTCTTTCGAAGTCATTTATTTTAACGTTTGATTTCTAAAAATCGGTCGAGGTCAAGGAAATCAGAAAAATCTTTATTTACCTTAATTTGTTCAGATAGAAAACAAAAACACACGAAAATATCCCTTTTTATTTCAATAAGTGTTTAAAATGTTGCCCGTTGATGATGCGTTGACGACGTTCATCCAAACTCTCAGGTTGAGGAGTAAACACAATAGATTTCACACAAAAGTTTAATGGCGTCAAATCAGGAGATCAAGCATCTTCTCCCTATTCATTAGGAGCGCCGTCTTGCTGGCAATATATTTCAGCCTCATCTAGTATGGGTATCCATCCTCTTCGATTTAGTAGTCAATGACTTCAGTGTTAAACGCATTGATGGTATTTTCCAACATATCCTAATAAATGTCTCCATTCAAATTTCTATTTATAAACAATGGCCCAATCGCTTTGTTTCCTAAGATGCCTGCCCATACATTAATTTTTTGGAGGTACTGAGTATGCCCTTTTACAAAAGCATGAGGATTTAAATTACTCCAATACCTACAGTTATGCTTATTAACAAATCCTTATAGATAAAATGGGCATTCATCACTGAAACATATATTCTTTACATGAATGGTATTATCATTAATAGCTGAAGTCATTTGTTCACAAAACTCAACTCGCCTATCGAAATCATCTTCGGTTAACTCTTGCAATATTTTCATTTTGAATAGATGAAATTTATGGAGTTTAGTAACTGTATGTAAAGAGCCTAATGAAATACCAGTGGCAGCAAAAATTTTGCGTAATGAAGTATCAGGATTTATTGCAAAATGACCCAAAACTTCAACTTGAGCTGCTTCATCCAAAACTCTCCGATGATCACGTCTTTCATTTGCAACAGATTCAGTTTGAGTAAATTTAGTAACAAGGTCCAAAACATACCTATGCGAAGTTATCTTCCCCGGATGTCTGGGGTTAAGCGTGACGGCAATTTGCCAAGCACATTGATTTTGGGCACCATAAATTAGAAGCATTTCCACTCTTTCGGCTAGTGGGTAAACCATTTTGGAAGTAAAATCTCAATCAATTAATTAATTTTCACTATCACAATATTGACACAAAGGTAACTGACAGGAAATTAAATTCTTTCTTTCCCTTAGCGACAAATAACTAAACAGGTATAACAGTACCTAAATACAGTTTGGCCAGGATATGTGTTGATGAAAAGAATGCAAAAAAATTGGGTTGTTATTTTGTTGTTGTCAGGTCTAATCTTCAGAATTGCTGTTTATGTTGGTAGTTTCCATTTTGAGTTATAAACTAACTGTAGATTTGGCAAATTCTAACGGGCAATATTTTGAACACTTGAACACTAGATTGAAATAAAAAGTTATATTTTCGTATGTTTTTGTTTTCTATCTGAGCAAATTAAGATAAATAAGGATTCTTCCTATTTTCTCGAAAGCGAATCGACTGATTTAAAAAAATCAAACATCAAAATAAAGGACTTAGACCTTCCCAAGAAACTATTACTCGATACCCCTTGTTATTTAAAATTTACAAGGAAATGACCCTGGGGTGGCGAGAGTGAAAGGGGGTAAAGTAGTTTTTGGTTGAGAAGTTGTCCCCCTTGACAAATCTTTCGTCGTTTTTTATTTTATTCAGTGGTTTTCGATAAATCCGCGGTGGTAAATTTTCAAATGAACACCCTGATAATAGCACCACTCCTATTATTTGTAACTATCGAAGTCATAACTGATATCGAACACTTGTTGTTTCTCATAACAGTTTTTGTATATATGATCGCAGGGTCGCAACCCATTGTACTTCAAATCGATAATAGAACTCACTAAAATACTATATATACAAAATAAATGTATTTGTACCCTTGCGCTCACATTGAGAACAAAAGTTAAAGTCTTATGAGAATTAAGCATTCATTTGTTTCAACTTTTGTTTTTATTAATAGCGCAGCCGAGCAGCTTGTGTGCTTTTATATAAATGTTCTGCGTTTCAGTGCGCTTTATTATACATTTGAAGTAGAAACCATTGCGATATTTTCGTGAATCCAGTCAGCTTGAAATTTGCTGTATTTTCAGGGCCGAACACCCCGCTGATCGTTTCCTATACACGGACGCACCCAAACTTATGACTCCGACTGTACATTTTCAACCTCAATCTATCAATCCCGATCGAAAATGAGTGATTACCAGTTCTCCAGACAAGAGGTCAAGAAAATGAAATTATTGGCACATCTGCGGTCTTGGAATATTTCCACGTTCTCAGCCATTTAAGAAACTGATGATATCCTAGATTTACGACGTGCTACTACGTCTTTACGAGAAAATATCACCCATCTCACGGAATGTCTGTTATCTGAGGCACAAAAGGGAAGTGGCAGGGACTTTGCCTTGTCAATAAACAATTTAATGTAAAGTATACTTTTTTCACTCTTTTTTCACTCCCTAAGTAAATAATGATAATAACAATACTTACTGGTGGAAACATCTACCTTCATTAGGCTTGTGCCGCTCTTTGTAAGTTATGTAAGAAGTATCATGTCTTCATGAAACTTCCATGAATCATCTAATAGCAAAATTATCTGGACACACTCGCACTTTCGAAAAATAACACCAAATATACGAATTCTATAACAGAACTGTCAAAAAATTGACTTACGTCACGTGAACTTTGATCCTCACTACAGGCTATGAAAATTAGTAGACAAACAAATCGTTGATTGGCTCCTTCTACCTAGTCTGAATTCGTTGGTGCTAAACTAATGGTGTGTCTTCGTACATTTTCTCTCTCTTGTGTCTTGTAATAATATCCCTCTCCTACACCCGTTCAGAAAACTCTCATATATGCTATGTTTCAACGTCTAATCAAATCAGATGTAGTAATACATTAGTAGTAACTGTGTGTGTGTGTGTGAGCGTCGTCGTGTAAATTGTTTTTCTTATTTTAAATTATCTTTTGTTGACAATGGTCCGCCAATGCTGTGTTTGCAGTCAGCATTCTAAATCAGAATTCCTATCTTTTCAAGGTAGTTTCCAAAATATGCTGATTGAGTTTGTTAGTATATGTATTGTGTATCTTGTTTTTCTCGTTTCTGCCTGTATAATCATGAATCAGCGGCAGTGTCTATCCTCTAAATATCGTCGGTGGTTACAACCGCGATATGACAGCCATCTGCTGCTATCAGATAGTTCAATATATGTACAGGCCCAAATGTACAGTTTCCCTCCTTATGATGCTCCGGCTGTGTAATGCTTCTAGTAACTTAATGGAAGCGCCCTTCTGTGGAAACGCTGCCAGAATATTTAATATTACAAAAGCTGGCCTTTATCAACGTTCTCGCCGTTTTATTATCGTTGCCAGTATACGAGTAAAATTCTTAAAGCTCCGAGAGAAAAAAAGGTTCATCTTATTTTAACCTTTACAGCTGAAAATGTTTTGGGGCATTGTATATTTTTTTACTTAGTGAAGTATGTCAATATCGACAACTATATCTACAGTGTGCGTGTAAAGATAAAAATGAAGTATCATTAGGACCTCAAGAATGAATGCACATGTTGGCCAAACGAAAAAAAATATATTAATATTCCAGGTATCTGGTTCACTGGATATTTTTTGTTTCAAATTATTAAAGGTAATTTTTTCAAATCCTGAGTTAATACATTCCTGACGATATTAAACATATATCCATACTAATATTATAAACTTGTAGTGTGTATGTTTGTACGTATGTTCCGTTTTGACGCTTTTATTGCGGAAATTAAGGAATACGTCATAAATTACGTGGCTTAGATATAAAAAAACAGTGTCACACTGTTCCTGTAGAAATTCTGCTTAATAAATTCTTTGGAGATATGAGTAAAATTAAAGAATGCTTATTCTTTAAGTTTGCAGGCTTACAGCGTCTATGGCATGCGAAAAGCTGTCGGATCACAATAAAAGTACATATAATGTGAAAAAGCATTTATTTCGCCAAAATAAAAAAAAAAACTTGGAAAAAAGGGAGCTTTGTGGATTCGAACTTCCTTCCCACGACTTCGTAACCATTTGTCCTTTCTACTACACTACGAAACCTCTTAGTTTACTGGATCTTTATACCAGTATACTTGACACTGACAAATGTCAAGCGAACGTCGGCGACACATCAAATCTGTCATAAATACTTAGAATAATCTTGAAAACTACACAAGATACAATGCTGGAACTTTAAATAATGTTTTAGGGACTAATACCTAGGATTTTGTCTAATTTTTTAAACTATCAGTTCGCTACAATTGGTTAATATTTGTATACTGTTTTATCGATTTCTCGAGTTTATTTTCCAACATTTTGGACTCACAGCTATTTCAATCGTACGGGATTTCCAAAAAAATGTCGAATAAAAAGTTTTCGCACAAAAATAGGTGTACCCATTTTATGCGTCCATGTTTTATACACCCTTTTGAACAACTTGCATCAATAAAACCAAACTTTAAAATTATTTTGCAAACCAGGAATATTTTCGTCTAATATGATTAGACTACTATAGGGAAACTATTATTCTTTAAGCTCTAAATACAAATATGGTTTCATATGTTCCGTTTATTTGTAGATAAGGTAATAGAGGTACAGGGGAATTTCAGAAATTCTATCACTAAGGGGGTAAAGTGGGGATTAACACTTTTGAAGTTTTTCTTGGACCCTGGAATATTTCAAATTAGGCCGGCCTATAAATAGCAGTATGCTTCGTCTTCATTTATCTTTAAAATAATGAGTATTATCAAAATGTCTTAGAAATTGTATCCTCAAGGGTAGGAGTGGCCTGAATAATTTTATGGGGAATCTTATCGCTCTTCAAGTTGAGTTTCTAGAAATTTGAGAACCTATGAGCGTCAAATTTGGCAGATTATCTATGAACAGGGCTCGATTAAGAGATCTAATGGCATAAAAGCGAGAGGATACACATTAATCACTATATAATAATAATAATAATAATAATATGTCTTTATTTTTTAGATAAATTGTAACAAACAAAAAAAACTCATTTGATGAGGGAGGCGGCATTCAACATAGTTGCTCTTCCATGCAACCCCCGTAAATAATACAATACTAACAATTAGATGATAATGAGCGAATAATGATGGGTGTAATTAATACAACAAAAATAAAACTAACTATTGTGCTCTTTTCACATGGGATTTGACTCTATTTCGGAAGCTGCTAAGTGAGATCGAATCTTTTACTGCATCTGGCAATGAGTTATACATGGTAGATGCAACATAAGTAAATGAGTTTTTAAACTGTTCAGTACTATGTAACGGAACATCATAGTTCAACGAGTTTCCCTATCATGAAGATCCGATCTCTTAACAAGTTTGGTATATAGGTAAAGTGGCAGCTGGGTTTTGTTAATATTGTAAGTTAAGCAAGCAAGATGTATCAAAAAGGGCTCATGCATGTTGAACCAGCCAGAGGCTCGAAATTCGTCACTGAAGTGGTCATATTTTTTCAAACCGTACGAAAATTTCATGCATGAGTTCTGAATTTTTTGAATAGAACGTTTGTCACTAGTAGTGAGAGCAGGCCAGTATACAATATCAGCATATGACAAGGAAGACAATATCAACGAATCGCATAGATTCAGCCTGACTTCAGTAGAGAGAGCATTCTTGTGAAGATAAAAAGTCCTTAATTTAGCATAAGCTTTTTGTAAGAGATGCTTAACGTGGGGAACAAATTTAAGAGTATTATCCATATATAATCCCAGATTTTTACATTGGTTGCTTGCTTGCAATACAGTGTTATTAATGCAGATTCTAAAATTCTGATTGTCAGTAACCTCACACGGTCTTGATCCAAAAATAAGCAATTCAGTTTTATTTTCATTTAATACGAGGCTGTGGGCTCTTACATATCTAGATAAGTACTCAAGATCGGAATTGATACGCATGCAGGCAACATAAGCATCATCAAGTTTAAAAGAGTAATACAATTGTGTATCATCTGCATATTGATGTGAACTGCAAAATTCCAACTGACTTTTCAAATCTGACGTATACAGTGAAAACAACAAAGGTCCTAAAATACTACCCTGTGGCACACCTCTGGTAATACTACGAAATTGAGATATTTGCCCATTAAATTCTGTGCACTGAGATCTGCCTGACAGGTAGCTAATAAAGAAATCTACAGCCATATTGCTTAGTCCCAGAGATTTAAGTTTCAAACATAAGATTGAATGATCTATTGTATCAAAAGCTTTACTGAAATCGAGCAAAATCAAGCAACTATACAACTTATTGTCACATGCTATGAATAAGTCATCTGTAACGGTTGCAAGTGCGGTTGTAGTACTATGGCCAGAGCGAAAGCCCGATTGTGTGACAGGAAGTATATTATTAGATGTAATAAATGTTTTTAGTTGGAAAGCTACGATTTTTTCCAATATTTTCGAAAAGGTAGGTAGAATACTTATAGGGCGAAAATGAGAAAATTCTTTTGGATTACCGATCTTTGGGATAGGAATAACTCTAGAGTATTTCCAGCTGGACGGAAAAGTGTTGTTAGCAAGGCAAAAATTGACAATATAAGTAATTATGTTACTTAGATAAGGAAAAACTAGTTGAATCATCTTGAGGTCAATCTTGTCAGTACCAGATGAATTAGATTTTATTGACATTAATACGCGCTAAATATCTTCATCACTCACCAAACGGAATGAAAATTCATTGTTAATATTACGATCAGATACATATTGACTTGCGTCAACGCCAGATGAGATACTACTGGAAGGAACACCATCAATGAAGAAGTTGTTAAGTTCATCTGGGTCGTACTGCAGACCATTAATGTCAGAGTGACTGTTTCGGATATTGAGATAGTCCATAGCTTTCCAATATTCCTTAGAAGATAATTTTGATTTTGACTGTAAAAATGCTTTCTTTTCAGACTGTATTGAGAAGTTGAGCAAATTTCTTAAATTCTTATAATATTGCAGCGTCTCCTGAGTCTTATACCTCTTATACCTTAAAAAAGCTTTTTTCTTAAGCTGTTTCATCAATTTTGAGTTATCTGTCCACCAAGGAGCTGGTCTCTTAGTGATTCTAGCAGTTTTATACGGAGCATGCCAATCAAAGACGTTAGAGATATTAATATCCCAAAATGAAATAATGTCATCAATATTTTGCATATGATAAATTGCTTGCCAGTTTATCTGCAGTAGGTCATGAACAAAATAATCGTAATCAAATTTAGAAAAGTCACGGTATGTTCTAAAAATAGGAACGAACCTATCAGCAACGAAAACCGTATTACATTCAACTAAGGAATGATCGGAAATGTCATCCATGTTAATAACAGAATGAGATGTAACTATGTTAACGTTTGAAGTAACAATTAAGTCTAGTATACTACCACTGGCTGGACGAGTGCTTGAATCTATAATCTGAGACAGTTCATATTCATCTAAAAATTCCACAAGTTGGGCGGCTATGTTGCTGGCTTTACTAAGGTCAATATTAAGATCGCCACCGAAAAGTGTTTCATCAAATTCTGACTTGACATAGGTAATCGCATTTTCAGGCTCGTTGAAAAAGTTATTGACATTATAATTAGGAGGACGATATAATGTGCCAAAACAAACCGATTTATTACTAATTTTTAGTTTTATCCACAACTGTTCCAAGTCGGGTGAGATTGATGAGTCAACTACAGAAAATGATAAGCAATTTTTAATATAAAACGCCACCCCGCCACCTCTAGTACCACGATCCTTTCTCACCAAATTGTAGCCTGGCAGTTTAAAAGTATCACCATCGACAGATAGGTCTAACCATGTTTCTGAAAGTCCAACCACAGAATAGTTGGAAGCACATATGAATTCCGAAAAAGAGTCAAACCCTGTAAAAAGAGGAATCTAGGAAACCCAAGAACATGAAATTTGGCAAAGAGCTGGTTTATGGACAGTGCATTTCATATTTTGCGACAGGGCTGGTTAAAGGCCACTTGCAAGTTTGTTTGGAGCTGCTTAGAGTTTTCTGCAGGACACGTAAAAATAATGAGGTTGGGTTTAGAGTAGACTTAAACTGGAAATGGATTTTTTAACCCGAAATTTGGCAGAGAAGGAGTTTTTACAACTTAAAAATCTATTTCAAAATTTTGGTAATTTAATGAATTTGTTAGGTTTGCGCCCCGCTGTTTTGTCCACGTAAAGTGTTAATAAGAGAACCTAATTTCACAAGCATACAAGTTGACTGTCAATTTACTAAAGTCATCAAAGTCACAAGTCGGAAGCTATAGTAACACAAAAAATGTTTTGTCTTACTGACAATTCCATGCCTAGGAAGTCGTGGGTAACACCTTCTCATTATCAACATTAAAATCCTTTTCCTCGGCACAATATTTGGTTTGACGGAAATTATCATCTTATTTTATTATTATCCTGTTTTTATTTTTCATTAGTTGAATAAAATTAAATTCAACTAACCCAAAATTTCCGTTAGCAGTGACCTTTGTTTTAGAAGGTTATGCAAAAACCTGGGTCAGAATATCTTCCTGAATATACGGAGGTACCTCCTGGAATAATCGACTGATCAAAAAATAAATGTTCGACCGGTCAGACAGGTCGTTATTAAATGCACGATTATTTCTAAACTGAAGGATTATCCACATGGTAGATTCTCCTGTATTTCACCACCTACTCCGATTTATCTTTTTCAATAAAGTTATTAACGATAATGACGGAAGCAGTTTTAATGATACTCTTTTATTATGTTGCATGTCTCGAATGAAAATGAATTTTTCTGAAGACATTTCGCTCCGCTTTACTAATTCCCATTCATTAGACGTATGTTGATATCGGAGGAAACAACAGCATGCAGTTTTAATGCCTTCTGATGGTTGACCTAATTCTTTGTAACGAGTATAGAAACTATTTCGTTGTTAGTCGTTAGTGATAGTCCAAGATCCCAAGTCTGATGAACATTACTCATCTTCTGACACACAAAACGAGGGGCATTGGTTACTTATCGTTCATTTGTACTTTAGATGCCTGCGTGTCTATTAAGTTGAGTACAGGACCGACTTACGGATACCACGCGAGACAGGTAAAGTAAAAATAAGACACATTCAGCTAAAATTTTGATGGCTCATTTTTATATACAGGCTGTCCCAGAAGTTGATGGCGATAAATGTAAGCTGCCTTCCGTCAGCAGAAATGCAAGCTTGACATCTTCTAAAAAAAGATCGGGGTAACAGACAGGTGAATCTCCGTTATTATTGAAAAAAATAAAATTCAGCTGCTTCCGTTATTCTTCCCCGTTGCTCAGCTAAATTTTGCGATTGGCTTTGAGTAAAGTTTTTCTTTCACCGCTCCTGAGTAAACAAATCGAGTGGATTTAAGTCGGGTGAACGGGCTGGCCACGAAATTGTACGAGACTCTATCCATCTGCTCAGGTATTCCGCATCAAGATATTCTCTAACTGAATGGGCAGTCGTCTTTCTGGCACCACATATCTCTGTAAATGCTTAGTGGCACGTCTTCCAATAAGTTTGGTAAGTGATTTTGTAAAAGGTCTAAATAAATTTCGCTATTCAAGAAATTTGGCACCTCAAAGGGTTATCAATGATTTTCCCATTTAGAATCCCGGTCCACACGCTTAAAACAATACTGCTCACCAACTGTAAATTTTCTACATGCCATTCGTGTAAGTTGGGCAGATTCATGTTACCATCTTTTTTGAAAAGATAAAACTTTCTCTAAAAATCGCGGATCTTCCTGATGTCTCTGTAACATTCTAAGACAAAACTCAACTCTTGGAGGATAATTTCTGGGTTGTAGAGATTGTACTTGCTGCATGTGGTACGGCTAGAGCTCGTACTTTCGCAAGATTCGATGGGCTGAATGCTTGAGCACTCCCGTGCGTGCTTCTATTTGACGTTCCGAATTACTCGGATCT
Organism: Acanthoscelides obtectus; assembly: GCA_963669975.1. Taxonomy (NCBI): domain Eukaryota; kingdom Metazoa; phylum Arthropoda; class Insecta; order Coleoptera; family Chrysomelidae; genus Acanthoscelides; species Acanthoscelides obtectus. Next base: position 55,081,127 of record CAVLJG010000007.1, on the reverse strand, counting down.
TCTTCGATTGCTTGTAGTACGACGTCCTCGAGAAGAGAGGAAATTCTTCCTTCACCGAGTGCTTGATTTGAGAATCCGACTTTCTTTAAAACCTATAATTTGAAAGGTACACGATTTTTTTATATTTTTCTGGTAACTATTATGACCTGGCCTATCCCCCGTTTGCGGCTTGACCTCGACGTCTGGGAAATATTGCAACATAATATTCATCAATTTCGGTCACTATCAGCCGGCGATACCACTAATATTGTCATAGTTGGCTTTGTAACCGACAATTTATCACATGTTTATCTCACACCAATGCTTCAATTTCAGAGAAGCGTGTTTCATTTTAGTAGTCACCTAAATGCGCAACTTAGCCTCCATTCAAAATATTTCGTATCTCTTACCGTTTCAATGATCAAAATGGTAGGAGTCGAATTTCGAATTTGAAGCACCCGGAATGTGGTTTCATTTAGCGGCCACTCAATAGTGCAGTCCTACCAGCACGAAGACCACAGGATAAGTTTCAGTTGTTACATTCTATTTTTAGAACTCTTATTTATAATGCTGGATGATGATGTAGCATATACAATGATTGTCTTTGTATTGCTGTATGTTACCTTAAACAACAAAACTTTAATAGTAGATTAGTCGTAGAGGTATTTCTAAAATTCATATTTTTCAAAAACGTTTACCTTTATAACGCTAATATACATACAATGGAATTTAGTTTTCACCAGCTAAGCTTGATATCAGTTTCCATTTATATTCTGTATAAAATAAAATTTCTCTTAAAAATGCCGAAACCCGCTCAACTCGTACATTTTGGAAGTACCATGTATAAGCAGAATTCTCGAATAAGGTAATAATACGGAAGGGAATATATGACAATGTATGAAATCTTTATCTACCAAGCGCAACCTACTATATATTATCTGTATACGTTCTGTATGCAAAGGATTTGAATTGGTAATGGTTATATAACAGCACGACAATGTAACATAATACACCTGTAAAGCATGTAGAGAAAACGCACCTGGAAATGTCTTATAAGGGAAAGTTTTACGCATGTAACAACCGTACCTAAAAAGGAGGTGTCACGTAGAGTGACACTATATTCCCATGCAGCGCTGTCATCAGTTCATAAAGGATTACGTCCAGTGCAAATTAGACCTTCTGGGAAAAAAGTTAGTTTTAGAGGATTTATGAAAAAGAAATTAAACGGACAAAGCCAGTTAAACAGGCCCACATAATTAGTCCATAGATATTATCTTCCTACCCCCACTTGAAGTACCGTTCATATGGCAACGTCGCCGCTCCTTCATACCTGATCACAAGACGCGTGAAAGGCGGCAGCGAGGCAGTTATGGTAGGACACTTATTCAGACCGGAATGCAAAATGGGTAAATGAACGGGGAAATCTATGATGTGTGAAATATGTTTAATAGGTGCGTAAAATTATCGAGATTGAAATCGTATTAATATACTAACAACATAGCGGACAGACAGGGCGATGAAAATGAGTTACATGGTTTTTCATGATGCACATGTCATATAACTTCCAAAAACCAATATCTCATTCTCGAAGTTGTTCTCGATTACAATACTTGCTCGCCAGTAGGCGTGGGAAGTAAAACGGAGGTTTTCACGTAAAACAAGATATTTGCCCGGAAAACTTCTGAAAGAATATTACGATAGCCAAACGGCTTTAGTCGTCTCAACAATACTCTGAAATGCGTTGAAGATATTGGCAGAGATTAAGCAAGCAACTATCTCTTAGACGCCAACTTACATGGAAATAGCAACCAATGAGAAGAATGACTAATATCTTAGAAGGATATACGTCTCATAGGCCAGAAGTCAGCGGGCAGGAATTCATAAAGTCTTGCATTACACATAGTTCGCCAGCAGACGACAACCGCATATAAGAAAGGAGGGATGGAGTAATCAAAACACAATACAAGAAAATTAAAAAATTGCTTTCATGTTCCAAGACAGCGTAGACACTGAGATTGAGTAACCGAAAATTCATATACAAAGGAGATGGAGAGATAATAAATTCCATTTTCCAGAGTCATTCTCCAAGTACTTAAGGCGATGTCCTCACCAAAAGCAACTGGTGACTACAACTCAAAGGCAATCCACCTCGGCAGATTTAAGCGTCCCCATCAAATCTACGGCAACCGGCAGGGTTCTTTGTAAAACAACCTACACAAAGTCAAAAAACGATAAAATGTCAACTTGTAGGCTTGCTACAAGTGAGCATGAGGTGAACGGCAGCTAGTTCCAAGCTTACGTTTTTCAGAAAAACCTACATAATGCCATAAAAAACCTACATAATATTAAAACAAACCGACATAATGTTTTACACCAGCTGTTGTGACACTTCAGCTAAAGTTCCGATCGGTTCCTCAAAAGTCCATTGGTAGTCAGATAAAAGTAACCCTCTAGCGCGTCTTTTGGAGTGATTCAGTTGGAGCAGCAGTACTAGAAATCTACCAAGAAAACTACAGATGCTACAAGAAGTGTGACAAGCCGGTTAGTGGTGTATGAGTGATCATTAGAATCGACCCAGGGTGCTACTTTTCGCAGATCGTTTGTTGGACATTGGTATTTATGTTTTGGCAGTTTTTGATGAATAAACAAATGATACGAGATATGTTAATTGATTGATCTAACTAGATTTTATTCGTAAAACACGTTGGTTACGCAAGTTCCTTTTAGTCCATGTTTTTAAGAATAAAAGCAACCTAGTTATATTCTGCATTCTTATTAGTAAATATGTATAGTCTGCTAGTTGCCTATCAGTTGGTTTTGATGAGAATGCTAAAGCAACGTAACCAAAGTCAAAATCAGGTTGAAGTCGAGTTGCCATCAGATTGCTTTTGGTGGCACCAGTGCCTAACAGGTGGGCCACTAACTTGATAAGTTCTGATAAACCTCATATACAGAGTGGCCAATATATAACAGACTGATTTAGTAGGTGGCGCTGTAGTAGTTGTTTAAAGCACATTTGTCCCATTATTGTTAAAATGTCTTACTTAAATAATGAGTCGATTGTTGCAACGATTCGGAAGCTACGACAAGATTTCGGTCGAAATAATGTGCCCAGTGTCAACACCATTCATCGGTTGGTGCAGAAATTAGGACAAACAGGTGAAATTAAAGACTTGCCAAGGTCGGGCCGAGTTCGAACTGTTCGTACTCCGTATTCGTCGCAGGACATCATGCACTATTTTGAAAAAAAGACTTGCATTGCGGCTATACAAAATTCATGTAACCCAACAGCTACAGCCTAGTGAGCATGAAGGTTGCCGACAAAACAGTCATGCAATATTGCAGCTTAATACCCAAAATAAGAACTTTTACCGACAACTGATAATGAGGCCCACTTCGATGTGAACGGATTTGTTAATAATCAGAATTGTCATATCTGGGCATTAGAGAACCCTCGTGTCATCCATCAACGACCACTACATCCTCGTCGAGTGACAGTTTGATGCGGTGTTTGATATGGAGGTGTCATTGGACTCTGCAGGTAATTATCTTACTGTCACTGGCGAGCGCTACCGTGATATGGTGCAAAACTTTTTGGCTCCTCAAATCCAATAATTTAACCTGCAAACATGTGGTTAGAGAAGGATGGAGCAACTTGGCACACAGCTTGGGAAGCAATGAATCTTTTGCGAACAATATTTCCGGGACGTTTCTCTCGATTTGGTGATGTCAACTGGCCACCAAGGTCACCGGATTTGATTCCTTCTGACTTTATGAGAATTTTTGAAAATTATTTTTTATGCCAAGAAACCAAATGATGTAGAGCAGCTGAAGAACAATATTACGGAAGCGATTGAAAATATTCCTCCCGAAACCTACCAAAAAGTGATTGAAAATATATATTACCTTTCATACATAATTTGTAAGTTTCAATAAAAGATTAAGATGAATATAATGGACGTATTTTATTTCATTTCACAAATATTCAAGATACAAACCAGTCAGTTACATATCGGCCACCCTGTAGTACTCTAATGATACCCCAAAAGTAATTTTTTCTTATCAAACCAAGCGTAAGAGTAAAACCGATCCATACTGTACTACTAAATGTACAGGGTGTCCCGCTAAAAATTGACCACTCTCTAATTTAAGATATATGTATATGGTTTATCATACTTGTTTTCCTTAGTTTGGTTAAACCATTTTGACATGTAATCTGGTGTGAGGTTGAAAACATATGGTTAAGCACAAAAAGTCTAAGTTTTTGATGAAAGTAATGGAACCATATATCTTTGGCAATAGAAAAAAAGCAAGTATAATTTCCAATAAAGATATACAGCATCTTCCTCTTCAAAGATATAACTTCAGCCTATAGCACCTTTCTGACACACCTTCTATACGAAACAGACTTCCCTTAAAAAACTTTATTTTAGACCCTTTAAGTTTTGTATATAACGTTTTTTTCTCAAAGGCCATATAGAAAATTTAGAAGGGGGTCAACTTATAGCTTGTGATTTTTATTATTGTACATAGAGTGTTAGGTTTAAGACAGCGAGAAAGGCTGTTAGCTCAATATATACGCTCAGCTGCAATAGTAGTTCGCCCTACTTTAAAAAATATACGTTTATTCCTTCCACGTTTGAGAAACCGGTGTTCTTCTTGCTTTACGTTCAAGCTATTCTCTTTAGAACCGTATATCAACTTCTATGGAATTATCGAACGTAAGCTGAAACTGCCGGAGCGGCTAGAAGCATATTTATTGTCTCGTATCGGTCCGATATTCGGAAGTGATGTGAATAAAGTGATAAAACCCTTCGCCGTTTTTCAAAAAAATGTCCACTTAATATCTGAGTACATTGTTCCCCAGGATAGTCAGTATCATTGAAGCAGGAAGACAATCCCAGCCTTCGTGCCGAAGAAAACATTTTGGAAGCCTGGAAAGCACTGAATGAAGTCAAATCATACAGATCAATATCACTGCTACCTATCATCTCAAAGTTATTTGAAAAGCTGCTTCTAAAAAGACTTAAGTCAGTTATAAAAGAGAACAAACTTATTTAAGCAGTCGATCATTTGAAAACTTCGAAAATCATGCCATGAGCGATATAACAGTTGCAGCATTTGCACATGATTCAGTGTCGTGACTGCAACTAACAAAGATCTTTTAAGTTCTGTTACTAAAGTATATACTACCACCAATAATTCAATCGAACTGAACGGATTGAAATTGATCCACGTTTGCCTTACGAACCGAATATTGACAATAACTCCTCAGATAATAGTTAATGGCACCTTGAGAGCCAAATACTAAGGACTCATACCTAAGTATGGCTCTTGACACTAGCCTCAAGAGAAAGCTCCATTTCAAAAAAATAACTGACCCTCCGTAACACGCATTATTATTGGTTTTTGGAAAGGTCCTCAACGCTCCTTGACAAAATCATGTTTTATAACAAGATCTTAAAATCTATGTCCATCTATGGCTGTCACTTATGGACTGTTCAAAAAATTTGAGTATCGAAATTACTCGAGAGAGAGTCGAGATTCCAAAGTAAACTTCTAAGGCACATGGTGGATGCCCCTTGGTATGTTCGTAATAGAGATATTCATCGCATCCAGATACGAAGCAAATGCTGCACACCCCAATAAAGAAGCCGTTCAGCTGCTGGACAACTACAACGCTATCCGATGAGTGAAGGGAGCCAAGCCGTACGAACGAGTGTAGTGCTTTGTGTCTAAGGCAGTGCATATGCTCAAGTTCGTGGTGACAGCATTAACTGTACGTGTAGATTATTTGAAGGACATCAATGGATTGTATATAGTGATAAGTATTTGTAAAAACATACAGGAAAATTAAATTTTAGTACTTGGGCATCAAATCCACTCTAAGCGCAAAGAAATATATTGATAGGATATGTAACTCAAAAGACAGACAAACACAAATGTTTTAACGCTGCAATATTTGATGGCTTAGAGTGATCAACTGCCTGAGAAACGCTAGAAAATTACAAAAGTTCAAAATTAAGACATTTCCAAATCGCACACTGTATCCAAAAAGGAAGTTGTAGTGCGAGTATCTGTTGTTGTTTTTTCGACAACAGATTGAATGGCAGACGAACGGATTCATTGGGGTGCAAATAATTTAAATGAATCTTGAACTTTTTCTCAATCAAAAGGTTTCTCTCATTATGCGTTGGACGTAAAAATACGTACAAAGTTCATGCTGCAACAATAACGTGCTGGTGTCAGGAATATAATGAAACAAGCTTTTTATAAAAAATATACAGGCTGTCTCATGATGAGATATATATGTTGCCTTGAGGATATTCGTACTATAAAGCATTTTGATTATGATGACTCGCGGGCAAAAATACACAAAGATAATGGTTTCGGGGTGCTTTAAAACGTAAAACGTCCATTATAAACAAAACCTGGGATCGTAAAGCGGAGAGCTATTTGACGATATTCCGTCATTTATCTCCACACAATACATTCTTCCTTATTTAAGCAGAGCAGAGTGTACCACTATACAGGGTGATTCAGAAAAGAAGAGCACAAAGAGCACCCAAGAAGAGGTTCGAAGAGAATATAGGGAAAGCATCTATAAACGTAGCTCCTAAAATGACCCAACACTATGATATAAAATGTAAGTTTCAACCTCACTCAACAATACATATACAATTCCAGATTGATTCGTAATTTCGGAGGGTTAAAATGTCAAAAAATGTCTTCATCCAACAGAATCAATGACTGTATATCTTTTAGTAAACAACAATTTGAGAGAAAGCAAAAAAGAAACCGCAATTAACCTATTAGTCTACAGCACCAGCTGCCAATCAACATTCAGGATTCACTTCAATCCTACCTATGCCACTGTTCACCTGTTTTTCCAAGCTGTCCCATCTATTCGGATTTATCTAAATAGACTGTTATGTATGATTCTTGGTTATAAGAAAAATCGTAGCTAAACGTTGTAACTGCTGTCATCATATTAATTATACTATATACGGTTTAATTAATTTGACGTAATAGATTTTTTTAGGCATGCGAAAGTAAGGACATTTTATAAGAACTTGTGGATTCGAAATAAAAGTAGATAAGACTCAAATGTGTGGTTCCAGATGGCCCTTTCTAGTATTCATTATAATTCTGGTTTGTCTCTAATATTGCATGTTTCAGTGTTGTGCTAGGGGGAAACTTCGTCCGACCAAAGTCCCCGATGGTACTACATCACCTAAAGCCTATTGTACCGTGTTACTGGAAACTTACAACATGCAGACTATTGTTCTATACCAATGTGTACTCCCTCCGTTCAAATTTTGGTTTCCCGAAGAAATGATGCCTCTCGTGATCCAGCGTCTCGAACTTGCATTTATTTCTCTATCTTAGACTGGGATTTAGTACTCAAAAAACTATAATGGAAAATGAATTAAAACACAACTGTCCTGGCATCCTAGAGTTGCCTTTTCGCAGTACCGATGGCTATTCTATATCAACACTTACCGATAAAAAGCAAGGCGGTTTAATTCAGCTTAAATTGCTTTTTGCAGTCCACAAAATGAAAACTCAAGCTCTTTTATAAGTTTCGAATTTAAAGCGAAATGTTGACAGCTGTCAATCTGGCAGCTTACGACTGATCGACTTGAGTATGCACTTGCGTCCTGAATACTGATTACTATTTCGTGGACCAAAGCTATTCGTATACTTGCTTCTTCTACCTAATCCAAATCCGTTAACGACATTGGAGATAAAAATAAATATTCGTCAAGTAACGTTATGATCAGTCCATCTACTTCTACTTGCCTCATATACATAATTTGAACCCTACTAACTCCAGCAAAGATTTTACAAAAATATCCAAAAAAATATTTCATCAAAAGATGTGTTCTCGTAATTATTTCCCAAAAAAGACAATACACATGTATGATTGAACATTATAATCATATGTTAGTTTGGAACATGTTTATTTCTTGACTCAGAGAGAAAACTGCAACTTTTTAATCATTCTCTATTTATGATGGTCTTAGATACAAAATTGACGGTCAAGTCTAATAATTTTTTATTGTTAATCGATACGCTTTTTTGAGGAATCAACATTTTTGAGACATCCAACTATATTCTCAAGCTCCTAAGGATTTGACAGAAAACAGTGAAAGAAATTTAGGTGCTTCAAATATTTTCACCTATTCTGATACTCATTTTATAGCATTTTCATTATGATTTATTCTAATCATTTTTGGATAAACTTTTAGGTATTAAGCTATTGTTTTTTAAGACATTCCTAAGATTATCTTCGAACCAAAATGCTGATATAATGTAATTTACACATTTAACCGCCCGCTCAAACAGGTATCCATTCTTCTTATAGTATAGATAAACATGACTGCTTATAGCAATAGATGTTACACTGGTTTCTTAAAAATATTATGCGAGATGGCTTGCAGCAGAACCATTTAGTTGAAAAATGGCAGAAACCTGAAGGGTCAGCTTAATAATACTTTATAAGAGTCCCTCAACCTGTAAAAGCTGGTGGAGGGTAATTTATATTTATGGGGGAACTATTTGCACCTAATTCTTAAACTTTCCTTAGTTATGAATCGTTTCCGTCATTTTTCTCAATTCCGCTTTATTAATGTGACCGCAAATATTTTATAGTTTTATGAGGTATAGTTTATGCAGAAAATTCCACAAAAAAATGTATATACATAAATGTGGTTTCATTCGTACAGGCAATGGAAGTATATGAACCTGAATACGACAGGATAAGTGTCACGAGTTACATTAGATAGCATGTACGCCTAAAAGCGTTTTTGATAACTGCGTGACTTCCCCTATTTTTTTTTTTGTTGGACCTTTTTTAATCTTTCATCTTGCTGCACCGCTATAAACAGAAATGCATGTGATGTATTTATGAAATATAGATAGAAGTATATGTGTATACATTTTCCTGAAATAATGAACCTTTGGGCCCAGTTTGTTACAAAATAGTCGCAATTGATTCTCTCATCCAGCCACTTTTAATTTTTTTGTGTTGCGAAGATAGTATGAAGCCAAGGTAAGACATAGGAAATTGGTTTCTCCCTTGTAGCATAAATAGTCATGTTTATATTTAATTCGTAATAATCATTTATAGATGCTCGACGGAATGAGTTCATCCATTTCGCACACCAGCCTCTCAATTCAAAAACCACTTTTGAAATGAATACACAAAATCTACAAGCTTAATAGATGTCCAGACATAAAATGTATTAAAATAGAGAATTATTAATAGCTGCAATACAATGGTTCTGATAACTTTAGAATTACTATAAATGTTCTTAGTGAGCCTCTATAAATTTAACATAAGCGATCAAGGATTATAGATATTATAAGAATTCTTCATAAATCGTTTTTATAGTATTTCTCTAAGAGCTATTAAAACTATTTATCGACTGCTGAGTTTTTCAGTAGACCAGACGTGTTTACTTCCCGTTTGTCTCTTCACCCAATCTGGACCTATACCGTGCTGATGAGTTCTAACAAGCATAAAACAACCTCCTATGCAAACCAGTGAGATTCAGCTAATAGTAGTAATGTAGTCAACTGGAACCTCGTTACACAGAATTCGCAAGCACAAAAGTATCCAGATGCTTCTAAACTATCCACGTAAGCAAGCAGAATTTCAAAAGCTGTGGCAATCGCAAAGGGTCAGCTTAAGGCCTTTCAAGGGGTATCTGGTCTCACAAAATTGAAAGTAGTATAAAAATTTAACGTTTGATTACGAATTTGTAACAATAGCCCTTGACAAAGTAGTTGGTAACGAAGAAGTACAATTTCAGTATCGATGACAGATGGTCTACGGCATGGACACATCCACTCCGCATACACACCTTAATTAGAATCAACAACCACCTTGGAACCTCAATACATAAAATCCACAAGCACAAAAAGTCCGTCCTGACACTCAAAACACCAATTCGGTCGTGACCACAGCCGATACGATCTTTTAGCGCATCAAGCAGACGCGTCGGGCGCGTCGGACAGTAGCGAGAGCGAGCAACGCGTTGCGTTCGAGCGTCGTTGTATGGCGCGAACCACCGCACTGGCGCCGCGACGCCGCCAAGCGTCCTTTCCTCCGTCGGTGCGTCCATCGGGGCCGGCGGCGCGCCATCCACGGCAGCAAGCACGTGAAGAAGCCACGCCGACGCCCCCGATATCACGATGCCAGGAGAACGGTTGGACATGTAAAAAGGGAAATAAACAAATACATTGAAAAAATGGCATCTAGAAGGTTGACCCTGCAACGAGACATATTTAACCTTTTTAAAATGTATGAAATATGACCATCCTAACGCAAGTGTGGATCCAGGTATATTCCAAGGTATTTTATATATATATATATATATATATATATATATATAATAGGTGCGTGTAATTACTGGGGTTGAAAACGTATAAATTGCTAACACCAAAAAGAGGCTTATGCTTTCCTTTACTCCCTGCAGTCCCCAACAACCAATTATTAACCGCTTCAAAAATTTCTGATTATCAGGATCCTCTGAAACGTGAAAGTTCAATCGTTTTTTTTTTTTCGTTTTTTGATTGTTCCTTCGCCGCCACTGGAGCGATTTTCAAAAACTATAAACGTTTTTTGTCCTTGGCATATTATCAACCTTGTGTGACAATTTCATCAAATTGCCAGCGATACTTCCCTAGTTATTGGCGGACCAAGGATTAGCGGACAGACATACAGGCCGACCGCCGGAAATGAGTGATGTGGATGTCAATAAAACAACCAAAAAAGATAATATTTTTTGGATTTTTTCGCTAATACGCGCCAGTAACATAGGAAGTAAGAGCAAAAACGCGACTGCAGCAACTAAAAGAATGACTGCTGCTCATGTAACACCTAAAACGTATATGTGATTTTCAAGCTAACAGGACTTGATTGTCTCGGGCCTTGTAGCGATATACCTGACTCGCTCTGATAATTTTCGTCTCTGATTTTGTCGATCTTCTATACTCAAGTCATAATGGCAGTTTCAAAATTGTCATAGTCAAGTATATCGTCGCACGGCGCCAATTTCAACGGTCAAAACTCATTCAGAATCAGGCCCATGGTCAAATGAAGCCGCATATGTGTGAATCCACCACTGGCGAGGAAGTATACTAAGTGACATATAAATCCGAACACCCAGTTTAAATGGTTTTATTTTAATAAAAGTTGGTGAATGTATTTATCTTACTGTAAATAAGTGAAAAAATTTTCAGCCTTGTCAGTTGGACATTCCGGTTTTTATACTGCTTTTTTTTAATTCACTAACGCTCTAAAAATGAATATTTCAGCCGCAGTAAAGAATTAACGTTGGCGGATTTTGGTTCTTGACATCCTTTACGATCGGTTACCATGCCTAGAGCACGGAGATCTGTACGATTTCGTCAACTTAGCGAGTTTGATAGGGGCCGTATAGTGGTACTTCGGGAAGCTGGACTTTCTTTTCGGGCAATTGCAGTTAGAGTGCAAAGAAGTGTAGACACCGTGGTTAGGTGTTGTCAGGCATGGCTTCGAGAAGGCCGTATGCAAAGAGCAAAGGGCACTGGACGCCGCCGTAGAACAACAGACCGTGAAGATCGCCGCCTAAGATTATTGGCCTTAAGGGACCGTTTCTCCACTACCGGGTCCATTGCAAATGAATGGTTTGCAGAACACGGAAGACCTATTGGCATGCGAAGTGTTTACCGACGAATGAGAAGTTTTGGTGCACACAACGGTCACTCTGGGATCAGGATTGGAACAGTATTGTCTTTAGTGACGAGTCTCGATTTTGTTTAGGCATGCACGATGGTCGTGCCAGGGTTAGAAGGCGAAGTGGTGAAAGGAGGAATCCACAGTTTTTTGTTGAAAGACATGTTCATCACACTGTTGGAGCTATGGTTTGGGGTGCTATAGCTTATGGTTCCAGGTCACCTTTAATCTTCATCAGAGGTAACATGAACGCGCAGCGTTATATCCACGAACTTCTAGAACCCCATCTTTTACCCTATCTTGACACCCTGGCAGATCCAACTTTCCAAAAAGATAATGCCCGACCACATGTTGCAAGAGTCACAATAGACTTCTTTCAACATAATGATGTCACATTGTTACCATGGCCACCAAGATCTCCAGACTTATCCCCAATTGAGCACGTGTGGGATATGATGGGTAGGAGATTGCTCAATTTGCAACGTCCTCCTCAGACTCTAGAAGCACTTCGAGAGGAGTTGGTGGTTGCCTGGAATGAGATACCATAGGAGGACGTTGACCACCTGATCAGAAGCATGCCTAGGCGCGTTGGAGAATGCGTAGCACATCAGGGTGCATCCACACATTATTAAAGGTCAAAGGGCTTTAAAGCAGTGCAATCATTTTGAAATTTTTATCATTTACTTATTATGCTTCATTAAGTACTTATACAAAATTTTATTAAAATAAAACCATTTAAACTGGGTGTTCGGATTTATATGTCACTTAGTATATTACAATCGCTAAAGTCTTCGAAAATGAGATATAACATCTTTTGGATGTTATATGACATGGACATCACAAACAACGTCAGTCCGTCTGTTGGTCGCGAACATCTAAAAAAAAATTTAGGGGTTAAAAATTGGAGTTTGTAGGCAGTGTCTCAATTTTTTAGCGTTGGTATATCTATACGCATCCAACCCCGGTAATTCTATGCACATATTTCATACATCTTAGATTCCCCGGTATGTTTGCTCTCAAAACTTAAATGTTAGAGAGGGACTTTCAATATACGTGTGCCAGGAGACTCAACGAAAATACACCTACCTCTTTCGACTGCTGACTAATATCTGAGCGATAATGGTGGTGGTGGGTGTATGCAACGCCGTACTGGGTTTGTAAACGCCGCGAGTACCGACAGGCAGTCGTGGCCGGATGATCGCGTGGTTGCAACACTGTCTACTTCAAATATCTAATAAAGCGCACATAGACGCAAAACATATGTATATAGAATTGAAAGTGTTGCTGCATTGGGCTCACATTAAAAGTAGAGTCAGAGTCTCATTATTAACGTTTATTGATTTAGATAGATAGATAGTTTATTGTCATTGTATAGATCATGTTACACGATAAAAGACTTGTCAATATGAATTTGAGGCTCATATAAGCGTTTGAGCAAATATGCCGGAAAAATACTTATAAGTAAAGAATAAATAAGGACATTACATTACAAAAAGGTAAACATTTTAACAGGTTAAATCACAATATAGCTACAGCGCAATAATGAAAGAACCCGACACTTAATTCCTCGAAGCTCCATTTAACCGGATGAGGCACAGCCGAAAAAAAATAGAAGTGGGATAGAAGTTTCGTCATTAAACTAACGATCAAAGCTGTGGACTGCTAGCATAATGCACACAGCAGATAATAAGAGAAAACTTGAGCAGCATAAACATGCCGCGGTTTAAGCTGGATTCCTCCACAAACATTTTCTGAAATGCTTACTTTCACCCCGCTTAAAGGGTTTGCTGCATAATTGGCTGTGAGGTCTATGCTAAACATCTCCGGAATTTGTTTTATATGAACTGATTTTAATCAACAGCCGAAGCTCTCAAGGCAGTTTATTTCCCCCTTCGAATTGTATACTTTCGTGGTTTGTATACAACACATATTAATATATCGGTATCTGTATACAGGGTGTTGCTTGATGATATGCTGTAATTATAACAACGCATTCCTGAACAAACTTCGAGTAGAAAAATTTATATAAACATGTGTCCTAAAAATCTGGTGTCCTTTATAAGAATGTTGTATTTTCATTAACATCTCAAAGATCCTTGTTCCAACTTTGTTTAACTTTGACAGTGTGTTCATTGCAATAAGTGGCTAAGTTAGCACTAACCAGCATATAATTATGAATTCCAGTGTTGTCCCGGAAAACAGTCTCTCGAATAGTATTGAAAAAAGCATTTACGCCAATGACTAAAAAACCTTATTTTTAATTAAGCGGATAAAAAAGCAACTTTTTTGTCTCTTGTTGTCTCTTCATATCTCACTTCGTTTTCCAGGAAAAAAATTAAAAGACTTCATGTGAAAAATTGTTAAAAGGAACGGAAATTAACAACAATTTAACAGAAAAAATTGCAAATAATATTGGAAATGTCTACCTATTACTTCTATTCAGGCTTCTGCCCTGATATTTTAATAATTCTTGGACATATACTAAGTGACATATAAATCCGAACACCCAGTTTAAATGGTTTTATTTTAATAAAATTTTGTATAAGTACTTAATGAAGCATAATAAGTAAATGATAAAAATTTTACCTTTAATAATGTGTGGATGCACCCTGATGTACTACGCATTCTCCAACACGCCTAGGCATGCTTCTGATCAGGTGGTCAATGTCCTTCTGTGGTATCTCATTCCAGGCAACCACCAACTCCTCTCGAAGTGCTTCTAGAGTCTGAGGAGGACGTTGCAAATTGAGCAATCTCCTACCCATCATATCCCACACGTGCTCAATTGGGGATAAGTCGGGAGATCTTGGTGGCCCTGGTAACAATGTGACATCATTATGTTGAAAGAAGTCTATTGTGACTCTTGCAACATGTGGTCTTGCATTATCTTGTTGGAAAGTTAGATCTGCCAGGGTGTCAAGATAGGGTAAAAGATGGGGTTCTAGAACTTCGTGGATATAACGCTGCGCGTTCATGTTACCTCTGATGAAGATTAGAGGCGACCTGGAACCATAAGCTATATCACCCCAAACCATAACTCCAACAGTGTGATGAACATGTCTTTCAACAAAAAACTGTGGATTCCTCCTTTCACCACGTCGCCTTCTAACCCTGGCGCGACCATCGTGCATGCCTAAACAAAATCGAGACTCGTCACTAAAGACAATACTGTTCCATTCCTGATCCCAGAGTGACCGTTGTTTGCACCACTCAAGGCGATTACGTCGCTGTTCTCGAGTTAAAGGGAGGACCCAGTGTGGCCGGTATGAAAACGAGCCAAAACTTCTCATTCGTCGGTAAACACTTCGCATGCCAATAGGTCTTCCGTGTTCTGCAAACCATTCATCTGCAATGGACCTGGTAGTGGAGAAACGGTCCCTTAAGGCCAATAATCTTAGGCGGTGATCTTCACGGTCTGTTGTTCTACGGCGGCGTCCAGTGCCCCTCGCTCTTTGCGTACGGCCTTCTCGAAGCCATGCCTGACAACACCTAACCACAGTGTCTACACTTCTTTGCACTCTAACTGCAATTGCCCGAAAAGAAAGTCCAGCTTCCCGAAGTTCCACTATACGGCCCCTATCAAACTCACTAAGTTGACGAAATCGTACAGGTCTCCGTACTCTAGGCATCGTAACCGATCGTAAAGGATGTCAAGAACCAAAATCCGCCAACGTTGATTCTTTACTGCGGCTGAAATATTCATTTTTAGAGCGTTAGTGAATTAAAAAAAAGCAGTATAAAAACCGGAATGTCCAACTGATAAGGCTGAAAATTGTTTCACTTGTTATTTACAGTAAGATAAATACATTCACCAACTTTTATTAAAATAAAACCATTTAAACTGGGTGTTCGGATTTATATGTCACTTAGTATATAATGAACTTGTTTTTATTTTTCTCCAAAAACAAAGTCAGATACAAAGTAATACTAAGAGACAAAATGGTGATATCATCAGCTGCTTAATTTATGAAAACATTTTTTTGGCGTAAAGCTATGTAAAAAATTATACAAAATTTCATCACGCATATTTTCTGAGATAATCACGTTATGTAAAGCTAATTGGGAACAGCGCAAAAAGCGCTACCGTGTGAAATGTGATATATACTCGTATCTGGAATCGACCTTAAAAACCCCGTCTGGTTATATTGAGGATGTATTACTTGCATACAAATAAATGTCAAACTATACTGCCTACCCTTGAGGTTGTTTGAAAGTCCAAATATGATTAAGTATGAATAGCCACTTAATAAGAAATTGGTGTGGTATTTTATTGAGCAAATATAAGTTTGAAGGCGATAAATCTCACCAAATACGGCGTGTTATTAAGGAGTAACGTGTACAGTACCAGATTGAGATTGGTCCAGTTAGGGTAAAATTGAAGTATTATAGTTGATAGATATTGATCAAATATTTATCCAACTCCCCAAATCAACCCCATTCCTACAGGCATTTGTGGAATGCAAAGATTAAATAAGACATTCTTGTTGGCACTGACATAAGGACATCTATATTATGGTAGACCCCAACAGATTACAATTTCGGTGAACCAGGTTGTTATTTGAGTATAAAGTTACACTTTCTGCCGTAAGAGAAGAACAAGGTTAGCACTTTCAAAAGGATGTTAAGGTTATTGAACGGAGAGACGACAATAATGAAGGCGAGCTGAAATTTTGATGGCAGACTTCAGCTCTTTTTTAAAGGGATGTGAGCCGAAGGGATCCATAAGACAAAACAATAGACTGAAGGAATAAAGAAACCATGACTTTTAATTTGGTTGGTCTCTTTGAGATTATTTTTAACTACTGTTGTTGTTTTTTAAGTAAAAATTTAAATTTACATGCAATAATTTTTGCCAAAAAATTCTAAAATATTGACGTGACAATAACAGTAAATTTCAACGTGCTAGATATTTATGCAATAACATGACCGTCGGAAGGTGAAAGAAAAATTTTAATTCCGAAGCCATGTGTAACCTTCCAAAAATGACACTTATGTCAACGTAGCTTGTCGCCCACAGCAATGATTTAAATCGATTTGAAAACAGCATGTAAATGTCTACAACTGCTCTGGTTTCTGGGCCACCAGACCTGACTGACTAACCACAGATACTGGCGTTGTAGTGACTATGACGTAATGGCGACCTGAATCAAATCCTAAGTAAATATTGTAACATCTTTCGTAAGTGACACGAAACGACAGTGAGCTTATTGTCTTGAATTTGGAAATATTTCGCGGTAACGATTACAATACTTCCGTAGCTGATTGACGCGAGGAATCCACAATACACCTAATATTAGTAGAATATGAATGCCTCTGCGGCATATTAGTAGAAATGGGAGAAGCCTCCTTTTGTAGATTCTCGATATCCTCGAGACAAGGGACCGGTCATATCGGCCAGTTCTGGATGTGGGAAGTTCGACTGGGTTGGAAAGGGAGGCCGAAGCCAGGAGGGTCTGTCTGGAAGGCATATCGCATGGCGGCATCATGGAAGAGATCTCTGAGGAGCAAAGCCCTGTTTTGTAGCGGTAGAAGAGAGCTATATCGCCGACAGCCCGCCGGTGCGAAAGGGTGCCAAGACTGTATGTTAGAGAAGAGTCATCGATCAGTCGGACAACCCTCCTCTAGACATCATCGAGCATTAATAATAAACTCGAGGCTAGGTCTTATCTGGGCCTTGTATAGAGTGAGGAGGTCATGCGGGGAAAATAGCCTATCTTTTTCCCAGCAGCAGCCGCTATTGACGAAATGTGATAATGTCATATCAAGTTGTCGGTGATCCGGAGTCCGACCAACCGAAATGAATGACTTTTTGGCAAAACTCGACCATCCATCGAAACCGGACTAAGCTGTACAAGATTGTTGCGTCCCCAAGCAGTGATAACCTCCAGGTCTCTAGTGAAGGAGGAAGTCGCTGCTTGTCTTCTTTCCAGCTCACCGGCAGAAATCTGCTTGCCGCTCTAAGTTCCTGCACTTAGAGTGCTGCCAACAGCAAACCTGTAAATTGGGTTGATCGTAGGAAAAGAAGTCATTGATATGGGCGAGGAACAATGTCGGAGCTAAGACCTATCCCCGGGGAACACCCGCATTGACGTTGTAGGATGTGAGAACCCCTTAATTACGACTGATATCTTGCGATCAGAGAGAATGTCGGCCGCCCATTTGCAAAGCATCTCTGGAAGTTTGCATAAGAGGGCAGCGTGCCATAGCTGACCGAATGCTGCCGTGATATCAAGAGCAACGACATGAGCATCACCATAAGACTGGATGAGTTTACTGAAAAATTGCGTGACGTAAGCTAGGAGGTTCCATCTGGATTGCTGGTGCCAGAAACCATACTGCCTGTCGCTAATCAAGCTGTGACGTTCGAGGTAGTCCAGAAGCTCGCGATTTATGCACTTCTCCATCACTTTACTCATAACAGAAAGCAGGGCTATATTCCTGTAGTTTTAAGGGTCGGTCTTAGATCCCTATTTTGGGATGGGTTAGACATGAGGAAATTTCCAGTTTTCTGGGAAGGTTCCGGATTCGTAAGATATCTGGAAGAGACGCAAAAGAACTGGAGCAAGCTCCTCTACACACCTCTTCAATACAACGACAGGACTCAAATCCGGACCAACTTTGTTGGTGTTGAGCCTTACGGTCTTATGACTGAAGGCTACTTCCTGCATAGTGTTCTTTTGAATCGATGGCACTCGGGCGTTGGGAAGAGAGTTAGGTTTTTTGAAAAGCCCTAAACAAATGAAAATTTGTAAGAACTAAATCTGGCGAATATGATGAGCGGGGTAGTACTTCCCACCCTAAATCCAATATTTCTTAAGCGAACGGGTACAATCCTCGAGGAAATAGATCTGAGCGTGTCTTGTACGCTTTTTTTCTATTAGTTTAGCTTATCACTGTAACTGCTCTACGTATAGTTTAGCTGTTACCATCTGGTTTACTTTGAGCACTTCAAATATAATTAGTCCTTTGCTTTCCACCTACTTGAGTTTTGGTTTTGCGGTTTACTTTTACCGAGTCTCAAGTGATGATATCGTTAAGTCAAGCTGTCATCGAGAAATCATGTCTAGGCAAACATGTAAGCGCATTCGTCGATGTTCAGTGGACCCCACTGCCAACTTTCCACACGTTCCCTATAGAAGCAGTCTCCTTCTATAAGCTGAAGTAATTCGTCGTTATTTACCTCTGAAGGGCGTCCCGACCGATGTTCACCTTCATATTTATAATTCCCTTTAGCATGCTTTGTATATCAATTGTACACTGTCTTTTGACTTGACACATATTTATTGAATGTTTGGCATATCCGTTTGTAAGATTCTCTTGCTCTTAATCCAGTGCGGATATCAAACAATACACAACAGTGCAGTTGCACATGCGTACGCTAACGTTATTCGTCATTTCCACAGTGTGACAAGATAAAATTGCTCCAACATACTACTCGAGCGACGAATAACTATACCCTACGAGTATTCGTAGTCCATTCACTCCCCGGTACAACAAAGATGCAGCGCGGCAAAGCGGCAGCCGCCTAAGCGTTGCGATAGCTATTGGTCACCCGGCCATAAAACTACGAACAAGTGCATGATTGCACAGGATAGAACTCAGGCTCGGGTTATCGCCGGCAGTTGCTGTTCATATTCGCTGCATACATAGCGTGTTCTTATAGGTTCGGATGCCGTCTACGGATACAGCAGATGAAACTGAGAATATTTCTCACAATGCTTCCTTCAGCCATGCTTCCTCTTGGGTGATGTCTCCCCCCGAAAACGTGACAAGAAGGGACATTTGAATATTCAGGCAAAACAAATTGTCCTTAACGTTTATAAGAGCATCATGAAATGAAAATTCATGATATTGAAAGACGTGTGGCGAACAAAACAGGCTTATGTCCTAAGACAATTTTCAACATTGTTAAAGAATATAAAAAAAAATTGCCTCCATCACACAAGAGGCTAAATTACACGAAGCTATTGGATGCAGTTGATAACTTTGATCGGAATGCCATAAGACGCAAAGTCCGTCAGTTTTTTGAAAGGCAGAAGCTTCTTACCATAGACAAAGTATTACAGGAGGTTAATAGTGATGAAGGCTTACCTTCTTTCAAAAGGAGCACATTCTACAGTTTACTCAAGGAACTTCACTTTGAGTATAGAAAATGGGGCAGAAATAGTATTTTGATGGACTGCCAAGAGATTATTTTATAGAGAAGAAATTAAAATTAATAAAGAAATACCGCGACTAGGGCAGGAAGATTTACTTGGATGAAACCTGGATAAATGCAGGACATACAAAACCGAAAGTATGGGCTGATTCTACAATTATACCACTGGTTTAAAGAATCCGTCAGGTACGTGTGTATCTAACCAATTCGACATTTGTGTTGTAAAAATGGTGTCAAGTAGACTGAGTCTATGAGTGCACGCTAAAACTTAATTACACTAAACTTAGCCATATCTGGTAGATTATTAGTTTTATTGAATACTACGTGAAATAATTATTTCCAGGGCAAGGAAAACGATTTGTTATCTGTCTCACTGGCAGTGAAGATGGCTTTGTGCCCACTGCCCTATGGGCAATTCAGTCAAAGAAAACGACCAACTACCATGAAGAAATGGACGGGAGTTCATTTGAACGATGGCTTGAAGAAACGCTCCCAAAGCTTGACGACAATGCCGTCATTGTACTTGATAATTTTGCATACCACACTAGAAAACTAGAAAAAATTCGAACAGTGTCCACAAGAAAGGCAGAAATTTAACAATGGCTGCTATCAAAAGACATTAGTTACAATGAAAATATGATCAAAGCAGAACTTATCCATCTATTGAAGCAGCACAAATATAAATATAATCATAATGTCATTGACGAAATGTCTACGTAAAAACCAAAATAAGACCGTTTTAAGGCTATCCCCTTATCACTGCGAATTAAATCCCATTGAAACGATTTGGGCAAATATAAAAAACTATGTGGCTTCAAACAATAGATCATTCAAGTTTTCTGACGTGAAAAATTTGTTTTATGAAGCTGTCGACAGAGTGACGGCAAACCATTGGAAAGATTGTATCCGTCACGTTCAACAGACAATCGAAACAAAGATGTGGGATCTGGACAACATGTTCGATGTTCAAATTGAACCTGTAGTAATTAATATTAACCACTTGGACGATGATTCAAGTACCTCCAGCGCATAAGGAATTGTGAAAAGTATGTGCACATCTTTCTATAAAAAATAACCATTTATTCTGTTAGATTATTCCAAGACCATTGAGGAAAATACGGACCTGTACAATCTTGCTTTTGGGCATGTTGTGTTTTGTCTGGAAGTAAATGGACTACGAATGGGGTATAAACATGCATAGACTTATCACTATTTACAGACAAGACAAAAAAATTAAATCACAAATTGCTGGGTGGTGCAACAACCCGTTATTTACATAGTAAGTTCCGTACAAAATTGTAATTATCCTTGGTATCCGTCTTGTCGCTCACGAATGCTGCATCCTCTCGCTGAACGCCACTCGAATGGCGGTAGGTGGATGCACGAGAGGCCGTTTTTGTTCTGAAGCTTCCGAGTGGAAATCATTATAACAAACACTCAACAGACTCAACATCGAGATTTTGTAGCCTGTTGAAACGCGTTCCATTTTCCTTTTGCATTTAATTTAGCCGCGAGTACATAGAAGCCTTCCTTTATACATGCTGAGTATGGGATACAAGCGTTAATTATCATTTCCTTAATTTTATGAGCAAATGCACCCATATATATGAACATCCAGGCCCCCACTAGCTGAAATGAATTTACTGCAAATAGGGTTATTACGCATCATGAAACAAGTACGTATAGTGACCTAGTGTTTCCTTTGAATTCTACTTCCCATGCCCACTGCTGAGGAAGTATCGTAATCGCAGAAGATTTAGAAAATGATATGTTTTTTGGATTTTATTCTCGTGTTCATTACGAAAAACAATGTCACTCATTTCCCTCGGTGTGTCTGTCTGCCTGTCCGCTATACCTAGCCCCTGTATAACTTGAAAACTTTGTTGTTTTTGAAAATCGGTCCAGGGGCTTTAGAGAAAAACACCAAAGACGAAAAAATAAAAATCATGATCCTGATCATTATCGAAAACCATTCGAAAAACAAATTTGAGAGGAGGTTGTAGGGTATTGGAGAGTGTATATTTGAATTTCTTGGAAGCGGTAAATTGTACAAACTTATTACAAATATTTCACACATCATGGATTTCCTCGTATACATGTTCTGCTTGCGCTCCCGAAGGAAGACCAACCTTGATAAATGTTTTGGTATTAACGCCACGCTGCTGGGCTTGACCAGGTTAGGTATCGGGAGAGGCGACATTGCCAGATTTAATACCGGTGGGGCAGCTAAATGATGTCCATGGAGTAATTGTATGGACGTATGGACCTGTTTGACTGATTGTTTGATTCCTCTGTTATACAAGCTCGTAACTAACACTTTCTCTCAGAGGGTCCACCTTGTGCTGAACATAATCCTTTATGAAGTGATGACGGCGTTGCGTGGGAAGCGCAAAGACAACCCACTTGTCGACATTTTTCAAATAGGAATCTTCACCTTCGCATCACACTAACAAATGCCCGCGCACAGACGCGATTACATATGTATCTGTGAGGAAGTTGGATATATCAAAGTGATGCCGGTAGTTTTAGTGTGACCCGCACAAAAACGGTGAAATAAACTATACACGACATAACCTATATTGAAGTCTTGTCTATTTTTGGCCAAAATTCTAGAAGTTCCTACCGAATCTCCATCAGAGTGCAAAATTTACAATGCATGCACATGCGGAATGCATCGAAATAAATAAAGTAGTTATATCCTTACATGTTCTATTAAAAAATCAATTTTTTGATATTTTTCAAAATTGGCGTGTGATAAGGTAGTAAATGCATACCGATAACATGTCTCACGGGCAGTTGTCAGACTTGAGATAATTCTTTATACTTCATATATTATAAATATATATATATATATATATATATATATATATATACAGGGTGACTTCGAAGTTGAGTCATTTATTTTAACAGTGAGTAGATCTGATCAAAAGAAATGTTTTTTTCCTTTACCATTTTTCTGGTAAAATTAAAGTAACAAAGTTATAGCCCTTTGGAAGTTTGAGTACCGCCCTGCCTATTATATGCTCGTGTTTGGCGACAACGGATATAATGCGCCTGACCGGTTCATCGCATCGGAAACAAAAAAGCGAAAGAATTTGAAACGTTTATCACGATGTTTTTCGTCAGTCGATAACGCGTAAGTGAATAGTAGTGTGTTGCGTGGCTCAAACGAAATCAAAAATGGCACATGTTTACGAAAATGCTGAACTTGTGGACATGATTCTTATTTACGGGGGGGCAGTCTTCACAAAATGCTCCCGGATGCATCACGGATTTATGCGAATCGGTTTCCAAATCGAGTGCAACCAACCCCTCGTGCCTTTGTTAATGTAGTACAAAGGGCTCGTGAATCAGGTGACTTAAGACCTCACAGGTGAGGGCATGCTGCTCCAAGACCGCACGATCAAATACAGGTCCGCACTGAAATACTTGTCGGGAGGATACTTTATTAAACAAGGTAACATTTTTTTTTTATTTTTTATTTTATTTTTACACACATATTTTGGTTTATCTTCCTTCTACAATCATTATCTGAAAATTGATGACAACTTCAAAGTCACCCTGTATATAAGTATATAACAAAAATAGGAAAATAATGGGCAAAATCCGCAAAAAGTGGATTCGAGCCTAAAATAGGATAGGTAACCCGAGCGATACGTATTTCTGCTGGTTGGCTTCATCAGGCCCGAAATGAATGCACATATGCAACTACAAAAGTAGATACACATGCCCACACATCCGGATACGGGTGTAACCTGAGGAAACGAAGATGGAGAGGAAAAAAATACACACGAAGGCCACAACAAGAGCCAACCTACACATTGTAGTATAAAATGGCTAGAAGACCTTGAATCTTCAAGGCGACAAATAACCACAACCACGCGGCCGGTTATAGCCACTTGCTGTGGTACTTCAAGCCCAAGATCCCAAGATCCTTTGGGTATATAAGTATACATATATATGACTTCGAAGTTGAGTCATTTATTTTAACAGTGAGTAGATCTGATCAAAAGGAATGTTTTTTCCTTCAACATTTTTCTGGTAAAATTAAAGTAACAAAGTAAAGCCCTTTAGAAGTACCGCCCTGTCTCAATAATAATATTATGTGCTCGTGTTTGGCAACAACGGATATAATCCGCCTTATCCGTTCATCGCATCGGAAACAAAAAAGCGAAAGAATTTGAAACGCTTATCCACGATGTTTTTACTACAATTTTATTCAGTTGTATTCAGTCAATGTGTCAGTCGGTAACGCGTGAGTGAATAGTGGTGTTTGTTGCGTGGCTCAAACGAAATAAAAAATGGCACATGTTTACGAAAATGCTGAATATAGTACAAAGGGCTCGTGTATCAGGTGACTTAAGACCTCACAGGGGAGAGCATGCCGGTGCTCCAAGACCGCACGATCAAATACAGGTCCGCACTGAAATACTTGTCGGGAGGATACTTTATAAAACAAGGTAACATTTTTTTTTTAATTTTTTATTTATTTTTACACACATATTTTGTTTATCTTCCTTCTACAATCATTATCTGAAAATTAATGACTCAACTTCAAAGTCACCCTGTATATATATATGTATATTTCATCTAATGTCACAGTCATACATTGGAGCCAACGTTGGCGCTGACGTGGTATGATATGCTATGATGGCCAACATAGGCCAATGCGCATTCGTTTAACGCTTAGTAGGTACGGCAAATGGTAAATTTTTACAAGAAGACACAAGTTTGTTTTAAGGAAAACTGACAACAAAAGCTATTTTAATTTTTGGAGTAACTGTTACTGTCTTTCGTCTGGTATTTTTGCACCTCTCGTTATTTTATTTGCTTTATTTAAGTACAATTTATGAAGATCAATTGCGTTATCACTGATATATAACACAGTTCTTTTTTCATTATATTGACTCAAATCCCCAATGTCGGGTGTTTATTAAATAATCACAATATTTCAAAAATTCATACCTATTGATTTTTGCTCTTGTTATAGGGTGAAATTTGTTGCATGTATCGCGTTCTGGTAAAGTTACAACGAATTACCGATAACAAAAAGGTTCTTTGAATACTTATAAACACCTGTTTATTTTCATTAAGATTTGAATATTGTTAAATCTGTCGCTAATAAATTATCAGCTCAAACCTCAAGAGATAATTCCTCAAGCGACTTTAAAGATGATGAGTTTATAATTATATTTAAAGATAGGTCCGATAACACAAGCCTGTAAAAAATTAAGGCCGATATTCGTAAGACAGACCATGATATTTCTATGTATCCTTTGTCCTCCGTCATCAGAAAAGTTCCTATGTGTCTCTAATTCACCCACGAAACCAAAAACTACCCCTAGAAGACGTGAAAATTGAGTTTCCTTTGACACATGCTGGAGCATGGTATTTTCATATATTTTTCGATAGCGAATCCGAATTTGTGGTTGAAAATATTCCTACATACCTCAACTTCACCTCCTCGTCCAAAAGCTACCCCTAGGAGAGGTGACACTTGTCGTTTGAATACCAAATGCTGGGGCATGGTATTTTCACGTATTTTTCGATGCTTAATCCAAATTTGGGGACAACAGAAATTTTATATCAGTGGAATTCGCCTCAGAGATTACAAGCTACTCCTAAAATCGGACCAAAAATTGAAATTCGGATGCCATATGTCGAGCCATGGTAATCCTATGTATTCATCAGCGCTGAATCGGAATTTGGATTGAAAAATTCCATCTTCCTTACATAATACTCTTGATGCCGGATGAGATTCGACTGATGGATTCTGAGTCGTTGTATTGTTAGATGCGTACTTAGGCAGCTTGATGCACGATGGTTCTGACCGGAAACAGAAAATTTTTAAAAGATACGAATATCATGCTATGTCTCATGGATCTTGACCCTTATTTCTGTGTGGGACTGGCAATGCATCGTTTTCAGAGTACGAGCTGATTAACTCTTTTATCGATTTTTCGCAAAAATGTTACATCAGGTTCCGTTTTTTGTTGACTTCTGTCGTATACAGATGTGTCGTAGAAAGCCTTGATGACAGAAGATACACGTCAATAAAGACGAAAAGCACAAAGGAAAATACTTTAAGGGATATAAAATCCTCCATAGAACGTTTTACTTAAATGATTTTTTCGCCAATGCGTCTATCCTGCTAACTTCCAAAGAGAATGGCAGAATCAGCTGACGGCATCTTCCAGAACCTGTCTGAAATGGCCCAAGGCATAAGGGACATAAAAAGTTTTAAAATTTTGCGCCTCAAAGAAATTAAGTGTTATAAAGACCTGTGTAGCGCTCGCATGCAAAGTACCTCTTAAAAGCTATCTCTTGAAACTGTACAATCTGAAGCTAATGAAAAGTTACATCGAAAACAGTAATTAAGCCAGTCCGTAATGGTCGGTCAAAGAAATGATAAAATGGCATCCTGTACAGATCTTCTAGGTAATGTAACCAAGTGAACAAAGAAAAAAGGAAAAACTTGAAGAGTAATCAGATGATGTCAGTTTAGATCATTTTATGTAGGGCATTTTAATAGGCTTGTATCCCGAAACATTTTACCTATCCTAATACCCATGGTTCAGATGCAGTTTACATTAAGGTCAAGCGTATCTGACGCAGACTTGTGGGAGACAACCCTAGCTTAACTTGTGGCTGTGAACAAACTTTGATAAAAGCTGTAAGTAAATTGTGTATAATATAAGCATGGGGGGGTTGGGACTGAAAATTCATATGTAATACAAGGTCGGATAACTAACACCACCCGAACACATAAATTCCTTCTCTGAATATTAACTTAGTGAAATGGTGGAAGGTGTAAAAATAAACATTTTACCAGCATTCTGTAGAAGGTTCAGCCGATACACCAAATCGGCAAAAAAGCACATGAAGAAATACCTAAACATGGACTTTGGGGTACATGGACTGTATCAATTTTGAAATTTGAATTTCAAAAGCGATCCGTTTCATGCTTTCAAACAAACAACAACCTTATGATGACCTGCTATTACTGTGGAAGCTAAATTGGCTCCCATATAAGACGAACCAGGCAAAGATTCAGTGAAAGCATGAGATAAAAAATTTTTGGTGCGGATTTTAACCCAGGAGATAGAGCTTCTGTAATATCGAAAATTGAAACGTCTGCATACAAAAAAACAAGATACGTTCAATAAGTAGGTCAATCACAGGACACTTTTGATGATAACAAAAGGAAACAAACTACTAAACCCATGAAAAAGAAGAAAACCTTTCGCCACCATTATTTAGGTGGTTTCATTAAAAAATTGTATAGGTGATGGTTGAGCATCACATGCTAAATGCAGGAAAAGTAAAGCAGCAACAAAAATTAGAAGGTGTTTGTTATTCAAGTTTTTCAATGACCTAACATTTTAACACTGCGCAAGTGTCATTTAGAGGCCCGAGAAAATACTCGTAATTGTGGATCGTTTTACAACGGAGGGAATCTTCTGAATCATGCCAACGTACTAGGTAGTTCTCTAATTTGTTATGATTATTGAAATGGTGGAATGGTACATCTCCATGGCGATCGTTACCAAATGTGAACTTTGCATATGGCGAGACACGTTTTTCTAATATTCTCATGATTTCTCGCAATACGGATATCCGAGAGGGAAGCGTTTGGACATTATTGTTTTTAAACGTAATTCCCGTACTTCTACATTCTGGTAATATGAATATGCATTATATGTTTCCAAATGTTATGGCTTTCATTTGATAACAGCATAAGTAACTATTGCAACACCCAGCCCAAAAACATTTCCCAGGAAGATGTCAAGAAGATTTTGTATCTGTGTTGCAATTTTAAACTGCAATGTTTGATGATCCAGTCTTCCAATACTTGAGCATTGAGCCAGTGTTTTCGGATGCATTCCCATAGATAAAGATAGCTCAAAGCTTCAAGATTGCATTTGGGACTTTTCATACGTTTTCCGAAAGAAATTTCGTACTTCAATACCTACACTTTATACAACCACCCTAAAAAGCCTTACCTGCCAGCCAACCGCATCTTGTTGTTCCTGTAAATAGAAACTGCATTAGTGTGCTTCGTATGTGGTATTGTGGTGAAAGATGACCCGAAATTTGCCATACACAAATGTGACTCCGTTGAGAAATCGAAACAATAGAAAAATAATATGTGAAAACAAGGCCCTTGAAAGTTATTTATATAGGTACAACACAGGTCTTCAATTAAAAAATAACAAAATCAATCAGTCCCTAAAAGCTGCTTTTGATGATGCTATACACCTAAAATAACCAGAGACTTACAAAATATATAAAAATAATGTATGGAACTTTTGAAAATGTTAGTATCGTCTAAAAAAATATTTACTAGGTGAACGAAATGCCTCCAGGAATATTTTGGAATCGTATTTGGAAATAGGAAATTCAAATATAACGCGATTTAGATATAGGATATTGAATTCGCCAACCAATAGACCATGGAAACACTGAACATAGTTACCCAAAAAAAATTTAACACCTTTGAATATAAAAATACGCAGGTTATTAGCATAAGAAGATATTCAACAGATGGGTTGGGGGATCGGCCTGAATCTTCGAAGGAAAGTACGTCATGAGCAAGTATAAGTTTTGTGTGAGACTTCAGCTCAGTTATTTTTCAAGGATCTGTGCGAAAGCAGTTGATGAATAGAGTTGTAAAGTTACGATAAATAGGACAGAGGACCGTCAAGCAGTCGAAAACTAAATATCTCCAAAGCGAACTAGCAACGGTTTTCTATGACTATATGCAAGACAGCCTGGAATCAGCATATCTGCTTTCCGTAGACATGATTAGGTTCACGCTGTTTCGTGCTCATTAGCAACTTATCATTGCTGTATAGGTTCATGTTTGAAGATGAACGGGAGCTAAACAGATGGAGGATGTATCTATTTATGCATATATGCATAGAAAGTCATTCCTGATTTGCTTTATGAATATTTAGCATTTCGACTCTTGACGGTGGACCGTAATGGTGGTGCAAAATATTCTATGCATCACGCAGAACGTTGAGAAGTTATGAGCCAGACGACGCGACGTAAGGCTTCTGTGTCATATTCATCTTATGTGATGAGGATGTGAATCAGCTTGGCAGATCCTTGTACACAAGTTTTTGAGTTTTCCATAAGTCCATACCCGCTTGTTTGCTTCCAGTTCGTCTGTCTCCAAGACTAGACCTATAAAGCACTGAAGAGTTGCCAATGAGTACGAAGCAACGCTGTCTGTGGTTTGACAAGGTTAGATAGACGGCAGGCGAACGTGTCTATTTCAACTATAAAAAATATAAACACCTGTTAGAGATGTTATGGTGCTTTGCTAATTTTGCAACACTTTTCTTTAACGAACTTTAACAAACCAACAAAAAGGATAATCTGTAACAGATGTTGTTTGTATATTTTGAAAAAAATATAAAATATAAACAATGCCAGCCAAGTCACTTGGGTGATATAGACAACAAATAGAGTGGCATTGACTAGAATCTATTTAAACTGTATCAAAAATGTGCAATGCGCGAAAAAGCATAATACATTATGTATTCAATACAAAAATATGTTCGATCTATATTTTAAATTTTATTTTCCCTAAGTTCTGCACATGAGGAAGAACATATTAGCACCTAGACTATACCTACAGTCACGGAATTATCGACAGATCCGAGCTGGGCCTCCTTCTGAATAAAGGACTCTGAGAAACGACACTCAAGGGATTATGAAATTGCTGAAAAGGGGCAAAAGTGTGTTGAGAAGGTAGACAGATAACAAGAGGGTTGTTCGTCTTTATTCGCGAGGAAGAAGCGAAGTTATATATTGAAAAAGTGCCATGCCATCGTTACGTAATTCTAATACATATATACATATTTGAGATCTGCAATGTCGATTGCATAGAAGTCGTACTACTATGAGAATTCGATTATCTATCTATACTATAAAATATTATGTAACAGATTGACAAGTGTGAGGACTGTATATATCGCTTTTAGAGAGAAGAAAAATACGAGTTCTAGGTTGCAGTTACACTCCCATGTTCCGAATCGAAAAGTTCGATGCTGTCAGTCGCTTCAAACCAACCAATACAGACTAGGTACAAGGAGCCAGTCAAGGATTTGTTTGCCTCTCAATTCTCATAGTTTGTGGTGAACATCAAAATGCACTTGATATAAGTCCCTGTTTTGATAGTTCCATCATTAATTTCATTTGTTTAGTGTTATTTTTTACAGGTGGTAGTGTTTGCAGATAATTGTGGAATTTCAAGTCATGGTACTTTCTAGATAATTTGCAAAGAGCGGCACAAGCCTAATGATTGTAGATGTATTGAGTGGTAAGATGTATTCTGTTAATACAACGCTGTCACTTTGGTAGGATTGGTAGACAAACTAGTGAACAGTACGCACCAAAACTACGCAATTTTGGCGACAAACAATGGAATGCATATAGGCCTAGCTTCTTGTAATATACGAGGAGCATGCTGTATATTTGGAGATGCGCACTACTGTACTAGTTAAAACCGGCAACAGTACACACTATTAGAAAGATCAGTCCTTTATTAGTAAGTCGCCGCATTCAGTTTATTTGCAAGCGTCTTACACTGCACGTGGGGTAAGCAAACTTAAGATGAAACATGGAATTGTCTCGAGAGAGTTATCGCGCTATTATTTACTATGACTCTAAAGTCGGTTTAACTGAACATCAATAAATGGAAAGGTTACAACAGGCATGTGGTAATGAAGCTCCGTCCCGGGCAAGTGAATTTCGCTGGTATACCGAATTTGAAAAAGGGCGTGTTTCATTGGCTGATGAAGAACGGCCATGTTCTAGTGTGACTCCAGAAAACGTTGCTAAAGTTGAGCGACTAATTAAAGAAGATTCTCGCTGCACACCATTTTGCATGATGATCTTCATTCAAAAAAAGTTGTTGCAGACGTGCAATCCTGCATCACGACAATGCCTCTAGCCACACTGCCCATCTACCTGTAGACTGTTTACGCCAGCGCCACACAAAAATGCTAGAACATCCGCCTTATTCGCCAGATTTGGCGAAGTGTGACTTCTGGCTCATCAAAATTAATATTTGATTGCATCAAAGTTTTGCAATTTATGGATAATTACACTCCGCTGTGTCTAGGGACCCAAAACAGGGTCACTTCATTAGATCGGGTTAAGCTCCCAAGAACAGTGGTGCATCACCGAGTTTATACTCGGTGATGCCACTGCAGTCAGCCGCTTGACTGTTGGAGCATACGAGGTCTGTAAATTGAGTATTGAGATTGGTTTTTTATTTTTTCACTTTTAAAAGTAGCTTCCTTCTGAAGCCACATAGCGTTGGAGACGGTTCTTCCACTCCTCATAGCAGTGCTGGAACTCGACTGACCTTGAGGTGATTTTTCAACTTCGGTAAGAGAAAAGTCACGAGGACTCAAGTCAGGTAAATAAGGAGAGGCTGAGGCACAACTGAAATGTTTTTACTGGCCAAAAACTAATTTATTGACATTGCTGTGTGACAAGGAATATTATCGTGATGCAACACCCAGTTGTTCCGGATCTGATAAACGCTGGGGTGAGTAAAATCGACCATTCTGACTGTCAGCCGTCGATCTGAATGCACAAGCTTCCGGATTCTGTCGATATTTTCATCGGTTCTTAAAAATGAAGGTCTTCCGCTTCGTGGTTTTCTTCAATCGACTCTCTCCTTTCTGAAAATGCCATAAGCCACCAACAAACCTGGGCTCTTGACAAAACACTATCTTCCTAGGTCTGTTTCGCAAGTCTGAAGCAAAACTTAGCAGCACACCGTTGCTTGAAATTGATGTTACTAATTTTTAAAGCGCAATAGAAAAAATTGTTCCACAAAAAATATAGCTACGGACAACCAACTTACCCGAGTGAGTTCAAACTTGTAGTGAGGGCGGATCATATGTTCCGTTCGATGCACTGTTGTAGCACCTCTGAGTATGCCACCATTGAGATGGCAAATATCTTTATCTGAAAGGCAGTTGAGTAGGTTCCAAGTGCGTAGGTAAATTATCATACTACTTGATACTGTTTCCTTGGAAAAGGGTCCGTCAGTAAAATACACGAGGCTACACCAATTCTTCCCTCGTGAGGATGATGAATGAGATTTCTAAATCTGATCTTATGGTGTTCTTAACCCTTTCCACTCTTACTGCAAATATGTGAAGATTCTTTTCCGTCACATCCTTGAGCCTGGAGTGACCAACCACCGGTTCTCATGTCCAGTGGTGACAATTCCAGAGTAATGTCAGGGCATATCAATACCTAAGTACGTTACCTCCCACACATGCTTTCATACGTTGAACATTGTTTGCGAATAAAAAGTTGTTTTTGCATATGAATGCATGCGAAGCGCACATCCTAACTAATTTGTGTAATTTCTGAATTGGTTGTCGGTTGCTGTTATCAGAACGGATAAAAGGAGAAAGCATAATAAACTGTCCGGTCTACCGACAGAATAAATATTCTACAAAACTGATCGAAAACAGAAAACGTAAGATAAAATGTGATGAATGATTAAAAGTCAAATATAGCACTGCAGATACGATTCTGTTGGTGTTGAGCAGAGTGCAATCGAGTGAAGCAGAAACCTACTCTCACAGACTCAAAAGTCATGCACAGCCTGGCAGATCCAATTATGTTGATGTTGCGCCATAAGTGCGTAACGAAAAAAATATGTACAATATTGAGGCGTATTAATGTTGTTGAAAAACTTTTGTGTTTTTTTTTGCCTCCATATTGTGTGTAAAGTATAGCAGTTTTTTCAAAATTTGGTGAGAGTACTATATTGAACCTACGTTACCATTTTATCTCAAAACTGAAATCCTGAGAGCGCCATTGATGCATCGTGTTGAAAGCTATTGGTGCCAAGCTTTTGTATTCCAATTTATCGAATAGATCGGCTGACAGGTTCGCAGTTTAAACCAACGAATTCAAATACAAGGGCCACGCCCTATATACGTATATCGAGATACACAAAAACTAAAAACTATTTTTCAAAAACTAGTTTATTTATGTTCAAAGTATTCTCCTCCAAAATTGTGCACTTCTGTCGCCTGATCTCAAACAAATAAAATGCTTCTAACCAGTCAGTTTCTGGAATATCTTCAACAAACTGATTAATTGCTTGATCGATTTCCTCTTCGGACGAAAATGTTGAGTTTTCTATCACAAAAACTTATAGTAGTAAACTATTTGAATACAGAAGAAATTTTATTTTATTCAACACAAAATACTACAATTCGACTTTCCTTAACTAATTCACTCCGGTTCACACATTTTTTTAACACTAACTGCTACTGAAAATTGGGAATCTTGTTGCTATGAGTTGTGGCTAAAGCTGAACGACTGAATTTAGCTTTTGTTACTCATGTAGTTGTTTAGAGGGTAATTACCCCATACCCCATATCTCTCCCCTTGGTAGCGCCAATGCAATGTATGTACACCATTGTCCAACAGGACACAAGCACTCAATATCTGCGTTGCATTGGCACCTCGCCCTACAGCCCACATAGGGATTTACGCTGAAACAAAAGCAGAATAAGACTTAACAGTGTGTTTTTGTTTCATTCGAGTCGAGGATGTAACATATAAACTGGGCGGGCGGCTTCGGCATTTTGATCGGGAGCCAGAAAGCAGCGTATCGAAAAAATATTGATGCAGTGAATTGGTTGCCTGCCTGCCGTTCTCGTTTCTATGTTGGCGAATTGCTGCAAATTGGAAAACGGTGTCTAATAGATCAATCCAATACTTCACATGGATTATTATAGAGCTTTATTGAGGATCAGAAATCTTGAGAGAAATGAAACGAAGTATTCTTGAAAAGGATTATAATTGTATTACTGTACTAGCTTTATTTTTTCCCCGCGATTCAATCCGCGGAACTTGTAGGTGGCGCCATTAATAAGATTTCCAAGCATCCAAGTTGGTAGTCAATTTGCTAATGACACCAAAGACACAAAACGTGAAAAGAAGTTCACAGCATTAGTTAAAAACAATGTTTACAGTTTGAAGCGTATGAAGCCGAGGGTAACAGCTGCAGCAAAAACATCTGCATCGCTTGGCGTACTGTGGTTGAGTACGGCGATGGCTAGCCGCGTTGTTGCCGGCTTGACGATGGAGATTTTGGTACTTGCCATGACAGTTGCAACATTTTAAATATTTGTTGAAAGAAAAAGTGATATTTTCGTGTGTTTTTGTTATCTGACTGAACAAAGTAAGATAAATAAAGATATTTCTAATTTTCTGGAAAACGAATCGACCGATTTAAAAAATCAAACGTCAAAATAAAAGACTTTGAAAGTCCTCTCAAACAAGCTGTTACTCGATACCTTTTGTCATTAAACATTTTCAAGGGGATGACCCTGGGGGGCACAGGGTGAAAGGGGGTGAAGTAGTTTTTGGTTAAAAAGTTGTCCCCCTTGACAAATCTTTAGACGTGTCTCGGCTTTTTGTATTTGATCAGTGGTTTTCGATAAATCCGTGGTAGGAAGTCTCCAAATGGAGAAGAAGATATCGGATTACAGAGCATTAGGGCCTGCTGGATAATGATTAAATGTTCCTTAGCCGCCCAGCAGCATTGAAGATTGAATGACAAATAATCCAATAACTATTTACTCACAATATCATACTTTAAGTAAAACAAAACACCAAGCAAGTCTAAATGAAGGTGATCATGCCATGAAAATCAATATAAAAATGCAGTAAATGCTCAATGGAAATACATAATGAAGAAAATTCGTGAAAATAGAACGAAACGTAATTCATTTCAGAGTTGAAACTAAACAAGAATCAAGGCAAATGAACACATTCAATATATAGGTATATAATAATAATAATAAACGTCTTTATTTCGAAATAGACTGGTTATATAAAAAAATACCAAAATACGGGCGAAGTTCAGCTGTAGCTGCTCTTCCACTTAACCCGCTATAAAAAAGTCTACAAAAGGCGAGTGAGACCTACTTATTCTACACATTACAAATATTAAATGTATATGCAGTGCTTACATTAATACATCTACTAAAATGAATCATAAACTTGTATCAATATTTTCCTGAATCATGGTTACTACTGCTGGGATAAGAGATATTTTTTTAACTGAGTTTTGAAACTTGAGATGCTCAGAGTTTTATATTGTACCGGAAGGGTGTTATAAATGGAACAAATTTGGTAGCTGAACGATCGTTCAAATTGGGCTGTTCGGAATAGCGGCGGTGTCAGCAACCCCCTGGATCTTATAATGATGTTATGCACATCTGTTCGAAATGTAACTTTTTCAAATAAGTAAGTGGGGGTCTTATACATAATTATTTTATGATATAATGTTGCGGCATGCAAAAATCTTCTTGTTTCCATGTTCAACCAATTCGCATCTTTCAACTTATGGGATATTCGATCTCGTCTTCTGATGCCATATATTAATCTGAGGCAAGAATTCTGCGCAACCTGAATTTTTTGTTTGTAAGTGGCAGTTAAGCATGGGCCATACAACATATCAGAAAAATTGAAGTGCGAGGGCACCAACGACTCACATAGATTTATTTTGACTTTAACGGGAAGGTTACGTCTGTTGCCGTACAATATTTTTAAAGAGGAATATGCCTTACGAATGAGTGAATTTACATGTTTTTCAAATCTTAAATTTACATCCAATGTTACACCCAAGTTCTTTGCTTCACTGACAGTTTCAAGTTGTTGTGCATTGATGGTAAAGTTAATTGAGTTAGTAACAGCCTGGCGCGCATGCTTTGGCCCAAATACAATTACTTTAGATTTGCTAGAGTTAAGATGTAAACAATGTTCTTCGGCATTCTTTGTCAATAATGATAAATCTCTGTTGATGGTTGCACTCACAGTGTCCACATCACCGGGTAGAAAAGTATGATACAGCTGAGTGTCATCAGCATAGCAGTGCATTTTGCAAGTATTTAAGCCTTTGCCCAGGTATGAAGTATAAATTGCAAAAAGAAGTGGACCCATAATAGAGCCTTGCGGCACGTCTGATTTTAAGGCTAATACGTCAGAATAACTTCCCTCCAAGAAAACCTTTTGCTTTCTGCTCTTTAGATACTTACTGAAAAAGTTGACACTATCCGAATCGAGGCCTATAAAATGCAATATATTTAGGAGTAAATTAAAATTGATTGTATCGAAAGCTCGACTAAAATCCAACATTATCAAAACTGTACACCTTCCCTGATCAGTGGCTCTGATAATGCCATCTGTTACATGTAGAAGTGCAGTTGTACAGCTAAAATTCTTTCTAAAACCAGATTGAATTGGAGAAAGCAAAGAAAACTTTGATAGATGTTCCATCAATTGCAACTCAACCGCTTTTTCTAATAATTTTGACAATGCTGGTAAGATGCTTATTCCTCTGAGGTGATTAAAATCTGAAGGATTTAGCTTTTTGGGAATTACTTTTACAACTGCACTCCTCCATGCTTCTGGAAAAACATTTTGAATCAAACAATTTATTATATGCCTGATATAAGGAATAACATGTGGACAGCAAAGTTTTATTAGAAAGATACTCAAGCCATCACAGCCTGCAGCATTTGTTTTAATACCAGAGATAGCTTGATATATGAATATTTCATCAATTTCTTTAAATTTGAATTTCTAGTTTGTTAGACAGTTATTTTTGTAAAAATTTATTAAGGAATCTGGAGGTTCACTTGGAGAGATGGAATTTATAAAAAAATCATTCAGAAGGTTCACATCCATTAGGTTAGGGGGCAATGAGTTACTAAAGTTATTTTTTAGCATCTTGTTTTGTTTTAATATCCTCCACATTTGCTGAGAGCTGCTATGCAAGAACTTATGGAAGAAATACGCTCTTTTCTCTCTTCCAATAGCGCTAGTGACATAATTCTTTAAATCTTTATAATACTGTAAGTGCGCATGAGTACCTGATCCTTTATAACTTTTAAGTGCTCCATCACGGAGCTGCTGCATTTGTTTGATCGTATCAGTCATCCATGGCGCCCTACCTTTTGTAACGCGTTTTCTAACTAAAGGGGCATGTCTGTTGAATAATTTAACTAAGCAGTTAGTGAAAAAGGCTATTTTCCTATCAATGCTGTCTTGGTCGAACATTTGGAAAAAAGATATACCACGGAGATCATTCAGAAAATGTTCCTCATTGAAAAACTGGAAACTTCTATATGTGATAAATTTTTCTTTTGAATGTGGATTACCAACTGACATTTTACAAAAAACCAAAAAGTGATCTGATACCTGGCCAACATCAATTATTCCTTTGTCTAAAACAAGTTCCTCCCGTAATAAGATAATATCCAAGAGCGTTGCTGAAACACCCGATATTCGCGTTGGTCCTTCAATAATTTGTGTTAGCTCGAATACCTCTAAAACAGAATAAAAGTTATTAACAGCACTATTCAAGTCCAACAAATTTATATTAAAATCTCCCGCTATTATAACATCATCCACAGTAGGATATATCAAACTCAAAGCTGTCTCAAATTCGTTCAAAAAGTTATTTATTTCGACATATGGATGCTTATAAACAACACCAATCGCAAAACGTTTATTATTCAACTTAACAGTAATCCACAATTGCTCACTAAATAACTTTTCTTCAATTTGCATCAATATCAATGTTGCCTCTCCTCTCCATATCAATGTTGCCTCTCCTTTCTGGAAAATTGCTTTCTCCGCTTATCTGACTAAAGCTTACATACCGACATGTGTTTTGTTTGAAGCACATAGCATGACACGATTTTTTTGTTTGTGTTATCTTCTACCTGCTACTCTCAATTGTACGGTATGTTGTTTCAACAGCGTGGGAGTAATGTATTCTATGACGTTGTGACATTTATTTATCAGAGTTGTCACATGCAGATCTTGAGTGAATTTGCACTGTATTCGATTTCGTAGGCTGAAGAAAAAAAATATTGGTTATAAATGCCAAAAATGTACCATACGTTTCTTTGCTGTCAGTCGAAAAGCTTATATTGAAAATATCGTGGCGCTACACAAACAGCTTAAGAGTTCTTCAATAAATTTAGATGTTAGTAAAACAAACTAGAGTTCCAAGATTTATCCCACAACAGACAAGTTAAATAAAAGCTTGTAATAAAGAACGGGTCGTTGTTGATATGCAATGCTGCTAAAATTCTCTTCTATGTTTGAAAGGTGCCTATATGCCTGTATATACCTATACAGAATATGACTTCGATTAAATGCCCACTGTGGCTTGGCTACAGTGCTACCGATCCAAAAGACCCACTTCGGTGGACGGATATTATCAGTGACTTCAAGAGGCAGTACATCTTCAGAAAACCTTTTGATGCTAACTCGGGGCTAACGACGTTATTGGCCCGTTCTTTTCCAAGAGACGTAGTTCAACCACCAGAAACATGTGATTTGATTCCAAGTAGGTACTGTCGTTCTCTTGTGGGATTGTTTTTAAAGCCAAGGCTCTATTGCTTATAAGATTAAGTCCACCAGTGCCTGCAATGTTTTTCGAACAATGACATATTCCAGCCATAAGGGAACACAAGGTTCAGTCAAACGAAACAGGATTCCGTTGATACCCGGCGCGCAGCTTGTTCTATTCCGTTTCAATATACTCGTAGATCCGTGTTTATTGGGAAAAAATTGTTGGTTATCTCTCTAAACTCTTAATCCGATATAACTGGTGAAAATCGAAATCCCTGAAAGAATGTCAATCCTTCAACATCCCCAAAATAATGAGCATGCTAAAAAATTTTGATCCACAAATTCTCAATTCTCCAAGATTGGTTTCTGGTCCAATTACAACTGGAGAGCCAGTATTGGTTTTCTGCTCGTAATTGCGCGACCCAGATATACTAAATCAGCTTAAATATGTTCGGAGAGCGATAAACGGGAATTCTCAGTCGATTTGAATTACGCTAACAACTCTCGCAGAAAGCTGATCAGTGTTCATATAAAAACTTGAAGTCGGCAGATGGAAGAATTGGAATAGCCTCAGGATGATTACCAAAACCGGTTTCTGCATGCCGTGGCAACGCTTTTTTATCATGGAGACAGCCGTGAAGGTAAGGCATAGATATAGGACTACTTAGAGAGGTTAAGAGGTTGAAGGGTTGGAGATCTCCAATAAGCTTATCTTCTTCATTTGAAACGTGCACGCTAGATGCACCATCATTCATTTGTTTATGAAATATATAATAGTATATAGTATTAATTGGTCCCCTGCATTAACCACTCATAATACTTACTGTATTCATTGAAGCCTAAAAAAGTAATGACAATGATTGTGAAGAAGCTGCAAAAATGCTTCACAAACCATCTTACAAGAGTTTCTTGAAAATGCAAGGCTTTACCATAATACCCTTATCTTTTATAATTATAGTGATAACAACAACAAGCTATCAGTACAAAAACAATAAGAATTGCACAAATGTACTAAAACAAAAATGCAGCTGCAAAGAGGACTAGTATATATCAAGGAATCAGCCCAATTTCTGATTTGTCGAAGTTATAATTGAACTACGGTTGTATGTTTTAGGTAGGAACATATTATTAAGAAGATATGGCTTATAGTTGTTTGGAAGTGAGGTCTAAAGAAACACAGTTTTTCTGTTACAAGTTCTTCGAGGTTTTGGAAACTTTATTTCAAAAACAGTATTTTTACATACATTTATTAACAGTTCAGTTTACCATATCTTAAGATAAATAATCTGCCGTTCACTATCTCAAAAATAAATTATGCTTAACTCATCCTTCCAGTCAGCAGCTATGATGGTAGTCAAATAAAACTTGAACATTGAGCACATTGAAGATATTAGTAATAAAACTAAAAACAATTAGCAAACAGTGACTAACACATCGATATGTGCACCAGATTATCGACTACCTGCTAAAATGTCACCTATTAGCAGGGATTCTTCCTTTGAGTTGCATCAAGTGTAAATAAGATAGTCGTGAAGCTTTCTGAGAGGAAAGCTATGGTTATGTTTAAATAAAAACTGTCTAGAATAGCTGTGTGCATTATTTCAAGCCATGTCTTCTCTAGACAAATCAGAGCAAGGATTCTTTTTGTTTTTGTTTTCAAAGTAGCTTTGACGCCTTAATCAATCTTCCAGTCTTCGTACAGTATTATTATCACTAGAGGCAATCCACTGATGTTCTTTAGACAAACTCAACGTATGATTGTTCTATCACTAAGAACTCGTCCACATATTCTGCTTTAGGCTTCGTGTGGCAGCTGAGGAACGTCGGCATTAGGGCGTTTTTGTGCAGCCTTTCTTCGTGCCTGACCGCTACTGCATTGATCTCATTGATAACCAGAGAGGTAGACGTTAAGATCTCATTATAGATTTTGACTAAATATTCAGCGTCTGACTCTAAGGGTAGTATGTTTGCCATTAACGTTGATTTGATGAGGGCTTATCATTCTTCGGTTTGTTAAATGAATCCATGTCAGTTCGTTCAGTTTGATTTTCCACCCCTGGGTGCACTTCACTAGATTGATGTAGTAGTAGCCTTTGATTTACTAACAGCTCTTAATGTCTTTATCAGATGCAGTCTAAAATGTACCATCTGCATACATCTGCTACTGTTACATTGCTTATAGGAGAAATATCTTATGTATATACAGAAAATAGAGTAGACATAGAACACTCCCTTGTGGTCATCCCGCATTGATATCCAGAAGATAAGAACACTCATATTCTTGCTTATCGATGGAGGTCCTATTCGAGATATACATATAACCTCCTTACCTCAACTTACTGCCTTCGAGTTGCAAAGCTTATTTTATTAATAAGTCCAAGCCTTATCGAATTCCTAGGCGACATCGAGGAATAGCATATTGGACAATTATTTCCTCTCTAGATCTGACTTTATGATATCTGGGATGTGATGCACTTGACCGATGCGATGGTAAAATGCTTAGTTTTAAATCCGTACTGGTAATGAAGGACAGCTTTGTAAGGAATTCAGATGATGAAACATAAATTCTAGATTATAAATCGATAACCTGGCTTTTCCCTTGCAGCTGCTGGAATTTACAAGACGTATTCCTGTCAGACCAGTAACTTTAGCTCTCGATTGTATCGCCGACTGATCACGCATTTTGTCAACGCTATTGGCAGATGGACATTTAGATACCACACTATGACACATGTGTGCCTAAACCTCTAGATAGTAGTGTTAGAATTAAATGTAGCACTAAGAGAAGCTTTTGTATACGTATATCTTTCATAAACACAATGGATCAGAAATTCAATAAGCTGTCCTTGAAATACAAAATTAACTCCAAGAAATCTATGGTTAGAATTAACTCAACGATATAATAATTATGGGGGATTTATCAAGGCGGCTGTGTTAAATATTTTATGAGAGTTATTTTCGTCACTTAATTTAATACTTGGTGCGAAATGCTACCAGATGGTGCGCCCTTATAAGCAAGAGAAGACGAAAAGCCAGCACAAAATATGGAACTCTAAAATGGTTACAAATTACAAGTGATAAATGATGAAACAAATCGGGACTTCCTATTTTTCATTGATATTAATGATGCAATAAGCTTTCCAGGTTGAATATGGGCGTAGAAGCGGAGGACAATACAGAGTACACCACATGTAGCACGATAGTACAACGTAAGTAGCGTTTGAGCTATTCACCGGTTGTCAACTCAGATTTTAGGAGCAGAAGTAGTTCCACTACTACTATTACTACTACTACTACTACTACTACTACTACCTATTTTTGGATGGATGAAATTTGCTTTAATTTAATATGTTTTTTCCCTAAATTTCAGTTATTTTTTCAATATATTGGTTAGACAATTTCATACAAAAACCAGCTTTCCGCCCTGCGGCTTTACTCGCGAATACCATCTGTAGGTATTGGTACCAATTATTATGGTTTTTCGTGGAAATGAAATATTTTCTGTCGTAAAAAGTAGGCCATAATGTTATGATCTATGTTGACTTGAGCCACCTGGCAACACTGTTTTTGACAGATGACGCGTGAATCGTATTTTGTGTCATTGTCAAACTTGTTCAGTTTGGTCTATAATTTAACCATGAATCGACTCACGAACGAACAACGCTTGCAAATTATTGAATTTTACTATCAAAATTCATGCTCGGTTAAGAGAATGCTTCGAGCACTGCTTCCAATTTATGGGCAATTTGGTCGGCCTACTGAGGGAGCTATTCGGAAGCTTGTGACTAAATTTCGAACCCAGTTTACATTATTGGACATTAAACCACCGACACGCAGACGTAGAGTGAGGACTGAAGAAAATATTGCGGCTGTATCCGCCAGTGCTAGTGATGACCGTGAAATGTCGATTCGCCTCCGTTCGCAGCAATTGGGCCTCTGTTACTCCACTACGTGGAAAATTTTGCGACAGGATTTGGGTGTAAAACCTTATAAGATACAGCTGGTGCAAGAATTGAAGCCACACGACCTCCCACAACGTTTCCCATTTGGTGAATGGGCGCTGGCAAAGTTGGAGGAAGATCCACATTTTTATCGAAAAATTGTTTTCAGCGACGAAGCTCATTTCTGGTTGAATGGGTACGTTAACAAGCAAAATTGCCGCATCTGGAGCGAAGATCAGCCAGAAGCATTGCAAGAGCTACCAATGCATCCCGAAAAAATCACTGTTTGGTGTGGATTATCGGCCGATGGCATCATCGGGCCGACTTCTTCAAAGACGACAATGGCCGGAACGTAACTGTGAATGGCGAGCGCTACCGTGCGATGATAACAAACCTTTTTTTGCCCTAAATGGAAGAGCTGGACTTGGCTGACATGTGGTTTCAACAAGACGGTGCCACATGGCACACCGCACACGAAACAATGGCCCTATTGAGAGGCGAGTTCGGTGAACAGTTTATCTCACGTTTGGGGCCCGTCAATTGGCCGCCTAGATCGTGTGATTTAACGCCGTTGGACTATTTCTTGTGGGGCCACGTTAAGGCTAATGTCTACAGGGATAAACCAGCAACAATTGACGTACTGGAAGCCAATATTGAAGCATTTATTCGTGAGATACCGGCCGCTATGTTGGAGAGAAATAATCTTTAAACATTAAATTATATCGACCGTTGTATTGACTCAAATAAATATTTAATCGTTTTTTCAAATTTTTTGTGTTTCTTGCAGCCGCTATAGGACATTTGCGTCAGCGTAAGATTTAGTTTTTGTCATCTATACAACTATTCTGTTACGTGATTCTACTTTATTGCAACCAAACTATTTCTCATGTATTGTTTAGACGTAGTGAAGAATATATAACTAATAACACATTACAGTAATCTTGTTTACTTACATATCGGCCATTGTGAATTCCATACACAGGTCTATGATAAACTTCTACACTGTGATATAGGGCTATTGAATTGCTTAGGCAGCAAATTTTACTGTGATTATCGTGCAAAGCAGTTACGCAACTTCTACGGGCTTCGTATTTGATTCATATTTTAATAATGATCAAAAGTATGTCTAGATTTTTAAGATGGAAAACTGAACTTATCTGCGTTAAATCTTCCACAAATCTTTTATTTAGACACAATTACACTATTGTTTATCACTTTATATCTGTAATTTTGAACTGAAACATAATTATTTAATATTAAATAGATGAATAACTATTTGCCAAATATGGCGGGTGGTTATGTATAATCATGGCATCGACCATTTTGTTTTTGGCTTATTATAATATGTTGGTGTTGCCTGCAGGTGTTATACAATTATTTGACAAATGTCTAAAATGAAATACCGACAGAGTCGAATGATTTACCCAGAATTTGTACTAGATCTATACCTTCTATTTGAACAGTTGATAAAACCTTCTGAACCAATATGAAAGTTAGGTTATGGTGAAGTTGTATACTAACATATTTTGCAACAAATGTATACCGAGCACAGCAATTTTGTACTACAAAAGTTGTAATATTGTTGCATATGTACAGCCTTTAACAGTTACTAAACAACAGTTGTATAAGTGCTTCCGTTGGGAGCAATTTGTTGGCTAAAGTAGTAAATTTACACAGCAAAATAACAAGGCTCGGGTTTGTTTTATAAACGTTACCATGGATGCCACAACACAACCATTTTAACTACCGTGCTAATATGCCGTATAAAATAGTTGTATAAACGTTTATGCAGCAATTAAAAATGTGTCCTATAAGGTGTTGTATAACTATTAAACACCTCATTTTAGAGCAAATATGTTGCAGAAAGCACGTTTGCATTCCACACAACATTAACAACATTAAGCCAGCATTGTGGTGTTCAGGCAACAACAATAGAGAGCTTTTATGGCTGAACAGTTCTTTTACCAAAAGCTTATAGCACTACTTCGCTAGTTGGGTAGTTATAGCATTACTTAGAAATAATGTTGTATGCTAGTCGCAGATAACAGCAAGTGGGGAGAAGGGTGTCTTAGACAATATAAAGTTGAAACAGGATCACTACAGGGTCTTTTACAGGAAGTTATGTCAATGATGTGTCACAGTAGGTAAGTTACTGTGGGAGAGAATTAAAAATTTATTCGTTTCCAAAACCTAAAGTAACACGGCATCTGCTGTAAAGCCCTGCGAATTTATGAAGCATGTGCCAGTCGCTTCAATTTACTTATCTCTTCCGAAATAGCTGACGCCAACCTCAACTTGTCTCAAAAACAACAAGTCGTGTTGTCAATTGTTCCCTAATAGGTCAAAGGCAACCGGATAACCAGTAGCCATTGTTCTCCAAGTTTGGGTGGAACAGCGGTCCGGTAAGAAACTTCTCCATTAATGAGGCTTTCGTCGCGACGGCAATACTGCGAGCTGGCGTCGATTGACGACGCCCTTTCAAAACAATGGATTGTATAGACACCGCTTTGACAGACGGTGTTTGTCTTGTTGGTCAAAAACAGGGATCGAAGATAGAAGCAGCTCCCAAAGTTTGGTGACAGAATCTCAGATCCAAAGGCTATGATTAAGTTAATTGAAATGAGGCCTTGGTGGGATTAAA
This sequence comes from Acanthoscelides obtectus, assembly GCA_963669975.1. Classification (NCBI taxonomy): domain Eukaryota; kingdom Metazoa; phylum Arthropoda; class Insecta; order Coleoptera; family Chrysomelidae; genus Acanthoscelides; species Acanthoscelides obtectus. Next base: position 55,036,257 of record CAVLJG010000007.1, on the reverse strand, counting down.
AGCACGTGATTCTATTGTAGTGTACAGCTGAAAATTGAAAATACGATAGTTGATCATCATGTCTCGCCCCTGACCCTCTTGCTTAATTCGTAAATATTGTTGACAATAAAACAAGTGATGATAGTACAGGCTGTACATATGTACACTGGAGAGCATAACTATAGACCCGCCAACATTTTCCATTTTTTCTCTAGTTGGTTTAAATGTATCCTAAAATATCTTACAGGGATGGTAAAACAAACAAAAACAATAAATATGGAGCATATTCTAATCGATTTAACAATAAATGTATCACTGTAAGTTACATAAAGTTTTACTTGAACCGAGCGAAGGAAAACCGAAAGTTATTGGTTGCGCTATAGTTATGCTCTCCAGCTGTCAAGCTTTTTTGAGATTATTCATAGCCTTCGCTCATAAAATTTGCAGCACGACGCGCAACCATGGTTTTAAAATGCATGGACAATCATGGTTTAAATTGAAAAAATAGTTCCGGATCACAATAAATCCGTAGGATTTGCCAGTTACACGAGAGTTCCGAAGTAGTCCCAATCAAAATGCAATCAGAATCCAATAAAAGTAAAAAGCTTTTTTGACGTTCTGTATTTTTTGGTTTATGTATGACAGGGATTTTAATGGAAATAGATCCTGTTAAGCAAAGAACCGTAACAAAATCTATGCAAAAGATAATTTGGTGCCCACTGAAATTCATCAAAATATTGTGATGACTGTTGGAGGGTCATGCAGCTTCTTATGATATTCTTAAAACCATCAGACGCTTTGAAAGAGAAACGTTGTCAAGTTAACAATTGGCACAACGTTCATCAAGATAATACTTCCAACTGTACCTCCTGAATTGCCATTGTTGCCCTACACCAAACAGGATTTGAATCATTAGATGACCCATTACGCATTTGTCAGACCTAACCCCCAGTAATCTTAGGAGTGTTCTTCAGCAGTAGGACATAATTTTTACCGGGATGCTATTGAAATGCTAACATACCTTAACAAGGGCATTAACGTTAAAAGGGATTCAGTAGAAAATAAAATATGTGAATTAAATGCAGCCCTCATTCACTACAATAAACGGTGTCCTTTCATAATAATAATCAGTGCTGACGCTGCTTTGAATAACCACGTTTTGCCGTTATCCACAGTAATCGCAACTGGGTGCGGTTCCCGAAGTTCTTGGGGGAATGGAAAAATGGTTTCATTGAAGCATGTATATAAGATCTTAAAATAAGTGTAAACACGATTCCTATGTAGATTTTATAGGGCAACATTAAAAGCTCTGCTAGATCTGCCCCTGGACTGATCATACAGAGTGTTCCAGAATAAGATGTCAATCTGTCGCGAGCATAAAGATTGCAAACAAATAATGACATATGTTTCTATAAAGAAATGCCCTACAGGGCTACCCTGTGAATATGAGGTCCTTAAAAGATGCCACTGGAAATCTCTATGATTCGATGGTCGCCAAATAAAACCATAGGTTTAGAATGATGACTTACTAACATTTCGACCACCTTTGAACAACAGAGCATTATTAAGCGCAATTTTATTATTGAAAAATATTTGGCTTTTCGTCACTATCATGACAAACAAACCGAAAATGATAAACGTAGCAGACACGAAGCTTGGGACTCCTCCAATTTGAAGAGAGTTATGGCAAGCTTATCCAACCGTTTAATAATCATACTCTTAGCATAGATAAGGTGAGGACAAGCGTAGACACGGTAACATAAGCTCAGGGAGTGTTTATACAACTACAATCATAGTCAGAAGCAGTTGTTCTTTTTTTGACAGATGTTGGAGCATTGAAAAAATAAATGTAAGGGATATAACCTCACTTGTCGTTGCGCTCATTAGAGAAATAAAATAAATAAAAACAAAACAAAACAATCATATTATAACATCCTATATCAAGTAGTAGATTAAGTGGCAATTTTGAGACACAAATATGCTAAAATGACGTTTGAGTTAAAAGTTACGAAGTTCAACTGCTGATTATGCTTGTGCTTGTAATTATGACAAATTCTATAAACTGCAGAAAAGTACAAATTGTCTTTAGAACCGATCACGGCAAGAGTGAAAACAGCAAGCTGTCTCTTAAAACTGTAGCGCAGTTCGCATTGTCAGCCGGGTCGCGACTGTGGCCACTAGATAATAATAATAATCCGGCTTTATTTATAAACAAAGTATGTATAAAAAGGCGAAGTGTCGCTAGAAAATCGTTTTTCAACTTAACCCAATATATTACATATATAGAAAGGTGACATTATGTCGTTTTTTGCATTATATAGGTTTTTTGTGACATTGTGTAGGTTTTTCTGCAAGATGCCAACACTAGCGCTTGCACACTTGATATGTACTTGCTCTGTAGTTGTACGTGTTGATATTGTTGGAGGTCTAATTTGTAAGTTGTATACTATGGGTGCAAGGAACGGCAGTGCACAGGTGCATGGTGAGGATTTATTAATCTGTGTTGATTATCATTCCATTGGTTTCTTGTCTCAAATACACTAACTTGAGATGTATGCAAAGGTAAAAATTAGTTACACATCCGCTTTTTCTTATTCAGAGAATACAAATCAGCACCTAGATGTGAGGCAGTGCGAAAATGTTTGTGATACGTCATTCCTATAGTTTCTATGATGTGGCTTGATCGCACACAACGCGGGTGAGGACTTTATTTCCCGTAATGCTTCTCAAAGTTTACGAAAAAAGCAAAAAAAGGGTAAAATCGTAACGGATAGCTTTAAACATAACCTCTCTTCAGAAAAGACAACACAAATAATTCATCAGGCGTATCTAATAGATATATTTTACGGGCAGTTTTTTCAGTAATAATTTTCTCACATAGCAAATATACTGCTTTTATAGACATGCAGACCAATACACACAATCATCCAGATGTGATCTTGCTATTGTGCTACTCAACCATACATCTTTTCATACTCTACAGACTATCTCGGCATTCTGCAATCAACAATGCATGATTCGGAACTGACTTGTAGCCTACAGCATGGCCATTGAGCGTGTCGTGTCGTTGAGTCATTCCTGCATAGATGGGAGCTTCTGGTGTCGCTCACACCGCTCATAGCGAGAAAACGTGGAATGTACATACTATTTGCACACCAGGAACTCTAGGCAGCAAGTTGACATTTCATCGGTTTTTATATTTTCCATTGAATCATATACAGTGGAATCCACTTATAATGAACTTGCTTATAATGGAAACCCGTATAAATGGACACAATTTAAAGTCCTGTAAATAATGGCATGTAAAATCCTAGGATATCGCTTAAAATAGACTCTCGCTTATGGCGGACTATTTTAATCCATTATATGCGAGCTACATATTTTGATAGTTTCCCGAAGCAGATTTAGATGATGCAATCGTTTACAGCGGTTTGCCTTCGCAGTTTACATTCGAACTTGGCCACCAATGTTATACTGTATTTATTAGAGTTATAATATATATCATAGTTAGTGAGCTTGACCAGGGTCCATCGCAAGCAAATATATGTGCTCGTATGGCTATAAAAAAATCCACTGTCTCAAATCACGTTAGTGTAGACATGGTGAGAGAGTAGACGTGCTGTGTGTCGCTCTGCGGAAAATCTGAAAAACCTCCAGTAATAAGTGGAATTAAATAATTTGGTTCTTCTGCTCTGAAAGGTTAGTGGACACTAAATCAATATGCCATTGACACGAGATCAAATGACCGATGTTAAATTAATTATAAAGCAAACCATTGAAGAATTGCTCAGTGATGATAAATTCTTAACGCTTATTTCTGATACAATCGAACAGAAACTGGGTATAAAGGAATCTCAACAAAAAATGGTCGAGCTAGAAAAAGAAATAGTGGACCTGAGACATGCTAAGAATAAACTAGAGTGTGATGTGGAAAAATTTCAACAACATGCACGTCGGAAATCTTTTAGAATAGTTGGCATGAAGGAATCACATGGTACAAGTGTCCTGGAGCAGGTGCTTACCTTATGCGAAGATAACCTAAAAACTCGAGTTTTGGAAGAGAATATTGAAAATTGTTTTTGGTTAGGAAGAAAAAAGAACGAACAGCGTTCTATCTTGTTTACTGTAAATTCTCATAACCTGAAAATGAAGCTTCTGAGAAACAGGAAGTTGCTGAAAGGTTGAGGAATAACTCTGACTGAAGATATATCGTCTGCTCGATATAACCTGTATCAAAAGGCCGTGCAGAAATGGGGTAAGCAGAAGACCTGGTTTTATAACGGAGAAGTATGGGTGAAACTGCGGGAAAACAAGTTACAGATAAAAACAGAAGAGGACTTGAATAACGTGGGGCAGTGATGATCCCATGTACTGTTAAGGTTGCTTCAGAGTGGATGTGAGCTTTTCATTTTGGTTTAGTGCTCTTTTCTTCTCTTTTTTCTTTTCTCCTTCCTTTTCTCTGAGTTGTAATTTGTTACAAAACTGAGCCATTGTTTAGTTGTAGCAGTTTAGTTAGTTTCAGTTTTTTCTGCATTCATATTGTTTAGCTTGATTTGTATATGACTGACATTGATACAGCTTTGAATATTTTAGAGGATTATAACAATATCACGACCATCAGTTGCTCTAATTTTGATGAATTAAATAGTGTTCTGTTTGAGAGAAGTTAGGTTAAGTTAAACTTCACTATACTTCATTACAATATCAGGAGCTTGCAAGCTCACTATGATGAGCTTTGTATAAACATAGCGGTGTTAAATAAGAATAAAAATATAGGTATAATTGTTTTGAGTGAGACCTGGAATATTAATAATATCGACAGTTATAAAATAAATGGCTTCCAAATTTACTATAATGAAGCTAATTATAATAAATGCGATGGGGTTTGTATGTGTGTAAGAGATGACATTTCGGCAAATGTTTCCATAAAAAAGATAGATGTAGTGACGGCATTGAATTGTAGCTTTATTTTCAACAATAACAGTTTCAGTATTACTGGTATCTACAGGCCTAATGCCACGAATATACAGGATTTTGTAAACAATTTGGATTCGTATTTGAGAAGTACTGCAAACTGTGACATTTCGTTGTTGGTGGGTGATATAAATATAGACTTACTGAGAGAACATGAATACAGCAATTTAAGATACGTGAATATGTTACAATAGAACGGGTACATATCTCAGATTAATACACCTACTAGGGTAGATTCTAACTCATCTACGATTATCGACCACATATTTTTGAAGACAAACAGATTTAAGGTCTCTGAAACAGCAATTGAGTGTAAACCAATACTTTTGGTAAATTGTATGACCGATCATTATCCTGTTTTGTTCAATGTTGGGTATTTGAAAGGAAGTAATTGTATCATTAATAAAAACAGCTATGAGTTTCAGAAAATTTATGAGAAAAGGATGACAGATTATTTACAAGTGGTGACTTGGGACAGTGTCTTTTCAGAGAGTGATGTCCAAAAAGCAACTGATAACTTCTATAATGAATAATATAAAGGCATGGATCATTCAACGTATTATTTAAAAGTAAATAGTAAGACTAGAAAACGCAAGCCGTGGATGACTGACGGTATTGTTACTTCGATCAAGAAGAGGGATGAGTTGAAACAGAGTTTGACGAAAGATAATGATAATTTGATATTGAGACAGACCTATATCTCATACAGAAACAGAGTAACTAATCTTATTAAGATCTCTAAAAATCAATATTATACACAAAAACCCATTTTAGCTGGTAATAACTATAGGAAAAGCTGGGATGTTATTAATGAGGTAACTAATGCTAGCAAAATTAAAATCAATTAATCACAATGATCAGCAGATGGACGCTCCCACTGATATAGCCTGTATTTTTGATAAATATTTTGTTGATATAGGTGAGCAAATAACAAGTCAGATTGATCAAAACTCAATTCTTGATACATCAGATCTTCATATCGTCAACATTGCTCACTCTAAGTTTCTAACTCCAGTGGATAACATAGAGTTACAGCAAATAGTTTGTAATCTGAAAAATAATAGCGCACCCGGAAAAGATGGCTTACACACTAAAACTATCAAGATGATCATGAAGTATATCAGTCACCCTATAACTCACATTATCAACCTTTGTTTCAATTCCTCAGTAATTCCTCGCCATAATAGTCAACGATTTTAATCCAGAAGATGAAATTCCATTAAGTGATTTGTTGAAAATTAATAGTTTACTGAATATAGACAAATTTAATGAGTATGTAAATGTTGACAATAAGTTAATAGCAACACAGGACCTGTCAGACTCCAATTTGGTTAATGAAGGATCCGTTGATAACGAACAGGAGAACGAACTAGAAAACAACGATGAAGAAGAGCTTCCTGTGACAACTAAGGAGGTATTATACTGCGTGAAAAAGTTGCAACGTTATGTTCAGCAAGAAGCAGACAGTACAGCCACACTTACCAAATTAAATAAAATTCAACTTGCTGTTCTGAATAATTATACAAAAAAAATCTGTTCAAATGAAAATTACTAGCTTTATTACCAAATAATTTACGGTTTTTACACATACCTACTCAGTACGTATGCCTGTAATATGTGTATCAAATTCTGACAAAATGCAAATATCAAAATTACGTATAAATTTTTTCTATGTATCTTTATTTATGTAATACATGTTTAACAAACACATTTTAATCTTTTAATATGTTATTTCTGCTGCTTTTTTCATTAACAAACAAGTGTTTCTTATAAGATGGTCATCCGCTTATAATAGACTATTTGTCACAGTCCCGCCGAGTCCATTATAAGCGGGTGGCACCGTATATTCATAGGGTAGGTACTTACCTAGCCTACCTATACGTTTTATGACGTAGACTTACAAGATATATAAGTATTCCATATCTTCAGATACAAAGCTCCCCCCCCCCCTTTAAATTAGGTTGCCTGTTCTTGGCCAACTTAGCAAGATACCCCCACAATCACATTACAAGCATTTCACCAAAGTCCAATCATTTCCCCCCTTTCTATAGTGCTACCTAAACAACATTTTTAGCTAAAGTGTTTTTGTTGATTGGGGATTTTTGTAAAATTCTATAATACTTACAAAGTCAACCTCATAGTCTCGATTCAGAGCTAGTAGAGTGTTTCTCGTAAGGCATTCACAGTGAAAGTAGAAGGTATGCACTTTTTATAAAGTTAGACACCTTTGTCATCGTAGTTTAGTGAGTCTTCCGTACACCGTGACATCCGTTCCTCTGGACACATTTTATTTTTGCATGGTATTTTCTGATGATGTTTACCTCGATTTCTACCAAATGAACATAACAAATACCAGGGGTTCAGAAAGGTTCACGAGACTTCAAGCGCTCACATCTTACAACTGTTTATTCAATTAAATCAGGTTTCAAATACAGTCTGAATGTTGTGGGGTACGAGATCTTTCCTTTTATCAATTTTGTCAAGCTACGGTGAGTTTTTTTCATCACGATGTCTTTTATTTTCACACTGTCAACACGAGGATGGTCACATCTTTTTGTTACATCATAGAAAAGAGAAGATTAGGAGGGGCGATAATAAAGAGATGCATCTTCCTAGATACAAAACCCGCCTTACCCAAAGCACGTCAGCCGAGCAGTAAGCTCGTACTATAAATTAACCTCTAACGTCTTTGCATGATCTTCTAGAAAGCAATTTCTATAGCAAAGGTGTCAGATAAGTGCTATCGGATTAAGTTTTATTTTTTAAATGTACTTTTTTGCTGATTACAAATGGATGAAATGTGCTATATACTTGTTTCCACTATTTTAGACAAAAACTTAAATTCTATGTATCGATCATATGTATCCAGATTCACCATAAGCGAAGTGCAAAAAGTAGGGAGCCAAATCGTACGTTGCACACGCAGTGGGAAAAAGGGGAAACATCGTCGGCCTGATGGTGTAATTAAGGTCTTTGGTGAAATTTGTATCATGTGAGATCAACTGAGGCCTGTCAATGGTTCAAATATTTCGCTGTCGTGAGTTGCCAGATCAAAAGAGAATTGTCAGTTTCAATTTCAAATTGTTCCTAATCTCGAGTCTACTTAATATCTGCTATTTTCATTACTATACGTTTATTTTTATTTTGATACATCTGTCCGTCATCCGCTGGATGTCGCTTTCATCGCGGACCCAGCGATTACCAGGTTGCTTATGCGCCTAGATGTAAACTGGTTTGTGACACACAAAACACAAATTTTTAACCAAACTATATATGACAAACCATATACATACACTGAAAACCAACTACAACTGACGTCGTAATGTGTACGAAAGATAGAGAGAGAGAGTACAGCGGCACACCCTGTACATACATCTTGTAGAGTTTGTTCTAGGCTTATCATCTAATCCGCTCCAAGGTCACTATGGATGAATCAACCAGTAATTGGGGCATCAATTCCTAGAACAATGAACCGACGTAATTACGTGGTAACACAGGAAAACTTGGGGAGGGGAATTGATACCCCCATTATTCCGTGACATTTGAGCTACGTTTGACATTCTGATAATTGTGCTGTTGAATATACCTCATGATGGGGGACATCCATCATTTATGCTGCATGAATTAAACAGCATGAATCAATATACATCATCGTAGCTCCAGGACGTATTGTATCTATCGGGTCAAACTAATCAATCGCTCTCAAACTAGAAAAAATTGGCATCCAGTAGATTGACTCTATACTTTCCATGCCTTGGAATATGTATATTATTACTTCACTAAACCACGTGGTCTTATTAAATTACATTCCAAGCGTAGTGCTCGTAATATATTTGATATCGTGCCCACCTTGTATGTGCATATAGCGTCACCGCACCGTCTGCTACCTGCTTTTATAAGTCCCTCGGAATCAATAGCTATTCATAGCCATATGTCGCACAGCAAGTGTTGTTACACCGGTAGTGTATTTTACAAGTTTCAAGGGCAAATAGATGCGTAACGTTACCAGGGTTGTTTACACATCCAATACACGTCAATATACTGACAACATAAAATTGCGATACATGCTCACCCACCCACGCCCTTTGGAAGTTTGAGTACCGCCCTGTCTCAATAATAATATCATGTGCTCGTGTTTGGCAACAACGGATATAATCCGCCTTATCGGTTCATCGCATCGGAAACAAAAAAGCGAAAGAATTTGGAACGATGTTTTTACAATTATTTTATTCAGTTCAGTTATATACATACCGTCAGTGACAGTCGGTTACGCGTGTGAATAGTGTCTGTTGCGTGGCTCAAACGAAATACAAAATGGCACATGTTTATGCGGATCGGTTTCCCAATCGAGTGCAACCAACCCCTCGTGCCTTTGTTAATGTAGTACAACGGGCTCGTGAATCAGGTGACTTAAGACCTCACAGGGGACCTCACGATCAAATACAGGTCCGCACTGAAATACTTGTCGGGAGGATACTTTATAAAACAAGGTAAACATTTTTTTTTCAATTTTTTTTTTATTTTTACACACATATTTTGGATTATCTTCCTTCTACAATCATTATCTGAAAATTAATGACTCAACTTCAAAGTCACCCTGTATATATATAATAATTAACGTCTTTTATTTGTAATAATCTTACAGGAGGCGAGATTTAGATTATATATCTATTCTACCATCTAACCCCCTTAACAATACGAGATGTAGAAAAAAAGTATAATCCAAGTAAATACATAAGGAAAATATGAGGGTTACAACCGATTTCGCTGCTGTTCAAGAAGAACTTCTTTCACTTTTTTCTTGAATTTGGATAATGGATTGGTTTCTTTTAAACTGCGGTCTAAAGAATTATATGATTTGATCGCATTGTAAATGTATGTATTCTGAAACAGAGACGTGCTGTGGCGTAGAATTGAAAAAGTCTCTCTATATCTAATATTAATACGATGTATATTTCCTCTACGTATGAATTTGTTTACTAAATATGATGGTGTTTTTGAATAAAGAACCTCATGAGTCAGATTTAGGAGCTGGCACTTATATATTTTATCAATTTTCATCCATTTGAGTTCATTAATGGCATTCGATATATGATCATATTTTCTGAGATCATTTACAAGTCTGCAACATGTATTCATAATACTTTGAATACGATTTCTTGTTATCATATCTAAATAGGGATAGTAAACCACTAAGCAATACGATATCTTTGAAAACACGAAATATTCACACAATTGCTTTCTCGCAGGTTTATGTAATATAATATAATAAAACTCTGAGAATAGCGTAGCACTGAGTAATTAGATAGTTCACGTGTGCAACAAATTTTAAGTCATCATCCATTATAATACCTAGGTTTTTCGAATGATCCACAGGAATTAATTTATTACCTTTTAAATGTATGTCTATGTCCTTTTTTAAAGTATTCTTTTTTGTTCTATTTGCGTATATCAACATATTTATCTTCAAAGGGTTCAAACGAAGATTATGACTACTACTGAACTTTTCAATTTGGGCAAGATCTTGATTAATTTTACTATTTGCCGTTTCCAAGTCATTACTCCTAAATGAATAGAAAATTTGAGTATCATCTGCAAAAAATTGTATGCTGCATGATTTTACCTCTGTTTCTTAATCTGAGATATATAATGAAAATAATAGCGGTCCTAAGACTGATCCCTGTGGTGCACCAGAACAAATTTTTTGTTCCGTAGAGTACTGTTGATTTAGACGAACTTTTTGATACCGATTTTCAAGGTAGGTTTGAATAAACGAAAGAGGTTTTTCAGAAAATCCATAATAACTGCATTTAGATACAAGAAGTGAGTGATTAATGGTGTCAAATGCTTTAGTAAAGTCAAGAAGTATGAGAGCTACTGCTTTTTGGTTAGCAAGTGCCATTGTTATATTGTCTGTTAAATCACAGAGTGCCGAAGCTGTATTATGACCTTGTCGAAATCCAGATTGTTTAGATGGAATAATTTTGTTAGAATATAAGTAGGTGCAGAGCTGCTCGTAAACAACGCGTTCCAATACTTTAGAAAAAATTGGTAGTAGACTGATTGGTCTCAGTTGACCAAAGTTAGTAGGATCAGAACACTTAGGTAGCGGAATAACTATAGCGCGTTTCCACTGATTGGGGAAATATCCCCTCTCTAAACAGCAGTTTATAATACGTATGCGTTAAGTACACATCAATTTCAGGTATACATAGTAGTATCATATGCAAAGTTATTCCATCTGTACCACTAGAATTTGATTTTATTTTATGTATAATTTTAACAACGGTGTCAACAGTCATTTTATTGAATTGAAATTTGAATTTTGAGTTATTTTTATTAGCTCGGTAACATGCAATTTTATCAGCACAAGCCAAATCACTATTCTCGAAAATTGAAATGAATGCCTCATTTATTTTATACGGATCTGACAAGCTCACAGGAGTTGTAGAATCTTTCTGAGATTGTACTTTGAAAGTAGTTAGTAGTTAGGGTCTTATAAAACTTTTTTATATCCTGATTTTGAACAGCTTGTAAATAATCTCTTTTTCCTCTTCGCACGAGCGTTAATGCACGATTTCTGAAATATGTATACTGTTGCCAAGAGGCGGCTGTACGATCATGTTTGAACTTTGACAAAGCTTCAGCTCTCTGCTTGAATACAAGTTTAATATTATCATCCAACCAAGAAGCTGGAGCCTTGTTTACATGCACTACCTTTTTTGGACAGTGAACATTAAATAAACATAAAATACTATCTGTTAAAAAGTTAATTTTATCTTCAATGTCATCTATCGATATAATATGCCACGATGGAAAACTCTTGAGATCTTTTTCAAACGCTATTTCATTTAAACTATGGAAATCCCTGAATGTCACAAATTTCTGTTGATTTTTAGGAAGTGCAATACGTATATCACAGAAGGTCAAATAGTGATCAGTAATCATATCAGCATTAATAGTGCCACTCCTAAGACAACTTTCAGGCTTGCTCAAATAAATAGGATCTAAGAGAGTGAGTGTCGATTCAGTTATCCTAGTCGGTTCAGATATCACCTGTTTCAGATTATAAGAATCAAGGCATTTAGTCAAGTTGTTACAAACTAAAAGCAAATTAACATTGATATCCCCTGCAAGGATGATATCACCATATTCAGCTAATATGGCAAGCAACATGTTATCAAAGGTATTACCGGCTTCTGTAACAGAGCTATGTGGGGGCCGATAGAATATACCAATAGCAATTTTTTGTTTTGGAAGCTGCACCTTCAACCATATATATTCAAGACTTGGGCCTTGCCCAAAGGAAATTATGGAAGAGTTGTAGTGGTTGTTTACAAAGACTGCAACCCCACCACCTCGCCCTTCTCTATCACACCGATAGCAGTTGTATCCATTCATTCTTATATGGTCATTAGATATATCTTTTGATAGCCACGTTTCCGATATTCCAACAATATCCAAGGTTGTTGTTTTGAACCAGTGTACTAAATTCATGAAATCCTGATAAAACTGATCTGCAGTTTATATGACCAAATTTTAAAACCTTGAATTTATCACTATTCATATTCAATTCTAGATTTCAAGTATGTAACATGTTTTTTATAAGTTGGACAATCTAAGTCTTTAGAAGAATGACTAGTATCAAATTGAGTGTTGAATTTAGAATTGTGATTCATACAGTTTGAACAATTCTTAAAAGCAGATTTACAATTTTTTTCCAAATAATCTCCAGCACATAACGGACATGATACTTTAGAATGTATGCAATTTTTTTCCATGAGGCCAAAACCTGAACATTTATAGAAGCGTATAAGTCGTACATAATCCCGCACAGGACATCTTTGCCAACCCATGTATATATGACCTCTATCTAGCAACGTTTTTCTAAATTTTGGGCTAACCTCAATGACAACATTTAAACTAGATCCGGACATCTGAAAGTGGTTACAGTTTTTATATCATCACTACTGAAAATACCAAATTCATTCTGGGACAAGATCTTCTCGATTAATCCCTCAGATTTTGTGTAGGCGCATTCTACATTATTTATCACCATGCGTGGGCGATATTTCTTGATCTCATTGACAGTGAAGTTCGCACCGAGTTCACTCCGTATACTCGCCCTCAGCTTGGACAATGATGCTTCATTTTCGCAGCTAAGAATAATGCCATTATTCACCCTCCTCACAGAGTTCACACAGATATTTGATTTAGCTGGATCAATGCTCTTCTTCAAATCTTCCAACACATTAGAGTTTGATTTGTCCGTACTTTAAATCATCAACTTTTGTGTATTATTAATTTTATGTACAATCTTCTCATCTCTGCTGTTTTGACTCTTTTACAGCCCCACTATATGATTTAATTACATCATCACAACGGGTGTATGAGGTAGTAGCTATTTTTTCAACTCTTTCATTTATTTTCCCCAAAGAAGTGATTATGGTTTCTTTATCCACTATACTGCTAATGATCAATTCATAATGCTCCTGTAAACGTCTGTTCTCATTAACTAATTGATTGATATACCTCTCTTTATCTAAAATTATTTCATTCTTTGTTTCTAATAGCTTCTTCAGGTACTGTACTTCTTGCTCTATAGCAGTATTTTCATTATTCTTGAATAAATAACTTTCATCTTTATCTTCTTGTTACTCTTCTTCATCCTCCTTTTTCCGTCTAGTCATACCGGATAAACACCCTATGTATAGGCCAGGTTGAAAGTTGATATATCTTGACAAAAATGTGAGTTTTGTGACACAATTTCGGGAGAGGTTAAAGAAAAATGACCGAAAATGCTTGGTTCGTCCTCGGAAGAGCTGCTAACATTTCTGTAAGTACTTACTGGTGTTATCTCTTGTATGGTTACTTCTCCAGAAGATTGGGTACGATGTTACTCATACTTCGCGTATATACCAGGAGCAGGTATTTTTTTGATAGATAAATTGACTATATAAATATAGTTCTATAGATAGTTGCTATTCACTCTCGCAGTGGTCGAGTCCGGTAATAGATGGCACTTGTGCGATCGTATTTTCTTAGCTACGTCCAGACCGAACAAGCAGGCACCCCATTGGGTACCTACTATGCACCATAAGGGTTATCTACTTCACTACAGATATTCCAAATGTGTGGCTTGCTGTTGCCTTAGGAAAAGGCTTAATGGTTTTTCTCCGAAAAATTTTTTTTGAGGAACCTTGACATCCCTTACTATATTAAAGAGCAGGCTCAGCGTTGTTAAATTCAAGCAAAATCGTACAACAAACATCTGTTGCAGTCGAACATGTCCGCAAGCTTTCAAAGCCACAGGATGCCTTGTGAACAAAATCGTGTTAATTTTAAATGAACTAGATTTATATTTTTTCAACAACAAAAGAACTCAAATTTAATCTTCTGGATCAATTTAATTGTAGTTGATAATACCAAAACTCGGATGCACGGCAGATGCAGTTCCTCCACTTTACTCTCTCTCTTTTTTTGGTATGTAGGCAACCATTCGAAGAGACCCACCGACAATGACTTTAGCCAAGAGCAAAAGTCCGACAAACCGCTGTAATAACCGACTACTAGTAGTTCTCAGGTCCATAAAAAAATTAAGACGGCTTAACGATTTGAAACTGTCAGGTGCAGTGGTGAACTATGCTGATGACACATCGCCTAAACAACTATACCTTAACATTTGAATCATAATATCTGGGATGGGAGAGTGGTGCCAAACAAATCGCCTGATCTTGAATACTGATAATACGGTAGTTGTTCAGTTTTACTCTATTACTCCACGTCTTATTAATAGTACTATCTCAGAGACTAAGACCTTCCTGGATATTGAGATGGATGCCCGATTAAATTGGAAGCAACAAGTTGACAGTGTACGCAGGAAACTGAATAGATCCTACTATGCTATATTGAAACTAATGCCAAATATCCCCAAATCAACGCTGATAGATGTGTACTACGCAATGGTGTATTCGCGTCTGTCAAATCACACCATCCTCTGGGGACAAGCATTCACCGCGTCCAGAGTGTTTATTTTTGCAGAAAAGTATCGTAAGGCTAATATTTAACATTAAAAGGAGAGAGTCATGTAAAGCAATATTTGAGAAGAGAACTTGTTTAACGCTTTCTAATACATATATTTATAAATGCGCCCTAGACACCTTCAATCACAGCGGCCAGTTTCTGCAGAACAATGAACAACAACACCAAAGCAAAACAGAACTGCAAACACTGTCAATATTCGAACCTAAAATTAACTAAGAAACTAAAGCTCCATATATATTATTCAACGTTTTGATGCTTTTATCTGCGTACCTTTTGTTTTTCTATTATTATTCTACTTACTCCTTATACACCTTGTTCCGTTTATTTTGCGTATCTGGCTGTTTAGTGTATGTTCGTGCGTGCGCACATGCGTTCTTTATCCTTTTACCACTAACTGTGATTCTTTACATTTTAACCGCTGCTTTATCGACAAATTAATGTATTTATTCTTAGATATATTTTTAAATTTTGGAGATAATAATGTACTTATAGAGATATATCTGACGAGTCTTACATCATATCTATGATCCCAAGACAATAAACCATCTATCTATCTAACCATCGTCCGTAATTGGGGTACTAATATACTTCAGCGTTATAGGTATTGTGTAATAACCTTTATACGAAGGCTTAAACTGACAGTGTAAATCAATTCTAGTGCCGCATCGTTCCGCCTAGCTCATACTGCTGCAGTGACAAGGCAACACCTGCAAAAATTCAACAATAGAATATCCTTGCCTCGTTTCACGCCCCCCAAACACGACAGTGTCGCATTTTCGACCAGCTCTACTGCTCATTGACGTGGTTTACGCCTCTTTGAGGGGCGCTCACACCGCATAAAGGGTCTCTGATTAAGCTGTGGGATATTGAGAATTGAGTACGTTTACGTTCAATGGATATATAGGTGAATGGGCAGTGGCTATACACGAAGAGAGTAAACAGAATCGCATGTTGTGGTAGTTCTTGTACAATATAAACAATTTTTTAGTAAAAGAGACACCAAGGTCTCAAGATAACCCTGCCTCTAGCAAAAGTTTAGGTTAAAAGCTACGATGCGTGTCAGTATGGATAATGAATACTCGATACAGATACAAGCCGTGCAGGTACACTGAGGTATTTTTGCATTAACTGAACTACAACAATCAATAATGACACGTTCCTATAGCAATCAAGGTATCGTGGATTCGTCAATATGACGTTAGTTTACGATGCTACTTATGGTTTGCCAGTATATTCAGATTGTTTTCCTGGATGTTTTCATCCCACACCGTTTATAGCGCTGGTAGATCGGATTATTTTGTTTACTTATTCGTTGCTGTTTAATCGGAAATTAGCTTTGTTATTTCAAGCGTAGCAGATTCTGAAACAAAACTTTATCGAATAAGCTCAGAGAGCAAAAACACATGGAAAATCAAAAAATAAACTAAAAAGTCCCATTGGACTGATTCGGACACCTGATAGGGAGGTATACCTCTTTTCTTCCGTTTAATTTAATCTGCTCCTTTTCCACTTGTATCTACTGCTATGCTCAAACGTTTTCGGCAAACACGGATCGATACTCGGGATGTAACCCTCATCCAAACGCTGGCGTGAACTTGGAGCGCGATGAGAATGTGTAAGGTAGGTAGGAAAATTGGACGTCGAGGCATACTTCAAAGTAGTGATTTAAATGCGTTTGCAGCCACCAGTGCACCTAACCTTCATCTCAGAGGACGATGCTTCCTTTCCTGCTGTTATTTCGCTTTTAGTTTCTACTTTAGTGACACTGCCTTCGCCACTCTGGAAAATTAGGTTGCTGATATTTGATTTGAATATTTCAGTCTATTTTCAACATGTTACATGGACTATCGGAGCCGAAATTTATTTTACGCCCTTTGGTGTTTGTAGCTCTCAACTCAGTTAAAATTACGCACTAAAAAACAATTTACTGTTCTGTTGTTAACATATGCATCTACCAATTTAATAAATAGAATAATTATAACCTATACTACACTAGACTCCGGCATGTTATCTAATTAAGTTAATATCAACAAATATAGCCTACAGCATTTTCCTTATTTGGAAAATATTTATATCCCTACAGGATGATCCATAGCTACGTGTTAACCCAAATATACATTTTTTTCTTAATGAACTATGTTACTTTTTCTGGCATATTTGGAAACAATTTGATATGGCTTACTTGCTATTAGGTTTTGTTTTCAAATTATTGAGTAATTGGACAATCTATGGAAAAAAGACAAGTTTGACAACTCGCACCTCCTCAACTGTTAATATCTAGAGTACAGAATTTTTCAGTAAAAAATTTCTTGATCCCTTATTTTCTCGCTTTTCACTTCCTTTTTCAATTTTTTTTTTTTAAAGCTTATACAGAGTTGTCAAGAACGCGAAATGAACGATTTCATGAAATCTTCAAATGGATTTCCTTTATCACAAGGTTTTTTGGTATAAGATTTATGGGGGATTGTATGATTGGTTTTTGAGTTACCGCTAACCCATTTTGTAAATCTGATAATAAATTATAAGTTCTTGGAGTTGGCGTATTTTCATTATAACTTAAATCAACCCAACATTATGCAATAAGGCCGCAAATTCAAGAAGGTGTTTCAAAAACCAATCGTATAAATCCCCATAGTAATATAAAACTGCTTCGTTTGAAACAGCCTATCCCAAGCTGCAATAAAATCTGGGACACTCCAGTTAAAAAATGTATTTTTGGGTCGGCACGTAGTGACCACTCACCCTGAACAGACAAAAATAATTTCCAAGTCAGGAACATATCTTGGGCTACAATTTTTGTATTTAACTTATTTAGACACCATGCATAATAACTGAGTTATCGATTGAGACCAAACTAAAACCTCACCCTGTATATCAGAATTATAGATTTTGCAACTGCCATGCATGAATAGCAAGGTGCAAATAAATATGTATTGAGTAGCTATTGCAAGCAAACCACCGCATTCGCACTACTATGGAGTGAAATACTAAGGGCCACTTTTGAGGACCCTGGATGTAGTACACGTGAAATTATTTTGACCCATGATCTCTTTGGTTATAAGTTTTGAGAACTAAAATATGCCAGGTTTTTTAAAAAAAAATCTAAGTTGGAAGAATAAAACACTTTTTATTAACAACTTTCCATCGCGTCAACGGTTAGTAAATCCCTAAAGCTCCTATATTTCATTTTAAACACCAGATATACAGATTCATTTAAAGTTTCTTGTTTGTTTTGTTGAATTATGTAATTTGTTCACAAGTCCTACCGATTCCCGCTTTGCTGAATTTACAGAAGAAAGGAATTCGATAAGCTGAAGATGTTTGTTCTAAAACAGGCTTATTATGCTTGAGAAGTGTATACAGAATACAAAAGAGATGTAAGGTAAAGCTGAAGCGCAAATATATTGATTTACAGGCTCTCCTGTACCGACTAAATACGACCTAGTCTACTGGAAAACTACACATGTAGTACGCAAGTATGTAACACTATCGCCTATGAGTACCTCGCCAAAGAGGTACTACTGTTACCTACGCCCTTGTACATTTAGGTAACGGAAAATATATGGGTTACCTTGCGAGTTGCCCGTACCACTGATTCGGCTTACTGGAGTAGTGGTCCACTATGCGTGTCTACTCACTAGTGATCACAAGCCGTTTAGGTCTGAGTCTCGCACCAGAAAAGATGTTGGGGATTTGGGCGGGGGCTTCCTCTCTGCCCTGAATCGCACCATAATCCCAACGTATGCCCCGGTGTATAGGCCTTCGCGGTAAATATAGCATTAAAAAACTTTCGAGGATTCACTAGAGTGATAAAAGTCATCAGGAGGATCTAACATATTTTTAATAAGCATGGCACCTATACTGTAACAATATATTATTCCAATTTACCAATCATGTTTAGTTTTCCTGTTCAGGATCACACAGTGAAAAAAATCGACGAAAACTATCAAAAGGGTTCTCCGACCGTATTTTTATTACGGGACTATAATAAATTGGAGAGTAAATGATTTACCGTTAATCAAGGCAATTATTTATCATTTCTAGACATGTGCTGCCGAAAAGTTTCTGTATCCTCAATCGTAGGTACTTCAGCAATCGTAATTTTAGATAGCGTCAGTCGATCAATCAACGTACGAAGTCTAAATAAGTGGTGAGACTGGCAAACTAGAGATCGATCTGGCAACACTGGTGGCATCGGGGTTGGGGGGGGAGACAGGGGAGCATATGATCTGCCTTCAGTACAATTTTGAACTCGCTCGAGTTATTTGGTTCTCCGTAGCGATTTTTTTGTGAAACAGTTTTTCTAAAAATGAATGACATAAATTTCGAACGGTGTGCTATCAGGTTTCGCTTCAGAGTTGGACATAGTGCAACGGAAACTCTTGGTGATTTAAGTCATTTTCAGAAGGGAGACAGTCGTTTGAAGATGAACCACGAAGCGAATGGCCTTCTTCAAAAACCGATGAAAATTTAGACAGAATCACAGATCGTCGATTTACAGTCAGAATTATCGAGGAAGAGTTACATTTGACTGACACCACCGATCATCAGATCAAGAACAACTGGGTGTTGCATCAGGATAATGCTCGCTGTCACGCAGCAATGTCAGTAAACGAGTTTTGCACAATAAATACATCCCTGTGGCACCTCAGCTGTCCTTATTTGCCTGACTTGAGTCCTATTGACTTTTTTTCTTCCAGAAGTTGGAAAATCACCTCAAGGGAACTCATTTTGAGACAGTCGAACACATTCAAATGGCTGTCACCGACCAGCTGAAAGCCATTCCAGTATCGGAGCTCCACCACTGCTATGAGGAATGGAAGAACCACCTCCAGCGTTATTTTGAGGTTGAAAATATAAAGTTTTAACTATATTTGAATGAAAAGATTATACAAACAGTCTCATCACTTAATTTTTCAGGACAGATTCAATACTTTTGTAAACAACCAATTGTGTGTACGTGCGGCTTTGTAGAGAACATTTTATTGGTACAAACCCAGTATTTGTGCTTGTGAAACTTCTAATTGTGATAGATCCAACAGAAAAACCAGAATTCTATATAGATAGATGATACATGACACAAGCACCGCTTAATCAGTGGCTGAAGTGGACATGTTTGCTTTTCGTCTCTGTAACTTTAGCCAACCGCGTAGACTGCAGACAGATCTTTTTCGTACTCGTCAGTGTGGTATAGGTCTGGGATGGAAAGATTACAATGGAACAACTGCATCTCGATGTGACTGCAGTAAGCATGTATGTCCTGATACGTTTAGATGCTCCACGTGCGGACCGTCGATGGCACACTTATTAATTTAGAGAGTTACGATTATGACAGTTTTGTTTCATATAAGGTCTACTTGGGTTTTAGTGTGGTGTCGATTAGAAACAGAAATGGTATACTTCTATGACTCCAGTCTTTGTTATGTGCTACAGGACACTGTGTTATCTTCTGGTTTATTACTTTAGATGTTGCAGTCGTAAATGATTGAGAACGTCTGTTGCTAGTACTTTTTACAATTTTTTGTATATTCATTTATAACTTGCCCTGTTTGTATCTTACTGTGTAACAAATTTCGAAACAACATTTTTAACCAGTTAACTGTAACCAAAGAAGGTGAAATTTTATATAATAGGTACACGTTTGGTTATGACAATGCACAAAAATTACACGGCGCCATTACGCATCCCATATGCTGGATGCAACAAAACGGCGATTTTTCATTTCCATAGTGACCCCTATGATATGGATATCGTATAATAGGACCTGATAAGATATATACAGTAAGTGAAGGCATTCGTTTTATAATTTCTATCTTATGGGTATCAACGGTAATAACGTATAATTAATGACTAAATAACGTTGTATGTTTACTGTTTATCTTGTTCTAAATTCCTCAATGCTTTAAATTGCGAATTTGCTGCTCTATCCTGATGCAGGTTCTTAAGAAGCATACCTCAAGTGGATATAAACCTGCCCAACATATCCTTAGTAGTAGTTTCGTTACACTGTTGATCTCAAAGCAATTACGGAGTCCAATATGGTGTACTCAAAATAGTATTATAACTGCCAGATTTCCATTCCTGTCCTATGGTTTTCTCAATTGTGTAATCTCCATCTTATAAATTAGAAATTACTATTTTCTCTTGCATTTACTTGTATTAAAAATCCAATTGAGTAAAACATAGGAATCGAGCCATTCATGCAGTGAACTACAAGGTGAAGCTCGTGAAAACTAATTTCGATTATAGACCCGGAAACTAAATTGAGTTGTTCTTTGTCAACGGTTGATCGATGAGGTTTCATCCTCGAAATATCGAAAAGTTAAGCAAATTCCATCTCTGCCAATACGAAAATAGAAATATTTTGCAGTACTATAAATTCAGTTTGGACGGTCATTATATTGATATAAATGGGCTTTAATAATTCCAAATTATACGTGTACAGTTATGAAATTATTGATGCACATTATGAAATTATTTTACGCATTATCTAAAATGTAAATCCATTCGCTGTATACACATTATTGTTACCATACTCTCCTGCTTGATAGAACTGAAAATTCATACTAAGTAGCTTTTTATACTTGTTAGTTTAAATAATATTCTATGTACTAACTGATAACTCATATTGGATGTTTCTGCTAAAGTCGCAAATGAAATTATATGGCGGAGAAATTCTAATATTCCTAGGCCACTCGGAATCGAAATTTTGAACGAAGAAGGACAGTTTTATTGCTCTAATTATTGTGACATATCAACAAATCCAATAGACTTTTCACGAAGTAGATCCACCCTTTGAATTTAGAAGGAATGAAGGATTATATACAAAATTGAATAAATAAAAGCAATTTTGAAAACAAGCTTTTATTTGGCTATTCATAAAATGAACTAAAAATTTTGAAATATTTTTCCGATTGGAAATATTTGAACGACAGTGAAGCTCCTTCATCTCAAGTTTTCACATAAAGAAGTGTTGTCACACCCTTTTTCCATCCTGCTGTCAAAACGTAACACACTTTTATCTGGAAACTTGAGATAAAGGAGCTTCATTATCGTGTAAATATTTCCAATCAAAAAAATATTTTTTGGTTCGTCGTTCATTTTACGACTAGCTGATTAAAAGCTTTTTTTAAATATGCTTTTCATTTTATTTATTTTCACTTTTTAGTATTTATGAAATGAAATAACTAGTTTGGTAATTTCTATATAACCTTTATTAGTTTTATTAATAGAACTTCAAAAAACTTCTTACTTTATTTTGTATTATGAAATTTCGATAGATGTAATCATATATATATAATTTAAAATGACGTTATTTGCTTTCATTTGATACCGATTTCATAGCAGCGACCATTTAAGTGGCGGCAGCCATATTGGATCTAGAATGATGTCACCTTGCTTATGCGCTGGCTCCTTTTGGTGGCCGATATGCCTCTAATTTCGTGTTTTCATTCATTCAATTCATTCACCTTGCTTCTTATGTTCCTCTTATCAAGCCCTTTTATTTGATAGTCATAGGGGTGTGAAAAATGTAAATCGCCATTTTGCGGCGACCATATATTGGATCTAGAATGACATCACTATACTTATTGTGTTTCGCTCATCAATCCCGTTTAGTCGATACCCATGTCGTTGAGGTGATTATCTAAGCATCCATTTTTCGACAGCGACGTCCAATATAGATTTAGAATGATGTCACTTTGCATTCCTCTCATCAAGCCCTTTTATTTGATACCCATATCATACGGATTACTATGGAATCGTTGAATCGCTATTTTGTAGCATCCGTCATGTTTGACTCAAAACGGCAGCAGTTAATACATTTCGTATTGTAAGGCCAGTCAAAGGTGTGTACACAAGTTCAGATCAATAACTGATTCAAAATTCAGACAATTTGTCCATCACATACAAACGTACATATATATAGTAACATACTAACAAACAGGTCAAGTTAAATAAAAGCTTGTTAAGATAGGTCTACATGATAGCGACGTGCAAACATCTGCCTAACTACAAATCAATGATGCCTGCCCCGATTGAGTTTAGGCTATATATATAATCTGCTTGACCACATCAACGCCATGTATATGCACAATGAAGAATGGTAATATTTTCTTCAACAAAATATATTTTCAAATGATTATCATCCACAAGATTCATTGATATGATAAAATATGACACACAATAACAATGCTTAAACTAATAAAATAACAAGCGTTAGGCTTTTCTCGTACTGATGAATTGCATGCATCTACATCATTGCAGCTTTGGACACATCCCTTGACGTACCTGCGAATCATATAATTCATTATTATGAGTTCATTCATTATTAATGAAAAATACGAGGTACTTTCCCGTTGACATTTAAATTTGCAGATTTAGCATGGATTTGGGTCTTTTGCGGAGTTTTCGGATTTCACACATCCCCTTCTCCCCCTTCTTGAGAAAACTTTTCTCTACTCCAGTAAGTTTACCGCGACCTTATTTCTCTTGTCTACTAGACTATCCTTGTACTTAACAGAAACCCAACAATGTGTGAACAGTTGTATACAAAGTGCATACTCTACTCGTGTGTATGTTTCTACTTTATAAGTTATAATTACCCCCACTGTGGACTATTTTGACTACTGAAATCCTAAAAGAGCCGTGTTGTTTCAAACAGAATACACTAGGCTAACGTGTGGAAGTGATAAGGACCAACGAATTCAGACTAGGTAGAAGGAGCAAGTATATGATTTGTTAAGCTCCAAGATCTGATAGTCTGTAATGAGGATGAAAGTTCTTTCTACAAGTCGATCAGGCTTAAGCCACCAGTTTTGACAGTTGTTGATATTTCACATGAAATTCGCATTTTTCGCATATACAAATGCGTGGGTTCCACACAGTCGTAGTGTAGCAGATGATTGTCGAAAGTGGTGACGTCTTCTGCGGAATGCAAACAGCTGTTTGAACAGAATAATTGGTCGATAATGCATTATAGTCACCGGGGTTGCATAAGGGGATGTACCGCAGCGTTGGGCTTATACATGAACAGTTGTGAGGTAATTTTGATTTCATTGAGTCCACTCCTTGTTGTTTCGAGTGCTTAGTCCGAATCTAAGATTTGTTAACAGGATTCTATACCTAACAACTTTGAAAAATGAAAGGTATTAAAAACAAACCAACTCTTTTTATGGATACTAGCCAACTGACTGTTTAGCTTTGGGTCTTACCTTCTTTAATTTTGAATCTATGAAATCTTAGGAAATGTTTTTCCTTTATTCATGTTTTAAATACTCGTAGTAATCTAATGTTATCATCTTATTCCCACAAAATTCTAGTGAGGAAGCTTTATAGGCTCCAAAAAACTATGAATATCAAATTAATGAATTGCTTCCAAATATTTTTATAGGATAAATACCTATAATACAATAACAGTAATTTTCATATTATGCTAAGAATGTGCCTGAATCACAACTATTTATATATTATTATTTATTTTTTACCTTCCAAAATCACGAATTAAGTGGAGTTCATGTGCTAGAGCGTAAATAAAGATATGCTTTTGTTTTCGTTTGCCTTATTTAATTTATGCCTGTTTATTAGAAATTACTGTCCGATTCACTTCGCAATACAGATAGTATTTTTGCCACGCAAAACGTGAGTACACCCAGTATGACTGGCTACTTGAATACTTCTTCAGAGAAAAAATATACGCAGATGTATTTGGCTTTCATCCTGATGACATACGTAGAGCGAAGAATCTAGTCCATGAAGAGAGAAATGCGCTCCATGAATTCCGCAATGAGTAGTGGAGCGACTTTATGGTGTGGATGATTGTCTCAAATATAATTTTTGCTGACATCATGGAATGGCAGTTGTCTCCCTATTATGATCTGGACAATGACCTTGACGAGGAACGACAAATTGTAAGATCTGTCAGGAGATATTTCAGAGCAGATGGCGACAATAACATCAGTGCTAACATCGGTGACTCCTTTTCAGAACACTCTTCTACGGAAGACTCTTCAGCGGAATCTTCTGTGATTCCGTTTTGCACACCAGCAGAGCTCCAAGGCTACATTAAGGGCCTAAAGGTGCGTTAGCACCTAAAGGGGATCAAGGCTTCGACTTATCTGGTCAATAATAATCAATTCAACGCTCAGAACTCAGTACTCTCCTAAGGCTTGGAAAATTGCTGAAGTCCCCATGATCCCAAAGATGGTGGGTTCGTTAGGATTACCGTCCCATTAGCCTGCTGTCAACTCCTTCTAAGCTCGCTGCAAAGGTGATTTACCGTCACCTTGAAATGTTCAATTCAGATCATCATGTGATTCCTGACGTGCAATTTGGCTTTCGGTCTGAGCATAGTACGGAGCTACAGGAGCTACAGTCATGTATCCAGGGAGTTCACCCTCAACAAAAGTAAAGGTATCTTGCTTTTAGGTGTATCAAAGGCATTTGACAAGGTGTGACACATGGACCTCTTGTATAAGCTCATCCAAAGGCGCTTTCCAGTTTGGCTACTAAAACTGTTGAAATCTTTTCTAGGAGGAAGGAAATTTCGGATCAAAATTACCAATGTCTTGTCAACAACACGGCCCGTAAGAGCCAGTGTTCCTCAGGGTTCGGTCTTAGGACCAATCCTTAATTCACTTTATATACAAGACGGTGAAGGAAGTATTGGAGTGGGCGGATCGGTGACTGATCAAAATTAATACTTCCAATACGCAAGCAATCTATTGTACTAAAAAACGTCGTGGTGCCACATCAGAGATATCAGTGAATGGAATTCGTATACCATGGAAACTATCTGTCAGGTGCCTTTGAGTCATCATTGACAAGGGGTTGGCTTGACAGAAACATACTGATATTTTGAAAACACAATTCCAAATTACCTTTCAGCAGCTTTAACCTTCGTCGTGCAGAAATTCAAAATTAAGTTTGATCAACAAGATTCGGCTGTATCAAATGGTCATAAGACCCGCAATCACCCACGCATGCTCGGTTTGGTGTTTTTTTGCTGAGACGTACATGCAGAGACTGCAAGTCCTGCAAAACAGAACCCTGCGCACAATCCCCAACGCCCCATGGTACGTGTCAAATGAAACCATTCACAGAGATCTTGATATCCTATATCTAAGGGATTATGTAAAACAACAGGCACAGCGGCGTTATAATCAAGCAAAATCGCATAGCAGCCCTCTGTTGCGTGATTCAGTAGACTACACAGTCGAGGAAGTTCGCAAGCATTCCAGGTCGCGCCTCGCACTGTGATCAAAATTAAATTGTGAATTTATAATAATAATAATAATAATAATAATAATAAAGGGTCTTTATTGCACTAAACATTTAGCACATTACCAACCAAAATTATTTCAGTATTCAAAACCGATCAAAATTATTTTTTAGCGTTACAAAATCATTCGAGTAGCCAAACAAATAATATTAAACTATTTCAAATGATTTACTTCTTTTCTTTGGTTTATTTCTTTCTTCCTTTCATTCCCTTTTCCCCTTAAACATGTCTGATATCTGGTAGCCAGACCTGACAGACTAACAGACGAGACTTTTAACTAAGAGCAAAGGTCCACCGAACCGCTCTGACGAACAACGACGAATAATACTAGTATTTGGATTGTCACTTTGGTAGGCAATAGACAAATGAGCCAAAGGTATGCACAATTACAGCGAAAACAATTCAGTGTAAGCATATAGCCTTGTCTCGTTCTAAACCTATTCCAATTTGTTGGTAAGGACAGATAGATGTATTAATATTTGGAATAATTAAGTGTGTTGTTAATTGTACTCCAGAATAACACGTCAATCGTTAAACGGCTACTGAACGGTAAGCAATGACCATGACGAAATGCACAGGCACTACGTCAGTAGAATTATTAGCAGATGACAAGGGAGCTTTTGTGAGAGAGAGAGACTATCAGATTCAGGAAATGCAAGCAAATAGTACTGTGGAGCCTTCTCGCATGAGAGCAAGTGTAAAAGCCCCTTCCTCCGTCGCAAAAACTATAATAGAAGTATCAAAAATTAAAACGCTTTTGTACAATCAACTGTAATGTCCATTAACTCAAATGCCACCTTACTGCATGATACAGTCATTTGTCAGCAGGAAAGGAAGCCGATCGATGTCAATTATTACAAGGACCTATCCCGATAGCAGATAGATCCTTGAGGAATTTTCTTTTGAAAATGATAATGTAGCAGCTTCTATGCTCCACCACTTTCTCTTGTGCTGCCGATACGGTTATGTATTTTATTATCGAAGGTAATCACTGCACTTACGCCCCATTTGGGCCCTTTTTACGTCCTCCCTAAAAATTACTCAGGGCTCAGCTGAATTATCAGCTACTTTTAAATTATTGAAGGGAGTAATGGTACAGCGGCGTGCCCATTTCATTAGCCACAAAACACCAACACCCCCATGAATAGATTAACATGTTGTTAGAACAGGTTGGACAAAGCAAGTCTTTACAGCATGAACTTAGTGCTTTCTTCCTTTATGCAACGCTGCAGTCTGAACACAGAGAAGTAGCGTTTCACTTCATCACTAGCTGAGGAATTATCTAACAAAAAAGAGCCAGATACATATAATGATGCTGTCAAGTTTGCAACACTTAAGAGCCAATGTTGCCTATCTGCATCTGTAGCACTTCTGTGGGCAATCTCCTTCGTAGCCAAAGTTATGCCAGCTAAACTCAAACTATATAATACTAGAATGGATTTCCATAGACCACTTTTACGGCTTCTAAGTTGGACTCGGCAGAAAGCCCCACACAAGCTTACAAAATAAAGTTATCTATGCTTGGGGTCCTAGTACTTTTTTCTGTGCAAATTGTCACGCTGAACTCGAATCTGAAGTCAAAATTGGGAATTGGTTGACACGTTTTAGGGAAAACGTATAAAAACGATCCAGAGGTCCACAAAAACATAAAAAGTGGTACGTGCTGGAGGTCTCACTATATTGCATTTTTCCCGCTGAACAGGAACCTGAAGCCAAAATTGGGGAATGTGGGCAAATATGAAAGTAATTTAGACATTAGAATTAAAGATTTTGGTATTTCTGGTGCATGTGCATACCTCAAACACCTCAGGAAAGATGTATATCCATAAAAAATACCAAAATCTGTCATCTTAACCAGGCATTACTTTCTAATTTGACAACCTCCAGTTTTTACTCATGTTCGGCGTGAACAAATACATCGGAAAAACAGTGGGAGTCCAAGCACACACCACTTTTTGAATGTGATATGAAAAACACCCGCCACTATATGGCAGCTGTAGCAAAAGCATCGAAGATGTTGATATGTGCAGAAATAGCATGTTCCACAAATGGCTTCTATCTCACTCTGCATACGTTTTTCGTCCAACCTAGAGATTTCTGAACTGAATAGCTTCAGAATCCTTAACCTGTTTACGATAGGTTTCCATTTGGCATCTGCGACCGTATTAGCAGCGTATTTACTCTCACCCACCTTGAGCATGCTATGGAATGAAATCGATTCAATGGCAGTTTGTTGGTTTGACCTGGAAAGAGGTCTGCAGTTCTGGGGGTGAGAATATATCTTTGGAAATTTACTGCTATGTTGACAGTGTGTCAAATTGTCTTCACTTTACCTTGTGCAGTGTCAGCAGTATTATTTTTCAGATCTACGACTACATAAATACTCGTTATCTCGTTATCTCGGTATCACATCAAATATTTAATTTAAAAAAAAGTTTGCTCCATGGCAGAACTGAACCAAACATCTTTTATTTCATCAACTAAGCTATACGTACATCTGTCAATGTTTGTATCTATAGAGACATGATACGATGACCACCTTACACAGGAGTGATAGCATCACATTCATATACATCGATGGGTTGGAAGCCTGATTAAGTACAAGAACATGCGCAATAGGCATCATGCCTAAACAAAGGAAGATCAAACCTGGGTAAGCAGAGCAGATATCAGCATTTTAAGCGGAGACGAATCCAATCATAAAACTTATGAAGGTGCAGATAGCTGTATGACTCTGATGGCCTTTGCAAGCCACAACCATGCCTCGATTGCCATATCATCTTAAAGGTGCTTTCGGCAAAAACTGAAGGAGTGGCACGGGATTTTGGCAGGGGTGGCGAACTCGGTTATGCTATAAGGAACTCTTATATGTAACAATATGCTAATACTGAGAAGTCAGCGAAAAGTCATCCTGCGCATAGTACGCACTTACAGAAAAGTGTCATCTGATGCACTGCCGGTGGTAGCTGGTGTTCTGCCAATTAATTAGCTGGCTGCGGTGAGATATGCACTATATAAAAGGCGACGAAAGAAATGCCATTTCCGTCAGATGGCAGCAGAGGTGGGGTATTAAAGCTTGGATTGACAAGGAAGCGGTGCAGTTTGATTACTTTACTACACAGTTCCTCACATGGTTGTTTTGATTGCTACCTGAAGTGGGTAGGAAAGAGAGAATTTACGAATTGCGAATAGGTTTCTATTTTGCTCGGTTGTACATGTACATAGATATAAATATATGTACCAACTAGTATGTGAACGATAGAGAATGGATGGCTTATATCTTATGAAAACCTAGTGCAACGCTACCCACTATGAAGAAAGTTTTGCAGGAAATGATGAGGAGGTAGAATGAACCAAGTATGACAAATCATGTGACCTTCAACTGCCCTGCTTATAGTGAATAGCCTAGTCAAAAATAAATGAAGGGGAATAGTCCAGAAAATTGCGAAGAGCATTCAGAATATACGTAAATAGCTATATATACCGCTAGACGAGGATACAAAAGCTTAAGGACTGAGCGAATTTAGATTAAGGAACTGAACCTCAATTCACCTTTATCTAAAAAAAGAATTTCACAAATGCGGTAAATACCCTTCACACATACAAAATTTTATTAAAGAATTCTACAAATGAGACAGTCTCTTACTTTCCATCGTAATAAAACCCTCCACAATGGGACATCCTGACAATTTCAGTATCTGTAGTAAGCGTCCCGCTATCCAAGGCGCACCCTCTCAGAATCATTTTCTCCCCTGTTTCATCTGGAAGAAAAAAGTCTATCACTTTTCGTCGACCACTTGCAATAATACATGTGCCTCTGAGGGTTTTTCTGACCAGTCCGTGGGTCAAACGTGCCAGAAAGTTCTATTGAGTCACCACCCGAGGCTGTTAGGTCCATACTGGGTTAATGTAATGAAGTTCTTTCGAGAAATAAACGACTCCGTTTTAACCTCTGATTGGGGTGGAAAAAAGTTTTCTGAATGAGGTATGCCGATGTTTTTAGAAAACAACGATATTAACGGCCTAGCTTTCACGAAGTATCGTCAGCTTAGAAAAAATATATTTTAGAATAATGAGTCCTTTCGTTCAAAGGTATTGTTCATCCCATTCTAGTCACGTAAATTGACAAAAAGGCAAATTTTCTGTTTGCATCACCTGAAAAACCTTTGAAATTGATATAAAAGTCATACGAAATGAAAAAAATAAAATGCAATGTAAAGCCAACTTTCCATTTACAGGAAACGACCTTCTTTTGATTACACAAAATAATGTCTAAAACTGAACTAATTGCGTTTTGAGAGCTCAAAATTCCAGGGTCGGATTCAGTTTTTTTATGTCATATTTGATCAAGTATAACGCCCTGAAAGTTATACTCTGAATTTGCTATTATTGCGACTAAAAAAAGAGCATGATATAAATAAAAAAGAAATTTAATGTTACGTACCCAATTTAGTTCTTTTTTGAGATTTCTTAATGATTTAATTCTACCAACTAATGGTATACAACAACATACGACCTGATTTAAAGGGAAACGGTATTTGGTATGATGAAAATGTAGAAAAACCTAACACACGGGCCTGAAATTTCCGCATGGACACGTTTACGTGCTCTTACCACAACCCTAAGATAGATTTAGTTACAAAATGGACACATGGTAAATTACACAATTAATTGTCAAGTGTAGACCACG
The DNA here is from genome assembly GCA_963669975.1 of Acanthoscelides obtectus. Taxonomy (NCBI): domain Eukaryota; kingdom Metazoa; phylum Arthropoda; class Insecta; order Coleoptera; family Chrysomelidae; genus Acanthoscelides; species Acanthoscelides obtectus. The sequence continues at coordinate 55,005,292 of CAVLJG010000007.1, read as the reverse complement.
TTTTGGTGGATTTGTAACTTAATATCAAGTTGGTCTGGAAGATAGAAATTTAGTGGGACTGTTTATTGAATGCCGGTCCCCTTTTGAGCAGGAATCTTGTACAAATCTAATATCAGTTGGTAGAATTGAATCATCCAAAAATTACACAAAAAAATGTCAAATTTTGATATTAAATTATATTGAAATTTTGAGTTTTGCGTCAGATACACTGCTAAAAACACGATATTTGAATAGATAAAAATGCTTAACTAAAATACCAAAAGAGGTGGAATCAATATATTATAACTTTTTTATTTCAACATATTAAAAGATCTCGATCCATACCACCTACGGTTTCAGTATTTAAGTACGGAACACCCTGTCCAGACTTTTTTGACACAACTTTTCGACGTGTTGTCGTTTGATGTGACAGACATTTACTTCACTGTAATTAAACATGCAAAGCCAGCTAAGTGGAATTAATGCTATCGAAATATGAATGTGTATCCCTTCAACCGTGAGCAGAACCTGGAGTCAAATGCAATTTTATTTCCACTTTTGTCCAGGTTTTTAGGGCGTCTAAGTAGTGTAGTTTGGTGGAAGATAGAAATTTAGTGGGACTGTTTATTGAATGCCGGTCCCCTTTTGAGCAGGAATCTTGTACAAATCTAATATCAGTTGGTAGAATTGAATCATCCAAAAATTACACAAAAAAATGTCAAATTTTGATATTAAATTATATTGAAATTTTGAGTTTTGCGTCAGATACACTGCTAAAAACACGATATTTGAATAGATAAAAATGCTTAACTAAAATACCAAAAGAGGTGGAATCAATATATTATAACTTTTTTATTTCAACATATTAAAAGATCTCGATCCATACCACCTACGGTTTCAGTATTTAAGTACGGAACACCCTGTCCAGACTTTTTTGACACAACTTTTCGACGTGTTGTCGTTTGATGTGACAGACATTTACTTCACTGTAATTAAACATGCAAAGCCAGCTAAGTGGAATTAATGCTATCGAAATATGAATGTGTATCCCTTCAACTGTGAGCAGAACCTGGAGTCAAATGCAATTTTATTTCCACTTTTGTCCAGGTTTTTAGGGCGTCTAAGTAGTGTAGTTTGGTGTGAACAGTTCGATGCGTACAATTTGGACCCATAGACATGTTCTCCAAGAAACAACCTTACCTATAATGCCTGTAATTTTTATGCAGGATGTTGCTGGAAACAAGCCGTCTCTCCCTTTCCTTCCTCCCATGCAGGGAGAGTGCAAAATCTCCGTAGTGTAGTTATTGTGGAAGGGATCTTCGCATGGAGGATACTCGCCGTTTATGGAAATGCACTTGAAACAGTCGATAGAATGTACTGAAATACAAGAATTTTTGTTTATGAAGGCTATCAAATATTTAGGTAACAAACGCAAGAGAGGATACCGGTTTGCAAGGAAGGAAATATGTGTCCCATCCAACGCCTGGTGGAACCAAAAAGCTCTATAAGCCAAATACAAGAATGGCCAAGGCAACAGCACGAGGAATATTACAATTTAGTATCTGGATACAGACATTAGAAAGTATGCAACTTGTGGACCTGCAAACTGCGACAGAACTGCTTCAACCAGCAGAAATCATATTCGTATAGCTAGAGGTCTTCTAGCAGGACCCAATGGTCATGTTTACACCTTTGGTAGCCCAGCACTTAAATAGCCACGGAGCACTATAGTTCTCTGCGTCAATGCTGTTCTGTTCCTGTTTGCACCGAGTGCTATAAGTGGTTATGCTCGATATCGGTACTTGGCTACCTGCGCTGTAAACATGGCCAATGCCCTGAAAGAACACGGGTCCTTCCTGGTTGAGACATCAGATGGACATCAGTTCAACATTTTTCTCTGTTAACAAAAAAAAGTGCCAAACTATAAAGGGGTTTTGGGCCCAGAGCGGATCACTTTGATAAGTGTTAAATTTTCTTGTAAATGCTCCAAGGAAACAAAAAAGTTTTATACCATGACCTCCAAAATTGGGGGATATCTAAGATAATCTAACTCGAAATTGATAGTCCAGGATAGTATCTTCAAGTCAGATAAGAAAAATATTCTGATTAAGATTTTTTGTACATTCTTATTCAAAAAGGACCGAACGAATTTCGACCTCGAAAAAAAAAAATACGAAAATCGAAAATTCTAATCATTTCAAAGTTCCTAAATATTCTGCAAGATACGGTTGGCCGCCAGCTACATTTCTCTGATACTAACGCAGAAGATACATTTAGCGCATACTATAAAAACAATCAAAACCAAAGATTTATAATAACAATACCCCCTGGAATGCTTTGAGACGTTTGAGGAAAATTTTAAAAATTTTGGCTACATTAAAATTATCGTTTTAGCATACAATCTTTGTAATCTTGAAAACTACCCACTTTAGAGAAAAGTTTTCTTTTCTCTTTGAGTCTCTGAAAATCCGAAAAATGCTTAGACCGAAGCGAATTAATCAAGTGTTGGTACTTAAAAAAGAAATTATATACAATTCTTAACGCAATGTTGGATCTGGCAACATGCAGATTCGTTAAAGGGTTCCTTTTCAAATGACAATTTGCAAAAAATCCGAGTTATTTTTCCAAGCAGATGCGAAGATGCTAACCAGCGCTTTCATATGTGTTGCGTTCGGTACACAATGGATAATCTTAAATCTTACAGCAGATTTCAGTAAGGTTGCTAACAGAGATAAGAGCTAACCTCATAAAGATAAAGGAATTGTCATTGTGACAACCTCATCAGATATCTCCAAGATGGCTTGCATGTCTGAATTGTTATTAAGACAATGAAATGGTAAGCTATTGTTCCATAAGTTTTTGAGTTTTTTGTAAAGGCAATAACGATAATTAAATTTTTAATCTGGAGTCTGCAATCCTAACTTGAAGTTGAGAGATTAAAGCAGTTCAGGAAGCGAGTTGGTTTCATTCGATTTCTATCTGCCTCGCTGGCCGTTGCCGCAATTTAAATTGATTTGAACCTTTCGCAACATTACAAAATAATTATTATCCTCTAGATATGAATATCTAGAAATCCAGTTAAAACTGTATCATTACATAGGAAAAGGTACTTCATTTTTTCTTTCCATTCCAGAAACCATTCAATTTACAGTGAAACCAACATAATTTTTTATTGGATTCAGTACCAAAAAATTCAAGATACACAACCGACCTAGAATATTTGGGTCGTGCAGAAAGTAGGCTATCTTTGCTACATTGCAACCATACATTTAATGCGATAGATAAACTATTATGGAATCTGGGAAAACTATTGCGTAATATTTGAATGCTACCTCTTGAGGCACTACTATGGAGTTTTAAAGTTACATCAAGGCCAGCTCATCCTAAATTTAGTCAGATACCTGAATATTCATGATGACGTGTTTAATATTCTAAATCAATAACACCATATAAAGTAAAACTGAATTATGTTCACACATTTTGACGATGATAGCATGATGCTCCAAAACAGGTACAAATTAATGAATGAGAAAATACAAGCATTCCAGCAACAAAGAGGGTACTGATGCATAAGCCACCTGCCGGGCTCTGTTACGCTTTTCTAGCAAAATTAAGGATAACCTTAGCTTCCATTTCCTTAAAATCATAAGGATCCAAAGTATCTCACTATTCTTATTGAGCTCCACATCAATACAATATGTGCACTCCCATCGTTTGCAGTTAGTCCATAAATTCGGTATAGTAAGACTACACCATCTCTAATTCTTTAAATGTTAAAACTGTGTTTTGTTATTTTCAATCCTAGCACCCATGGTGGGGAGGCGAAGCCTGCCAACTTTGAACTTTGAATCTTTTTGCCGACCCCGTAGGGCTAACACTATACAGCTATATCTCACAAGCCATCTGCTGGTAACTGCTTGTTGAATAAACAAGCTTCAGCGATGCGATGAGCCTATATTGATCTTGCACCGATGGGGTGCATAGGTAGTATAGACAACACACAGCAACATCCATAGCTCGAAAATCGTTTCCGAAGCGGAGGTTCGAACCCAGTAAGTACCTTTAAAGCTAGATTCACACGAGACAAAAAAGACGAACGCGTGGCACAATTCCGATCTCCTCCCGTGACTCTTATCTTGGTTGGGAAGTGAAAAGTGAAGCAGCGAGGGTCGTGGATGGTTCACACCATTACCAATCACGAAGCCAACCATGAAGGAGATTCTGATTGGTAGTTGTGCTTTCCTAAGTTCTGATTTTAGTGGTATGTTAGCGAAACGGTTGAAAATCACCTGTAGAAATGAAAAATAGGACCACACTCTGAACTAAGAAGTGAATACCCTGAAGATTTAAAAAAAATTGCTTCAGATATCTGAAGTGAAGCTTGATTTGCCTCCTGAAAGGCGCTTCATTACACATCAAACGTGTTTGATACCATGCGTGAGCGGCCGTGAAGTTGCATTTATTCCGATGGCGTCAGAGACAAACTACCAATACCTCGTTCAGATGGAAACAATTCCGCGAACACGAGGATCACGTTAGCGCTCCTTGAGAGCCCAGCTTTGGGCTTCATATGGAAACATTCGACTTCTTGGCCTCCTTTGCAGGAGCTCGTCCATCGTAGATAAATGGATGAAATTATTCAGTCAATAAGAGTTTTTGTCCAAAAGTACCTGAATACAGAACTCACAATTCTTGCTATATATGTTTTACTACATGAGTAATAATTTGAACATTGCAATGGTTCAAAACTATTGATATCTTCTCTTTGGAGCTTAGCGCTTGGAGCCAAAACCGACAAAGCTTCATTTGAAAACACTTATGGACAATATAAAACGAAATGATGTTTATTCACCAAAATTACAAAGAGATAAAAAAATATAGAACAATATTCAGAGTAGGCGCAGCCTGTGGGTGGATGATACCTAAGATATATAATTATCTTTTCACATAGTATAAATATTGCATAATGCTGAAAATTTAGATAATATGCATTTTTGTGGTTCATTAATATTAATACACAAAAATTTTAACACATTATGAGTTATGGTTGTACGTAGTGAAACTTAAATTCAGTTACTAAAAATGAAATATTTAACCAGGAATTGTCATTAATTCCTTTGGCTGTAACAGTTGATTATTATTCGGTAAGAAAGAACGAAAAATGGTGTAACTTTGAGAAAAACTACATGGGACATATAACATGTGAAAATATTCAAACGGCCTCCTTTTCTTCCAATTCAGTCATCAACGAATGGTTATGGATTATACTAAGTAGGTCACAAAAAAGCAAGGGGAATATGTTAATATCTCGTTTATGAAAAATAATCATACCTTCATCTAAGTAAAGCTGGAAGATACACGCTAGCACTCCATACAAGCTCTTCATAATGCTTAAAAACTACTTCTAACGTCGTAAGCTTCGCGATTCACGACATAACACAGTATTCTAGTTTGTTATGTAGTTCAGTAGAGGTATCTGAAATAATCAATATTTTTCCAGTGTCTGGGTTGGCGCGTGTATGGTTGCATAGATGATGTCAATCCAAAAATTAGCTGATTAGTAATGTTTTAAGTGTCTGATGTATGAGAACATTGAGATTGACTATTGTCATAATTTATTAATATTTACGTTGCTGTTTTGGTATAGTTATGATTTAGAGAGCCCTCATGAAAAACAATTTATTCTTAGCTGGGGAAAACATCGAAGATAACCGCTTGCCTTTTTTAAAAATCTTTTATCCTTACGCATCACGCTTCGCGAAATAACTGCCTCTACAGTTGTTAATTATAGTTCTCACGTAATACTGTCTTCGGATCATAAATATTGTTCGGCTTATTAAATTTCTTTTTCTTGTAGGTTTCGAAACTTAAAATCCAATGGATATATTTAAAAAATCGATAATTTGTGCAGAATTTCGGAATGGATTAGAGAATACTAAATCTTCTCTAGGTCATACTATAAAAATGATTTTCATATCTAGGGCACAATCTCAAACATGCTAGATAAGATATAAGGTATTATATTACCAGGTGCATAAGAAAGTGCGTCAATCGAGAGTTTCTGTAATATCTCGAGAATCGCGACCTGATTAGCAGGTAGTATGGTTCTCGACACCAGCGCCCAATGAGGAACCTCCTAGGTATTTTAAACTTAAAAATTAGTATTTTAGTTCCCAGACCATAACTTTGTAGTTCTATTTTTATACATATCGCTTATTATTTTCATTCTAGTAAAATTTTGAATTTCATCTATTGAGGTATTATGGCAATAATGATCTTTAGTTTTTTAATGTTTAAAGTTCAAAAATGTTTTGTTACGTATTCAAGGTTTTATAACGTTTATTTTTTGTAACCATTGTATTTGTTTTATTTTGATTCTGAAAAAAATGTTTAAACTGAAAAACATTTGTTCTTGTTGAAACCGAAGGTTGTCATTATGGTTATTTATATACTCATCATCTTATTTGATTTTATTCTAATAAATTGGTAATGTTGATCACTCAGTTTTATAGTTACTCTATAGAAAAAGACGGAGTTTGTGGATTAATAGAATAAATCAGTTTTTCCGGAAAAATTTATTATTTTTTTGATAGATTTTTCTCAATTCGATAAGGGGAACCGAAATCACGGAAATAATCTGTGATTTACCGGCCCAGAAATCTAGTGGTAGTGATGATGTAAGTGGTGAAATATATGTACAGTGCGATTGCGGCATCCTTAGCGTTTCTCATAAATCAAGTTTTTCAAGGCAAATTTCCAGAGTGCCTAAAACTTGCTATGATTATTCCAGTTTCCTAGAAATGCGACGATACAGACACGGATAATTATCGACCAAATTATTTATTGAAAGATGCTTATATAAGCGGATTATTAGCTGTACAACTCAGAAAGTAACCATTTCAGATAATCATCATGAATTTAGAGCCGCAGGTTCTGTAGAGCCAGCGACATTTGACTTTTTCAACCACAACAAAAGCATTCCAATATCGGAATTAGGGGTTTCTTGTTTGACTAGAGTATTTCATTTCTGACGGTCGCTGCTTTACAGAATACAATGTGAATGCGAGAGCCGCACAGGGTTCGATTCTGGTACCATTTCTATTTATCATATACTCGTAGATTAGCGATCCAAAGCTACGCGAACGAAACACTTCGGCAGTTGTCAGTGCTCGATCACCCGAAGAATAAACCTCCAGGATTAATAAGGTAGTCCAGGAGATGAGTGAAATGTGCCAGAGCTACCGTCTCACATTAAATAAAAGTAAGACGGTTTATGTGCATTTTTATAATGGCAAGCCGCGTTTGCGGGAAGATCTGACTACTTTTCTTGGTATGGAAAACTAACATGGTGGGAGCATGCGAGAAAATTAACGAATCGTACTTCGCAGTACGTAAAATGAAACAAACTGTTACAACATTTACACTTATAAGTATGTACTACGCGCTAATCTATCTGCACATCTGCAACAACATAACTGTGTGGCGACAAGCAAGTATGATAAAGAGAGTATTTGTACTGCAGAAAAGATTTATTAGGATGATTTTTAATAGAGACTCTTGTAAGGAAACCGTTATCCGATACAGTCTGCTTACAGTAACAGCGCTATAAATATACAAATGCGCTATCTTCGCATTTTGACATAGAAATAAATTCACACAAAACAACACAATCAACATCTGTTACAACACAAGAAGCGGCTATGATTTGTCGGCTCCTGCACATAACACTACCTTATTTGAGACATTTCTACTGTATACATACACCAAGATTTACAATCATTTGTTACACACAGAGTTCGGGAAAACTACCAACATTAACCTTCTCAAGGTCTATCTGAGGAGATATGCTTTAGCCATTGTTCATTTGTCATTTTTCTATACGACAAACCCAGCAAGGGTACGTTTTCCTATGCTTAGTGAAGTGTAAATTGTATGCATGTATCTGTCATGACCTGTCCTACATCATTTTTTAAATGATCAAAAAGTTCAATAGAGTATCCACAAATCTTTCAGTAATTGATTTTTTTCGCTCATTGCCACATCCCTAGTCTTGAGCCGACGCCAACGGGCGGTCGGCGATTTGAATCTCTTCTATTTCTCTTCCCACAGACTTTGCTCGTTAGAACTCTCCTTTATGAGGCCGTTGCGCGACAAACCCCCTAAAACGCTCCCCTATCTGCGGATACAACATATCTGCATCCGCGACACCACTGCATCATAGAATCGGAACTTTTCCTTGGAGCATAAGGAGGTTGACGCCTCTTGCTAGGAAAAAATCTTGCGAGCTGGAGAAAGAGCTGCCATACGCTACATGAATCATAACGTTCCTCAATGATAAAGAACGAAAACTTATAAAAGAACTTGCCGAACAGAATATCGATATGTGCGCCCTATATGAAGTCAGGAAGAAGAGAAAATGTCCGGAGTTGAATCTTGATATACCGGATGTTTGACTGGGGAGCTTGTGATGGGGTTGCCGTGTGTAAATAAGACTATTTATTCACTTACCTGTATTGAATTTTGATACATTTCCGACACTACTATCAGACTGGTTATTAGACTTCACATGCCTATTTGTAGAAAAGCGGTAATGAGCATCATGACCAGAAGTTATTGCGAGCATTTAGCCAACGTTGATCGGTCCAGCAGTGCATGGCTTTTGCTGAACAGCAGTGCCATAGAATAGTTTTGAGAGCTCGCAAAATTAATGAAGAAACTATGAAATCTGACAAACAAGTGAAAACTACCGTCAAACTGACAAAGATATTTGCTGGCTACAGCTATTCAGCATAAAAGCGATGCACCGCTGGACCGCTTAACGTTGGCTGAACGGTGCCAGTTTCACTGAAAATGCCGTAAAGTTGACACTGCAAGCCTAGCGTAACTAATAACCAATTTAATATCACACCCAACGAATTCAAATTAGGTAGAAAAGCCCGTAAGTGACCTGTTGTCTCCTAATTCCCATAGTCTGTAGTGAGAATCAAAGTGCACTTGATATAAGTCAGTTTTTTGACAGTTATATTAAATTCGTATTCTCGTGTGTAGTAGTTATACAGGGTGTAAACGTTATGGTAGTCATTATTGAAATGGATAATAGAGGGGGTCAAAACTAGTCAAAAAGTCCATATGACACATGGTCCAAAAGTCAATAGACTTTTGTCTAAATGGCTTTATAGTTTACAACTTTAAGTCCTTTATATCGACCACAATCACCACAATCTTACTAATTTTTATAATCTAATCTAAAACGTTCTTAAATTGGGTAATTAACAAATAAATGGCATTTATAAGTTAAGCCAACATTTGTAGTCAGTAAGTAAGTAAGTTTTGATTAAATTGAATATTTAAGACACACATGACGCGCGTCGGTCATCATCACTCTTATCGAACCGGCAATCGATCGCTAACGGTAACAGTGGTTAGTATGTTGTTTGGTTTTTGTTCGCGTACGTCGTCATGTTGATTTACAATGTTCTCGAATAAATAGTTCGCCAACATGTTAGTTTACGGCGAAGCTGGTCAGAATTCAAATCTTGCAACTCAAATTTATCGCGACAGATTTCGCCAACGGGTACACCCAGACAGAAGGACATTTGTGCAATTGTACCAAAGACTTCGAGATACAGGAAGTGTTCAGCCCACTAATATTCGCACTCGTGAAAGTCAGGTTACTGTAGAGCAGGAGGAACAAATTTTAAATATCGTGGAAATCAATGCAGATATTAGCACTCGGCAATTATGCCGCCGCGTAGGACTATCGTCCATAGAATCCTACGGAAAAATTTGCTTTATCGCTACCATGTACAACGAGTGCAGGCCTTGTTACCAGAAGACTATCCTCGCAGACTAACATTCTGTCAGTGGTTTTTGCACAAAAACATTGAAAATCCGGATTTTTTTAAAAACATTCTAGCGACAGACGTATGTACTTTTACGCGAGACGGTATATTAAATTTTTCATAATACTCACACGTGGGCCCAAGAAAATCTTCATACCATTCGTGAAGGTCATTTCCAACAACGTTTTAAAATAAATATTTGGGCGGATATTCTTGATGATCAGGTAATTGGCCCTTTCGAGTTACCCCCAAAGTTGTCAGAAGGATACCTTAGCTTTCTAGCCAATAACCTACCAGAACTTTTGGAACAGACCTTAGACAACATGCCATTACAACGGAGACAGAATTTGTGGTTTCTTCGTGACGGGGCACCACCACACATTTTTAGAGGCGTCATTCAGTACTTGAATTTTGAATGAACATTATCCAAATCGCTGGATCGGTCGAAATGCTCCTGATCCTCGAAAATGGCCAGCAAGATCTTCTGACCTCAATCCGATGGATTTCTGGTATTGTAGAGAACTTAAAGGGATGGTTTATGGGGCTGGTCCAATAACAACTGAAGCACAACTTTGCGAAAAAAAATTTAATGCGGCTGAAATAATAAATGGACAACTTCGAGGACATAGAGTAAGAAGAAACTGGGTTCGTCGTAATGAAGCTTGTGTGGAAAGTGGAGGACGACATTTTGAACACCTTCTTTAAATACCAAAAAGTGCAGTGTGGGTTTTAAAAAGAAAAACAATGTATGTATCAAAATTGTGTTCCCTATTTATACGTGGATTTTTTGTTCAATAAACTTTCACACGCCAGGTGAAGTACTGAGACGGTTAGTGGTAAGTCCGTTCTTTTTAATTGTTTGCGTTTTACGAGTACATTATCAAATAATGAAATAATACCTGAGAGGCAAAAATAACAAACTCAATCTTTATTTACACGGCGTTCGATCGAAATTTGCGTCTGACTTTGCGGCGTTGTCAGATTTTATTTTACTTTAAAGTCGCTTTTCTCTGAAAAAATGCCGTTTTGACCCCCATGTTATATGAAATGTTTTGCTTCTTTTCTCTTTATCACCCATTTAAATAATCACTATCATAACGTTTGCACCTTGTATAGTATTATTGTTATGATGGTACAACGCTGTCACTTTGGTAGACATTGGTAGACAAATGAGTCAAAAGTATGCACTAAAACTACGCAATTTTGGCGACAAGCAACGAAATTTAAACATACAGGCTCATAATCTATTCGAATTCGTTACACACGAATCCACCATTTTTAGATAATAGATAACCACCATTTTTTTTAAACAAACCAAATCTGTATCCAGCGAATTTTAAAATATGAAAATGAGTCATTATGGTTTCACATATCCTACCATTTTTTTGAACCAAACGCCTTCCACAACAATTTTGTCAAATCATAATCAAAAGTTCTTTAAATAGATCACATCCACCATTTTTCGAATATCAAAGGCATCACGATCTTTTTCATTTTTTAATCAAACCGTATCAATAACCAACGTTTTTAAAACATCAGTATGAATCATCAGCTATGTCAAACCGTATGTACACTTTTCGTTAACTAATACCATTTTTTCAGATATTACCAGACAATATCAAGGATTGTATAAGTCCGATCTTATAGCATTCACCAAATCCGAGATGAAACCGTACCTACCTACTGTTAGCGATGGCCAATATCCTTTGCTTTTTGATATCATTATTTAAAACTATGACGTGATCATGTCTTTAATTTTTAAGCCAGGTACTTAGTTAAGAAATTTTTGTCAGCTAACTCCTTTCGAAGAAAAATTAATCTGAATATTTCAATTAAAATGCATAATTATAAATGTAAAATACTCGTATAATGCTAGTAAATGAAGATATTCAAATCGAGGATAGTAATAGTTAATAGTAATACTGTTAATAGTGAAGACATACTATATATACTTCGCTTAAATACGCTATCGTTGATTTCTCGTGATCATACCCACAAAGAAATCAGTGGCGTCTGTAGTTAAAATTAAAATACTCGGTAAAAATTTGATAGCCTCTGGAGTAATTCAATTGAATCTCACCATATCGAACAAAGTCCATTAATGCCTATCGTCGATTCATTGAGTTATTTCAGAGAAATTAAAAATGTCAGTATTTGAAAAATATAACTTGAACGAAGCCGTAAAATACATAAATTCATATACACTTTTTTGGTAAGTTTAATGAGGTCTATCAAATAGTATATGATAAACCTGAATAAAACAAAAATATTTTTGTACATTATAAAATATATTTTTGCACTCTGTTGGTACACAGTGCTTAATAAATAAAACATAACTCTTTATAAGGTCTGTATAAAAAATGCGTCATCATATACATTTAAACCACCGTAACGCGGAGTCACCGGCTTGATTTCAATAAATGTTTACCTGATGTTGTACCTTATTTTTTGACAATGCCCTAAAGTGATCAAAAAGTTGATAACCTCGAAAACGGATGGACGTGGGTAAAGATCGGCAACGAAAAATCAAGTTCGAAAATAATAGACAGACAAGCCGACGGAAGTGAGTGTCATGCTTTTTTGTAGTGTAAATGTAATGCCACATCCAAAAAAAATATCTTGATATCGACTACAATATTTCCTCGGCCAATGAGCTTGCAAAGTACGAACTAAAGCTGTAACTCTTTATATGAATACCGTGTATATTTACATTTCTACATTTCAAAGTTATAGATTTGGATGGTGATGAGACAGTGAATAAAAATCGACTAGATATCACAAGCCGCACTCACACCGCACAGCAGAAAGTACAAAAGCCAAAAGACATCGTATCTCGAAAACTCGTTTAAATTGAATTATGTTGCTGAGACTTGTATTAATTTATGGTCACTAGTATATTAAGCAAACATTTCTGGCATAACTTGAGATGAATTATCCATTCTTCTACTGAAATCAATTGTTTGATAACATATGCACCTGCCCTATGCTCACATGGCAACAAAGACAGGCGCACAAGCCCCCAATATTGACCAGGCACGTATCCAGAACGGCCAGCTAGTGAGGTCACAGTTTAGGAATTAATAACTGTACTGATGTGTTGACTGTCACAACAGCCTTCTTCAAAATACAGTTTCCTCCGAATATTGACTCTAAAAAAGTTTGGAATGACATCCAAAACGAAACGAAAGTGATTCATCAATAAGATAGTAACAGTGGTTCGTTGATTATGATTTTTAAATGATTCAAAAAAGATTGTCTGTCGAAATGGTTTATTTCTAATTGTTACTAACCCACGATTAAGTTGTTGCTTACATCGTGACGTTGAGTGTTGGTGAACTTGCTCTGAAGTGTAGTCCACTGACTTGCGCAACAGATGTTGCTATCTTATTCCATATGACTGTAGCATCACTATATTTGCTGTTTATGTAGTCTGGGTCTAGGTCTAGGTGGTAGACGGTCTCTGACTGTCGAACGCGGAAGTACCACCCGGCGTATCTCGTAGGCGGGACCATAATGTGTGCATGTTGCATGCACACGTTTGCCCTCGCCAGAGTCCGTGTGGCCTCCCCCCTTACCCTGTATCCCCCTATAGCCCCACGGTACCCCATGGGTGTTTAGGCCTTAGGCCTTCGTGGTAGTTAGAGTATAAAAAAAGGATATCTAAATAACTCTAAATGGTTTCTTCACAAAATTTGCACCTATGGCACAAGTTCGACCAACGAAGAGGCGTTTTTGAAGTAATAAATTCAAAAAAGACAATTCTACAATTGATCAGCGTTAAAATAAAAAAAGCAACAATAAACATGGAAAATATGTATTCAAGATCAACAAACACCTTTACAGTAACAAAAATTTGAAAAGCACAAAAACAAAGTAAAAGGATCCACTGGAATTCTGAAAAGTCACTGATAATGAACTCATCAAAGATATAGTAAGTGTACTTTGTTGATCAAGAAGCATTTTATTTTCTATTTATTAAGGAGCTTGACCTTACCTGGGATTACATTAGAGAAGCGAATTCCGTGGTGATTAATACTGTTTCTAGTTGTTTGTAAACAGTGTTGAGGTAAATTTAACTTGTGTGCATTACGCGTGTTGCAGTTTAATAAAAGCATATCTACATGGATCCCTTAATCATAAGCAACAAATACACACAGCGCTCTGCATTATAAAAACTTTTTGCATATGTGCTGAATGACCCCAGCTGAGGAATGCGTACGTATTCAAAGAGTTTATTAAGCAGATTTTATATAGCAAGTACAAAATTCAATGATTGAGTTTGACTGACCTGATACAAACCTACAAAAGCAAAAAATAGGCTTTTGTACCTAAACCTGGTGACCCATCGGACACAAATCGTAATGTTCCCCTAGTTTAAGAGACATTTTACAAGGAATCGAGCGTATTCATTAGACCCATTGCTTCAAAAACGCGTTTTCAGTGGTCGAATTTATGCCAAAGACGCAAATGTGTACCCCCGCGGCTAAGTATTAAAATCGAACCTTATAGAGACGCACTAAGAGGTTCTTCTTATGGTGCTTAACATCCTGCTGTGCAATCTATTTTGGCGAGGAAACATCAAGCCGCAGCTACTTAAGTGATTGATGATCTTATACACATTATATATGTAGAGCTAAATACTATTAATGGTTAATTTTGAATTTCTACATATTAGTACGTTAAGCTACCGAACGTAGCTTAGAGCTTAGTTCCAATAATTCTGTATGATTTCGTCACGAGAGCACCAAATTCTCAGAAGTCCGCGCCTGTGCGAGTGGAGCGCGCGCTTCACAGTATTGATTCCTGATTCCTGAAATCAGCTGACACCAACAAAAGGGGCGCGCTTTGGGACACCGTTAAATTTTAGGCGTTCTAGCATCACTCCGCCGCTGTCCCAACTAACACCTGTCCCCTAGCACGGGGCCCCTTACACCAGCAATGGACTACATCAGAGAGTTCGACATCCAGCTAGAACGGGAATACTACTATCCAGGCGAGACCATCAAAGGCAATGTGGTGTTGGATACCATCGATAACTTCAAACTCAGGAGTGAGTACTACTATAAATATAGCAAATAACGTTTACACTCGTATCGCTCCGAAAATGCAATCTGAGGATGAAATAGTTGTTCGGTATTTGAAATCTTAGTTACTCCACGTAAGCCAGCAAAAAAATATTATTAAAACCTGTTTCAAAACTTCAATTATACAAAATGATATGTTTTTGACATAGCCCCTTCTTTAAGTCGCGTGTTCTATGGTAGTCGCGAAAAGCTTATAATTTGAGATATTATACCTTATGGATACTATATGAGACATATATAGATCACGCGCCTCTTGACTGCCTTTCGTAATCCTTGACCCCCTTAAAAGTCGGCTAATGTAATTTTGAAGACAAACTAATAAATATTGACCTCTATGAATTGGATAGAAACAATTAGGTTTCATTAAAATTTAATATTGGACAGATTAGTTTGTAGATAATAGTTACAGGGTATCTTTGCATAAAAAATGCTAATTGTGTGTGAAGTATATATATGCAGTGCCAGGATTCGCTTAATATTGAACCAATATACGGTAAAGAAACACATTTTCTACCACATTTTTAGGTGAACCTTTATGTTATTTAATGTCCTTCCAGCTATAAGAGTAATTTTGAGGGGTAAAGCTCATGCAGAATGGAAGGTGCTTCTATCAGGAGATCGCAGAACTGTGAAAGATGACCAAATATTCGTAGATGAAAGACAAATCATTTGGGGTGAGAAAAACCTGGATACCACTATTCCCATACTTCCAAGAGGAACTCACAGATTCCCGTTCAAGTGAGTATTACAAGTATTTAGATTTAATATTCAAATCATTTTATAGAGTTTTCTGCCTAGTATCAAGAATAGGTATATATATGTACTTTCTGGAACGTTGTCTAATGACGTAGCGAACATTTTACAACTGCGTATTCTCCATGAATGGCTTTTTAATTTCGCTTATATGCGATAAAGGAATTACAAAATTATTTTAAGGAAACGTCTCAATAACATGAACTTTTGCTAAGTTTGAATTCCTCAAAAAATTATGGAGTTTGAATTTAGTAAAAAAACGTGGACACATGGGCTGTCTATTTTGTCTATTGTTAATTTTCTGTTACAGATTCTCTCTTCCAGAGTCAAGTCTACCATGTTCTTTTGAGAGCAAACCATGCTATATAAGATATTTCTTCAAAGTGACGATTGATATTCCTTATGCCAGTCCACCACAAGGTATAAAATATTTCACTGTCATTGGACCGCACATTGATTGTATGGAAGAACAATATCTGGTAAGCTCACGAGTATTTGGATGTTGTCATATTCAAGGACGTTTTATCTGTGGAAGCATGTTAATATTTTAGATGTATATTTTAGACTTTAGTATTTTGTCTTGATTGTTACCAATAGTGTATGTAATTACAGTAAAAGGAACAACTGGTGTCCTGGTTAAAAAAGAAGAACAGCTGATTTCTCGCCAGGTTAATAAAATCATTTTATTATTATTAACTCACAAAATTTTATCCGGAGAGATGATACTTATATGCAGAGTCTTCCTGACTATACTGACGAGTACTGAAAGAACTAGGTTATGACCTGTTACCGACTATCAGTTTTGTTGTCAGCAAAACGACTGTACCGACCACTTACAAAGATGAATTATAATAGGCGTTAAGTCAGTTGTCAACTAATCTATTTATTGTGTCGAACCATATTAGCAAATATATATGAATAATTTGAAAATTGTTCATGATACCTCGTCCGAATTTGTGATAATTTAAAATTTTTACAGAGTTGTGAGAGTAATCTTGAAAATATCATTTTTGAACTACGCCCAACAAAGTATAGTTTAGCAAAATATAGAACGATGCAGTTTTTCCGCGACTTGGTGCACATAGGTAGGGTAGGTTTATATCTCTAATTTATTGCAATGGAAATCATATTTTCGTAGAAACCAATTGTTTTGGAAAATAGAAAGTCTACCTGCTGCTGGTGTTGCAAAAAGGGGACGATCAATCTACGATGTGTGCTGGCTCGGTCCGCTTACGTTTGCAAGGAAAGCATCAAATTGAAAGTCACTATCGACAATCAAGCAGAAGAGGAAGTTAAATTGAGGATAAAGCTCGAACAAGTATGCGAATTCTTCATTGATAGAGGCGTATTGGGTGTCAGCAAGGATATCAAACATCTAGTCTTTGAGTATGGGTAAGGCAATATTATTTATAATCTTAATTTTGTGGATAGATGTTTGCTCACGACCGCTTGGTCATGCTAAATTCGATGCAGCAGCAACCAGAAACAAGTCATGATCCTCAATGATACATGATTAGAAGATCATTTCATTTATTAACCTAGGGTTACCTTTTTTGAACCAACGACGAGTTTTAAAATTTGGGGTAAGGAATATGTTTCAAAAGTTTTATTTCGGTCTTGTATAGTCTATTCAATTTTTAAGATCACGACGTTTCGATTGATCTGGCATCTGCAATCATGTTCAGCTGAACTGGCAAACATATAATTTCCGTGGCTTGTTGACTTTGTTGCTGATCGACTGCATTACTGCTTTTAGTTCTATACCATAATTACTGTATGTGTTTGGCATTACTCATTGTGGACGCGACTTCCTTGAATTGTCTCCGATACCAACATATTTCCTTATGTACTACCTCGGTGTCGTCTCAGGTTATTCTATGGTGTCCTTCTATGCGTGTTTTGCTACGCCGGACTTCTCCAAGTCTGCGTGCTGATTCGATGATCATACAATGTTAGTACAAATGGTTCTTTTGCTTCTCCAATACATGTTTTCCAACACTCACATAGTACCTGGTATAAGCATGTATCATTCGTGTCTTTATCTTAGTTTCTTGGCTTGACCTTTGTAAGTACGCTACGTAGGGTTGTATTCTTCGAGAATCTGATGTCAATGCCGTAGCGCTTTCCTATTCTTTTAATTGAATCCGAAATACCACCAACCACTTATGGTAGATGAGAATATATCGGTTATGGTTCATTCTGTGTACTTCTTCTCCTCGCCTCTTCTACTATACTTCTTGGGTAGCTATTCTTCTCAAGATATCTTTAATGTGACGTATTTCATCTTCTATACCAGACATTCTTCGTATTTATCGAGTGGTTTGAGGCATATTGCCCTGTATGTGTTACTTTCCTGTAAACTGCAGTCTATTTGCTACGATATCCATAAATGAAAGGACATAAAGGGTTTGAAGTTATTGCGCTAAATTGACGGATCAAAAATGCCATTAGCAGTAACACTGTAGGAACGCCGAATCAACATCCAACGTGCAAAAGTGGGGAAATCCAGCATAACAGGACACGCGGAAGGAGCATTACATATTAAATTGGGATGATAACAAGGTAATACAAAAAGAAGCGCATTGGTACCAGCGTAGAAATGAAATCATTGAGGCAGCCAATCATCAACAGAGTCAACATGCTCCAGCTGGACAAGAATCATTAAGGTCACGTCATCACCACCAATCGGCTACGAGATCTACGAAAAGGTAACGCAAAGGATACGTCAGTGATTTGAGTATATATAGGTACATATTCGCCAGTTCACCTGAAAGCGATCGAAGATTCCAGATCAATCTAAACTCAAAAATGGTTTATACAATGAAAGTCCGAAATAAAACTTTTGAAACATCCACATTGTCTACAAATTTCAAACAACAGTTAAGGAATATATGGTGTGAAATGAATTGTTATGTCGGACCGGTTTCAGTCCCTGCTGGAGGAGAAATAGTTTGGAAAATAAATTCTGATATGAAAGTTAAATACTGCATGTGTGAATACAGCATTTGAATTTTCAGTTTAAGCTTTGCGTTCCCATCGCCCTTTACGGATACACGTCAATCATGTTATCTCGATACATTATTTATATACACCTATTATAAAAACATATTGTTTTTAGAGGCTGTCACGTGAAACCCCACAGTCGGAGCAAATGGGATAGCTCAAATTGTCTAATTATACCTTCAATGCCCACTACATTGGTTCATATTTGTAGGCTAGTTCAGATATACTACTTACTAACGGTGAGTACCATACCAATATATTCATAAAAATATTGGGAGGTCTTTTTGGAGCATTTTTGACTATACTTGGATACCAGAATGGAAGAGCATAGAATAACTCATCGTACGCTATTGTTAACGCGGCGCACCTTTGTATCAGCAAAGTCGATGCGCGCGGATCCCGCTGCGTTAGCAGTGACGCACGATGTTTTATGCTACCACATCCATTTTGGTACCAGACTATAAAGAATACTATTTTAGGGCACATTGTTTTTCTATGTGGTCCATACAAAGATCTTATTTTCGAGAAGCTGAAACTAAAATTTGTTTGAGACTCATTAATATAAACGTTAGATTTGTGTTAAACGCCATGTTCTTATTATTATTATTTTATTTCAGGTGTATTTGGATACTGAAAAGGAATTCGACATTCTTCAAGTGAGTTGTCCCATAACAATAGGTACAGTCCCGTTCAGAATCCCAAATTCTAATCAAATTCCAACCATAAAATACGGTAAGCTCATCTAAACAAAAATTCATAATCAGAGATGACAATCATTCTCAATTTTTAGAACAAGCATGTCCGGTGGTCGAAGGAGGAATGTATCTAGCCCCAGAATTTCTATTGGGACAAGTATATGATGGAAATGAACATCATTTAAGGTAGGTGGGCTCAACCAACAAAAAAATGGTGTCAAGTACGTTCACTCTGCACGTTCACCCAAAGCTGTCGTCTTGTCAAAGAATTATCTCCGGCACAAGGTAGCCCCTCTGAGAAAAAGGCTACGAACAAAAATAATAAAATAAATTGACGAAACAAGTTAGTCAAACAGGCCGATACTGTTAATCTATAGTCCACACCCATGTGACATCGTTGCGATCCTGAAATTTCCCCCCTGCCCTACCGACAACATCGACCATCTGTCAACGTTCTTATGGCTAACCTCGCCATACGCCATCCACCCATTGATAAGACCGCGGTGAAGGTATACCCAGAGATGCGTGTGTTGAAAATATTTCTCAATCATTCTCAGTTTTAAGAGCAAATTAACAGAGAAATCTATTATGCATGAATTATGTTCAATAGATGCTTCGTATTACTGGGGACGGAAGCGTATAATTATACAACCGCCAAAAAATTGAGACATATTCTTTCCCACCCCCTACAACCCCCAATGTTTAATTCCTACAAGAGGTTTTTTGAAAATAATTAGGTGTCTGTTATACGTCAAAAGCAAAGTGTTGGCGATTTGTATCTTTTTTATCCCGAGCAGTACTTTCCAAGTAGTCAAGAATTAACAAACACACAAATAGACAGACGGAAATGAGTAACATGGATCGAGCTAAATTATATATTAACCGAATTTTTTCAATTTCAGAGACCCCTTAGTGCTGTACAAACCCCTCTATGTGACAGTTGAAGACAAAAACGAAGAAAAATGAACTTGTCCCTGAACGGCAATAGCACGATTAAAGTACCTAACAGGGTGTTACCTCAATTTATTTTTATCACCATTTAAGACTGAAGACATAGCAACAAATTTGTAGTCAATTTTTAATTTTTTGATACCCTTATGACTTATACGAGTATAAGGATTTTTGTGGTAACTTATTTTAATATTAAGGAGAAAATATATACGTTTATGCTGTTTAGTCATATTGAAAGGAAATTATAAATAATCACAAAATAAATAAAATGTACCAGAAGCGTCCCGCAGATCTAATCACAGGTAACGTCACAATCCCCATTTATCATCGAAAGTGTGAGTTTGCTAGAAAGAAGCCTTGAAGCCAGCATATATAAGCCGACAATTTAAACAAGTGACACCCAGATACCCTTTCTCAAACGTAGAAGCCTAGAAAACATCACTGGTGTAAGCTTTGGCTCACATTGTTAAAACATTTTGATCAAAAAATCAACCGATTGAAATTAAGCATACCTACTTCAATATCCATGTATACTCTACATGAATCAACATCAAAAAATTGCCAAAAAACAATAATCAGGGTCCATAAGAGGGTTTTTCGATCCTTAAGGTAGCTAAAACTTTAAGTTGATCGTGTCTCTGAAATTGTATTTGAATATTTCAGAACAAATGTATTTTAAGCTTTCGTTGACGTTTTTTATTTTTATTTTAAGGCTCGCTTCTTATTCGAAAGCCCAAAGTACGCAGTTTTGGCTTTTTACCCAAAATTCACCAATTCACGAATGATTAAGCTAATATTTCTTACTTCTTCAAATCTATAATAAAACACACTGACACACAAAACATATATAAGAATGAAAATGTTGGGACACTGCGCTCACAATAAAAACAAAAGTCGAAATAAACAAATGTAAAATTATGATAAAGCTTCAACTTGCGTTTTTATTGTATTATTATAATGTATATTTCAGACAGACAGTGCTGCGACTATCTGATTATATAAATATGCAATAATGAATTAATTTTGAACAAAGCTTTTATAAAAAAAACAAATACCAAAAAAGGAGATCAACTTGACACTTGAGTTTATCAGTGCCGAAAAACCCGCTTATGGGGCCTGATTCTTTGTAATGCTAGTAGTCCTGATGTGGAAAGCTAGTAAAGATCTGTGGGGTCCCTTTTCCAAGTAAAAACCATTATAAGACATAAACAATTAGAGTTGTAAAGATTAAGCACGTTCTAATTGAAATCAATTTTCTGTGATATCAGGAATATTTTCTCCATCTTCCAAATCAGGCAATCATAGCGGCCATGATGGCTTCTTTTTCATAATTCTTTAAATAATTATTATAGAAAAAGATGCCAATTTGTCTATTAAGATGCCAATTGCCAATAAGGTGCCAATGTACTTCTTTCATTAATGACAACACAAAAAAAAATGTGAATTACTTTCTACATCTTCCAATAAGCCAAAATGAAAGGAATGATTTACAAGCATTTTAAACCAAATATACTTTTACAGTTAGGACCTCATTTGGTAGTACCTCGTTTTTATTTCACGGCATACTACTGCCATATTCCATCATAAGGGGTTTCCCGATAAGAACGATAGTATTTGTAATTGAAATAAAGCTACTAAAATCTGATCAATTTGTATACTCATTGGCTTTATTTGATAGTATCTACATTTTATGCCATTTATGATTTAAACAATACACGGCTCTGTTTGCACTGGTTGATCCGGACACACCAGCTTACGATGACTCTGTGCAGCATTTTGGCTGGTATGGCCGCTATAGTTAATTGAATGTTGCGTGCGTCCTGAATTGTTGCTGGGTTATTGACATACTCTTTAGATTTAACATACCCTCACAAAAAACAAGTCTAAAGGTGTCAAATCGCATGATCTTGGTGGCCAATTGTGAGGTTCGTTTCGTGAAATAACTGACACGCCGAACTTATCACGCAGTAAATCCATTGTTTCGGTTGCAGTTTGGCATGTTGCACCATCCTGTTGAAAATAATGTCATGTATATCAATTTCTTCAACTTCAGGAAAAACAAATTCATTCAGCATGTCACGGTAACGCTTGCCATTGACAGTAACCGTACGGCCTTCGTGGTTAACCTGTTCATGGTTAAATGGCAAGACTTACTGAACACAAAATAACTCAGCTGTCAGAAAATTGACAATTAAGATGGCCGTAGTGATCTGTCAAAATCCTATCATCCTTATTGGAAAACCCTGTAGAACACAACCCTATACATATTTGGAAGCATAGTTTTTAGCTTCCACATTGTAAAGGGCTGTTTCCAATAGCTTTATATTCATGAAGAAAATCTTAAGTTAGTACGGGGATAAAAGATGTCAATTTAATTTTGTACAATCAACTTTATACATTAGATTTGTGAAATGTTAGATAGTGCCATTTTTTTAATTTTATTAAAAAGTAAACTAACTATTTTAAGTCACCATATTAATTCGGTAACTATCTAGAATCAAGTCATTTCCATCGAGTCTCATTTTTTTCATATATATATATATATATATATATATATATATATATATATATATATATCAAGGCAGACATGTGGAATAAGATTCCTTGCAACATCCTTAATTTATTTAAATTGTGGCCTATGAGTTCAAAGACTAAATGAATTATTCAATACTTCAGCACACATTTTCAGAGAAAACAGTAAAGATGTGTATGTATTAATAAAACGTACACATATTTTCATTCCCTATTTACAAAGTCAGGCAACCAACTTGAAAAACCTCTATATTTCAATTTCAATTGAAAAATATATGTGGCATTTCATTAAATTGTTCCTGAATTTTTTGACACTATTATACGTTTGTATAATGCATGATATAATCGATGTCTAGTACTTGAAAACATTAAAAAAGTATAGCTCTATTCTTAGCACAATATTGAGGATACGAACAGATGGCAATACCAATGGTGGTAAGACTAATTTTTTATCAAAAAAGGGATTAATAATGTAGAGAATGTTGTGATGCTCATCTGTTACCGGTACTTTTATACTAAGATACCATATGCTTTAAAAGGATGAAGGGGATAGGAGGGATGTCAAAAAATCTCCAATGACAGTAGACATGTTTATACAGCATACAGATTATTCTGGTTGCACCATTGGGTGGTACCTGAACATCTGACAGAGATAATTTATAAAGACAATTGCAATGTTTATAACTATGGAAAGCTAATCCGAGATTTGATTGACACATAGCAAGGTCCCCAATGCTTTACCAATGCTGATCATACATCCATCAGTGTACACCTCATTATACTATAGCTCTAATTTAACAACAATAATGATCTGTGAATATAATAAAGATTTTTTAAATATACATTATTGTAGTACAAGCAGGCCTTAGTGGAGTCACAGCTTATGTTTTTTGAATGCCGTTGTATAATACTAATATTTAAAAATGAATGTTGTAGCTAAATAATTTTGTAATCGTTATAATAGATGGAATATTTAATTGAACCTATAGACATTTGGGGAACAATTAACATTTAAAGAAATAGATAAAATATGATACATATTCATTATTATATACCGCCAAAGCCATAAAACAATATTAGATACGTAAAACTCATATTAAATTTATATAGCTCCACAATATGTGTGTTCCATTTGATGTTCTAGTGAATTTGTTAACATATTATATGTATTTGAACATTTGAAGCACAAAATAGATATTAGTTTTTGTTTAGAATGTTTATTTACCAATTTTGATGTTATAAAATAAATTAAATATATGTGTACAAATGATAGTGGATAACTCAATGTATAGAAAATTAAAATTATGAATGTTTTTTGATGGTACTGAAAGTTTTATGTATGGTATATTTCTATATACGAGTATATAATTGTTATTTGTTGTGAATTTTAACAAATATACCTTACGTATGTTTCTGGTATTTTCAATGTTATGCTTTACGACTTACCAAGAAAATCAAAAGCACGAAAACAACACGGCGTGTAGGTTTTTCATACATCGTAAATGTATAATTTGTTGAGCTTAGGACAATAAATCAGAAGGTGACAGAATTCATAGCTTAGAGGTCTTAAGAACCGTATAATCGCAAAATGGCGAGGAAAGGAGTGTCCGACAAACACAAACACTGACCGCTAAATAAATATCACAAAACTGTAAAAGCATCTATAATAGCGTCTTTGTTAGAGCCGACGTGGGTTGTAGAGTAATAGTATGTTCTATTAGCGTCCGAATATGCCACAAAACCGTGGTATCCCGTATCGATCCAAAAAATGCATATCAAAAGTGTGTCGGCTGTCTGTTCGTCAATAACTGAAACTATCCACGTTGGGATGGAGGAACACGTTCCTCACACAGTGAAAGTGCCAATCAGGGACGACTGATTCAACAAATCGTGCGACACTGCCCGTCTGCAAAAGATCAAGGCACATAGAACCTTTTACAAAACCACACTGTAGAGAACAGACAAGCCGAAGTCAAGTCGTCTAGAAAAAATATAACGAAGCTGTTCGCAACGTAATTTAATGTCACAGCACCATGGCAGTCGGTTTCAGGAGGCTGACCAAATAGACTGAGGGGAATTTGAATAGCCTTCCACCGCGTACGAGCCAAGTCGGAACGATTGTAACCGACTCAAAGGTTAAATGCTTGCCCAGATCTTTCCGACTCTACCATGGACCTCCCAATAACATCCCAGTGCCGTCGATTCAAAGGCATAAGACAGTAGGACGGATGCTTTTGTGGCTCGACATCAACAAAGTTTCTGGTCCGGATATGATTTTTGCTGTTGCCAAACAGCAAGATGAGGGAGAGGTGCATGATACAGGCAGTATGGTTTTCGCCACCAGCGATCAACGGGCGCCCTCCTAGCTTACCTCACGCATTTTTGAAGTGAACTCATCCAGTCATATCGTGAATGCCGTTGCTTTTGATATCATGAAAGCTTTCGATCGGTTGTGGTATGGTACCCGCCTGACTCCGGCCTCCCATCCTAACGGTGTCGAACTTCGTACATCAAGATCTGGCCGGTACGGCCGTTCCTTTGTTCCTACGGTATCGAGATTGTGGACCAATCTGCCCGACGAGACTTTTCTCAGTTCTACTTCTACTAACCTTAGGAAGTTCGGAAATCGTTTCAACACTGTGTCTTCAAGCTCCTCATGGCAGCCGCGGTGCATTGAAGCTTCTGCCTATGCGGCTGCTTTGGTATAAGAAAAACGTCTTATTTTTTTCAAACACGATCGAGTAATGCTGGGGCCACACTCTGGATTTCAGGAACCTACTGTTTATTTCTACAGAACCACCCAGATCGCTTGCAAAGCGAGTAATTATCTACAGATTAAATATTCGGCCATTCTTCTATCGCTTTGTAAAAGGGCTTTGCTCTTCAGAGCTCTCCTCCATGAGGCCATCGCACGATGAGCCTGCCATTGACCCCTGCCTGACTCCCTTCTTAACCGTGTCAGACTTCGTACATTCAGAGCTGGCCGGTATGGCCGCTCCTTTGCCCTCAGGGTGTCGATATTGTGAACAATCTGCCTGAGGAGTATTTTCCCAGTTCCTCTAACCTTAGGCAATTCGAAAAAGGGATTAACAAGTTCCTTATAGCAGCCGCAGTACCCCGGTTTAGGTTTACACGTTCACGGACAGTTTTTTTGTAATGGTTACTTGAAATTTGGCGTGGCGTGCATACTTGGAGCGTAAGCCCTTGGCAAGTTGCAGAAAATATGTGGCAGCGTACCTGGAATGCTCCTGAATTTATACATTTGGAGCATACAAGCCAAAACCGTACATCTTAGCACAAAATCCCAGCAGTGCTGCCAGTGATTTTTTCTATTGGAGCATGTGCGTGTAACTCTTTAACAGCCACCAATGGCATTCGTTCGGTGACAGCGCTCAAAAGCGCTGTTCAAGCAAACACCCTCTCCCAAAATTTTGATATCTACCGTTCATTTTCTGATACTACCGCTTTTTAAACGTAATGTCTCTATAGTCTTCAGATTTTTCTATCTAGCAGCACTGGGCTCCACTGTTTCGTTGTCATGTTTAAGAACCGCTACGAAAGAAGTCAGATCACAATACAAAGATGTCTGTGTAAATGCTCCCTGACCCGCGCTCCTCGAGTTCCATATTGGCAGTCCAAACCGCAATCCACCTACGAGAGCAGCCAAGCGTTTACACAGTTTGTTGGATTGAGAGCACGCGCCAAAACTACCGGAAAAACCGTACGTGTAAAAGAGATATGAAGAGAAGCGACGCGTAGAGAACCGCGGCGACATCTGTCACTTGCACGCAGTGTTGCCGAACGTACCAATTTTTCGGTGGATCTTATTTACCGAAAACGTCCTCATTTTCCACGATTTTTCAGAATAACTCAGATATTTTCATAGTTTGTTTACCATAAAAGAGCTGAAACCAAAAATATAGCATACTAATCATACATTTGCGTACACTTAGATAGTCAGCCACACTAGGGACTTAGGTTTGGGTTGCCTACAATTATGTACGTACTACATCCCTTACTCTACTTTCCCTGTATTGGTTTTTGTGCACACAACAGATACAGACTGGTAGATCACCATCATCATCACCGTATTACCGGACAAGCAAGATGACAAAGCTATAAGTTCATAAGTAAAACTAAATCTTCAAAATCTTATAACCAAGAATGAAGAAAGCAGTTTCCAGGATGGTTGCAAAGGAGTTTGAAGAGCGATCAGTATGCTCATTTTATAAGTTGTAATAAAAAAATCAATGTTTTTCCATGAAAGGATGGCCTCAAAAAACCTGTGTTGTGCGTGCAAAACAAAACTATATCTTTTCTTCATAAACGGTGCTGTGTGACGCAAAGGCCCTTAAACCATCGCCGTTCTTGCGACGGCCCTGATTTTTTTTCTTCTACTGATTTTGTCCTTGAATCTACCAAATTTCAACTGCAATATCTACCACTTTCGTCTTTTTCGGTTCGGCAACACTGCTTGCACGTGGCAAACGTGACACGTTGCTTCCCTTCGTATCCTCCCAGTGTGTGGGCTGTTATCGCCGCCTCCCTCAAACACCCAAATTTGCAATTTGTTTTCAAAAGACTGGTATATACAGGGTGTCTCAAATTTAACCCTCGCCATTAGGATCTCGGAAACTGTAAGAAATATGAAGTCGCTTAAAAGGGGGCAAAGTTGCGTATTTATAGGTACTCAACAAAATGCCGCTTAGAAAGTTTCGTAATTCAAAGTACTTCTGGAGAGAGACCGAGAAACCAGAATTTTCCCAAAATCGTTTTAATTTTCTCCTGACTTTATTTCTAGTGGGATTTCAAAATAAATTGCGCATTGCACATTACCACATCTTCTCATTTACACGAAAGGATAATTAGAATTTCAATATGGGGTTTCATCTCTTGTCCTCCAGCATCGACTTTATTTTTTCTTATAGACGCCATATTGGATTTTTGCACATATGAATACAGTTTTTAATTCTGATTCCAAAAATGTATAATACGTCATACATTGTCATTGCCAAACCTGTTATTTGAAAAAAGCAGAATTTCCTAGGTAGGTCTTGAAATTATCAGATAGTCATTTTTCGCATATAAGATTTATCCCAAATTAACTTTAATGTTTTCCTGACTATTTGAGATTGGATTTCAAAATAAATAATAAAAAGTGAAATATGATTTGGCGGATTATTTTAAAAAAGCTGGGGAAATTATGTTTGATCCATCTGGCAACGCTGTGTTCCACCTTCTTCAACTTCAGTATACGTATACGATGAGATGAAAATGGAAACAAAATCTCACCGTATATATCACATGGAGCCAACTTGATTGATAAATTTCCCCCACATCAAATTGTCAACAATTTGTCATTTTCTCGCTTCTTAACAAGATGTTTGGTAAGAGATTCGAGCCTACACGTCAAATACATATACATTTCAAAAAAGTGACTCGGATAAAAGTTTGAAGCTTGAAACTGAGGACACTCAGAGTACTTCCAGATTAGCGCAAAACTTGAAGTCGAAAATTATGACATAGCTACCTTGTATTAGTCTAACTGAATAAAATTATTTTTGAGAATATATCGTCGTCCGTACCGCAAACAGGCGTAACTGATTTTATATAAATTTTCAGTAGAAGCGAAATGAATATCGACAGTTATTTGATGTCGTATATCTTTACTACTTTAGACAATATGAGCATAATTTCTTCCAATAACATAGCTAAATAGTGTGTTAATCATCTTCTGAGAAGTATATAGAGGAAAGGAAATTCATATTCTCAGCTAAAAATTTTTTTATATTTTTTTTTCCAGATACGCCTCTTTGCGGTAACCTTGACAATTACAATAGTCTAGCGGTTTGAAGATACGCCTTTCACTCCATATGGAATAAAATTAGATTAAATAAAAAAAACACCTTATTCTCAGATGTAAGTAATACTCAAGCAACTCAAGGATATTACAGAACAAAAATAAGAAGATGATTTCATACAAAAACATTTATGGCTGGTCCTCATGAGGTAGTGAATCATAAAAACGTTGATGTTCTGGTAGAGTGATGGCAGGCCTATCGCCTTGGCAAAGTGAGGTCAAATCATTATATTTTTTATTTGTGATTTTTCATAGGTCGCTATTCAGAGGAGACAGCTCTTTTTTTTAAAATATCGGAAACATTTCTTTTCAAGGTTATGGACCTGTAGTTTGTTTGCTTATGGCTAGTCTTGAAATAGATTTTGTTGCAATTATCACTTGTCACATTGAATTCCATCATATTTTTCCAATTCACATCCATGTCTTTATCATCTTTTCGAATAGATAATACTCTTAAGTCTGATGCGAGTTTTTTGGGGTCAAAAAAATTACGATAGTCTAAGGGACGAACCTTATATGGCTGTTTCTTCCTTGCTAATGCATAGACTGGCAATAACTGGCTCGGCACAATAATTTCACCTGCATTTTTCAAAGCGTAACTATTGCACTATGTGCTGAATCGCCTTCATTTTGTCCACGACAAGAGGCAAAAATTTTTAACGATATCTCTTTAACGTTTGAGCAATTACTGACAAGATATAAAAGAGTGGTAGCCATTATCGAATTCTTATTTTGGCCACTACAACCATCAGCAAATAAGTCAACAGTATTGCAACATTGTTTGTGTTTTTCGGAAATAAATAAATAAACAGCAGTCGATATTTCCGAGCTACCACGTTTACTTTCAGTCTCACTCCATGTATAACAAAAACATTCTCGAGATGCTACTTCATAGATAGTTAGATTGTAAACAGCAAGCCGTGTTTTATAAAATACGGAACAATGATTAGAAATTTTTAAGTATATAACTTGTTGGAGATCAAACGTAGCACCTTTGTATCATTTTTAGCTTTTTCTTTGCAGCTATTCTTTATTTCTCTTACCGTTTCCTTTTCTAAAATATGGGCCAAGTACTCCTTTTCCAAATTAGCCTTTACTTCTTCCGATCCTTCTCTGTAACACTTGCAAAGACCACATTGATCTTTTTTTGGTTTGTGAAATGAGAAGTTCATGGATCTGAAAATTTTTCTATACAAAGAAACACTTCCCTTTGTTTGTTGATCTTCCAGTTTGTACATGTGATACATTGTACTCAGAGATAAATCTTCATGTAGGTATTGTTTAGTTGAGGACTTCCGGCAGTAATGTGACTCTACTCTGGGGAACCTATTTATGTGCTCTATAATACTTTTTCTAATGACTATGTCTCTTGATGATTGTAACTCCCGTCGACCTCCACGATTTTCTTTTTCTAGCACACTCGTTATTCTATTCAGTTTCTTTATTGCGGTTCTGCAAACTTTCTCACTTATCCCAAGGGTCCCAAGGAACATTTTTTAACAAACTAATTGTCGGATACCTTCTAGAGGTAAGAAAAAATAATGTGTTTGCTAACGGCGTGGAGCATTGCTATTTGTAGTTCTATGTTTTGGGTTTTCAGATAATACAAAAGCGCTTTCTCCTTCACAATTTTCTTAGTTACAGGCGAAATATATGTTTCGCCTTGATTCCTCAACGTTTTTGCAATTCTTCTTTTATCTTCTTTGACTTTTTTTCCTATCACCTTCTGCCTGGGAACCTTCTACAAAAAAATCTTCAGGGCGCCTCTCTTCCTGTTTCTCTTTGCTAAGTACACTGCTCTGTACTGTCCTGTGTCCGTCCTGGCAGGATAGGGTATCATCCTCAAAATGCTTCCAACATAACAAAATTGAGCATTGAAAGCAGGAACTGAACACATCTCCTTTACAGCTTTTAACTTCACAAGTTTGATGATAGTCCGGATCTTCCGGGTTATAAATCTCGGCTGCAGCAAAGGGATCGCTTTCAGATGAGGTGTGACTCAATTCGGACAAAATGTATTCTGTAAGTCAAAAGGACATATCTTAGTTACCACTGAGAGAGTAGCAAAAAATGGACACCGCATGTAGGCGTATCTTCATTTACGCCTATTTGCGGTGTATTGTATTTCATTTCTGAGAGATACGACGTTTAGTTTTATGCTGATATCTCTATGAGCGAACTACTTAGCGTTACGCCACTTTGCGGGATTGAAGATATGCTATACCTTGTTGATTTGAATCCGTTAACTCGAATTTGATTTTTTGTCAGATACGCCTGTCTGCGGTATGGACGACGATATGAGTTATACAGGGTTATCCAAATTAAGTGTCCACCATTAGTAACTTTGTTATTAGTGAAAATACAAAGTTGTTTGAATTAGCAAACTAGTAGCATTTTTAACGCTGGTAAAAATGAGAGATAAAAAAAAACAATTGAGAGTAGTTATTTTGATTTTTTTCAGTAAAATCACATTTTTTTAAATGGAAACCCCTGTATATTATATTTTTTTCTGTTAAAGCATCAAATTTTAAACCAAAAAGCTTACAATAACTTTTCTCCTAGGTTACAAATTGTTGAAGTTATGGCCTCCAATCTGAAACAATTAAATTATATCGACAAACTTTATTTTCAACATCAACTTATAATCTTACAAAATACAATAACAATTTTTTTTAAAGAAAATGCTCGAAAACACCACCTTGTTCTTCAATACATTTTTGGGCACGTTTTTCAACTGCTCGAACTGTCTTAAGTATGGTCCTACCATCTATCTGGGTTATCTTTTCCCTAACTGCAGTCTTTAACGCGTCAAGGTTATCGTACCTTCGCTTCTAAATTTGGTTCTTTAAGTAACCCCACAAGAAGTAATCAAGTGGGTTTAGATCTGGTGATCTGGGAGGCCACTGTATTGGGCCATTTGTTCCTATCCACTGATCATTAAAAGTAGTACTTAGAAAATGATAAGTACCTCTGGAGTTGTGGGCAGGTGCGCCATCTTGCTGAAAATGCAGATGATGTCTACTTATAAGATCCAATTCGTCTAAGAAATTAGTCAGAATTTCTGACATAAATTCCACATATCTTTCACCAGTTAGGGTTCCCTCATAAAAGAACGGGCCAACAATTTTTGAACCAATTATACCGCACCAAACGTTGAAACTGAAACGGACTTGTGGGCCTCTTGGATGTACTAACAAAAGATTTTCTCTTGACCAATAATGGTGGTTTTTTCTATTAAACATTCCAGAATTTGAAAAATTTGATTCATCTGTCCATAAAAGGTAACGAAAGTTATTTACATTTTGGCGACAGAAGCTAAGATACCAATGGCAAAAAACAAGTCTTCTCTCTGGATCCCCTGCCAAAAGCGTTTGAACTGGTCGGTACTTATACGGAATAAATTTGTATTTTTTTAAAATCCTTTGAACAGTACCATAACTGAAATTAGAGTCCTTGAGAATATCTGCTATTGAATTCTCACGATAAGCTTCAAAATATCCAATAACTGCAATTTCCGTGGCCTCGCTTATTATGAATTCTTTTTTTGCCCTTGTTTTAGCAAAAACATTTTCGTTGCCCCTAAATTTTCGATAAAGTCTCAGAAAATATCGTTCATACGGTTGAATGCGAGCGGGATATAATTCACTGTAGTATTCTCTTGCTCTCAAGGAGGATTTTCTGCACACTAAATAGCATTCTAACATATCACACTTTTCTTCATGGGAGAACATTTTTCTTTAAATTAGTGACACAATAAAGCTTATAAACAAGTATTTACACTAATGTTTGACATTATTTGATTTTATCATTGTTTTCCAAAGCCTTCTAGTTGCGAGTATGTCCAGTTTAACAATTTGTCGCTTATCTTAATGCTGTCAAATCGCGAACG
This sequence comes from Acanthoscelides obtectus, assembly GCA_963669975.1. NCBI lineage: Eukaryota > Metazoa > Arthropoda > Insecta > Coleoptera > Chrysomelidae > Acanthoscelides > Acanthoscelides obtectus. Next base: position 54,972,704 of record CAVLJG010000007.1, on the reverse strand, counting down.
CCATGTTGTTTTCATAGCCGTCTTAATATTATAATACTGCAAATAATTAAAAATATTTATCGTTATTTTGACTTTAGCGGAAAAGTCATTATGAACTTTTTTGTTTAAAATTTGATGCTTTAACAGAAAAAATATAATATACAGGGGTTTCCATTTAAAAAAATGTTATTTTACTGAAAAAAATCAAAATAACGACTCTCAATTGTTTTTTTTTTATTTCTCATTTTTACCAGCGTTAAAAATGCTACTAGTTTGCTAATTCAAACAACTTTGTATTTTCACTAATAACAAAGTTACTAATGGTGGACACTTAATTTGGATAACCCTGTATAATGTGAAAGTGTTCAGAAAAATTTAAGCTTGCTGTACTGATATATGATGTAAACTTTGAATTTACCTACTGTGATGATACCTATTTGAGTTGGTATTATTTTATGTTTTGTAAGTAAAAGGTATGGGTATATGGTATATGTATAGTTTTATGTTTTAACCATATAATGATAACATACCACTAATGTGTTAAGAGAGTTAAGTTTACTGTACGGATGTTTTTGTTAGTTATTTTAGTGATTTTAATTTTGTTTTCGTGGGGGCTATATTATTTTATTATGCACCTACCCTGAGATAGATATTTAGTCACCGATGGGATCGATAGGTCTCTGTACCCTGGACTACATATGATTAGTCAACTGCCAAACGCTTGGTTACAATATTTACAATTTGGCTACTTTTACGTTTAAGTTGGCTGCAATGTGCCTCTTTTTTTCATTTAAGTTGGCTACACTTGTAACTAAATATCTGGCAACACTGGTGCTTCAATATATACGTTTAGTGGGAAACTGGGAAAAGAGTCGTTCAATCATCGCTCACATAGACGAGTCGTTCATTTTGAACGACTCGTTCGTGAACGACACATGACTACTTTGGTACTTTGGGTTCCAATTAGGGATGGCAATATATCGATATATCCAGTATATATCGGATTGAAAATATCGATATTTTTGAATATATCGATAATTTTTTCAAGTTAATATGTATGTTATGTTATATAAAGGGTGTCTCATAAATATTTTCTTATTTTATGCCATAAATAAAAATACTTAGAATATTTTTACAAAGATAAATTTATTACCAAACGAAAGCCTAAACATTAATTTTATTTATGGAAAAGAGTATCGGATAAATGAGCACCGTTCATGTTTTCACACTCTCTTAATCTCGAACTGAAGTTTTCGATCACTCTCCGAAGCATTGCTCGAGGAATGGCGTTTATTTCATCTGTTATTTTTTGCTTCAACTCTCTCAAATCTTGTGGCGGTGGGGTGTATACCTTACTCTTCAGGTATCCCCATAAGAAAAAATCTGCTGGTGTCAAATCGGGACTTCTCGGTGGCCAGTTAATGTCTCCTCTGCGACTGATGACCCTCTCTGGGAATAACTGATGAAGAGCATCCAAGGATTCATTCGTGACATGAGAAGTCGCTCCATCTTGCTGGAAAAACGTGTTTCTATTGTAGCCACCATGGTTCTGTATAGCTGGAGTTAAAAAAGTCCTAATCATGTGGCAGTAGCGCTCAGATGTTATAGTTTGAGCTTGGCCACGATTGTCTTCAAAAAAATACGGGCCAATGATTCGTTGCCCTGACATAGCAGCCCAGACGATAACTTTAGGCGAGTGTAATGGCGTCTCATGAAGATTTTGCGGGTTCTGCTCGGCCCAATATCGGCAGTTTTGTTTATTAACATGCCCGTTAATGTGAAAATTCGATTCATCAGAAAACCATATGTTGTTGTAACCGTTAAAATGCTCTCTCATTGTTCTACAGAACTCTAATCGATTAGCGGGATCTTGTGGTTTTAATTGTTGTGTAACAACAATCTTGTATGGGTGAAAATGCAAATCCTTGCGAATAATGCGATGAACAGTTGACTTATGCAAAGTTAGAGACGCTCCACGCAGTCTTAATGATTGCCGGGAATCCTCGTTGACGGACTGGCGCACACGTTCAATATTTTCGTTCGATCTTGCTGACCTTGGCCGTCCAGGCGGTTTACTAATACACGTGTTTCCAGTGCTCTCGAACTTTCTTACCCAATATTTAATTAAATTTGCGCTTGGGACATCTCTCATTCTTGCTATGTTATAATGATTTCTGTACAAACGACGTACAAGCACATAAGAATCCTTGTTTTTATAGAACTCGCGAACACAAAAAGCACGTTGCGGCCCTGTAAAACGCTCCATTGCAACTAAAATTTAACAATGTTGCCAAACGTTTGTCAACTGTCTCGTTTCTCCGGAGCATGCGTATTCCGCCAGAGGACTGATCTAAAAACGAAAATATTTCTGAGACACCCTTTACTATATACGATGTGTTCATTGAATTGAAAAGAAAAAAATAGTAGTAGAGGTTTTCTCGCGAGATCCCGTAGTGAACCGGAGCGGGAACAAATGGAATTTCCCCTTCCTCTCGAAGTTTTGACAGTTTCAAGTTACACCGGGAGTGGTTAGATGGCGCAAGTTGCCCAAAATGTTTGCTTTAAGCACCTAGATAAACTTAGCAGAATTGTTTGAACCCGAAATAAAAAGACCGATCGTTTTATGTGCAATGTACATATATATCAATAAAATCAATCATTTGATATGACAAGTGCGGTTCATATATCTTCGATGACCTTCTCCCTCATCATTTAAAATCAGGTGGACCTGTTTCTCCATTTAATTTTTAATAATTTAACTCAATTTTCGGCACTGCGAAGACAAATTTTCAATAGAGATGCCTGTTTTTTAAATGAAATTGACATAAAACCTGTCACCCTCTAGTACCTCACAGAAGTTAGGCGGTACCCGTACCACGTGATTTTTTGACATTCAGACGACATCACATCCGTCTTCCCCTATTCCCGTTCTTCGCGAAAATTTGAGTATTGGTTCCCAGTAGTACACCGTGGACTCAAATTGACTTTTGACACTAAAGACATGACACATGGCAGCCGCATTTGGCGTACCGCGTAACACAATGGGGTGTGTTCGGATCATCGCTCGAAGTGCATAAAGCACGTTCAAACAACAAATCGAGCCTATTTGATTTAAATCATCATCGATTATAATATATCGATATATTTTTAAAAAATATCGATAAGTATATAAAAATAATCGATATATCGTTGCCATCCCTAGCCCAATTCCCAATGCCGCGCAGATATACGATAAAAAATCGCGTCGTCGTCAGATGAATATACGTAGTCATGCCATAAGTTCTGTCCCTCGTTTTCAAACAAGTGTAGACCTGTTAATACTTGTCCGATTGTTTACATTGTGGTGTCAGTTGATTAAGCGCTTTTCGGGTAATTACATATACCTCAGTTTGTATTGATCTCTCGAAGCATAACGATGGAGTGGGGCAAGGCAGAGAACCGTATTGCAGTGATAGCTTTACATAAGTGTAATCACAGTGCTAGTCAGATTTTTGAACTCTTACGCGGCCTTCAAATATCGCGTAAATTTGTGTCTAGGACCATTCAGCGGTACAATGAGACGTCCTCTGTTGATGACAGGCCAAGAAGCGGAAGACCTCGTCAAGTAAGGACTCCAGCAGCCATCAAAGCCGTAAAAGCCAGGATTCAAAGGAATCCACTCCGGAAGCAGAAGATCCTATCCAGGGAAATGAAGATTCCTGTCCGGACGATGTCGCGCATCATTAAACAAGACCTAGGGCTAGAGGCTTACCGGAGACGTACGGGCCAGCGACTTACGGCCACCTTGCGACACATCAGGGCGACAAGATCCAAGAAGCTCTTGGAGAGGTACGCAGCTGGGGGATTCCGAAAGATTTTGTTCACGGATGAGAAAATCTTCACCATAGAAGAAAAATTCAACCGACAAAATGACAAAGTGTATGCAAGGAGTTCACAGGAAGCTTCGGAGATCATTCCGAGAGTTGAGAGAGGCCACCACCCTGCGTCAGTCATGGTTTGGTGGGGGGTGTCCTACGAAGGGGTCACTCAGCTCCATTTCTGTAAACAGGGCGTGAAAACAAAAGCGGCAAACTATCAGAGCGACATACTGGATCCTATCGTCAAGCCTTTAAGTGGTACATTGTTTGCCAACCAACACTGGGTCTACCAGCAGGATTCCGCCCCCGCTCACAAGGCTAAGAGTACGCAGCGCTGGCTGGAAAGCAATGTGCCAGAGTTCATTGCTGCGGAAGATTGGCCCTCAGGGAGTCCGGACCTCAATCCTTTAGACTACAAGTTGTGGGACCTGCTAGAGCAGTTGGCCTGCTCCAAAGCCCACCGTAATATCGAGTCCCTGAAAGCGGATTTGATCCGATCAGCGGCAGCTATTCCTTTGGAAGCTGTGCGTGCAGTGATAGATGAGTGGCCCGCGAGATTGAAGCAGTGTGTGAAGGCCAAGGGGGGACATTTTGAATAAAACTGTTTGATTATGAATTCTAAAAATGTTGTCGAATAAATAATATCTTTCATATAAATATATCTTATCTTGTTTCATTTTTATCATGAGATTATCATGGGACAGAACTTATGGCACGACTATGTATACGTAGGCCGCTAAAATTCGATAACTCAGCGTTTTCTCCAAAAATAACTTTGATATCTTTAGAACTATAGTCATATTCATGGACGGCGCTCTAAAAATAAACTTATACCGAACGTTTTTGTTAAGAGTTAGCAGTTGTGCAGTGCATTCACACGAGATTAGCGAAAAAATCGTAATTAGCAAGGCAGTAGCATTTGCGCTCCACATACTTTTCCGTCTGCTAGAAGATTGGATTTAGGTACCTACCAAGCTCGTTGATATTTTAGTATTGAGAACATCAAGAATTATGGAGCACGTAGAATATGAACTCTGTGGGAACTGGTGAGTATTATCGAAATTTCGCATGTTGAAGTTACCTGATACGCAGCTGCTTTTGTCTGTCTTATTCGCAACGCACGCAAATTTCCAAATATAGAAATTGTAGTTGCTGTAACAAAGGATCATTTTACAAAAAATTTCATATAATCCAGTGCTTAAAATAATTATAAAAATGCCCATAGGTTTTGCATTACCGATGATTCATCCATTTATGCTCATTTTTATCAATAGTATTCTGTTCATTTTAAATATCCAGGAAGTGTGGAACCTTTGCAGCACAGATCAAGATAGAAAATAGGCAACGCATTTCTGCCTGTCAGTTTCCACTATATATACTTGCTTCCTCATGTCTCACAGATAAGAGTAAGGTTGAGTAAGCTGGCAAATACTATAATACCAACATTTCATAAAAATCTTTGGCAAATGGCACCTCCTATCTGAGCCTTATTAATTGACAGCAGAAAAACATCCTTGAGAACAATTGGCAATAACTTATCAGACAAACTGCAAACTTTTCTGGCTTCAATTTTCACAAAGGAGCCCTCAGTGCTCTCCTGATGTCTGCTAAATAATATAACAATATTCAGATCAAGTGTATACTGATCAGCCAATGTTGTTTTTACAAAGAATAAGAGCTTTTGAAGATTGTTGGATGAATTTTAGTACCAGAGCCTTTCCAGTTTACTGTTTGCTCATCTCATGACCACAACTAACAACATTTTCAAAGTATTCTACCAAGCTTTAAACTATACATATGGTATAAATTCGCAGCTTGAGATCTAAAATGTTCTATTAAACAACTTATACCAGCAACCAGTGACAAACACCTGACAATACTGAGATGAACTACTTATGCACTAAGGATCTGTTGTATTGTATTCCCTACTACTAAACTAAGAGTTCATATTATGGTCTACAAATGAATATTCAGAAAATTTCAGTCTTCATAAGAAAAATATTCCACCCAATGCCCTGGAACTTTTGTATTTTGGCAGCTATTGCAATTCAAAAACATGTCGTGAGAATGACGAGCACTATTGCTTTAGGAAATATGTCTCTCATTTGCAGAAATAACTGAATAGATAAGCAAAGCCTTTATGACTATTTGAAAAATAATACACATCCCTGATACCTTCACAAATTTTATTCTTCTATTTCTGTAAAATTTAACTGCCATTATTTTGTGCGAACAGAACTGGCATTTCAGTGCACTATAGAACATTATGAGAACTAATTCTCAGTAAAAATGAATTTGGAAAGCTCAAAACGGATGATAGCAATCAGATTGGTGCTTCCATGTTATCATTAGATTTTGTTGATATACTTAGTATAAAAGAAAATCACTATTTTATATTTCAGCAATAAAGAAATTCCTCAACCCAACTATGTCATGCACATGGTCCACTGTTCCAAAAATATAAAGCTATGTAAAATCTGCCAAGAGCCTCAATCAAAGCAAAATTTTGAGAAGCATGAAGAGGTCTGCAAAAAACAAAAATACACTCCTCAGCCCCTACCAGCACCTCCACCAACAGATATAGAACGGAGCCCCTACTTTAGACATCAGAAAATAGTGGAGGATAGAAAAGCTGAGGCTAGAAAGGACAGGTAAGTTTATCTCACCTTAGATGTTTTGACAAAACAGATTAAATATTGATCTGTTTATTCAGGGTGAGCTCTTACAAATAGTATGTTTTCTTTCTCCATACTATGTTCCTTGGACATATTCATGCATTGAGACCCTTAGAGTCATGTTCTCTCTCCGTCTGAAGATTTTAGACACATGAATCCCTGGCAAGCCCAGCTAAACTGCTCATTTCCTCCAGAAAATTAAAATTGTATTACAGATGTTCTTGAAAATTGAATATTCAATTTTGAAGGATGTTTATAACTAAACACTTCCTTCACTTCCAACCCTATGTTATTCAAACCTTCAACTCATACTTAATTCTAATATTCATAATTTCGTAACAGATACATGAAAGAAATGACCAGATTCGTCGATTCAGGACATAGTTTGGGCTCTTCTCATAGCACTAAAAGTGCTCAAAATGGATATAGTCAAAGCTCAAGTCAGAATGGATATAGTCTATCTTCGAGGCAAAGCAGTGTTTCTTCAAGTCAGAGTGGAATAGGAACTCAAAATGATAGAGATAGTTATGAGAAATATCAAGAAATTCCCAGAGAGCAGAATGTTGAAGTAAAGAAAGAAACTGGAGCTGTATCAAAACCAAAGGTAAAGATGTTATAAAATACCGGTTATGAGCTTGCGCATTGAAAATGAGCATATAATCTTATCGTTTTCGCACAGTTCACTTATGAATTTTTCTGTTAATTATTTAAAGTTAATATTCCATTTCTGTCATATTTATTCTGAGTAATACTTGCTACAATAAGTATATGTACCCTTATCTACTACAACTGGTCATTTTACTGGCTATGGTAGAAATAGGTGTGTATTAAGTGTTGGTATATTTAGTGTTCAAATTGTGTAAACGTGTAAATGGCAATGCTGGATAGGTACTGTCCACCTTCTGTCTCTTTACCAAATCTCACACAATACTAAGAGTTTTAATGCCGAGACAGTGTTGCCATTTAGACTTTCAAATGCTGGAGCTTTATAGTAACTGTGGTAAAAAACTCAAATGTACAATAAGCAGTGAATAGTAAATGATCATACGAAATAATTTACTTAGGTTGACCCACCAAAATCTACACCATCTTCAGGAATGTTAGCATGCAAATTTTGTGATCTAGAACTGCCTAAACTAGAATTAGAGGAGCATGAAAACTACTGTGGTACCAGAACTGATAGGTGCCTAGAATGTGGACAATTAGTTATGTTCAAAGATAAGCAGGCTCACATAGATTCTAATCATGGACTTTCTGCGAGGAGAAATAGGGGTAAGCTCGCCAAAATCATATACATATTTTAAGCTCGTTCCGAATTATATGAACCTCGTAGTTTGTGGTTTTTCTATTGTTTTCAAAGCGGTGGAGTTGTTTATGCAAAGGACTGACACAAAATGAACTTCCAAACTTTTTCCAAGAAACAGTTTACAAAACGTTTGAATAAGCAAACGTGTTTCCTAATATTCTCTTCATACGAAAAAATATTCCGATAGAACGTGACATTTCATGTCAAACTGTCAGTGTCCGAGAAAATTGGATATTTGAGGATGTAGAAAAATGTATTACGTCACGTTATAACTTATTTACGTCACAGCTTTAAAGCGAAATTTTGTGTTTGACCTTTGAAAGCAAGTTGCATGTTTATAATAAAACTTAAAACTACGGAGAACATGCTTTTTGTAGAAATATTGATATTCTATCGAGTTCAGTTCTCCTATGTGTTTTAGTTTTGTTCGTTTTTTACTATTTTTTTATTTTGTTGAACCGCGAGAATGGATTATTTTGTTTTAATAGGATGAACTATACAGGGTGTTCCCAAACTGTTGTGCCAAAATGTAGTGGGTGGTAAAAAGAAACGTTATTTACTTAGCAACCCATAGGCGCATGCGCTATGGTTTGGTGATAATAGCTCATTAGAGTCCGCGCAGTGAAGGCACCTTGGTTAGGATGTAACACTGGCGCGACGTAATTTAATGACGTGCTTCAATAAAGAGTGTATTGGTAGAAATAAACGAAGATTGCACGCGCGGAGCACGTGACGCGTGCTTGCCACGTTGCCACTGTTTTATATTAAGAAGAATAAATAAAACTTCATTAATACCGTTTACGGACTGGACTTTTGTTACTCAACATTTGCGACACCTGTACTACCCAAACAAGGCGCACGCGCCTATGGTTTTGTAAGCAAAAAACGTTTGTTTTGGTGAGATCTAACACCCACTAAATTTTGGCACAATAGTTTCGGAACACCCTGTATATCATACATATAAACATATCTGGATCGCTCTTGAGAATTTTGAAATTTCAACGTTTTCATTAGACTCATCGGTACGGACTTCTTGGGACTCCACATCAGCAAGAATAGCCCCAACCATTGACGTACCAGATTACACTCCTCCCAGAAGAAGGTCTCCACTCCTTGATTCACTTAACCCATTGGCAAACTTTGATTACGATCCAATGCCATATTTGCCGTCGGCCTATCAAACGCGAGGAGGGGCACCAAAGAAGAAAGATGGAGAAAGTTATAAGGAAATATCTAGAAGATTGGACTGTAAGTGTATGTTCATTTTTGCAGATGTTGATGCAACTATTTAACCCCATTTCTGTAATGTAAGTGGTATGAATTTACCTCATTGATGATGAAGATATAATTTAGAAGGTTGAAATAACAAAAAAGCAACCCATAACCATTTTTGAGTTATTCACCTAAATTTTCAAGTATTAACCATGCATCATGGCTAATGATTACCTAAATCTTGACCGTCTATGGGTACATCTGGTACCTTGAAACGAAAACTAGGAATATTTTACGCAAGATACCCCCCACAATGAACTTTTTGTCATAAAGGGTGAAACTGTGGATTTAATTATCGAAAATCATCAAGGAATAATCAAACGTATGGATTATTAAAATTATTATTAACTATTTGTTTGCTCTTGATCTTTGATAAAAATAATTTTACCAATGAGGAAACAGTTGAGATTTTTAGATGCAGTGAGGTCATACCACACTTTTTTGTATAACTAATAATAGGATTAATAACTGTGATTATTTCTCTAATTTGAGTTGATTCGTCAGTACTCTTTTGTATTAATGTTCATTTTTCTTCATCTATCTCCAGGTAAAACAGAATATATAAGGAATTTACTCCATGATTCGGCGTGTATCACAGCACCTTTAAGGCGTAACGGTCTCTCACCTAGAAATCATTTCTATCATGATACAGGTCCATACTTTTTATCAGCTGACTGTTTGACTGCTTTTTAACAATCATTAATCGCTCATTATAGCTTTTAATAACAGTCGTCGATTTCAACAACTCATTTTCGCCATAAAAGGAACTAACATTTTTACAAAAGTTTTCCATAATATGAAACTGAATGGACTATGGACTTGAATATTTTGGTAAATTCTGTCCAGTAATGAACTCCATGTTTTATAGCAGATTTCTCAAAAAAACTGTTTAGAAGCGTAAAAAATAAGAAATAATTCAAGGTTATCAAGATTTCCGTCGTTGTTTCTTATCAGTTCAATCATAATTTAAATTTAGACTCATTTTCAAGTAGCTTATTTTCCTTAAACTGAATTTGGCATATTTCCCAATACAAATCTCTATCACCCGTGTGACAAAGCTTTACGTATTTTAATATGTTGGACTGATATGATCATATCTAAAAATAGAACTTTTGTTGAAATTTGGATATACGTACAAATTAATCCATCCAGACACGTTTTCTACAATGTTCCATTTCTTTTACTACGCAACTAAAACACTGTTTGTTTTTCATCCTGTGATAGCACTTGTTTCAGATTTATTTTGGTGTGTGTGCCTACAACAGATTTCGGATTACAAATTTTAACAATATGCAATATGATTTTTTATCTGCTTTGTGTCTGTCTTCTACACCAGTGCATGCCAAAAATAGTATCAGGATTAAGTTTTTTTGTGAAACAAAGAGCTAGTTTGAGGGATAGTGTCGCTGTACATACAGAAGTCTCACTCACACAACCAAATCGCATGTATAAATAGGCATTAATAAAGAATTCTGAAAAAATGGCAAAAATCATATTGCGCCAGACCTACATAGATTGCATTGCAGTGTTACCATATCACGTTATATTGATCAAAAACACTTTCAAAACAGCGATTTTTTAAGTTTATGCGAGCTGATTTTAACCAGTACCACTAGAATGAATTTTAGTAGCATAATGTAACAATTTATTAATACATATATATAGAAATATTTTGTTTAGTTTGAACAGGTTTTGAACGTATGAATTTAAAAAATTGATGCTATTGAAAACATAAATAATAAGCTAATGGTTCAATTGACTATCACCGGAAAGAATCAAACATCCTAAAACTGACGAGTGTTAGTACTTAGCTTGAGTTTTATATTTTGTTCTGTGTTTTTGAATTAAAGCGTGGCTGATTTTATTAAATTTGAAAATCACTGCCAGATTTCATAGATATGTGTTTGAGTACAGTGCGTATTATTTTTCTAAACTAAGGATTCGTCGCTTCGTCGACTCTACATTTTGAAATTGAAGTTCATTGATAATTTCTTCCGTACTGATAGGTCAATACCTTCTCAAATACAAAACATATAAATCTGGCAATCAGCCACATCTTTTTAAAACATGGTGTATGGCTTTTTTACCTTTGTGCAAGGTTATTGCTCCCATCAACTAAATAAGATTTGCTGAAAAGTTTTAAGTTAGTCGTCTAGCCTTTGGGTCTACAAAATTATAGATATACTACAGTCAGTAATATTTTATACTGCTTCAGTTCAATATTTTATATGAAAATATGTACCTATATTTGTGAAGGAATATATACATGATAAACAGTTGTGAAGACACTGATCTACATTTGTTGTTGATTATTACATGAATTTTAGGTCTAAGTGTGGGTTCAGGATCCCATTCTGGAAATGTATCTCCTAGAAGAAACCCCCCAACAGAAATAATCATCCCATGTGAAATTTGCGAAGCTGAAATACCTCACAAAGACCTCGCAGAACACATGTCTGTCTGTCGAATTGATTTCTCAAGGTATGACCTTATTGACATTTGAAGCTTCATTATATTATCAAGTTGATCATATTGGAAGAGTATAAGCTTTTATAAGCAACAGATAACGAGGCCTGTATTAGAAAGCTTGTAGTTGTAGTCACCGTTCTTGGCGCCATATGATATAAGTAAACAGATCGAGTCACCGTACCGTGTCGGATCTTCATCTTCCTAACTGAGGGAAACCGATCTGCTACTCTCTCCAGTACGCATAAAGTGGGTAACAGGGGACCGCTGTTTTCATTCTCTTCCTGGAAATACGCTAATCAATTTAGCACGAGATGTCGGCCTTCTCCATTGATCTTATTTCCGGCCATTGTACAATTTTATATTGAAGGCTGATAACAGGACAACTCAGATTGCACGCCGATGTCAAGTAAATTGTCACTCTGACTAATATGATTGAAGGGCACCCATACATAACACAAAGTTTTTCGAGACGGAGACACACAACTGAAAACGTATGCCTTTGAGCTTACCGTACAAACGTTCACACACAGGGGTAGGTTGCATGTGTATGTATCAGGGAGATAGAGATATATAAAGGGATACTTATATAGTAAAATTCCAAAATTGATGACAGTAGCGAAACTCATCGTACGCCACTGCTATTACGCGGAGGCCTTCGAAAATGCGGCGCTTCTTTGTGAAATGTCGGTAAACGTCGCTGTAATCAAAAGGTACAGCGTCAAAGCAGTGGCGCACGCTAACTTCTGCTAGTGGCATGAATTCTGGTATTTGAATAGTCTTACTTTGACCGGCCATGAACGGTGACTACAACGATATCATAGATGATTTCGGAAATACGGGTGCCGCGGCTGGCTCGCAAACCCAAATATTGATGAGTTCATAGCAATTATAGACTTTCTAGCGATTTCTTTATTCAATCTCAAATCAATGACGACACAGGTGTATTTTTTCTTATGTTATATTATGATTTGTAGATATAGAAGACGTCAACGAACTCCAGACTTCGATGAGCGAGCAGCAGAACAACAAGCAGAAAGAGATGCAGAAGAAGAGCTTCCTTGTGAGTTTTGTGGTGACATGATTCCCGCATCAAGATTACTAGGCCACCAAATCAGATGTTCCTAATTGCACGGACTAATGACATGCATAGTTTTAACGTGTACCTAAATACTCGCAAAGTACTAATCTAATCACCGGGATACAGTGATTTTTGTCGAGTCAAGCTTCATCATAATCATCTGAAAGTTAATTCCAAAAACAGATCAACGATGAAGCTCGAGTGTTTCAGCGAAGTGTAAGATGGTGTCAGGGTACAAGTAGAGCGCATTTGGACCTAGGGATCACCAGGTTTTCCAAGTGTCTTGAAAATATATGTGGGTGGACTTTATAATAACAATATTCGCTTCAAGTGTTGATTATAATTTACAAGTTTTGTTTCTTTCAACTCAGGTTATTACATTTTTTGCTTATCCAAAATTTTGCAACCTAAGTGTGTAGGTGTAACATTAATTGATGAATAAAACACACTTTCTGGCTAATGTTGAGTTCAATGAGTTAATCATGTCGCTAGTGTGTATATCTATTTTCCAGAAAAAGAAATATATTATAGCATAAAGGATAAACAGTGTGTTAACTGAAAGATGGCATGATTACGTTTGCTTCACTTCTTTTTGTTTTTATTGCTTTAACGGTAATGATTAGAATTTTGTTTGGAGTAGAAAAAGTTATGAGTGCTCTGGTATATTCTTTGTTATGTTAGATACATATATACATTTACAAAATGTAAATACAGGCTCGAAGGACCTGAGTCAAACTCAACTTTCAGACAGTGCTACTGAAAATTAAAAAAATGTTTATCTCATTAAGTGTACTTCAGTAGCAATGATTAAAATGTTCACGGTCTACAATCCTAACTGACTGTGATTGATTTTCAAATTCTATCATAAGAAAGAATGCAGTAATTTTACTGTAAAGAACACAACAGTTTAAAAAATACTTCATTTAAAGCAAATATTTCAGTTTTTTACACTGTTAGAGTTTAAAATATCGTTCATTATTGTATATTTTATTTTGGGATTTTTTATTATTGGTTTTTAACATGTTACAAATCTAGCTGTAGGTTTTTTATCTCTTTTGTTAAATATATTGTTTATCGTTGATAGCTGCTTTAGTTTTTAATGTTTCTTGTTCAAGGTATACAATAAATTTTGCATCAAAAATTAGAGAATTTTATTATAAAATAACCTGGACTATACAAAATCTTTCAGAGGAATATATCACCACTGGATGCTTTTCATCAATAATTGTTGCCTCCATATGTGCTAGAGATAGACATAACATAGCAAGACTGACCACAGGTATCAGCTTTGGCAAACTATTTGGATATTTGAACATACATATACATGTATGTACTAATGTTGAGAGTAAACAACCGAGTTTTGGAAAAAAAGCAGTATATAAAAAATCTAAAAGGAGTCATCAAATATATTAACTATATTTTTTTGACTGATTGAGTTTCCCACCCCAAAATGTTCTAGACATGCTTTTATACATTAATTGTAATTTAATTTAGAAAGCTGTAAACCAAGAATTCCATGACTATATATAATTATGGAATCATTCAAGTGAATGCCTCCTCTTTTTCTGGAAAGGTCACTTGCTCATGAGCTTCCTTAAAATCTGTTTTTCTGCCAAGTTTTCTTCAACTATCAATCATATATTAAGCTCATTAAAATGTTCCATTTCAAAATCAGGTGGTGGCATGCATATTACACTTTCAGGAAAACTGTCCCTTATTATAAACCTCTTATCATTTGGCTCTACAATAGTTTCTAAATAACCAAACCAGTATATCACTAATCCTGGTCCAAACCTATTCCAGTAACTCAAGTATTGATTCTTCATGTACTCTTTATGTACCTCTTTGTCTCCAAAGATTGCTTTACTCTCAATCCAATTCACAATAAAACCATCTACTACTATTGGGACATCTAACTTGCAGTCTGGGGTTTTATCATATCCTTGCTTACGTAAGTATTCTTCATCCCTGAATGCCAAGTTGAGTTCCTTAACTTTCTTGCAGAGTTCTATTTCATACTGTTGTCCAAGTGAGCCTCTTATTGCTTCAGTTATAGGACTGAAAGCATAGATGTCAATTCTTGTTATGTACATAACAAATAGGGTCCATTCTTTTGGCTGATGCCAATGTTCGGATTTTAGCCGAATGTTTGGTTAATAAAAAATATGGTTTGAATTATAAGAATAAAGTGTAGAATAACGAACGTTTGTCATTGGCCCTGTTCCTGATAAATGGTCAACTTAGTTCTAATACTGCATCCAAGCTTGTTAATATTAGGTAAAATGTTACTATACTCTTCTGCTTAAGAAGTAAACTATATCTTATACGGTACCCATTTCTGAAGCAACAAGTGGTGTTTTTTTTTTATTTTCAAAACGTTCATAAAAATTACTTTGCTACATCTAAATTGTGGAGATGTGCCGTGAATTTCCATTATATAACATTTTAGTATACCCTATATCACTCTCGCTGCCATACAAATCTCAACACACATCATAATATGTCAAAATCCATCATGCCATTTATGCTGTGGCCTGTAGAATACAAGCTTCAAAGCGGAAATTTAGGATTAAAATTCACCATTTTGATTTCATAAAACATTAGTATACCTTCCAAGAAAATATCTTGCTAAACATTAAATCTGGGACTGCCAAGGTCAAGGGTGCTGGCAGCCCAAAGCATATTCAAGTGAGAAAAGTGTGATTTCAAAAAAAGTAGTGAATTTATACATAAAAAGGCGAGTTGATTTTCTGAGAAATTGAATATCATGACAAATTTGAACGGATAATATAAATGAAACTCCATGCAAAAAACGAAAATAACTCATATAAAGTATTTGTTACTGTTTTACTGACATTAGCAAATAGAATTATTCATATGTATGCATATTTTAAGATCAA
The DNA here is from genome assembly GCA_963669975.1 of Acanthoscelides obtectus. NCBI lineage: Eukaryota > Metazoa > Arthropoda > Insecta > Coleoptera > Chrysomelidae > Acanthoscelides > Acanthoscelides obtectus. The sequence continues at coordinate 54,957,168 of CAVLJG010000007.1, read as the reverse complement.
GTGCATAGGATGCATAAATGGAATATAAAAAATATAAGCAAGTCTTGTAAATGCGGGGGACCAAATTAAGTATTATTGCCCAATTGATTGAACTATTATATGATTAGCGAACTAATGTTGAAAAGTGTAAAAAAGCCTACAGTACTTGTCATTAGGAATCAAGCAAGGCTCTTTTCAATGGGTTACCATGGCCAGTTCCTGGCTTCATCATCAGATCAACTCCATATCATAATATTGCACTGTCAATTGTCAATTTAGGCGTCCGCCATATTTGATTAGAATGACGTCAGTTTGCTTACTGTATTCCTTTCATCAATCCTTTTCATTAGTAATCCACAATATAGGGGGACTAGGAAATTATAAATCAGTATTTAGCGGCAGCCGCCATATTGGATCTGGAAGGGCGTCACGTTCTTACTGTATCATAGACGTAACTATAGAAATTATAAACGCCATCTTCCGGCGGTCGACATATTTGCTTTGGAATGACACTTTGCTCATTGTATTTCTCCCAAGTCCCAAGGCCTTTTATCTGATGCCCATATCATAGGGGTAATTACGGAAATTATAACTCTCCAAATTGCGGCCTCCATCATATTTTATTTAGAATGAAGTCAGTTTGCTTATTGAGTTTCTCTCATCAAGCTTTTTCATTTGATACCCATATCATATACTATGGAAAAAGGATAAATCGCCATTATGAAGCATATGCCATATTAAATTCAAAATGGCGGCACAGACAAGCATACAAAATTTCAGCCCATTAGTTAAAGTTAATTGGTTCAAAATTCAGTTTCAGGGTTTATGCCACAAACGAACTAATATGCAATTACTTGTGCAAGGCTTGTAAAAAGTGCCACTGTTAATGCATTTGTATTGAAATTCCAGCTCAAATTAATCCAGGAGGACATGAAAACGGTTCAGGGTAAATTCATATTTTCTGTTTTGCTCAGAAATTACTCTGAATTGCCAAACTATCTAAGTAACATTTTATCATTTACCTAATTTCATAACTTTAGTAAAAGGCGAAAGATTTATTCGCTTTGAAGGGAAACCAGAGTAATTTTGTAACTTGTATTGTATTGCTTACCATTTTCGAATTTGAAATCCCTAGTGTCTATACATAATATATGGAGTGCTTTTAGCAATTAAAATTCGATGTAGATTTCAACTAATCCTAGTAATTTCTTATATAATACATATTGGCTCAGCTTGTGGAGAACCCTGTACATTGAATAAATAAAAAAAAAAGCTCACTTCATATAATTTTGTGAAGCCTCATAGACTACGTACGTACAATCAGAGCGAAAATAGTGAGAGTGAAGTGAATGTTTTCAATGAAAAGTGATTAAAAGTGAGATGAATCGAAAAAGTGAGTTGCCAGCATCCCTGCAATGTACCTTCCTTTGAATTTAGCTATATTTAATGGTTATGAATACTTAAACCTTTGTTCCAATTAGATTAAATAATTTACATTACTGCCTCCATACTATATTTTCACAAAACTTCTCAGATGTACTTAGTGGGTTTTCAAAACCTTTGGACAGAATCATTTTTGGCTGAAGGCTAAATGTGTGGCTGAAGGTCCATCTTTTAGACTGGTTGAAACTGACACATTGGTCAGATCCTAATAATAACTAATAAGTAAGAAAGAACATGAAATAGACTTCAGGTTGAATGACATAGTAATAGCTCAAAAAATATTGGTACTAAAATCGGTGCAAACACAAAAGGCAGAGAAACTGTAGTGCTTCTTGAATGTACTTAACATTTATCACAAAAAAAAGAAGTAATAGTATGAACAAATGCCATAATCTTCAACATTTGATTCAGTATTAACATATGGATGTGAAATGCAGACATTCAGTGACACCTTGCATGAGTGGAAACAGGAAAGTTGTGCAGATTTGGTGCAAGGATTGACAAAAAACATAAGAAAAAGGCTATGTCATCCCAAAACACCAAAAATTAATATTTTCTTAAGAAGAAATAAAATGGAAACAAACTAAAATCCAGGTGAAGCATCAAAAGTTGTGGAGGCTGTTGTGCTTTCAGAACACCTCTATACAAAAATGTACGTTCATAATAACTGCTTCTATTCCCTTACCTGTATATATTGTCATATAATGTGCATAAATGTATTTCATATGATAAATCCATATCATCTAGTAATTTAGTATCCCTAAGATAAATGTTCAAATTACTTTGATCAGCACTTCCATTAAGTTCGAAATACTGTGCTAGAATCAATTTAGCTATCAAACATGGAGCGATATCAAAGTGTTTTGCCATACGTAGTATGATACCTGGACTTTCACAATTTGCTACAGCCTTCTGATAAAAATCAAAGTATTGAGCTTTATTTGTCTGTGTCTTGATGTGATTCAGCTTCATGCGTTTTTGGTATTCTGTCAGGAGAATGCTGTTTATGGTGTCATAATTCTGTTCTGGAAATCTACTAACTAGAGCTTTCATGCAATCATGTGAAAGCCCTTTGTATTCTCTGATGAAAGACACCAAATTACTGTACAAGATGACATTCATGTTTCTGATATGTTTTTACGACAGTTGCTATCCACCACTGCTATTTTCCAAAACTTCAAAGGCAAAGATAAATTGTAAACCACCAAATTATAAATATAAACTAGAAACTCCCATCACAAATATTTTCAAGTTTGAGGTTAGTTTTTAATAGCAAACAACACACTGTTGCCAGCCACATTAAAATTTTCTTGGACAAGATCCTAGATGAAGAAGTGTCATTGTTGTTTGGCGATTTAGTGCGGAAATTCCTTGGTTTTTAATCAAACGTAGATCACGACAGATAAAGTTAATACAGGTTAAACAAAACTAGAATCCTGTTAAAGGTTTCTGTTTCATCATTTTTCACAATTCCATAAAACGTAAAGTGTAAATTATTGATCTGGCAATGACGTACTAACATACTTTGACATAACCATAACCTCTTCAAATCAGCTGTTTGCTGTTTATTTGTATCAATTTGGAACTTCCTTGGAATTTTTTGGAAAAAATTCAGAATGCAATTCAGGTCGAACGAGTAATAATACCCTCGGCTCAGTACCTGTTTTGCATTTTATTTCTGTTCAACTGGATACGTGTTTAGATAGAGCAATGGATATCCTGTCCATCAGTGCAAATAATCAGGAAAAAGCAGCAATAAAACCTATAGCTGGAAAAATTTTGCTTGGTGTGACTGGTAATACATTTCTATCATGATCGTATACCCAGTTAACACTAACAATATCCATTTTTCAGGTGGTTTAGCGATAGGCTTAACAGCAATTTTTGCACCATTTGTAAGTCCTGCATTAAGGAAATTCTGCTTACCTTACATCCCAGCAACAAATGAACAAATCAAGAACATTTTAAATGGTCTGAAAGGCAGAACAGGCACTGTGTTAGATCTTGGGTCAGGAGATGGTCGCATAGTTTTACGTAAGTTTTATCCATGGTTAAATTTGATCAAATTAATTATATTTGCATAAAATTACTATTAGAGGTAAGACTGGTCTCTTATAGCTCCCACATAGGGTGACTAAGCTGGTAGTTGGACAGTTTAGGCAAAAATGAAGTTTAATGTATAACTTTAGTACTTTCTTTTTAAGAACAAATGCTTTTGAAGGTGGTCATTTATAGCTTGTTAACTTTAGATATTGCTGTAAATGTAAAATAGTAACTCAAAAGGTACTAATACCTCACACTGAACATGCTAGTAGTCAACCAGGTAGGTGCATGATATCAGCTCGTTTTAAACAGGACTTTAACAACTTGTGATAATAGATTAGAAAATTGAAGTAAGCCATATTACAACAGGCAGGAAAAGAAATTAAATACATTGATATTGAAATGTTTTAATATTACCATATCACCATATTTCATCCAATTTCCCAACATTTCTCACAGCTTCAACTGCCTTCACAATATACAGGGTGTTGCAAAGTTGGGGTTTTCCTTTACACGACGTGTAGATCTTGAAAACATAAGCAATTTTTCTTAGTACCATATACACCAATGTCTTAAGGGAACCGAGATAAAGGGTTCTGCAACATCAAAAATATCTGAATACCGTCCTGTAGCCGCGACCCGCCGGGATACCTCTGACACCCCGACTGGTACAAGGTCTCAACCTGACGGCAGAACTGGGTCGGGGTCAGTGTGTCAGGTTAGTATGCAACCTTCAACCGACGGTTACAGTCACGTGTGTAGAGGTAAACGAACTCGTATAATCAATTGCGTTTCAAAAAACAACAAGCACTAGAGACGTGGCTAGAGAAGTGCAAGTATCAAAAACTAAAGTGTGGCAAACGCGTGAAGAGGGGCTGTATCCGTTTCACGTCCAACGTGTACAAGCCCTTCAACCTGACGATTTTCCAGCAAGAGTGCGGTTTTGTGAGTGGTTGTTGCATCAACATGACAATAATCCGGACTTTTTGAAGTGCATATTGGTGACAGACGAATCTACATTCACGCGTAATGGGGTGAATAACTTTCGCAGCACTCATGTTTGGTCATTTTCAACAAACATTTTCGGTGAATGTTTGGGTGAACGGTATGCTCATTGGACCATTTATTCTCCCAAATCTATTGGACGGGATGCAATACCTAGACTTTTCACGCAACATTTTGCCTTCCTTGTTAGAAGATGTGCCATTAAGTGTAAGACAATCAATGTGGTTTCTGCGTCTGCTCGGTAGCGCTTCAGCTGATTTCATTTTCTGTTGGAGCAGTATGATTTCGGGCAGAGACGTACTTAGCCCTTCTCGTCAACTGGAGAGTGAGTACTTTTTCCTTTGTTTTTTTTACTTGGTCGCCCTCGTTTCACTACACATTACCTTTGTTATTTCAAGGGTAGTTGTTTCTGAAAAGGAAAACCCCAACATTGCGGACACCCTGTATATAGATTTTACTTTTATCTTGGTATCCATTCTCAAAATCATGTGAAAATGGCAGTGGCCGACTATTGGAATGCTAAGAATCTTTTTCAATACCATTGGTCATACAATATTGGCTTACCTTTAAAATTACTGTCACTACACATCCTACAAATTGGAAGAGTTGATTGCTTATTTTTGGCTCAATAAAACTGCTGCCAAGATGGTGAATGTAAATGTAACAGTTTTGTATACTGTCTTGTGAATTTTTGTTCGTTGGTAGACCAGATACTGATTACCAGCAAGTATAATACAATTTCAAATATTCAGGTTACTTCCAATAATATGCATCTCGTCCAACTACCAGTATTGGCCTGGTTACTGACTCTGTGGTATGTGTATTTTTCATTGCTTATTGAAACATTGCAAGTAGTCTATTACTTGAGATAACCCAAAAAGTAACCAGATTATGTGATAGGAAAAAAAAGGATACTGAAAATAAAGATTTAAAACCATATTGTTATTGGTATATTTGACTAATGTAAAATGATTGTAGATGCTGCCAAAAACAAGTTCATTTCACATGGTGTGGAGCTGAATCCATGGCTAGTGGCTTATTCAAAATTTGATGCATTTAGAAAAGGATTGTCAGATAAAACAAAGTTTTATAGAAAAGATCTATGGAAATATGATATCTCAAAATATGATAATGTTGTCATTTTTGGTGTAGAGCAAATGGTAAGTTTTTCATATTAAACTTTTTCAAATTCGTGTGTGCCACATGTAGTTAGAGGAGATGCAAATGCAGCCCCCTTATGTTTTTCATACTATTATTAGACAGTTAGTTTCCAGTGGTGGTATTTCAAATCCATGCAGTTTATAAATTATGAAATACATATGAAGTTTTTTCTAAAAGACTCATTTTGTTTTTCTTTTAGATGGGCGACTTGGAAAAGAAAATCTTGAAAGAATGCAAGTCTGATTGTAAGATTATAGCATGCAGATTTCCCTTGCCAAACATGGTACCTTCTACAGTTATTGGACATGGTATTGATACTGTTTGGGTTTATGACTGTAAAAAATCATGACAATTATCAGAGTCTCATTTCAGGAGACAGCTTTTTGATTATTTGCCTATCGTCTATTGTGTGTTGTCTATTTATTTATTGAATTAGCTTATTCTACACATCTTTCGAATCTGCAAGACAGTCATTTAGAAATGTGAATAGTACACTGTTTTATGCTTTTACTATATGTCAAGTAAATAAAAATAATCTGTTCTGCACAAAAATCCTATCCGCCAAACAAATACGTTATTTCGATAAGTTCTACATATTTAACCCTTACACCGACCTTTAAATTGTCGTATCACGTAATGGAGTCCAGAGAGTACCAACAATATGCTTTAAGCAGGTGTACTCTGCAGGTGTAAGAATGTGCGATATTTATCTTTCTATAGCATAATGTGGTACGACGTTGCCAAGTCTACGTTTTATCTTAGTCTAGGGAAAGTAGGTACAATCTGGCAACACCGCACGGCTAGAGCTTCAAATAAAGAAGGTACCTATTGAACCCCATGTAATTCCAGATCTCACCGTACCCTATAGTCGTCGGACTGTTACTTATTGAATGGCCCCTGTATACAAAAGTCGTTTCCGATCTCTTGATTCCCGCTGTTTCTAGAATATATCAGATGTTCGAAATGGGTATATAAGCAGCCAGCCACTTGTGGAAGGATCAGCATTACAGTATTCAGCAGTGGATATACGAACAAAGCAATGCCGTTGCTATCCTATGTGAACCAAAACATGCTGCCGCACTTGCTCAAGTACCAAGAAGACTATGGGGTACTCTCACTTCTATGAAATTTTGAATGCCAATGATTTGGCGAGAACCGAAAAATCATGTTGATGATTGTTACTTTTGCTTAACAAAAATTCTGGTATTTTCTTGTAAAAGCAAGTATAAAATAGTGTATCCTAATATCCCCAGCCAGTAGACCTGTAGCTCATTACTCTTCTAGCATACCTGTTCCTAAGCCTCCGAATAAATATGATGAACCAGATAATTCTGACACAGAGGGGCCAAAACCCAGTGCAAGTTTTGAAGAGGAAGTCGTTCTCGAATGTAGTAGCAGCAAACAGACACATTGTATATCTCAAGAAGAGCTCAATGATCTAGCTCATGATTTAGATTTCCAAAAGAGAAACACAACTACTTGGATCTCGTTTGCAGTAATGGAACATTTTACAAACAGGTGTGAAAATTTTCACGTTTCCGAACAGGCAGTCTATACTGGCTGTATTTTTCTTGATGGAAAATGACTTAGTTCACTGTCATGATATTCCATGTTTACTGAACTTGGCATTTCCTATGTACCTACAGAGTGGCGACTATTTATTGACTCTTCGAACACAAGTCTAAGGGCAGTTTTGTTGTTCAATGGAAACAAACGGCTATCAGTGCCCGTTGGTCATGCTGTAGATATGGAACATGTGCACATTATTCCAAACCATAAAATATCATAAGTGGAATATCAAAGCCGATCTCAAAGTTATTGCATCGCTCACAGGTCTGGCTTCACAAAATATTTTTTTTTCATGTGATTGGGGCAGCAGAGCCAGAATCCAACATTATTTAGTTAAACATTGGCCGTTACGTAAGAGCGCCATGCCCGTTATTCAGCTTAAAAGCTGTTATTTTGAAAAAAAAAAACAAAAATTGAATTCCGCCCAGGATTTTCCAACCAGACGTCTAGCTTTACGTTACTCCTAGACAGCTTTGTTATCATGCAACATTTCAATAAAATCGGTTCAAGGGTGCTTGAGATATGTGATATTAAATATTTGATGTGCTTAGATAAATCTGTAAAAACTGAATTTAGCACTCTTATTTTCAAATACATACATTCTATGTCCATTTAAGTACGGAACACCCTGTATACACACATTCAACTAAAAAACGCCATGTTAAAGTTAAATAACAATCGTCACTTATCTCAAACCAGTGTCTAATATACTAAAGCTTGAGCTTGAAGATTACACCACTTAAACTAAAAAAAAAAAGGTTTTGTAATTATTTATTAGGAAATTACAATTATTAATACAGTCTGATGGTTACGAATCTTTAGTTTACCATAATGATGAGCTTATCATAAAATTGACGGTTTCATATGCTAAAAAAAATTAAAAAAGTTAACATTAAATAACATACACTATACACAGAAACAATTCACATTGTCAAGTTGTTAGCATATTTAACATAATTATTATACAAATACTAGACGCATTAGGATATTTCAGTTACACAGGAAAGATAATTAGTAAAATACACTATAAAGTTTCTCTGGAATTGTTGCAAACATTAAAGACGGTAGTAATGGACAGAATAAAATGCTGGAAATTAACTTCAGTTTAGTATAAATATTATAAAAAATGACGACAGTTCAAAGGTGAAGATACTTCAAAAAATAGTTGCAACTTCAAATTTATTAGCTGCTGATTTGCAAAATATTTTGACAGATTGACGTTGACAACTATTGCATTCCTCCAAGTATGTTCTCGTTTATTGAAAAAGAGCAAACATATAGAAATCCCTGTTAATATCCAGCATGTTTTATAAGGAGTAAATATTTTTGCATAATTCCAGGACTACTATAAAGGTCAAATAAAGGAAGCGCCACAATTCCGCGATAAAAATTCCTTGTAAAATTCCGATAATTGTTTCTAAAATTAGCCTAATTTGGTATAACACATGGATGACATACCACAACAAATTTCGTAGATTTGGCGATACTGCCCTTTCAGTACATTTATTACGGAAACAGCCGACTATCATGGAATGTTTTTTTTTACATAACATACATTTAAAATTAGTAGCATGAACCACACGTATTCAAAAATTGAAATTTACAAAAATAATAAACATTCCTATAGATCAGATATCGGAATAATATTTGAATGCTGTATATTTGCTAGCCACTTAACAAGTGCAGAGCAAATAAATAGCAACACCATCTCGCCAATCACGCGCGTTGTGTTTTCAGGTATTGAACGAATTCCTTTGTTGTATAAAATGATTTAAGAAAAAATGTAAAAGCAGCAGTTCTAAGCTCTAAATATGTTGTTTTTACTAAAAAAAGAAAAATACAGTGTCGTTTTTCATAATGTGAACAAATTGCAGGATAATTATTTTGATATAAATATTCAGTGATGATATCTTGTCAGTTATATTAGTTCGGGATTTGTAATCACTTTTAACATTAGCACTTATATAAGCATGACGAGAATCAACTGAGTAAAAAATGCATTGTAAGACATCAAATCGTTAGAAGTCTATGAATTTAGAATTTAAAATGGTCATCTGATTGTATTTGTGTGGCTGGCAACAGTGATATCAAATATCTGTCTATCTACTATTATCCAATTTGCTACTAATTTTTTAACAAACCATACTTAACAATGCTTTGTAAATAAAAGAAAGCTACATCACTTGACACTGATAAAAAAATATAATACATAAAATCGATGGCTTTTATAAATAATAATCTGTTAACTCGCATACAAATTATTATGGTCACTTCTGGTGAAATTTCAAAATCAAAACGATACTTGTCCAATTAGCTTTATAACATGTGATATTATAGGGTGTTAAAACCACTTACGGCCAATAAGCCCAAAAACAGCAAGTAATTGAGCTTCACATTGTACACTTCGTTCACTGACAGCATCTAACAGACATTATAATATTTGTGATTGATTTCTGAAGGTGTAACTAACAACAGTGGTTCTGAGAATCCAACTAAAGGTATAGACTTACAGCGGCTAAAGCAAAATTGTCAAAGTATCATTTTAATTTTGTCAGTCTAAGTACAGGGTCATGCCACACTTTAACAATATAAAGGATTGATAGCACTTATCAGCAGACCAATTTTCCAAATAACAAAAAGTACACACTATGATCGTTCATTATCTATGTAACCTACACCCTACATGATGATGGTGAGATAGCCTGCAGACAAACTTACCCCCTTTTCTCTGAAGCAGTGTGCTAAAACACCCTGTTCTAATGTAACTTGTATAACGGCTAACATGTAGTAAGTACATAATAATTTGTGTGAATTGCACATATAAATAGCAAGGGATAAAATGTCTTGAAAGAATCACAGTATAAGAGCTCAGACTGAGTGGCATTCTATTTCTGATGTTTACTATTGGGACGCACGTCACTCCGACTTTCACTCAAAACTTCCACTTTGTAGTGGATTTGCTACAATTTACTACCTAATACTAAATTAACCACACTTAAAATATGGAAATATTATTGATGCTTTAAATTTCTTCAATCTTCATGAGCAAGAATAGAGAGTTGTGGATTAATTTAGAAGTAATCAAAACTGTAGCAAACCGTATATAATCGCATAATGTTTTTCAACAGTTCAACTCAAAGTTGACACTGAGCGGATGTCAAATATTGGAATTGTGTATTTTCTGTTGCACCATGTCCAGCAATATGTCTGAATATTGCTCCATGATGTTTATCACTGAGTTCGGACCACTGGCGCCTTTAGATACCAAATCATTCAGTTTTTTCACTGTGTCAGTCTGATTCACGTCCACTCCTGCGAAAAAGGAATATAATCAGGAACCCGGATTACTTTTTTCAAAATTTCTCGAAAATGTTTTCTACAATTTCATTGAAAGGGTATAAGGTAAAAATCAAATGCTTTAGAAATAAAATTACCGGTAGTTATTTTTTTTGCAGAACACGGATGAAGTTAACAGAGATTCGGATAGGTGACATTGAAGCATATACCTATATAACAATTTATAACGTAAGGATAACAGTTGTAAAGTTTAGGATTGCGGCTGGGCGCCATCCTAGACCATCGTTTAAATCAAATGAGGGGTGTGATATTTCATTTTTAAGCTCCTTATCAGTAGATAAGAACGCTAGAATATAAGCTCTTGAAAAATGACCGGACTTACGGGCTGTAAAAGTAGAGCTTTTCTGTGAACTAATTCACTTACAGCACAACAATAAATCATCCAAACGTTACAGTTATATCAATCTTCTTCTTTTTGGGAGGGTCTGCCTGTATGCGCAATGAAATATGGGGCGCTTAGTTTAAAAAAATTACGTTTTGAAATAAATTTTCAAATGTAATGTTCCATATTATATGACACATTCGGGTAGATTCTTCCAAAGAAGACGAATGATATATACTATAGAGTTTTGAGGATTGGTTGTTGTGTTATAACAATGCACAAAAACTCTCAACTTTGATAGCCTGCTAGTTTGCCATTTTGAAAGATCATAGTATGTTTGTATGATCAAGTACTTATAAAAAGCTTTAAAAGAAATGTTCCAAGATGGTGCTCAGCCGCTTCGACGAACTTTTTGAAAAACTCCATAGGTTTTATAACTATATATTTATCTAATTTGAAGTGGGCATTGGTTTGCAGTCTCTGCAATGGTGTCCTGGCAAAAACGTCCTTACCTGGTCTACACACAGACTATACTGGAGTCCATTATGTTGGATCCTCTGGCTGTTAAAGAGACGAGACTCAAAGACATACGTAACTTTGCTAAGCAGGCCAGTCTTGGGGAGTTCACATTGATAGGATACCAATTGATCATTCATTTGATGGTTCTGACAATGGGTACGTTTAATTGCAGCTAGCTAGTGCTGTCTTAAGTATGGCTTAGCCTAATCTGTTAGATGTTATCTGAAAACGGGCGATTTTAAAATTCTGAAAACCTTCTGATTGCTTAATAGAAGTTATGCAATTGTACTGATTGTTAATAGATTTAGATAATGTCGACCGATATTCAGCAACTGAGCTAAGCCATACTTCACACAGCACTAGCTCATAGTAGCTGGGTGCAAGTAAACATAAGCATTAACTCACATTTTACTTACCTCCGTGGTTCTGCTTGAGCTCCTTAAAGATGCAGTCATGGAGTATCTTATGTGTTCGGATCATGGACATTTTTACTTTGTCTATACGATCCATCTGTGAGTCGGTACGTTCCTCATCATCATTGAGGCGATCGTAGAGTTTGACTACCTTCTCTGCTGTTGTAGTGAGCTGGTCCACTAGGTCATCACACAGTTGATTTGATACTATAGAAAAATGGAATAATGCACTAACTTGGTGTACATTATTAGATATATCTTTACCACCCCTCCTAAAGCGACAAATGATGTTACAGTTTCGCAAAATCAGCGTGATGAATGTCATGTACGCCGTAACATTGTGAATAAAAATGCAGAGTCTTGGTTATATTGTGTCAGATTAGGGTGCCCTTTCATTATGATTAATATGTTATGTATCCACACCACGACACCTTCAGTAAAAATGGAGTAATTTCGGCTACTTCACAGTCACACATCTCCTGTCTGAGACAAAAATGAAAGGAGAAATTGTCGCTTTAAAACAGTGACGGTGGCAACATATTATCCTCACTACAATTGTGATACCTAATCTACTCTCTTAACTACAAATGTGTTTCATCACGTTATTATGTTACTGCCTAATTGTATTGTATAACCATTGATTAACATAATATTCTCCAAGAAGATGCCCAAACATATGCTGTACTTGGACGTTCACATACAATTTTCATTGCCATAGCCATGTTGCCCTAGTAATTCTCTTGAATTAATAAAAACAGACTACATTTTCCTTTTAAAGAAATTGAATATTCTCAAACATGACATCACTCTTACCCCTCAAACCCGCCCGTAATTATTCTTAAGATTTCATCTTCTCAGCAACGAAAAAAAAAAAATGACGTCAAGTAGGTTGACTCTGCACTTCCCACGCAACGTCATCACAAGTTTATTTTGGGATCATTGTTATAAGAAAAAAAAGTTAACTACTAACATGTATAACACAAAAAAAAAATTAAATGAATGAAGTGGGCCAAAAAGGCCCATGAATCTAGTTCATTAGTCCTGAGAGGTGGCAGTGCTATCACCTCAAATGATCTAAAAATGTCACACGATCACTATTTAGTCCATACCACCAATAATTACTAATTATTCCGTCAGTGGCAATGAATTTGTACATAACCAGCTAATCAATTATTACTGTTGCGCAGGCACTCACAGCATATAAGCCTTTTTCGTGTAAGCACGGTTTTAAATTAATAGAGGGGTATCTTCTGGTAGAATATGGGTTAGTCAATGGTTTAAGTACATACTACACTATGTAAGGCGTGACCTACACTTACACTCTACTGATGAAGAGCTCTCGTGTGACTCGAAGTCCTCATTTGTTAGTGTGTCATCGAAATGTATGGTATGCCGATATGCTACAAAAAATCAGTGGGTTATGCGACTAGCGATACTGTGGATATTGGTGAAGCAGGTATTTGTGGTAAAAATGAAGTTAGGGATAACAATGTTTCTGCACATTTCATAGGGAAATGATGGATGAGTATTTAGGCAACAAATATGTTTTGCATGAAACTCGTACTTGCTACTTTGATATGTTATAATGGAACATACGAATACCAGATTCCACCTCCAAACAATTTAATTGAGAGAAAATAGCATATACGTATAGATAAATATTAACGTTTTTAATATTCACAAATAGTACACAGGAATATTTCGAAAGAGACAGTCTACGTATCTAGAAGCAGTAAAAATATGTCCAGTCAATACCAAGTTATCTCTATTTTTGTCTCTAAGTTACATAGCATTCAACTATTCAAAATGCTACATTTGCACGGTAATTGCTTACAAATCTCATCCTGCTACAGATTGAACCTGATGTGGTTGGACTTTCTCCTTGCTAGCAGAAAATGCTCGGTGTAAGGAATTGATAATAATGAATATAATGTAAAAAATTGTATTTTGGTATTGGGTTTCTGTCTTCAGATGCTAATCACATTTACCACGTTCAAACGTTAAAGCGCTCAGTACTCGAAACATAGCATCTGTTTTGTTTAAAGATCCATCAGATATCGATAAATTTTCACCACAAATGGGGCAGTTAAATCTAGGATAAAAAAGCAATAATATGCAAAAATAATATCGTAAAATTTTTGAATTCCGAATCTGTACTAAAATGAATATTCATGCAAAATGTTTGAGAATCTCGATATTGCATTGCCTCTAACCCCTGCCGGTATGCGTAATTAAAGAGAACGTTGCTCGGAATTCACAAATTTTTTTGTAACAATCATTATAATTTTGAAGCAAAGCTATATAAGGATCATATAAAGGGAAATTACCTCTATTTTTTTCTTTATTGTTGAGATGTCTTCGTGGTGCGATGGCGGGTGGACCATGGTCGTAATTTCTAGTTCTAGGCGGAGCAGTAGGTGATTCTTCGTCTGACGTTGATATGTTTTCAGTTGTACCAATGGTGTTTATGTTACCTGATATGAATGTGTAGTGTTAGATGAGATAGTGGTATAAAAACGTTTCTGAGTCACGAATTCATAATATTTGAGTTATTTCACATGGCAAACATTTCAATAACAACTTCCTATAACCCAGAAACACTCTTATATAATGCATATTATGCTATGCAAATACTTTTTTGTATATAAAATCAATGAACATATAACTTGATCAATAAGAGCAAAATTCAACTGGAAGAAAATTGAATGAACATATTTTATCAGAAAAATAATCTGTTGGCCCAAAAGACACATTTCATTCCATACACTAGCCTTGAGAATTTAAAAAAAATATTATACATGTACTACTAGCATCTACCTAAATGCAAAGATTTGACCTGGCAAGAAATATACTTTCTGGGAGAAAAAAAACGAGTGATTGAAATGAAAGCATGTACTTCATTTAATCGAATTTATAGAGTAATTTATTATGACCTATTTGGTGACTTACTAGTGGAGTATGAATGTTTCTTCCTGTTTTGTAGTGTTTTATTGCTCATTTTGTTGTGTGAGCTAATAGTAGGTCTCATTAGCCTGTTGATCTTTTTTTCTGCGCTCTCCTGATCCGAATCGGACTGATTTAGTACTGTGCTGGACCTACTCCTGGTTATGGAATTATTTTTGTTGTATCGCGAATTGCTTCTCGATATGGCATTATTTTTCTTCCCTGAAACTGATTACTATACTGTTTTTTGCTTAAACGATTTCAAATATGATGAATCACAAAAAAGTACATTATGTTCATTTATACTATGTTTCTAGTAATGTATTCAAGTAATGATTTCAGAGCAATGAATGCAGGCACACTTATATATTACATAATAATTACATTTATAAGTATTTGCATGGCTTGTCTCTAAAAATGGAAAGACAACCACCATATAATCGTAATGCATAAGTAATTTCGTTTTTAATGTATATGTTTCAGAGCTTAATACCACCACCAAAAATGCTAAGAATTCATTCACCTTATTTTAAAACAGTTAGAAGATTATTATAATACTATGAATGTTCCCGCGAAAGATTTGTAACAGCACCTGATATCCATGCATTTATTTTACATCAAAGGATTATAACTGTATAACTGTAGCAGGTCCAACATAAGAACAAAAAGGTTAATAGTGTTTTTTATAATATATAAACAACAAAGAACGGAACTGTTTCCCAAAATACATAAATAACCACTATTCTAAGGATTGAATAAGTTTGACGTTGCATGGTCTAAGCTAGTTTCCACATATGTTCAACAATGGCGCGATTCAGCGGATCTGAATAAGATAGAAGAGGAATTAGCAAAACAATTGTTTTTGGATAATTATTTTTAAGGCCAACGTTGAACCTATGTAGTACTACTAGCTCACACATTCAATCATATAGAATACAAAATAGCCTAGGAAGCTGAAAGTTAGTGATACACCCATAACATGCTACATGCAAGTTTGTGTAAGCTGACTTACCTTGCTCCACCTTTCTTTTGGGATTTACAGGCATCTGCATGCTCAAATCGCTCAAGCTGCATGACCTACGCAAACTGCTATCAGGGGAACTTTCTTCCATATACACTGTAAAAACATGCAAAAATCACATACACATCAAGCCACAAACACTGTAACTTCTCACACAAATCCGAACTCTTACCCAACTGTTTATTATCGATTATAGTTTTTTTCTATGATTTTTTAAAATTCGCTCAAGCCCACCCTGTATTTGAAAACTAACTCTACTATATCTTGCCGGCTATTTCAACGTAGTTATGGGTTGTAAGATCAATCCATTCATGGAAGGAATGCACTGAGTTAACTGTGATCCTTAATAAAACCACATACATGCCTTACTAATAATTGTTTTAATAGTATAATCATAGACGAAAATACCCCTGGTTTGCGAAATAATAGTAGAGTATGGTTTTACTGCTGCAAGTTGTTCAAGGGGGTATTCTAAACATGGACGCATAAAATGGGTACACCAATTTTTGTGGGAAAACTTTTTATTCAACAACAAAGAATGAGAAAAAGTGTTTTTTTGGAATTCAATCGAAAGTGTTGGCAGGAACGAAAAAACTCTTCATATAAGATTTTTAGGTATCGATGAGACCTACAAAATGAGACCACACTTGAAAAGATCCGACTAATAGCAAAAAGGTTATGGCCGAAAACCGAGGCAAACTGCAGGTTTTGGCACTTGTTGCTAATGCGTCGATGGTTTCTCGCAGATATTTGAAATTCGAAGGATTCGTACTTCTAAATAACCTCAACAAAATTGGAGTAGATGGGTCAAGTAGTTTTTGAGAATCTCTAATTGTTTATCCCAAAACACCTGTTTTCCGGCCATCACTACTAGTTTATTGAGCAATATACAGGGTTAGTTCAAAGGTCATTTTATAGCAAAATACGCTGACTTACCTTACCGATATGAATCGCAAACCATTCCGTAAGGTAAATGTTATTTTTATGCAAAAAAAAGGTTGGGTTACGTTTTTTCTTCTAAGAAAATTCAAACATCTCGTATTTGTGAGTAATTCGCAACAAAAGATGATAGACACATCCGCTTTGTTTTAAAATGTGTATAGTAGCATATGTTTTTCGAATATCGTAGCGCATTTGTTCAATTACCCACAAATACGAAATTTGTTTAGAAGAAAAAAACGTAGCCTTTGTTTTTGGCATAAAAATAACATTGATCTTTCGGAATGGTTTGTGATTCATATCGGCCAGGTAAACACGTGAATTTTGCTATTAAATGCTCTTTGAACGAACCCTCTATATTGCTCAATAAACTAGTAGAAATGGCCGAAAAACAGGTGTTTTGGGATAAACAATTAGAAATTCTCAAAAAACTACTTGACCAATGTAATCCAATTTTCTTGCTGTTAGTTAGAAGTAGAAATCCTACGGATTTGGAGAATTTCGGGTAGTTGCATGAAATTATCGTCGCGTTACCAAAAGTGTCAAAATTTGTTTCGTTCCTGTCAACACTTACGATTGAATCCCAAAAAAAAAAACGTTTTCTCATTCTTTGTTGTCAAATAAAAGTATTCCCACAAAAATTGGTGTACCCATTTTATGCGTCCATGTTTTAAATACCCTCTTGAACAACTTGCATCAATAAAACCATACTTTACAAGTATTTCGGGAAATTTTGCTAATATGATTGGACTATAAGCTAAAACTCCGAATGGATAATGATATGATAATGAAGAGATTGTTGAAATGTTACTTATTGCAGTAGGTTGGAACTATTGGTAAATATGAGTATGAAGTCAAACACATTTGGAGCTCTAAACAACTTTTAAGCAAAAGTATTTGAATACCTTCAGTTGGAATAAATATGATAGAATTAGATGTGAATAACATACATCATAGAATAATTTCAGCAAATAAAAAATATCAAGCACTTTATTTGGATTATAATATGAAATGATTTTCAATTTTCTTTCTTTTTTATAATAATTGTAAATTTGACACTTAATGCAAAGTCTCCACATAACTAGATTTAGAACTATCCATCCTAACATACTAAGTGACATAGGAAAAATACACCCAGTAATAATGAATTTATTACATTTTTTTGGGTTAGAGTTATAGGTATAAACAATTGATCAAAATTTCATAAAAATCCAGCCGGTTAGAAAAATTTAAAAAACAATAATTTTGTTGTTTTATGCATTCAGAAACATGTCTGGGCATACACCTAATCAGATGATCGATTTCCTCTTGAGATATCTCATCTCAGGCTACTTGTCCCGGTGTGCTATAGTGTATGGAAGATAAACGGAATAATATTCCTCCCATAATGTCTCCAGATGTGTTCAAAGGGGTGAAATATCGGAGGATCTAGAGACCAAGTCAACAAATCGACTTGATTGTCCTCAAAATGGAGAAACGTAATTCGTAAGTGGGTTGGTGAGTGTTCGTATATAAGGCAAAACATGTGGTTCCTTCACCTCCTGAATATAACGGACGGCGGTCATGTTGCCTCTGATGAACACCAAAGGTGACATGCTTCTATCAGCAATAGCCTCCGATACCATAATTCCAACAGCGCAGATGCGTTTCCATAGAAAATTGAGAATATCGTCTTTCATCTCGTCGCCTTCTCACCCTTGGATGGCCATCATGCATCTACAAACAGAATCTACATTCATCACTAAAGATAATGGTATTCCATTTGAGGTCCCAGTTCAGCTGTTCTCTGAACCGAGCCATTCTACTAGTTTGGTGCCTAGGAGTAAGAGGTGTGACAAACTGAGGAGGGTATGAAGTAAATCCAAAGCTGGTGATTCGACTATAAAGAATTCACGTTGTAATAGGCTTTTCATGCTCTACAAAACATTGGTTCATAATTGACATTATGGACGAGAAGCAGCTGTCCCTTAGATCCAAAATCCTAAAGCGGCGATAGTGGTGTGAGGCCGTTTTTCTGACACGTTCTATTCCTCTAACTCTTCGTGTACGGCCTTCCCAATTCCATGCCCGACAACAAACCACCACAGTACTTAGATTTGGGCATTCTGGTAGCTAAAGAACCAACCAGCCTCAGACAAGCCCACTATTCGCGCCCTATCAAACTCGCTAAGCTGTGGAAAAGTTTCTCGACTTCCTACTCTAGGCATAATGAACATATTAAAACAGCTCTTCACAACATATTCTAGGATGATCAAATGCGAATTCTGTCTACAGAACACAACTATCGCTTACTTACTTGTTTTGTATGAACAGCAGATATCAAAAAAACAATTTATCCATATGGTTGAAAAGCTACTCGTTTGTTGTCTTAATCTAGACAAACATATACCTATAAAATCATTGTAACAAATTCATTTTTACGGGGTATTCTTTTTGCTATGTCACTTAGTATATATTATTGTTTGGTGTATTTAAAAATTCCGGAATATAAAATATTGTCATTTGAAAAGTTGTTTTGAGCTATTGTGCGACGTCATCAGAAGGTAAATTTGCTAAAAGACAAAACTAACCACTAAAGCCATGCAAATGAAAAATAGTTCAAATAAAACCATGCTAAACGGTCAGGGGACATAGACGATGACAGACAGCCAATTGTACAGCTCAACTCTTGCAGGCGACATCGATCATGCTGAGACATATTTTTGTATTCACCTTCTAAGACATTTTCCACTTTCTCAGCTGTACTTTTCACCTCCATCAGTCTTCTTTCGACGAAACTGGGCAAGCTCAAGTTTCTCTTTCTGAATTTAATGGGAGTCGCCTGCAGCTTCGTGAGATCATTATAGTAGCTTTGGGAGCTTGTCATTGACTCGTACATGCTTGATAAAGCCCGTACTTTACCTGAGGTCATGTTCTGCTTGAAAATGTCCACAAGTGTATTAATTTTGTGGATCTTCTTCTGTATTTCATTGAGGATTTTAATGTTTTCCAGGGCGAATGCTATTTTGTCTTTCTGGCATGGCGAGCTAGGTTTTTTCAACACATTTTCTAATTGCAAGGCAGTGTTTTTTGATACGCCGCTACTTTTAGACCACACATTCACTTCTAAACTGTCATACAACTTTTGCTCAGTATCTTGGTTGTTTATGTTCACTTCCAAAGAATCGTGATCCATTTTTGTGTGCAATGTCTTTTTATCTAAACTGTCATACAATTCATTCAAAATTTGATCCTTATGATTACCAGTTTCCAATTCCTTTTCAACTATTTTTTCTTTATAGTTTAATTCTATGGTGTTTTCGTCAGTCACTGATTCTTGATTTGTAAGATTGTTTAACAGGTCTTTTGTTTTATTACATTTTGAGCTGGTGCTATAATAGTCCTCTTTTCGAATGTATTCATAAGTAGTTTTAGTTTTCCTAGTTTTTGAACTATGTCTACGAACAGCTTTTGGTGGCTTATGGCACACTTTCTCACTAGTTAATAAAGTTTTTGTGAACAAATGTCTATCTAAGCTCGAAGTTTCTTGTAAATGATTCGTATTCTTTTCGAAGTTAATTGTCGATAAAGTAAAGGTGCCGTTTTTATTGCCGCTTTCAAATATGTCAAAATTCACCTCAGGTTTATTATTCAAAACATTGCAATACTTTGATTTATACTGTTTGTTTTTGCTAGCTAAAGATGGAATATACATTTCAGTGCCCTGTTTCGATTTCACAGGAACATTCTCTTTGCTACTTTTACTCTTAGTACTACACGTTTCTACGAAAAATGCTATAGGTTTCTTTTGCTCAAACTTTAATAACTTCTTCTGAAATTCCTCGCTGCCTCTTTGAGCTTTCTTAGTAACAATTTCTTGAGGTGTAGCAAAATCGGTTTGTGTCTGAGTAGTTTTCACATTAGCCTTGATTATTTTAGGAGCTTCTTGGATATACGTGACCTCGCACCTACTATTAGTACTGTAGTTATAGTTATAAAGTGACCTATCGTAAGTGAATTCTTGATAATTCTTTGGCAGACTGCTACTCATTTCAGCTTCAAAAGGACATGCAATGTTTTTAGGTAGACTTTGGGAATGGGGTATCAGAGCTTTCTTCTGAGATTCAAACAATATTTCTAGGGGTGCTGACTTGCAATCTGATTCATTTGAAATGACACTCTCCATACTGTTACAATAACTTTTGGCTCTGCCTGTATATACGTCGAATTCTAGAAGATCGTCTGATAGAATACTATCTTGGGAAGACTGAATGGTTGGATTTAAATAGAAACTTTCGCTTTTTGGTATTTCTTCAACATATTCTTCTTGATATTTGTATATCTCGTTATTTGACACACAACGTCTTGGAGGGATTCTGTTTTTGGATTTTTTGGTACCTACGTTCATGAAGCAGTAGTCTTCTAAAGAATCAGAACTAAAGTTACCGTCCTCTTCGTCATCGTCAACTCTTTTGGCACGGGCCTCAATCTGATTATCGAACCGTTGTTCTATTTGTTCGTACTTCTTGTTAAAATCTTGGCTAAACTTTTCAATATCATCACAGATTTTTTTGAAACCTTCATCCGTCGAGGTCTTTTTCTCAAAATCAATGAAATAGCTGAAACTTTTCCTACCCAGTTCTTGTTTTTGCTCTACGTAATCCGAAAAAGATCGTTCTTCACTAACTGGACTGACAGGCAGGCTTTTATGCAGTTTATACTTTGCCAAAGTTTTGTCCAACTGCAACTTTCTCGGTCTGATAAAATCATTAAGAGTCTTCTCCGGACTTTTTGGAACAACCTCCTGATTGTAGCACTGAGTTAAATTGAGCATATGTGAGAGCTGAGAAGTATTTTTGGCAATATCTCTCATATAACAGCCGCACAACTGTAGATCTGTAGGCACAGAACTGCTCTGAGGTATATGGAAGGAATTAGTAGGGTTAGTAGAAGTCTGTTCATGGCAAATGTTAGCCGAACAATTATCAAAGCACTCCTTGCAGTGTTGCTGATTTGGGGTAACTGGAACTTGAGAATTACCTTGCTTTTTGGACCAACGGTCACGCTCAGGGATGTGGGACAGGTCGTGGATGGACTGGCTGTATTTCAGGGGACTAGAGTGTCCCACCTACAAAAGAATATGAAATTATTTAATATACAACTAAAGAAATAAACAACTTCACACTTCACATCATTATCAAATGAATGGAATTTATATGTAGTACAAAACGTTTTTCAGATCCTTCAACTTCATATAGCGTCCCAAAAATTCTGTCTCAAATTATACGAACGTCCTGAATTTGGGTTCCTTTGTACAATAAAGTGAAAGCCAAAACATGGCTTCAAGTAAGTTGACTCTGTACTTCCCACGCAATGCTCTCATCAGTTTGTGAAGGATTATGTTCAGACAAGTTAGCCCTTCTGAGAAAAAAGTTAGCTACAAAGCAAACCTCCTCATGCAAACGAAGTTTGCGCAATTATTATTTTTTTCGTTTTTGACATTTTTCTTTGCCGCCACTGGTTCGATTTTTAAAAACTAGACAGCTTATTTTGTTTTTGGCATAGTGATAAAATTGTGTGAAAATTTCATCCAAGACAGACAGACAGATCGACGAAAATGAGTGACATGGTTTTTACAATACGAGTACTTCCTCGCCAGTAGGCGCGGGTAGTATAAAAAAACATTACAGCTGTTAGTTTAGGGTTAGGAAAGATGAAGCCTGACACAAAAGAAGAGACCGTTTTCATTGTTGATAAAAGATTTCAAGAATAATATCAGTTTGGCGGCAATAGTTCGAAGAACTCATACAAAGTAGGTCGGAATATTAATTCAACTTCGCCCCCTATGAAGAGTCTGATTCAGAGAGACATGATCAATTGATGATAAATACACTGACCGTGACGCTTAAACCTCAATATCGATTAAATGCGTGAGTATTGATGAACGTCCAGAAACTGTTCAGCATCGTTGACAAAAATCGTAAAATTTCAAGAAGCTCTCTATAGTGTACTCTGAAAATCTGCGTCTCCCTGCTTACAAAATCCAAGCAACACAGGAACTGTAGAGGAATGAAGCTTGGCTTTGTGGATTGTCAAAACTGCTGCATTGAGAAAATCACGTGTGATTGTCGAAAAAAATGCATCCAAAATGTTTGGCGCAGATTTTAAAAATAAAGCTCGACAAGCAGTGATGGTTACTGGTACCCGATATCGCGATATAATGATAGAGTTCTGTAGTGGATAACGTTATACAGCCTGTAAAACAACTCAATCATTGCGTGAGACAGTTCTGCTTTTGATGATGAAAATGAAAGAAATTCAGCAACATTTATCCAAAATATTTATACGGATTTTCACTCAAGTATGCATACGAGGTCTGTAATTTCAAAATTTCAACGATGAGATTTGCAACGTAGCGCTCGATCTGATAACACCGGAGGCGCTGGGCTTGGAGGGGAGACAGGGAAACATATAATCCTCGCTTGAATCATTTGGTTGTCCGTATCGATTTTTTTTTGTGAAACAGTTTTCTTTCTATTGTGTTCTAGAAATGTGTGACATCAATTTCAAGCAACGGTATGCTATCGGGTTTTGCTTCAGGCTTGGGCGCAGTGCAATAGAAACTCTTGCTAAGAGCCCAGATTTTTCTGCGGTTTAAGGGATTTTCAGAAGGGAGAGAGAGTCGACTGAACATGAACCACAAAGTGGTAGGCCTTCATGTTCAAGAACTGATGAAAATATCGACAGAATCTGGGATCTTGTGCATTTAGATCGTCGGTTGTCAGTCAGAATGATAGGGGAAGAGTTAAATTTGACTCACACCACCCTTCATCAGATCAAGAACAACTGGGTGTTGAATCACGGTAATGCTCCTTGTCACACAGCAATGTCAATAAACAAGTTTTTGGCCAGTAAAATATTCATGCAGCTCCTCAACCTCCTTATCCGTCTGACTTGGGTCCTTGTTACTTTTTCTCTTCCCGAAGGAACCTATTTTGGGACAGTAGAAAACATTCAAAAGGCTGTAACCGACCAGATGAAGGCTATTCCAGTATCGGAGTTCCAGCAGGTCTATGAGGAGTATTTTGACGGTAATAATATAAAATTATTATATTTGAATAAAAAAAAAAAATTAAAAAAATCCAACCGAAAACGTAATATGTCCAATGTGTAACTTCATCTATTACCTTACCGTGAGTATTATGATTCAATAAAAAATAACAACCCAAATAAAACACTGGTTTTTATTTAATTCAAGTCTAGCCAAAGCATTGGAAATGCTTTTGTTTTATAATTTTGATCAGATGCTGATATCAGGTTATTGCTATCACTCATAAATCTACTTAAAACATTAAGAGCCTTCTAAAAAAATTCTGTATATTTTGTTGTGTGTTAAGGTTCCATGGACCATCTTCATAACCAACTTTACCATGGATCAAATGCGTAGTACTAATTATCTTTACAATTACAATTAAACGTGAGTAATTATGAAGAACCAAAGACAAGTATAACAATAATTGATACTTACACTTTCTAACTTCTTTTTGGTTTCCGCTATCCTCTTATTCAACTCCTGCCTTTTCTTAATGGCATCTGGATCACTCTTGGTCTGTTTCACGGCGTTAATGGCTTCTACGTTTCGTTCACCGGACCTCGTCAGGAACTTCGATGAAATGGACGATTTGTTCGCTGTAAAACGACCAAACTCGTATTCGGGCTAAAAGGCAATTTTATGATCGATAACCCCGGGAAATAATTAATTTGGGGAGCATTAGTATGCCTGATATGAATCTGTAATAGTTAAAGGTGTTCCCAGATTAATAACATGGGTGGTTTTGTTAACGTTTTGGTTGAAAGACTTACGCTTTGGCTTCTCGAAGATTTTTATCTTTTTGTGACCTGAAAGTGACCCAATAGTTCTTATATCGATGCTTAGAAAGCCATTGCAAATCATGGATGTTGAAATATGTGAGGAAACATAATGAAAATATGGCGAAGATGATTTTGCAAGATCAGTCAATTTTGTCTTATTTTATTTTGCATAATTTTTTAAACGAACTAATTACAGTATTTCATTTTTTGCTCAATAAGATCAATATATAGCTTATATGGCGGAAATTAAATAATTAAAATAAAATAGTGATAAAACGCATAAAAGAGCTGACACAAAAAATGGAAGTATTGTCTCTTCAATGGTTTTAACCTTATTAAAGTCTTATTAATCCAATTGCATAAATCTGCATAAAGCCTATATACCAGGAGAAACGACAGCAATGCTGTTCGTACTGTAAAAATGACCCGAAAGTTCGATGCCTGGAGTATCTGTGGTGCATTTACATGGTTTCCATGCTGGGGGATTTTCCCCAAATTTTAGAGATTTCTACTTGGGGAGTTTTATGGGGATCGCCATAACAATATACAAGTATGACTTACTGGGCGTCCTGACTTCATTCTCCATCCCCGACATGCTCTCAAATGTAGACTGCAAATACCTTTCCCTACTGACAAGCTGATCCAACGACTCCGAGCTGATCGAAAACAACGACATCGGATTCCTATCTGTGTTTTCACCGCTCGGCGTCGATGCATCGTCATCATCATCGTCAGAGTCATTGCTGCCGTACGTTGATGACGTGGCTTGTTGGACCAGGATTTTCGGTGGTTTCTTCTTTCTTTGGGACTTGCGTAGCTCCTCGGCGTCGATGTTGGTCACGGTGAATTCACTCCCACTGTGAAAGTAAACAATTTCAGCAATTTCGCATTTGTTTTGTTTGACCGTGTTAGTTATTTTGATGCCTTGTTATGCCGAATAAACTGTGTGCTGAGTTGGTAGTTATGACCCCCCTCAGGGTGAGGTTCTTTGTACTTTCATTCGGAAAAGTCGGTGAACACCAAAGTGACAAGCGAGCTCAGGGTTCGAAATTTAACTGGACTATTACTGAATAAGCCCCACAATGTAGTAAGAGATCGTCTGCGTCATCAACGCGTGGACGGTGCCGCGACTGTTTGGTGATATGCAGGAGTGCAGGTACGCCGTCCTTGTCCCCGCAAGCCCCTCACCCAAACACCATCAGCAAGCTGTAGCGCGAAAACTACGCATTTTAGCAAAACATTTGCAAAGACCTTTTTTGATGGCCCAAAAATAAGAAAAATTTAGATATCCTAAGCCAGCTGTAATAACTTTGTGGCTATGTTATCACTTTTGCGGCCTATTCGGCTATTTAACTGGACTATACGTTTACATAATTCCGATGCGTGCATCCGTCGTAAAACCAACGTAATTAAATTCCCGGGCATCTAAATAACCTATGCACACTAAAAAATGCCAATAAAATATCAAGTTGTTGAAAAAATGCACTGAATTTGAATCCCCAATTGAGACACCCTTTATTGACTTGCCAACTAGAGGAATATTTTTCTTCTACAATAGTCTTGGACAAGAGGGCAAAAAATATCCAGCACATTAGAAAGACTTCTCTAAAAGCCACATGGGCCAAATGGACTTGAATATAAAAAAGTGTATAATCTTTTTACGATTTACCTCTGCGTTCCAGACTGTGTGGGATAGTATATTGGCCTGTGCCTATACTCCATATCAGAATCAATATCCCCATCATGAGCCGTAGACTCAACATCCCCTATAGCACTGTCATCAGTCATTATTCCTCTCCTGCTTTCAATCCTCGTGACCTTTGTTACAGAAATCTCCTTCCGTGATTCCTGATAATTTTTTATTTCCGTACCGCTGTCCAGCGAGCTGTCTTTGGAGCCACCGTCAGAGTCAAATCTTCTATCTGCAGTCGAATAAAAACTTATTCAATAGAAGCGATATATTCATATACAAGGTGTTCATTTGAAAACTTTCCACCACGGATTATCGAAACTCCCGCCAGGGTCATCCCCTTAAAAATTTTAAATGACAAGGGGTATCAAGTAATAGCATGTTTGAAAGGTCTATTGAAGTCCTTTATTTTGATGTTTGATTTTTTGAAATCGGTCGATTCGTTTTCAAGAAAATTAGAAAGATCTTTATTTATTTTAATTTGTTCAGACAGAAAACAAAAACACACGAAAATATCACTTTTTATTTCAATACGTCTTCAAAATGTTGCCCGATATTGGCCAAACAATGATATAGGCGATGTTCAAATTCAAAGCGGACATTTTCAAAAACATGTTGTGGGATATCATGGCAGCTTTCGATGATGCGTTGACGAAGTTCATCCAAACTTTCAGGTTGGGGAGTAAACATAATAGATTTCAAATGACCTCACAGAAAAAAGTCTAATGGCGTCAAATCAGGAGATCTAGCAGGCGATTCTATAGAGCCTCTTCGCCCTATCCATTTATCTGGAAACTCGTCGTCTAGCCATTGCCGAACCTGCAGTTATGCTTATTAACAACTCCATTTAGATTAAATGTGCATTCATCACTGAAACAGATATTCTTTACATGAATGGTATTATTATTAATCGCTGCAGTCATTTGTTCACAAAACTCAACTCGCCTATCGAAATCATCTTCGGTTAACTCTTGCAATATTTTCATTTTGAATGGATGAAATTTATGGAGTTCAGTATCTGTGTGTCAGAGCCTTATGAAATACCAGTCGCAGCAAGTATTAGGATTCATGCCAAAATGACGAAAAACTTCAACTTGAACGGCTTCATCCAATCCGATGATCACGTTTTCTATTTGCAACAGATCCAGTTTGAGCAATTATAGTAACAAGATCCAAAACATACCGATGCGAAGTTATTTTCCCCGGAAGTCCGGCGTTAAACGTGATGGCAGTTTGCCGAGCACAATGATTGTGGGCACCATAAATTAGAATCATTTCAAATCTTTCGGCTAGTGTGTAAACAATTTTGAAAGTAAAATCTGAATCAATGCAAATTAAATTCTTTCTTCCCTTGGCAAAAAATAACTAAACAGGTATAAAAATAAATACAGTTTGCCCAGGATATCTGCGTTGATGAAAAGAAAGCGGAAATAAATCGGGTTGTTATTTGGTTATTGCCACGATTAATCTTCCGAATCGCTGTTTTTATGTTGGTAGTTTCCATTTTAAATTATAAACTAATTATAGATTTGGCAAACCCTAACGGGCAACATTTTGAACACTTATTGAAATAAAAAGTGATGTTTTCGTGTAATTTGGTTTTCTATCTGAACAAATTAAGATCAAAATTTTTCTAATTTTCCCGAAAACTAATCGACTGATTTTCAAAAATCAAACGGCAAAATAAAGGACTTCGAAAGACCTTTCAAACAAGCTATTACTCGATACCCCTTGTCATTTGAATTTTTTAAGGGAATGACCCTGGGGGGCCGAGGGTGAAAGGGGGTCAAGGTCAAGTAGTTTTTGGTTAAAAAGTTGTCCCCCTTGAAAAATCTTTTGACGTGTCTCAGCGTTTTTTCTTTTAATCCGTGGTTGTCGAAAAATCCGTGGTGGGAGGTTTACAAATGAACAGCCTGTATGTGTATCAGCTAGGTTAATAAAATGGGGCACTGAAATTCTGCAAAATTTTCGTCGTCGTTATAGAGTTTTCTGAGGATTGACCGTAATTTTAGCTGTTCGTAATGAATAAACGTATGTATATTTAAGAGAATGTGAATTCCTCCTTTTATGGGGACTTTATGAATATCTGTGTAGTTTTGCTCAGAAATGGAAGCTTAAATGATGAGTCCTATTCCCATATGATTTTTTTTTATCTGTTTCAAGTTTATATTAGCCTATAATAACTAATATATTATGTACATGTAACCACGAAAATCACCTTTTGTATTACAGATGGAAAAATTATTTGTGGACTGAAATGTAGTTTATTAATGAATAAAAATGATACATGGTATTTCAGGTGATTATATCGAACGAAGATTATTAGATTGAGTGATTAAAAGTATATATGCAGTAGTAATAGTAGTAGAAAGATAGGAAAATTAAATGAATGAACTAGAAGTTCCATCTTTCAACTTACTCCTAGGTTTAAGGAGCCAATGTAGCTTTTTGATTCCTGGAAGAAACCCAAAATAGTTTATTTTTGTCAACATTCAATTTGTCAGCTTGCTCCACTTTGTAAGTAAACGTTGTGCTCTAAACATATTTTAAATGGATATTGAAATTCCAACGTCAAATGACTATGCAGTGACGAGGTGTGCAAACTGTTTTGTTTTATTGTAATTATTTTGAACAAAGTATTTGAATATCCGCACTCCTGGACATAAAGAGTAAGTAATTGTATAAAGTATCTGAAAACTTACCTCCTGGAGGTGGAAATGGATATGGATTAGTGGAGTAGAATGATTTGACCCCCATGGCATTTTCTGCCCTTTGCGCCCACCGTCCTTTAGGGACTGCAACGCCCTTTGCGAAGCTCGGAGGCTGACTAGCATCTTCCGTCAACTGTTTTTTTGCCCACTGAGGAAGCTGACCTATACTGAACCTGCAGAAATGAGGGCATAGTGTAAGCTATGGTATGATTATTTGGTCATTCAGATAGAATCTTTGTTCAAAGTACTTGGAGCTTTTCCAATTTGTTAAAATGTTTAATGTAGAATGCTGGGGAATAGCATAAAATTGGATACTTTTCTCTCTACTCATGATTTGCAAGATTTGGAAAATGATAAAAATATTAAGTGGACTCACCTATAGTTGACATCGAGTGTATTAGTACCCTCGTAAAAATCGAAGGTGCTGCTATCGCTGAAAACTTCATTTTCCACCCGTTTTCCCTGCCTCATCGCTTGCTGACTGAGACGAGCGTGCATTGTGACCACCATATCATGCGGAACCCGCCAGACGAAGATGCAACCGTCACCACTTGCAGAAATCAACCTGTTGTGTTGGGATTTGAATTCACATGTTACAAAAAAAACGTATTACAATTACGTTTTTGTATACAGGGTGTTTACTAACTGGTGTGAAACTTTAGATGGTGATACGTGAGGTTGTTTTAAGAAAGAAGGTTGCTATGAACATATGTCTAGAGTTGCTTCGTTTCTGCGATACAGGACGTTGAGGTTAAAAAAGTATTTATAAAATATCATAAGTACGGGGTTTGTCCGGAAAGTAATTGGACTGAGTCGATTTAAAAAAAATTATTCAGCCAATCGTTACAATTCTTTAAAAACTTTCGAAATAGGCTCCTTCTGCGTCGATGCAGCGCTGCCAGCGCGATTTCCAAGCATTAAAGGCGTCACGGAAGGCATTCTCCGGAATAGCCTTGAGAGCCGCGGTGCATCCTGCTTGGATCCCCTCTGTCGTCTCAAAATGCTTGCCTTTCATCGGCCTTTTCAGGCGAGGAAACAAAAAAAAGTCCGGGGGGCCACATCTGGGCTGTAGGGCGGCTGCGGAAGCGTTGGGATGTCGGCCTTGGTCAGGTAGCTGTTCACAAGAAAGGCGGTGTGAGCCGGGGCGTTGTGGTGCAACTTCCAGTCGGCTGCGATGTCTTGTCGGACCCGACTGACCCTTCGTTTGAGTCTCCTGAGCACTTCCATGTAAAACTTGGCGTTGACAACAAATTCATGGTGGACGATGCCTTTAATGTCAAAAAAGACAATGAGCATCATTTTCACTTTGGATTTGCTCATTCTTCCCTTTGTTGGGCGAGGAGACGCCGTCGTGTGCCACTCGAAAGATTGCCTCTTTGTCTCGGGATCATACTCAAAGATCCACGACTCGTCACCTGTGATTACGTTATTCAAAAATTGGGTGTCACTTTCACACATGTTCAAATTTTCTTGGCACACTTCCACTCGCCGCAATTTTTGGTCGTCAGTGAGCACTTTTGGGACCATCTTCGCGCACACCTTGCGCATGTTCAAATGCTGTGTCACAATGTCATGAACCACAGATTTTGGTAAATTTAATATCTGGGCAATTAAACGAATACTTAGTCAATGGTCTGAGTTCAAAACTTTGCGCACACGAGTCACATTAACGGTGTTTGTTGAAGTCGAAGGTGTTCCAGCACGGTCTTCGTCAGCGACCTCTTCCCGGCCCTCCAAAAAGGCCTGCTGCCACCGAAACACACCACTTCTTGCTAAAGCAACACCTGGGTAAGCCTGCATGATCATATCAAACGTCTGTCGCAGATTTACCGAGTTTCACACAGAATTTAATCGCGTACCTCTGCTCTAACGAACGCTGCATTTTCGGCTTGCACCACTAACAAAAACACGTGGCGCGAAAATGCCTGTCCTGAGTCTCCAAGTGCTCGGAGACAACTGACCAGCCGCTCATTCGTTAGCTAGGAAAGCCCTCTACAAACCCTGTATACTTAAACCGATTTGGTTGACAACTCATTTACTTCAAGGTCGACATTGTTTATTTTTCATTCAACAAAATGGAACTAATAATTTCAATCTAATTAGGGCTAAATAAGCGCATTATTTCCTTAAATAATTGCACCAGATTTCAACCAAATCGGTTTAAAGATATTTATATTTTATAAATGTTTTTTAATTTCTACACCCGGTGTCTCAGAAATGAAGCATTTTTGACATATGCTCATGAAAAGTTTTTTTTAAACGACCTAATGAATCACCCTCTCAAGTTTCGTACCATATTTAGGAAACACTCTGTATTTCAAATATCAAAGTTTATCGCATCAACATTTACTAACCTCCGACAATCGTTCGTAAATCTTAACCCTGTCGCCAGTTCCGAGTGCCCGCACATCGTTGCCATACATTCACCCGAGTAGTAATCATATACCGACAAAGACTTGTCTGTACAAGAAGTTGCGAGGTATATCCCAGATCTGTCCAGCACAACCTACAGAATGCATATTATGAGCGAACTTACTAGGCTGAGTAAATAATTACAAAAGGCTGTTGCGTTCATCTTTATTTTGCTTGAAAAATTATGCAAATTTTGTTTTAACTATTTCTTGGAGCTTCGAGTTCGCGTCAGAAAGAAACGAAATACGTGAAGAAGGTGCATACAAGTTTGTTTTGTTTGAAATTCCATTACTTCATGTAGCTGCTTACCTTAATTAACGTTCCATCATCACCAGTACTACCTTTGAAACTCTTCGTGTGTTTGCCAGTATTAACACTGTATATCCTTACATTTCTATCTTGACAGGCAGTAAGAACATGTTTCTGGCCCGTATCCACTTCCATGTCATACAGCGTCGTTTTTCCTGTAGCATTGTGAGCTCTCGTGAATTGGGGTTTTCCCGCTCCATCTCCCAAAGTCCTGAAATTAGTGATGAATAGTGACTTGACGCTCTAACTCGGGTAGCACAATTAAAATTATAAAGATATGTCTGCCAGAGTCTTGTCCACTGACTACTAAAAAAAACAGCCGTATCTATTTACATTTAAATTTTTGCAGACATCTCTTTGGACATTGGCCATGTTGCATATCCCTCAGTGGGCGCTAGTGAATATCTGAAAATGCTGTCTATCTATAGTTGGTATTGAGTATCCATCTATCTAAGGTTTTTTTTTACCGAAATGCTGAGAATCCTAATGAAATGAGAACGCGTAACGAAGGAGTTGTCTAACAAACACGAAATGATGTTGGGCATGGATCAAACAAGTTAATCTTTGAAAATATTTGTTCTATCTCAACTCACCTGAATATCAAGCTTTTATCTGCCCCACACGACACCATCTGCGTATTTCCAGCATGAGTCAGAAACCTAACAGCTGTTATGGAAGACGAGTGGTCATCTAAAGTCTGCTGGAAATCGTAACCGTTCTTGGTATCAAACACATGCAACAGTCTGTCTCTGGACGCTGATGCCATCAAACCCAAATTGCTGTCAGAATACTCCAGACAAAGAACTTCAGCATCGTGTGCTTCTATTTTGCATAGTTCCCTCATTGTTGAGGTGTCGTGAATGCGAATATTACCAGACCTAGAATAAAGAAACAGATATTGATAATATGGGATCACAAAAAGATGTTTGCTCACTGAAGACCAAAAAATAAACTAACACAATATGAAATATACTTTTGACTTGCTTACCTATCTCCTGACGCTAAATGTTTTCCATCAGGACTAACCCGTATGCATCTTACACCATTTCTGCCATCGTATGAACTATTTTCTTGCTTATCTGTTGTGCCCGATATATCCAGATCTTTTATATATGACATGTCTTTGTCTATATACACTACTTTCAGCAGTTCCTGAAAAATATAAATGGGGTATTCTTTGTTTCAAGATCACTTTGTTTGCACATTTGTAGTATTCCTAGCCATATCCCCTCGATTCTGCGCCTTAATATTACTTATATATTATCCCTACTTCCCTACTAATATTAGAAATGTGAAAGTATGTATATATGTTCCGTTTTCACGCCAAAACGGCTGAACAGATTTTGATAAATTTTAGTGTACATATAGATTAAACATTGGTAACGGACATGGGCTACTTTTTGTTGCGAAAGACTTGAAGGGGTGGAAAATAAGGGGTAAGGGGGAAACTATTACTTTTAAAGCTAGGTATACAGAATGTGGGTTTTATATGCTCGGTTCTAAGATACAGTGTAAATGGGCACTTACAAAGAAATTTTGTAAATTCTACCCCTAAGTTTTTGTAGAGAATTTAAAATATTATAATTAATTAATCCAGCCTTAAAGAAACAGTATGTTTTGTCTTCAATTTCAACTTTGAAATAATTAATTATTATTATTCAAAAAGAGTTTCATAAAGAATATCCTCAAGATGGGGTATGAGGAATATTTCTATTGGGAACTTCATTACTTTTGGAGTTTATCGAACCTTATCTCGAGCACTATGTGGCCTATGAACATTACATTTCGCAGATAATACAAATGCTATACAAAAGCTGTAAACAACTTGTGATACAAATAGCGCCAACCAAACAAAAGTAACAATAAAATCTTCCTCTAGAGCATATTACACATTCAAATCTGTCTTGAAATAGTCATCGGTTGTATATAGTTCTAGTTTAGTTTTACAAACTTTTCACAAGTGCTGATGAATGGTTAAAAAGTATTAAGCAATTATGAAGAGATTTTTTTTCAGATTTTAAAACCGGGCCGGAATAAGGGAGCTATGGGCAGATATATGTAAAAGCAAAAATATACACATTAATCATAAAAAATTGACCTACAAACATGAATTTCGGCAGAGAGGCAGTTGATATAGATGACATTTCAGCTAAGAACGGATTTTGTGGCGGATTAAGGGAGTAAAGGGTTCTTGCAAGTTTGTTTGAAATTGCTCCGAGTTTTATAATGTCTAGAAATTGCATCAATGAGGTTCTGATTAGAGTAGACTTAAACTAGGAATGGATTGTGTGAGCGGGAATTTGACAAAGAGGTAGCTTTTACGATGTAAAATTTAGTTTAATACGAAATGCTAATTTAAAAAAATTGGGAATATTATTAGCTTTTCACCTCAGGGTTTTACCCTTGCAGCTTATAGGTGGCTCCATTAATAGAAGGACCAAATTTCCCAAGAAGCAGTTTGACTGTCAATTTAATAATGCTATGGAATTATAGGGATAATAAAAAACAACGTTATATGTTAGCACCAGTTTATCCCGTACGAAGTCGCGGGTAACAGCTAGTACATGAGTAATTTGTGGTTTCTTGATATTCTCATTCAGGCAATTAACTTGGAGAGGACTAATGATTTCTAAGCTTCTACTTATTCATCACATATTCATTATATGTAAATTATTTATCCTTACAATCTACGTTTTACTTACATTGCTATAAATATTTGGTTGGTACATGCCCCTAGCATTATTTTCGTTCATCTTATCCAACGTCCATACCCTAATTGTGTCATCGGAGCTGCATGTCAGAAAGCTTCCAGGAGGCAGTGGACTGTTTGGGGGAGCCATTTCCACACCCCAAATACAAGCGGAGTGGTAGAGGAAAGAGAAGGATTTACCAACCTAAAAAACAAAAATGCATTAAATAAATGGCGACAAGTAGATTTGACTCTGCAGTTCCCACGCAATGCTGTCAGCAGTTCATAAAGAAGTTTGGTTGGTACAAATTAGCCCCACTGAGTTAGCTATGAACATGTATAACAAAAAAAACTAAATGAATCAAGTCAGTCAAACAGGACCATACAATTAATCCATAGTGCCCACCCATTTGACAACGTTGCAATCTAGAAATTTATCTCCTGTCCTACCGAGAGTACCATCTGGTCACGTTGGATATTCCTATGACTAATCCAGCTGCTCGTCAGCCATGACACCATGACAGCTAGCACCGACTACGGGACACAGACACCCATTGGTTGAACTGAGACGCAGATGTATTTAGAGACAAGTGTATTAAAAACATTTCTCTATCTTCCACAAGTTTTAAGGGCAAATATATGATGCGTGCAATACATCTAATAGGTCCCCCCTACAACACCTAACTTTAAGCGCGTACAAAAATTTTCCTAAAAATGTTCAGTAACCTCTGAAAAGCCGAAAAAAGAAGTATGAGCTATTTTCGTTTTTTTTTATTTTGTTTCAACCACCCGCCGCCATTGGACCGAATGTACAAAAACTACAAAGTTGTTTCTTCGTTGGCATAGTAGTACCACCTTGAGTGAAATTTTCACCAAAATCCGACCGGTACTTTCTAAAATATGGATGGGCCAAGGATTGGTGGACAAACCGATAGACAAACCTACGGAAATGAGTCATATGAATTTTGGGATGTATGTCATATAACACCCAAAAAATATATCTGATTTTCTAAATCTTTCACGCTTACAACAATCCCTCGCCAGTGACGCGGGAAGTAACAAAGTGATAAACATCCTGTAACAAAGAATTAATTTTGCTAAATGGGATCCTAAGATGGTATAACGATTAGAATATCTGAGGAATTATATTCCTATAATAAATAGAATGAAGGAATTTCTATTAATGTTTGAGTAATATCCGTGATACTTACCCTCTGAATGTTGAACACATCCCAAACATAAATTGAGTGATCATTGTAAATCGAAGTTAGTTTATTATTAGTTTCATCGAACGTTATGGCTATTGTATCAGGATATTTGGCATCAGGAGGTGGTGTGGCCATGTGTCTGTAAAAATAGTGGAATGTTCATATGAAACAACACATTTAAACTACAGCTTCACTTATTTTGAAATAATAGATTGAAATTCTGTCAAAAAAATAATCATAAAGAATTTTTCAAACTTAGTGTCTGCATACAATCCAAGTTTCAAGCAAAGATTTTCATTCTGATGAACGTGAATAGTGTTAATTTCAATATATTTGTATGTAATAATGGTTTGTTAAAAGACAACTTACTGTATGCTAGTTCCCAAGCTAACATCTACGCCTAAGTAATGGTTTCTAGGAAGCGTAGTGATGAACCTAAGCGTGGCTGGGTCGAAACACCTAACGATTCCTTCCGCACATCCCACAAATATATATTTCTCACCTACAGTTATACAGTTGGCACTTGTTGTCTAGAAATGATATTCAGAAAATATATTATTACCAACTTACTTTGTAAAATCTTTGTCTATTAATGTGAAAGGTACTCATAAAATATACATAAGTCGAAGTCAAGCCGGAACCCGCTAAAGTCATAACCTTAAGTATGTTTTAAAAATTATAGGTATTTCAAAAAAAATCACAGAAATTTCACACCCAACGGTCTGTTAACTCCTGTTAATACAAAAAATAACTTTTTTTGAATTTTATTTTTACAGTGTAATGATGAATAGTGCATGTTTTAACCCGTGTCTCAACTTTACTGCCAACTTTTCTAGTTCAGAGGAAAATGCCACTGTTGTCCGACCAAGTATTCCAAATTAATACTTTGCTCAGCTTTAACTGACTGCACCGGCAAAAATGTACTACGTGACAGATTATTCGCCAACAT
The DNA here is from genome assembly GCA_963669975.1 of Acanthoscelides obtectus. Lineage (NCBI taxonomy): Eukaryota > Metazoa > Arthropoda > Insecta > Coleoptera > Chrysomelidae > Acanthoscelides > Acanthoscelides obtectus. The sequence continues at coordinate 54,920,635 of CAVLJG010000007.1, read as the reverse complement.
GTAAGGTTACTTGCCAAACTCTCGTAGTACATTTTTCAAGTACAGTCAGTTAAAGCTGAGCAAAGTTTCAATTTGGACTACTTGGTTCGAAAATGTGGCAACTTCCGCTGAACTAGAAAAGTTAGCATTAAAGTTGAGACACCAGTATTCATCATTACACTGTAGAAATAAAACCCAAAAAAAGTCAATATCTGTATTAACAGGAGTTAACAGACTACCATAGGGTGTGAAATTTCTATTTCTTTTAAATACCTATAATTTTTAAAACACATACGTGAGATATTTTTAAATATTTTTCTGATAACTATTATGACTTTGCCTATCACCCGGTTTCCGCTTAACGTCGACTTCTGGGACACCCTGTATAGCTATATACTTAGATACGTTACACATGGCCGTTTTAATGCAGAACCTGATCAAGTAAGTTTTTGAAGATTTCGCTGTTTTACAGCTGATGATAGAGACATCGCTTATTTTACGCCAGAAGTAATGCAAGTTTAGCGAAGTATTAGTAACGATTAGGCCCATGTTCAAGCCCTTAACTTATTTTATATTATTTATTTGTATTAAGTAATAAGTTCGAGTTGCGTTACACCTTGGTAGTTTCCTTCTACAATATAGGATAGTTGTAACTTTCGATACAAACAATACAGGAAATTCGAACTACTATACAAATTTAATTTACTCGCCGAATCGAATGCACATGTTTGTTTTGACGGGCAGTATATAAGGCTTGAATACGGGCTAGTTCAGTTCTGAAGATTTCTTTACGTTTAGAACAGCAAATTACCCTATATCCACGATTTTCCTTCCACAAGAAATTAAACAAAATACACACACATCTGAGCAAGAAATACCATTTTTTGAAATCGTTGGGATAATTGCAGTCAAATATCTTCCTTTGTAAGCATCAAAAACAAAACCAAAAATGGCGCCAACTAAGGTCATTCCTACGCAACGCCATCATCAGTTTATAGAGAATTAAGTTCAGTGAGAAAAAAATTAGCCAACAATATGTACAACACCGAAATTAAACGGATCACGTCAGTCAAACAGGCCCATACAATTAGTCCATAGATATTCCTTCCCTGCCGTACCGGCAGTCACCATACAACTGGTATATCAGTACGAGCAAAGCATTCAACCAGGCTAATAGGTGCGTAGAATAACTGGTTTGGGAGCGTGTAAATATACTAACATCAAACAATTGGGACATACTTGAGATATAGCCTCATCCACTCCTTGCAAAGCCTACCTCCCCATTTTTGACCCTACAAATGTTTTTATGAAAATGTTCGGGAGCATCGGAAACGTCACCACTAGATTCGCCGCCATTGAACCGATTTTTAAAAAAAAATATTTTTCGACCTTGTGTGAAACTTTCATCACAATCCGACAGACAATTAACATAATATCTCATAATCATAAACCCCCATGTTTGCATGCTCGAATCAAACCACGTATATATTTGAAATTAGTATTTATTGTACCGACGTTTCGGTCCCAAGGGTGATCTTTTCGAGTGCAATTGACACTTTTGACAAAAAAATAGATAGCACTTGAAAAAGGTCACCGTCAGAGAAGCATGGTGGATTATCAGCATGAACACCACAGGATAAGTTTCAGATGTTGCATAGTATCTCATTTTCGAAATTCACCATTACAATACTCCCAGTGGCGTAGGAAGTACAACATCTGTAAAAATTGCATTTTTGGCCATGTTACTTCTGCATTTAATATATAATATATATGTACTTACCCTTAATTCTACCCACTTATCTAAAAGTCTCCTATTATTAAATTCACAGAGTAAGCCCGACCTAGTAATGGCATAAGTGCTGTCGCCGCACGCCGCCTTACCACATGCTACATCACAGAAATAGTTATTCCTCTGTTCACCCAATATGGCCGATCGGCCCATCAGGGGAACTGCCTCTTTGTACTGAAATAAAAAGAAAACAAAACTTGGAAAAACACGTTTTATCAATTGCCTCATTCACTGGGTAGAACTAGGACTAGAACTATGATTTCCCGATTCTATTATTCTTAACCAATTCAGAACCAGTAACCAGAACCTCTAAGCTTCTTTATAACAACACTTAACAATATAATACAATATTTAGACTTTGCCTTCGCGATCAGTACTGTATCGAATTCAAGACGTCAACATATCCAACAAAAAATTTGATTCATTGAAGTACTTATGATCGCTCCAAAATTTTTCTACCGTACTGTTTTGTTGTCAACAGTATTATATACAGGGTCCGTCAGAAAGAACGCATGTTTTCCGAATGGGTACTACATCGAGTGGGCTGGTCCCGTGTGGGTAAGGAAGGGCGTGTTGGATAGTGGGAGAAGTGCCGTTTCAGTTGACAAGATGGTCTGGAACGTTGACCATCGTGTGTTCACTGTACGTCGGTACATTCAAAATGGCGAGTCTGCCATTCTAACGCAATGTGAGTTTCGCGTTCACTTTCGTGTTCCATGTCGTGGGACAGTACCAGACCGTAACACCATTTTGAGATGGGTGGAAGCATTCAACACAACAGGTAATGTGATGAAGAAAAGACCGCCAGGGCGAAACCGTACTGTTAGAACCCCGAAAGCGTAGACAGAGTGAGAGTTGACACGCTGCAAAGCCTGAATCGTTCCGTCCGTTTGCGTGCCAGTTCCGCTGGGATCCACGCGTCCTTTGTACGTCGCATCATGAAGAAGGATTGAGTGTTCCATCCTTACAAAATCCAAGTTTGTCAACAACTGTTGCCAGGGGATTATGCACAACGTGTTAATTTTGCACAGCTCATGATTGAACAGTTGCATAACAATGACATGACGTTGTATATGAGTGATGAAGCACATTTTCATTTACATGGATACGCCAATAAACAAAGTTGTCGATATTGGTCTATAGTGAACCTCCAACAGTTGCATGAGCACCCCCTGCATACCCCGAAAGTTACAGTTTGCTGTGCAGTAGGCCCAACGATGATTATTGGCCCTTATTTTTTTGAGGATGATGGAGAAACAACTACTGTGAATTCAGAGCGTTACATCCACATGCTGAACAACTTTTTTTTTCGGAAATTCGACTTCGACGTCGACGTGTCGGTCTCAGAACAGTGTGGTTCCAACAAGACGGGGCAACATCTCACACAGCCCGCACTTCCATGGAACTTCTTCGGCAAAAATTCCCAGGACGTCTCATTTCACGTCATGGCGATATTCCATGGCCTCCTCGCTCCCCGGACCTGTCAACGTGTGATCTTTTTTATGGGGCTACCTGAAATCAAAAGTTTACCAAAGCAAGCCTCGAAGAAGAGAAGTAACCCAAATTCCTGCAGGCACGCTGGCCGACGCAATGGGATCATTTCGGGAGAGGCTTGATTCCTGCATTTCGGCTCAAGGGCGCCATAAGGCCGGCACTTTTTAGAACGTAAATTTTGTATTATTCGAAAAAAGGCTTGCATTTCTGAGTATTTTGATATAATAAAATATTTTTCCCATACTTATTTTGACTGTACTACTCATTTAAAAAGCATCGTTCTTTCTGACGAACCCTGTACTACTATTGATTCGATTATATAAAAATGTTCTGAGTGATCCAGATGAGCGCCGGAAGGCTGCGAACATGTCGGTCGACGCTAGTCCAGTTGTTGGTATAGGGGTATAGTTTTTTATCCTCTTGATTTCGATTATATGTTTTCTAAACAAAACAACTTGAGTGCATCCGCATTGGAAATTACTGATTTAAGGTAGTTTGTCATTTTCAACAATTTGGACTTTCATGGTTGAAAAGGATCCAACATCTAGACGTACTTATCATCTCATTATTATTATATATTATTAGCATTGTATATTGTATGTGAAAGGTACGGGCAAATCACAGGGAATGTTCTAATGAATTGATTTTGAGAAAAATGCAATTGAAAGTTTGAAAGTATATTATTTTTAATTAGATCAAAGTATGCAGTAATTTTTACTTAAAACTGATTAAATGTGTTATATCTAATATAATTTTGTTGTTGACTTTGGACCTTTCAGTTGTCAAACATATTTAAATTGAACAAAAACCAAATGATACATTTTGAAACAAGTAAGAAACAAGGAATGTCCAATTCAGTTATCAAAATCTTTGGTTTTTGAATCATATTTTAGTTTCCTACTGTCTTTTAAACTGTAATGACTAAATCTTCCTTTGAATGAGTTAATGTGATTAAAATTTTTTTCCTCTCTGATTTTTACGATCTTCTGGAGATTACTGATTGTTTTTATGCTTTTTGTAGATATTCAACCTTTTCTTTGATAATTTCATGACGTGCAATAAATGCTAAACATACAGCCACATCTTTTAAAACATAATTGCTGATATCTTCATATTTTACCCGCGCTTTATAGCGGCATGCAGCTGTATGGAAATTTGTCTCATCTTCAAATTTCTTGCTTTTTCTTCGTTTCACATTATAAACATTTATAAGTCCTGACAAATATAAGGTCTGTACACTGAACCTACCCAATGAATTGAAATATTTAATAATATTTCTTTGATTATTTCCATTTATATATTCAAAACTTTTGAACGTTGTTCATGAGAAGATAGTCGCAACTTTATATCTTCGGATTTCTTAATAATACTCTGATTATTTTCATCATTATCTGAATCAGAGAACATATTCAACTTCAAATTATTATGCCGCAAACTTTATATAAATTCCTTCTTCTTTGACATAGACAATCCCAGTTCTTTTCGTTTCGGCCATTAACAAAAATGTATTTTTGGCACCATCTCTTCACTTATTTTAAGGCTAACGATTGGAAATTAAAATATCATATACAAGGATTTGCTTCCAATGGGAAACTAAAAAAATCGAAATTGTGGCATTCCCTATTCTTTGCCTGTACGTATAATCTGCCGAATTTGCATCCATTTACACATCGTTTCATTTCGGACTATTCTCATGTACTAATATGACCTAAGTGCTCAAAAACCGACAAGTATTGTTGTTTCTCAGGTAGAAATATGGTAACAAAATACTTTTATAGCACTAAACGCGTCTTTACCTTTGCTTTCCCATGTTCCAAAAACCAGAACTTGACATGCCTGTTACCAACAGTGACGAAGTAACTGCCGTTCTCGGAGAACGCTATGGATTTTATTTTTGTACTGACTTTGTTGCTGGCCACTTTGATGTTGTTCTTCCAGTCCCACACGTTCACGATCATGTCATGTTGGGTACCGACCGACACTACGTACTTAGTCGTGGGAGAAAATGCCTGGAAAAATACGAATATTTTGCATTATTATCATGTACGAGTTTGTAATAGAGAAACTTTGACATATGGCTGAAAAAGCAAACATGTTCACGCGCAATAACACTTTAGATCTTTAGAAGTATCTTGCGACCTTGACAGGCAGGTCGGATTTAATCTGAGAGTTTATGGGTTAGACTCCAAGTCGATACGTCACCTAATATCTCACAAACAGTAAGTATATTGTTATCGTCATTTTGTACTTTAAAACAGGCCACTGAGGTGGCGGAAACGTCAATAAACTTTTACTTCTATATAGAATCTGAAAGTTGCACCCACCAACAGTATTAAATACAGTCTTGAAACCACATCGGAAAACGAAAGATGCTGTGTCTGTTTTGCACTATTATTAACCCCTGGCCACAAATAGAGGCATGTAAGTTTAACGTATATGACTATGTATGTGTGTGTTTCAGGGTGTCCACAGACCAGTGACCCCGAAAAATTAAAAAAGGGAAAATGAGTAGTTTAAAAACTTTTTTCTGGTCATGTCATCGATACGAATAAAAATGATCAATCGCTATAATGCTGAAAACTGAAGGGGGTAGGGGTGCTTAACTTCAGCAGTGCTTGTGAAAACGAGTACCTTTATCACAATTGAAGAAAGAGTGCTTCCAAATACCACTATACGATACACCTAGTATTAATTGTTCGACATACAGGAACACTTTATGGACTTCATCGACTACATAATCGAGTTCAATGCTTAACTTGGAGCATTATATCATTAATTTCTTTGGTGAGTATATTCGAAAAGTTTTCAATAGAAATTCCTTGTTTTTTTGAACTGTGTTTGATCAGCATACTAGGCCATGATAGGTGGGGAATTACGCATGGAGTTACCAGGATTGGTTTTGAAAAAAATGTAAATTTATTACTGATCTAAAAGTGTATTATTTGCAAAATAATTTCAAACATTCATGGAAAATAACAAAGCAAAATATCCATATTCATTAACACTAATAACATATCTTTATGGGATATAATGACGATAGTAACTGTTTTGTTGTTAAAATATAGTATATTGTTAATTGTAAAATAAAGGATCACTGAAGATTTTGTTGTTTTCATTGTACACAGTCTTAAATGTCACTCTTTTCGCATAGATTGTTCAACAATTTGTGCCAAAAATGTATTAGCTGTGTACGATGCGTTAAGCTACTGTCTTCCGTTTTGGTAGCAGACCATCGGCGGCGCTCGCTATTATGGAATGTTCCAAAATTATGAGAAAAATGAACAATGATTTGTCAAGCGTCATATACTTTTGAGGTGCCCCTGCTACCGACGATGGAACATACTGTAACTGTTATTGCGTTTATGGTTGCTGATTAAGATCTTGACGTGGGAGCATTCTGTAGCTGAAAAGTGGACTGTTGAGGTTGAAACCCACGTGTCTGTCTATAGGCCATTGGGATAAGAATTTTCAAAAAGTAGCTACTTACCACACAGTTGACTCCAAACTTGTGCCCCACAAACTCCGCAACCTGTTGAGGTTGTGGGGCTAAACCGGGGTGTCCCGATTGCGGGTCTGACTGTAGATCCCATACGCGCACTGCTGGCTGGTGACCACATTCTCCTACATGAAAAACAATATTTTAAAAATGACGACATGGAGATCAGTAAACCGATTTGATACTCATTTTGCAGTATAAGCCCATTTAAAATGCAACAATATTCGGCTTGACATAGAAAACATTACTTTTGTTCAACAGCTTTATGATTAGTCAAGCATGCTTCTGCATCTAATCAACAACACAACAATCCTATGTAGGAGCTATCAGAGACGAGTTGACATTTTAAGTTAAGTGAAATAACTTTTCAAATAAGTGAACTCTTGCTCAAATCTGAAAAATGAGTGAGTTGAGACAGCTCAGCTCTTTAGAACGGATAGAAAAGAGCGCCTTCAGCAAAATTTAATTATGTACCTAAAAACCCTCAATACCCTTGAAAATGCTTTCATCGATTAAATCATATTACTGGGAAATAAATAATAAAGCCGATGGGTTTCGCACTTTACGTCACGAATTCTAGCGTTCGACAGTCTTTTATATCGGAGTTCCATTAGAGCATTCATTTTAGAGGAAGAATAACAGTGTGAATATCGATTATTAGATTTCAAGTTTGGATTGGATTATAAATGCACGCTCAAAATAGATTTCAGGAAATGTTTTGAATTCCTCGGCCAATTTGGATTATTTCGGGAACCTACTAAGTATATGTGGTGTTCCAATAAGTAAATACCTAATAATTGGTAATTTGTTAATCCAAACTGCTAGAAAATAAACTAATTAGTACTCTTGTATGATTTAAAATTGGCGCTGTACAAAAAATAGGTGCTTAACCTATAGAAATAATCCATTTCATTTGGAAATGTGACGTACCTGTAACGATGTATCTGCCGCAGGAAGAAAATGCTAGTGATGTTATTGTTTTTCTACTTGTGTTGATTATGTGACTTTGTTGTTCAGTTCGAGTGTTAAAAAGAACTACGGTGCACCTGAAACAAAAATTTAAAAAATTAGTCAAAAGAAATATCGTGTTACATGTTTTTATTAGAAACAGAGTACTGAACACCAACTATACAGTGCTTTTCGTTTTTTGAACGGATCAAATTATCAAGCTGAAATTCGAAAATGCAACAGAGGCCTTATTTAGAAGTTCCTTTTGAGCAATCTATAACACCAAAATATAAAATCACTAAATGTCGAACTGGTAAGTTGAACGGTTTGTTAGTCTATCTCTTATAACTCATTAACAAACTGGTCATCAAAACGTTAATTATTTTACATCAATATATGTTCTTCTGTTGGAAGGGTCTATTTGAATGTGCAACAAAATATGGGGCAATCGGTTTAAAAAAATTGTCAGAATTTTTTTAAATGGAATGTCGTATATACATAATATAATTCGAATATATACTTAGATAGCGATAGAGAAGAACATTGGTATAACATGCTACGGCGTTTTGACGACTGGTTGTTGAGTTATAAGGAACTCCTTATTCAAAAACGCTCAAGTTTGACAACCTGCCAGTTCATTATTTTGAAAGATAAAAGACTATAGAATTATAAAGTACCCACAAGGAGCCTCAAAGTCAGGTATCACATAACCTTCATCACGTTTGAAAAAATATGTTAGGTTAGACTCACCATAGCCCATTATCTTTGATCTCTAAAAATTGTATCTCAACCCTAACCCTTGATTTAGATAATATAATATAATATTTGAAATAATATAATTTAAATACAGCTCTCTGAGAGTCCAAATGGAGTATGGTGAATCCAGTGGTAATAATTTAACAGAATTTGTAGATAAAGTCTTTGACAGTTAGGCCCATATCGTCAGTCGTCCCTACAATTGTAGGGCGCGTTTATGGCCTCCTTGATTGTCATACTACTTTCTTTCCTTCAAAAATTTCTAGATTACACTTGTCCCGTGTCAGCGTCAGCGCTCTCCTATTGTGAAGATAAGTTTTCTTTTTAAATTGTAGTAAATTTCAGGCTGACAAAACATGATATAACTCTAAAGCAAGCACAATTTGATGCAAATAGATGTTTGTGACATAACCTCAAAATAGAGTTCTGACACGGAGAAGTAGAAAACTATGACAATCAAGAAAGCCATAAAGCCGCCCTACAATTGTAGGGCGCGATTATGGCCTCCTTGATTGTCATACTCCTTTCTCTCCTTCAAAATTTCTAGATTACACTTGTCCCGTGTCAGCGTCAGCGCTCTCCTATTGTGAAGATATGTTTTCTTTTTAAATTGTAGGAAATTTCAGGCTGATAAAACATGATATAACTCAAAAGCAAGCACAATTTGATGCAAATAGATGTTTGTGACATAACCTCAAAATAGAGCGCTGACAAGGAGGCCATAAAGGCGCCCTACAATTGTAGGGACGACTGACGATACGAGCCTTAGACATCGATATGAGACGTTTTACTCAATCCGTATTTTGTGTAAGTACTTAATCGATCACAGATAATGATAGTCAATTTTTACAAAAAATACATAAAACATATAACAAAATAAATGACTGCCTCTAGTAATTTGTAAATTAGAGTTTTTAGTGATAAAAATCAAAATGTTTCAAGTTATCCGTCAGTACTTAAATGTTCCTCGCTCTTAATAAGACCGTCTTAATATACAGGGTGATTCACAAGTCGTGACCAGAAATGAAACATCATACACAGGACCGTCTTTTATGTAAATTTTTTTCCTCGTGGGCTTCATTATACGGGGTGGGGTGTTGCAGTTTAAAAATGAAAAATATCTTCAAAACCGACAACTGGAATGAACTAAAATATGGTATGTGGATTTACCTAACTATTGCCCACATTTAAAAGTCTTTACTTAAAATTAACGGGCACCAGTGACGGAGATACAGGGGATTAATGGCATTATTTTTTAAAATAAAAATAGTACGCCACTGTTTTTTTCGAAACGTGCGATTTTTCGAATTTTACCTTCAATTTGCTACACATAATTACTCTTGCGCTTTTTCCTAGAGTGCACTGTTTTCGTAAAAATGAAAATAAAAAAAATAAGATCATTCATGAAGAGCCGAGATACAATTAGTTTCAAAATAAATAGGATTCCTTGATACCAACTTGACGTTTCTTGGGAGACAGTTTGTCAAAGTTACATGTTATATGGTTGTTATCGTTATTACTACCATTTTTTTTTTAATGTGGACAATATTTAGGTAAATACACATACCAAATTTTAGTTCATTCCAGTTGACGGTTTTGAAGATATTAAAAAAAAAACCGTATAATGAAGCCCTCGAGGAAAAAATGTTACATAGAAGACCCCCTTAAAATGCGATCCCGTGTATGATGCTTCATTTTTGGTAAGGACTTGTGAATTACCCTGTAGATATAAAAATGATATCCTTTTAAGAATGGCAAAAATATGATGGACATCAATTGAATGATCCACTGAAGCAAGTATGCATACCTGCATGCTGCATGCATACCTAAAATAGAAGTGCTTATACGATATATTAAATGCAAATTCAATGATGAATTATGTATAGGTATGTTTGTCGGTTCAATCAGTTAAATAAAAACATAAATGCCGACATTCCGTCTAACAAGAAAGAGAAACAACACGTAAGAACTATACAACTTTCCATATAGAGAATAAAGAAGAAATCATTAGATTTTGTTATTAGGAATGGAGTTATCCAAGAAAGATTGCAGCGTACCCAAGTCTACTATAATATTTTACGCCCCGCTCTTCAATTGTCACAAGGGGAATGCTGCCCCTCCTCTAAGCAAATTCTAAATCCGCTCTGGAAATAATGGGCGCATTCAGGGAATGGTTTTCTCTGAATATGCCAATGGTCACTATATAAAAGCATTATTAATTTTTGAATGCTCATGACTCCAAGTTGCTCTGTATTTTGCAGTTTGAGTGATGTTTAATGTGGAAACGCCCAAATCAGTATACTTTTTATACGGTTTATCGGGACCTACCTTGCATATCCGATAACACTTCAGCTATTATAGAATAACCTACTTTATGCATGCAAAATAGTTGCAAAACTCTGCATGAAGGTTGCGCTCTTATATGAGCCGTACAACAACAAATATCTGAATTAGCCTTTGAAATAGTTCCCGTTTACCTATTTTGGATACCACAAACACAAAGGTGCCTAGATCTGATTTTATCGCTGTTTGTATGTAAATGTAGTTGTACAGCTATGGACCAAATAAGGTATTTTGTTTCTATTTTATTGTACTGTCGATGCAAAATGTAACGCATATAAATAAAACACTTCTAATGCCACGGTAAGACGTCTATATTGAGGTTAATAGTGTTTTTAAAGCCTTAGGAATTTGTGAGACTTTTAAAACTCACTCGATCGTCAATGCTTCAGAAATCTATAAAAAGAGTGAAACGTCTACAGAGGGAAGAAGTTGAAAGAAAAAAAACTCCTACTTGACTGTAATACTTGATTCTTCGATTCATTATTCAATACTTCAAACGAGAATTCCCTGATATCACTTATAAATACCAGAGGGCAAGTGGTTCAGCATCGATTTGTTTTTGAAGGGCATTCACCATATTCCAAAATACAGTTATGTGCCCTAGTGGTAGGTAGCTTTTCTTACATTGCATCGATTCAATCAATTCCAATCAAGTTTGTTTATTACATACATATCAGCAAAATACTAAATAGAAACGTTTTCTAGGGCAGCTCCAATAGATAAAGTTTAGAGGGATAGGTTTAAAGTTGTTCGAGCGACTAACACAAATGTACATTGATATACATGTATATCAGAAAAGGTTTTTAATTCTGTGCTTATTTTGCGATCTTATGAATCCGAATTGCGTGCGTTTTGATTGTTTCAACTTTCAACAAAAAACAAAAGTGGCATCGTCCTGTCCGAAAATTCAATCAAGTCTTTAAAATGACCTAGTAATTATTTGCTATTATGCACTTGTAAAAGCTTATACGTAGCATGCATCAATCTCGAATGCCTTGTTCACATAATTACTTGTCTTATGCATCCTCTATAAATCCGCCAAAGATCAGCTGCACGTAAATCGTATAATAACCGGAATAAAAATCAAGTAATCCTGCGAAATCCATTATTATGACGTCCGGTCACCCAGCTGTTCATAGTCGCGCAGACAAATATTTCAAATGGATAAACGCATTCAAACTACAATCGAAAATTGCTGGGAAACGAAACACGAGACAGAAACAGACAACGAAATCCGATATACCGGGTATGTATTATTCGACTGAGGAGAAAATAAAAAATATTTCAGGGAAAATAATTTTTTTTCGTCTATCTCCTTCTCTGAATTGAGACGGGTTCCATTATCTTAGTTATCTAATTGCGAAGCTTTTCAGTCGTTTAACAGACTTTGTATATCTTACCGTTTCCGAGATCCAAAAGCCACGAGTTTTAAAGTCAGAAAAGTATCCTCACCAGATCACGGGAGACCTGGTTAAGATTATAACGACGGTTTTCATGCAGATAATCCTCCATGATTGTCTGATCGCTAAATGAGACCACATATGTTTGAAATGCTGTTTACAAATAAAAATACGACATTTCAGCCACAACGGTAGCCTTTTTCAAGTGCAAATGACAATTCTGATGATAACGGTAATATTTTTTTCACCTCACTATAATTACCACTATTTAGTAAAAAAAAGAAAAAAATAGGGTCAAGTAGGTCCATATAATTAGTCCATAGACATTCTTTCTCTGCCCTTCTGGGTAGTGCATCTAGAAACGTCGCTTCTCCCCGATACCTAACTCGAGCAGATCTTGGTAGCGCGGTCAAAGCGTAGAAAACACTATGCTGTTGCGCAGCAGTAATAAGTCCATAACAGAACAGTCATCACGGTCGAGGCATGCCGTCAGCAGCAGCCGCGGCCGCTAGGTACGCGATTCGTCTCCCGAGAATAAGTTTTCAGTGCTAATGTACAGAGGAATTTATGATGTGTGAAATATGCCTAATAGGTGCGTAGAATTACAAAAAAATTGAGATAAGCCCTCTCCACCTCTTACAACCTCCATCTCCAAGTGTTTTACCTCTAATTTTTTTTTCAAAAATGGTCAGTCGAAAAACTTCTAAGACTTTATCCTCTGCCGCTAAAGGACCGATTTTCAAAGACTACTACTGCGTCCTCGGAACACTAGTAACATTGTGTAAAAGTTTCATCGAAATCTCAGCGGTTCTTCTCAGGTTATAGGCGGTTATAAGATTAGCAGACAGACCGACGGAAGTGAGTGACGTGGTTTTTTGTGATGCACATGTCATATAAGATCCAAAAAACAGAATGTCATTTTCGAAATTTTTCTCATTCAAGTTTTGAGATTAACGGGTAACTTACATCAAGATATCGACCAGGCACCGAAAAGGAACAGAGCAGCAAAAAACACCAAGCGTACCTATTTTGTCAACTCAAAGGCACACACCGTCAGCAGTAGCGTACAATGGGTTTTGCTGCTCTCTTCCTTTCAAGTAACAGAGTATAGTCTACATCAAAATTGTATAACTTACCGTAATGTCTCAAACCTTACAGCAATCTGGTGTTTAATGACAGGTTTTTTGCCGGCATAGGCTTAATGAAAGAAATTTAGCAAACATTGATGCAGCCTTACTCTAACCATAAGGGGAATACTCCTTTCTTGAAGCATTTATTTGGTACTATGTATTTATTTATATCTATGTATAAACTATAAACTGACGACAAAGGATTGCCTCTAGTCGTGATCAAAATGGGTTTTCACTAGATTAGATTTTACTAATTATGCGCATAGTGGGGTTAACTGAATCGATCACCGCGCACTCGGTTGACAAACATGTAAATATAGGCGTGGTCTTTAGAAAATGTATCATGTGGAGTCGAGTGAGGGTTGGCAAAGGTGCAAATAGTGCGCTGTTATCATTTGCCAGATTGCTCCTAACTTCAAATCGAATAAATCTCCGTCTTTTCACGACCAATCCGTTTTCTGTCCGACATCCGCTAGGTGATGCTATCATCACGCACCAATTTTACCTTTTCTTTATTCTCAAATCACTTAGATGTACAACCTCTTAGCAGCGCCCATGGTAACAAATTTTCTCCATCGTAACGTAATGCAATACTGTGTTTCATCTGCCGGTTAATGAGCAATCGCAGTTTAATAACACTCTATTAGCAAGTTGTTGCAGCTACTCATTTCACCCGTAGGCGATCGTTACAAGTGACCCATAGCCTACAGGCTACAGCCCTTGACCTTTGTTCATTGGCTCTTGGATAAGGGCAGGTCAGTGATATACGGATCTATACTAGAGATGGCCGATACCGCTATGTTGTTGCAACATACTGTACAGTAGCGGCAAAAACAAATGAGCTGTCAGTTGGATGACAGATAAATATAAGATATATTATCAGTGCCATTTTAATTTATACTACATACGAAGTGTACAGGTAGGTGGTTAAGGTCAAAGAGTGGGGATGAAGCCAAAAGTGTCAATCATGAACTGTGCAGAAAATAAATTTCAGGTATTGCGCATAGGGCAGCTCGTGTGTACACTGAACAGAAAATAAATTTTAGGGTCTGCGCATGTGGCATATCTCCCGGTTGCTGTCATCATGGCTGTAAACAACTCCAATTTTGACAGGTTGGACAAGTTGCAAACAGAAATATTGGATAATGTTGATAATCCACGAAGTAATAAGCCTACAAAGCATTGAAAAACGAGAATGAAATGACAATGCATTTTTTGACATTTTTCAATGCGCAGACCGTTTATGCCATGTTCTACATACATCCACTAGATTTCCGAGAGCCACACCATCCTTGGCGACATAATTGGCTTCATACGAATACGTATATCCCTTACGCAGTATAACCTCCCATCTCTAGTCTTCGTGGTACCACAGCGGCGACAGCCTGTCAAGTATCAGGTATGGTGTATCTGAAGTCACTTGAAATAGCATAAAAACCTTTGGTCGGCCCGTCCTTTGTAATTTCATGACGTATCATAGGCGTGCGGCATTTATTTAGAACGATAATAATAATGTTTTTATATCACAATAAATGGATTTTACTATCTTCTTATTTTTTTTGATTTGGGATAAAAAATACTTATATTGGGAAATTTATGTTGACTGAAAGTTAAGAAATGGAAAAATTACAGAATTCCAACGTTTGACATAGGCAAATATTTACATAGCAGGTAGGTATATAAAAAGGTATATAAAGACTTAGATTATAGGTATTTATATATCATCCTCGCCTTCGGAGCTGTCGCTAGAGTCATCTTGTAGAGGAATTACAACGGGATTTACAGGAGGCAAAACACAATACTCATTTTCTTTTTCAATAATATGCCTAGAACACTGCTTCCATAGGTCTGTGGCAGCAATATGAGATACTGCATCTCTTATTGTGGCCAATAGCGATTCACTTAATTGAGAGGTCTGATTATGTTTTCTTACTTTTTTTTCAAAGCAGCCCAGACCAACTCAATCGGGTTAAAAATGCAGTAATAGGGAGGTATACATAATACTTCATGGCCATTTTGCTGAAGCAGATTGTCAACAACATACTCTTTTTCAAATTTTTGTCTTTTAATAAGATCCAATAATATGGCTTTGGTTGATTTTTGTGGTATTTCCATTCCCTTATCCTTCATAAAATCAATAATGTCTTGTTTTTTGGTGCCTGTATTCGGAATTTTGTTTTTCTGTCGGGAATGGTATGGCGCATTGTCCATAATAATCACTGAATTTGGGGAAATGTTTGGTATTAACTGCTGCTCTATCCACTTTTCAAATAAGTCGGAGGTCATGTCCTCATGATAGTCGGCACATGATTCTTTGATATTTTTGGCAGATAACAGCAAGGCATTAGGTATAAATCCATTTTCACTGCCAGCATGGAGAATAATGATTCGTTTTCCACGGTTGCATGGTGCATTTAAAATGCACTTGTTGCTGTCGTCAACCCAGCCGTACTGCACAACATCATGGGTATCATACCACGTTTCATCCAGGTAAATCAGATTTCTTTTCTGCTCTCTATAGATTTTAACTTTGTGCAAAAATTCTTGGCGCAATTCAACGATTCGAGACGACTCCATAATCACCATTGTTTTATCTAATTTTTTGTATTGAAAACCACACAGTTTTACAATACAGTGCAGTGAGTCTAAGCATTTGTAATTATAAAAATCTTCAGGATAATCTTTTAATTTATCCCGTATCATTTCCAACGTGGGCACCAAATGTTCTTTATAAAATCCGTATATTATACGACGAATATCTTCTTGAAAACCCACGTCTATTCTTTTTAATTTTTGCCCTATGCGCTTTCTGTGGAAGGAATGGTTGACTACATCTCCCCTTTTTATAACCCGATAAATGGTAGACCGACTGATTTTTGTCAGGATACAAATTCTGTTTAAAATTTGATTTTGCGAGGAATCTGGATTTTCGTTTTTCAGACAATCATACATATTTAGGATTACTCTTTGGGTCTGTTCCTCTAAATCTTTATGAAAGAATTCTGCCTGCACAGGTTCATCAACCATCTCCTCGTGGCTTGGAGCATTTTCCCAAGGTCTCCAAAGAGCCATATTTAGGACACACAAGAACAATCAACACAACAAGTAAACTGAGTATTCAAAAGTCAAAAACACACAAACTAATAAAATCTATGAAAAAACACGGACAGACTAAAGAAAACACGTTTATTCACCGCTACACGGCACTGGCTAAACTGTTTCAATTTTCAGTAGCCACCTGCACTTGTTCCGAGCTCTGAAATACACGCTTTTTCATTGGCTATGTCTACGCATAGGCGTGCTTTACTCCACGTGGACCGGTGAAACTGCCTTTGATCTCTTATACGGGGGATATTTGCTGCGAAATTTGGCGATTTTTGCAGCAACAGAGCGTGTTAAATATAGATATATAAAACGCACCCGGTATTTCACAGTGTTTCAAGTGACTTCAGATAAAGTATACGTTGCGTTTGGTAGAATTTCCGCCACTGTCATTGACGCATTCAAGTAATTGATCACGGAATTAAAAACATGTATCGTGTATTCTATGTTTTCTCGAAAAATCATCAAAAGTAAGTTTATTTAGTATTATATAATACTGATATAAGTAGACAGATTTTTTCGGGAGCACAACCATACATTTTTATTTGCGTTCTTTAGGAAAGATTCCTGCAGGCGCCCATGGTAACTGGTATGATAGTGGTCAAGTAGTTAGTGACACCACAGATTATAGTGACACCAGGAACAAAGGGATAGTGATTGTCGCATCTGTATGTACAGGGTCTGGTAGAAGGATCTCACCGATTTGGAATCCGTCTAGCTACAGCTATGGGGGGATAGTACAGTGGGGAGCTATATCATTCGACGTGTCTATTCATGCAATGTTTAGTGTAAATCACCGCACATTCGTCGTTGAAGAGTTTATTCGGTTCGCCGATAATGGCTCAGCGTCCTTTTCGTATTCACTTGCAGCTCGAGCGACAGCCCCATGTGATTTTTTCTTTGGGGTTATCTTAACGAAAAAGTGTATCAACATCGCCCCCCAAACTCCTGATATCCTTAGGGAGATCATAATACAGGACATTGCTGCCATTCCGCCTGACATGTTTCGGAGAGTGATGGAAAATTATCGGGAGAAGCTCACTGAGTATCAACAATGGGGGCACACTTGAGTTATGTCATTTTCAATGCCCATTGTTCTAAAATAGCATTATTTATGCTTTTTAACAAACAAAGTTTTCTTTCTATATCTTGATTAGTTTTGGTTTTATTAGCTTCCCAAATCTGGGAATTCTTTCTGTACCACTCTGTATAGCATCTGTGTCTGTACTTTGAAAAAGGGGTAGCCGAAACGTTAATAAAGAAAAAATTCTATTTACGTGATTTCATTCAGCGGCCAGGAAACGTAGAGTTCTATCAGATGGAGTTTTGACTTCGCACCGGTGACGATTCGCATTTTAGACCGCGAATTCAACCCCTCATATACCTGCATTGCCAGGTTTGAGAATATCTCAAAGCAAATGTAGTTCACCGTAAATGATGGTAACGGTATGTGCCGAGACTAGTTTTATAGGGTAAACTTTTCATGCAAATCGAGGCATTTTAATTAAAATCTTATGCTAGAATGAGAACAGGAAAGTATGAGAGCTTATTTCCAATCTGACAATTCAAATACCACCTGAATATTTCGTCAAGGTGAACGATCAGCATCTTTTGCAATGAATAGCTATAAACTCTTAATGACCGATTCAACTACAGTCAATGGGAACAAAAATGTAGGCGTTCAATGATAAAATCTATCGCTAGTGGTTCAATGAATGTTTGGGATGAAACAAACAGATCGTAGAAGAAATAAAAAAAAATTCTTCATGAGACATGGAGCAAAATATTAATATAACATGACTAATTAATGTCCATAATAAGCCTTGGTTGAGCTCACACGAGACCGATGCAGCAGGTCGCGCAGTTGAAGCGTTCGCTATTACCAAAGGACTGACCCAGCTGGTGATGAGCCCTACTTTTCCCCCTCGCGTTTCACCACACCCCAGTAGCCTGCTGGATCTCTTTCTGGCCAAGTATCCTGTTCCTTACAGCACTGCTGTCCTGCCTTCCATGGGCAACTCTGATCACGTAGTTGTTAAGGTTAGGTTTCGGTCAGAACCCGCTGTGGCAGCAGAAACTGACCCAGGCCGCAAAACTGGGCATTACGGACATACCGACTGGGAGGGGCTCAGAGACTTCTTCGCCACCTTCCATCGTACAGTGAAAGTGCCTAAACCAAAGTCCAACAGCTGGTTCAACTAATCGTGTTTCAGTAAATACGGATCAATTACTATGTTTTAATTTATTGATGTGCGGTTTAAGATAATCGTAAAAATGCTATATACTGTAGAAGAAAAATTTTAGATTTTCGGTGTTTATCATGCATTTTATATACGTTAATAATGACGATATCTCATTTTCGCATGTTTTGCACTTTCTGCGTTCTGGCTTATGGAGGCACCCAGCCGCTATCTCGAAATTCTCAATTGCGGGGAGAAATTTCGAAAAGCAAGGTTTATGATAAGGGAAGACAAGCTTGGAGGTTCAGATGTGGAAAAATATCTCGGAACATAACCAATAGGCGATGCAACTAATAGTGAGTCATTGTGACTAGGACTATTCTATCTTGATTCACCTCACGCTACCTGTTCAACTAGCATGGTGAAGCAATAAAGCATATCGCTACAGCTCCAAGTGATAACAAGACTAGTTCACCGGGTAAATTGCGGAAAACGCTCTTGCAATCTGATACACCACTTACATAGTTACATACACTTTTAAACTAGATTATGCCCGACAGATGGACAGGAGTATAGATTACACCAGAGATTATCTTGTTAAGGATTCTGATATAAATTAATGCTTCGTGACAGTTCCAGGCCGTAGACCACGATATTGTATATTGCCCACTTCTATATATCTTGTTTTATTTGTGTTCTACTAATCGTGCATTTTGCGTTAATGAAGTTCTTATGATCTGCTATACCATTTAACAGCATAGGATTTCGCTCATATCTTGGAGGCTACGGATTTTTTGCTGTTTCAACTAGGAATCGATTATAGAGTTGTTAGACGTTTTCTGACAAGGAATTCTTGTTCAGTATATGTCAAATACAGTCATCCAAGCAAATTGAAGTATTATGTTCCCTAGCAGTGGACTTAACTGATTTAGACCGCTGAATATTACTGTGAGAAACGTATTGTTGGAAAAAGAATATTATTTAATTTTTGTAAGAATGAAATTTATAGAATTACTTGAAATCACCTGGAACCTGAATGGGTGA
This sequence comes from Acanthoscelides obtectus, assembly GCA_963669975.1. Classification (NCBI taxonomy): domain Eukaryota; kingdom Metazoa; phylum Arthropoda; class Insecta; order Coleoptera; family Chrysomelidae; genus Acanthoscelides; species Acanthoscelides obtectus. The sequence goes on along the minus strand of CAVLJG010000007.1, from coordinate 54,900,974 downwards.
GATGCTACTGAAAAATTTGAAGAAAATTCATCGTAAAGCAAGGGCGGATTTAGAATATGGGCGTCACCACAGACGCCCAAGTCTTTTTTTCAAAAACATAGTATACAGGGTGTTAGGGAAATAATATTCGTAACTTTAAGCTGTGATTCCTCGCATTATTCTAAATAAAAAAGTCCATTATAGCTTATGTCCGAAAATCAATAGTTTTCGAGGAAAGTGAGTCGTAAATAATTAAATTCTCTCAAACATTTGGCAATGCTGCAACTTAACCGCGATACAAGCGCACGACGACCGCAACTGATTGATAGATTTGTTTACGTTTGTATATTTTTTTTTGAAAATATGCCTTAAATTGTGAATACTTTTACGGAATTTTTTGTGGCTAATATTTTTCATTTAATAACGCTTTCAGTACAATACATTTACTTAAAAAAATGACAGAACTTACCGGTACGTGGCGATACACACAACCAATTAACACGATTATCAGTCACTTATTTGATACGATGCGATGCACGAAAAAAGAAAAAAAAAAACAACATCCGTAAATCACATAAAGTAACAGTTAAATGTATTAGTAATCACAACAACACGCGATGATACATGCAGTGCAGGTGCAGTACGACGTTGCGAGTTGTGTGAGGAATTTTGTTTGTCTGTTTTTCTTCGGAAAAATGTATTTAATACGCAAGACAATTATTTTGTTAGAGACAGTTAATTAATAAATAGATGTATTGATACATTTTACCCTATTAGGCATATGAATTTAAATTATTAAGGTGCAAAATTAATTTATTTCATGTCTAAAAAGAAATAAGTTCAGCATTTTTTGTTCCGAAACAGTTGATTTTCGGACATAGGTTATAATGAACTTTTCACCCTGGATATTTCTGTGTGTCGGATTAAATTTTACCATGCTAGACCTACCCGACCCTAGAAAGATTACTAAATCCGCCCTTGCCGTAAAGCTTTTATAATATCTGGGTCGAGCGTCGACAATTTTCACTACAATCATCATTACCTCAAAACTAGCTTGTGTATAAGGGGTAAGTAACGTTATTATGTTAAAATTTTAAGCCCCATCAATTTGAAGCCGAAAATGGTCCATAAAAGTTGTATTGTTCTCATTTTACAGGTTGAAAGTTAAATTTATGTCAATTCTCTCGGAGTTGCGTGTTTTTTATGGACAAAATGACATTTCCTTTAATATTTTTTTGACTCAGCTCTGCGATCTGCAAAAATAAATGAAAAGTGAGACTAGAAGATGATATATTGTCTAAATTGTATCGCAATTGTATTTTTTGAGTTATGTTCTTCCATGGCTTTAGAAATCTACAATTATAAGAATTAAAGAAGATGATAGTTTATTCACTTGAAAACACATTTTACTATGAGCTAGGATTATTATTTTAACGTCTACGACCGATGTATATAAAGGAGGGGCCGCAATAACAAAATAATGTCGCGAGCGAATCACCGCCGCTCATGTGCCCCTAAATTCGACAGATCTGAGTGTGGCTAAAAGGAATTTGTCATCGCACTGCGACTTTTTGATAACTGGTCTTACAAGGAGTATGGCCATGGTCCACCTACCTTACTACCCCATTACCTTTTTGGTATATTTCCGTAAAAAATTGAGTGGAAAATGGGGGATTTAGGATCCATAACTCAAATTCAAATTCAAAAACCAATATAACTTACAAATTAAAAAAAAAACAACCTTCAGTACAATTTAAATAAAAAAAACAGTTTCAAAAATACATGAGCTTGTTTGTATGCTCTTGCTACCCTGAATAACCAAGATTGCAACAGAAATGTAAGCAAAGATACTAGCATCAGTTCTACAACCAGCAAGTAACGGTATATGAATTGTGAAAATTCTGTATACTTTCGTAAAGGGTAAATGTCTGAATCTTGTCGTCACAAATCCTAAATTAAGTGTCTGAATAAACAAATCTAAAATTCATAACAATAGTACAGAAGTATACTAAAAACACTCAGAAGTATAAATATAGAGTACATAAAATATGAATATCTTGAAATATGATAATATAGGGATATTTCGAGTAAGGTCAAACTATGTTGTTTAAACAATAAACATTTCGCGTAAAGGTTAAGCAGAGAAACAAGAGTACTACAATTTACTACAAAAGAATAGACACCTAAGCTATAAGCTTGTGTGTGTCATACAATATACAAATTCAATGCATGGCTAATGGTCATAAAGTATATTAGGAGCAAATGTATATAAAAAAAAAAAATAAAAAACATTAGATAGAAACGAAATGACTGAGTTGAGTCAAGCTACAGTCGATGCAAGCATGTCAAAGTTATTTAAGATGAACTTCTTAATTCTTTTTTTTGAAACTATACTTCGAGAGGATTTTATATTCTAGGGGTAGTTTATTAGACAACCTAATACCATCAAACTTTATGCATTTTTGGCAAACAGATTTATTCACTCTGGTATAAGTGTAACTTATATTTATTTTAGTTCTTGTTTCATAAGCGTGGCTGGTTGGAACATTGTTTCTGGAGTGAACAAATTTCAGAGCAGCAAAAATATATAAACCTCTAACATTCAAAAGATCATTTTCAACGTAAACAAATCTGCAACTTGACCTTCATGGGATACGAAAAATAGTCCTGACAATATAATTTTGCGTGGTTTGTAGTATTTTTAAAGTACTAGTGTTTGCGGCTCCCCATATACTGATCCCGTAAGTTAGTAGAGACCCCACAAACGAGTTATATATTGAGAGAAGACTATTTCTGCTTAAAATATTCCGAAGAATGAAAAACTTATGAATAATTCTCCTTAATTTCGATGCCAAAAGCTCGGCATGACCATTTTAAATTACTGTCAACAGTGATTCCTAAGTATCTAATAACTTCAACTCTTTCGACAGTGTCAGCACTATCATTTATAATTAATGTTCGGTGGTGTAATGGCATGCCTGCTTTGGTTGGAGAAAACGTTACATACTTAGTTTTAGAGATATTAAGTTTAAGTAAATTGTTATCCAACCAGCATTTGACTTTATTTAATGACAACTCGGCAACGCGTCATCCCATGAATGACCAGTGCAAACTAAAACAGTATCGTCTGTATATGATATCATTTTACAGTTGAAATTGCATCGAAGTAGTTCATTTATGTATATGAGGAACAGTGTTGGTCCCAAAACCGTCCCCTGAGGCACACCTATTTTGATCTTTTGAATGCTGCTTAAATCTGACCCTAACTTAACTTGTAATCGTTCAGCCAAATAGTTGTCAAATAAGTTCAGAACACCACTACGCACTCCAACACGTTCTAGTTTCTTTAATAAAATTGTATGAGATACTGAATCGAAAGCCTTTCGAAGATCTAGGAAAACTGCAACAGTCTTATTTCCATCTTGAAAATTTTCAAGCACTTGTTCTGCAAGTTCTTGTAGAGATTACTCTGTATTGCAATTTTTGCAGAACCCAAATTGACAGTTCGATATTATGACATATTTCTCAAGAAAAGAACAAAGTCTGTTATTCAAACCCTTCTCAAAAATCTTCTCAAATACATTGATAACTGAAATAGGTCTATAATTGAACATATTGTATTTACTTCCAGGTTTAAATATTGGTGTCACTATACTTTCTTTCTAGGAACATTTTTTATACCTATACATTGTCCCACTTCCATGTTGAACCTAAATACATACGATTTCACTATCAAAGAAAAAATGAGATACTGAGGTCATTAAAATTCAAAAGAAACCTTTCATTCATGGAATATTACAGTTTACAATAACAAAATTACTTATTTATCATAATTATTGCTCTCAGTTGCATCGCATAATTCTCCTCTTGTTCTGTTATCAACCCCCACGGACTTAAGTTGTATACATAAATTTGAGGACAACTAACTCGAATAGGAAATTACGTCTAAATTACATATAAGTTATCAGTGGAATTATACAGAACATATGTTTCAAAATATGAATGGATCAGATGGTAAAATATCTTGTGTGCATATTATTCGATTTGTATCTCTACAAAACAAGATAATTTTTAATGAATTGTAGTAACGGAACTGTAATACTAGTACTTTATCCCGTTTATGCATACAGCATATTCCATCACAGCGTTATCTATTCATATCAGAAAGGCAGACCAGACTGGCGTACAGTTATGAATACTTCCTGGTTGTATTGTTTTAAAAGAATTAGCTAACGTTACTTCCTGACGAGTGCATATACCAAATAGATCATAAATTCTTTTTATTAATTAGGGATTTTCACTTTCAGTGTTTGTCAGTCAAATGTGTAAATTCGACTGGTGCTTGGCTGATGTTACTCTTGCGGAAAATATGAGTGAATATATAAATAAAGGGTTTCAATTAATCTTACGGACTTATCCTGTAAAAACCGAATGAAGAAAATTTTATCAAAGATTGTAATTGGTAGAATTCCTATTACTGGAGCATCTTAGTATGCCGGCTGTCCATAATATAAAGCGATTTACCGATCAAATGCTTTCATGATTTTACTTATCAAGTTAATAAGGTTCCTGGTCAATCGGGTATTCAAGGAACAAACGGAAGAATGGTTAAAAACAAATGCGACAGCGGACATGCCAAGAAGTTTATAACACGCCTAGAATGGCAGTTGCTGAGTTTCTGGTTCGTGTTCCTAACTTCTGGAAATGGGATGAACCATCATATTAGGTCATAGGCAAATGTACCGTATATCAAGCTGAGATATACGGCGTTGACCAACAAATCAGACTAGGTAGAAGAGCAAGTCTACGATATGTTTGTTTCCAAAATCTCAGTCCGTACTCAGGATAGAGCTGCTACTCTAAGTGGACTTGCCACAAGTTAAGTTTTAAGCAGTTTCGTCATTTTTTTCGTATTATTATCTTTTTTTTTTGAAGCAGGAGTGTAGATAATTGTCGTATTCAGGACATGATACTTCTTACATAATTTGGAAAGAGCGGCAGAAGCCTGATGAAGGTAGATCTTTCCATCGGTAAGTATTATTATTATTAAGTTGATACGTTGTCACTTTGGTAGACAATGGTAGCCAAATGTGTCAAAAGTATGACTAAAATTATGCAATTTTGGCGACAACCAATGGTGGGCACCAGCATTCGAATTCGTTGGCGTTGACAGAGTTTGGTAGAGATCTATAGCCATGTCTGCATGCAGCAACATTTAGCAATTGAGTTTTGAATTCTCTTGGTTGATGCCCGCCACCTTTAGAGAATTAAGCCTATATACCTAATGTTACATCAAATTGCTTCGTTTGAAACGGACTATCCAAATCTGCAATAAAATTTCAATTCCATTATCAAATGTAAATATATTTGGTTCAGCACGTGGTAATCAATCACTTTGTAGAGATAAACATATTTTACAAGTCAGAAGCATAATGTAGGCTACAATGGTTGTGATTAACTTTTGTATCTAATAACTGAGCACACACTAAAAATTCACCCTAGCGTTGTGTATGGAGAGATTTACAGAATGTATTTCCACTGTATTACTAGATAGACACAAACACTTTTCGATGACGTAAACAAATAATATAATAAATGCACTCGCATCGTGTTATTAAGAGGGAATACAGATCTCCTAGGCGATAAAAACTTGGCCGCCTGCCACGAATTGGGTCAGCTCCAATCCTCAAACAGCCACTATATAGGACACTCTCAATCCATATATGTCTGGATTTATGAGCCTTTTTAAGCGAATTGCCAAATGTCCAGTTCTTTTATATGTCATTGGGTATCATAAGGCATATGTATCAAAACATTTAGCTTTTGTGGATTTTTCTCTAATTTTTGAAGGTGCTCCTCTGGGACTTTTTGACAACGTCGAGCGATAAGCAAGAACATGTACGAAAATGTTTTTGCGAAAATCCATTCAAGAATTTGCATTCTATTTTGAGAATCTATAATCGACCTTATAAAAACAATAGTATAAATATTATTTTACTATATAGCTTGAATATGTGGAGAAAGATATAACTGTGAGACAAGAAAAACAATTTTTCAAATAGTTGATTTCAACAAAAAGTCTTTTTCGATGACAGCAAAAAATCTGAATCGTGATACATGAAAAACAAAGCTAGTCTGGGAATGATCTGAATCCTTTGTTGTTTTTTATATCTATAAATACGTCGCCACTGCATCGATTTTCAAAATGTCAAATATGACCACTGCAAAACGGTACCACCGTAACTGACATTAAGCGATTAAAAACATGCGAACAGATCGACAAACTCGCAGAAATGAGTGACATGGATAAAGACATCATGAAATATACTAAGTGACATATAAATCCGAACACCCAGTTTAAATGGTTTTATTTTAATAAAATTTTGTATAAGTACTTAATGAAGCATAATAAGTAAATGATAAAAATTTCAAAATGATTGCACTGCTTTGATGCCCTTTGACCTTTAATAATGTGTGGATGCACCCTGATGTGTGACGCATTCTCCAACGCGTCTAGGCATGCTTCTGATCAGGTGGTCAATGTCCTCCTGTGTTATCTCATTCCAGGCAACCATTAACTCCTCTCGAAGTGCTTCTAGAGTCTGAGCAGGACGTTGCAAATTGAGCAACCTCCTACCCATCATATCCCACACGTGCTCAATTGGGGATAGGTCGGGAGATCTTGGTGGCCATGGTAACAATGTGACATCAATATGTCTATTGTGACTCTTGCAACATGTGGTCGGGCATTATCTTGTTGGAAAGTTGGATCTGCCAGGGTGTCAAGATAGGGTAAAAGATGGGGTTCTAGAACTTCGTGGATATAACGCTGCAAACCATTCATTTGCAATGGACCTGGTAGTGGAGAAACGGTCCCTTAAGGCCAATAATCTTAGGCGGCGATCTTCACGGTCTGTTGTTCTACGGCGGCGTCCAGTGCCCCTTGCTCTTTGCGTACGGCCTTCTCGAAGCCATACCTGACAACACCTAACCACAGTGTCTACACTTCTTTGCACTCTAACTGCAATTGCCCGAAAAGAAAGTCCAGCTTCCCGAAGTCCCACTATACGGCCCCTATCAAACTCACTAAGTTGACGAAATCGTACAGGTCTCCGTACTCTAGGCATCGTAACCGATCGTAAAGGATGTCAAGAACCAAAATCCGCCAACGTTGATTCTTTACTGCGGCTGAAATATTCATTTTTAGACCGTTAGTGAATTAAAAAAAAGCAGTATAAAAACCAGAATGTCCAACTGAGAAGGCTGAAAATTTTTTCACTTGTTATTTACAGTAAGATAAATACATTCACCAACTTTTATTAAAATAAAACCATTTAAACTGGGTGTTCGGATTTATATGTCACTTAGTATATCAATAAGACTCGTAACCTGACTGTGGAAAATCCCAACACTACAGTTATTTATATGTGGGAAGTAACAAAATGTATCTGCGATAAAATGTTTGTATTCGTGTTTCAAGGATGATGCAGTTGTTGGAAAGTAATAGGTGTCAAGTAAGTTGTTTCTGTACTTTCCAAGCAACGGCGTCATCAGTTCATAAATTATTATGTTCGGCACAAGTTGAGCCATCTGACAAAAAAGTTAGCTACGAACATGTACAACAGAGAAATTAAGCGGATTCAGCCAGTCAAGCAGGCACATACAATAAGTGGTCCAATGATATTCTTCCCCTGCCATACCGTTAGTACCGTCCATCTGGCAACGTCGCCCTTTCTGAATACCGATCAGAACGACGTGGCAGCGCGGCGCTACGGAAGTAATGGAAGGAGACAGGCACGCCCGCCGATAAACCCAGGGAGCAGAAGCAGAAACGCGTATCAAAAACATTTCTCTATCATTCAATGTATAACACACAAAAAGTGCTGAAGTGAGGCAAACAGGCCCATACAATTAGTCCATAGTCCCACCCATTTTATAACGCTGCGATCTAGAAACTCCTTCCATGCCCTTCGTATCGACCATCTGGCAACGTCAGCCATGCTCTGCCGGCTCGAGCAGTGCGGCGGCGTGAAAGATTAGATTAGGCGGCAGATGCAGACAATATTTTGTGAGCACTGGCACTGGCGTAAATTCGTAATGTTCGGAGAGTGCGACCTAGAAGCGATATCCGTTTGACATTTCTTCAAGTTTTAAGGGGGAAATCTATAAATATACTAGCATCAAAAAATTGAGATATTCCCTCCCACACCCCTTACAACCGCCATCCACCAATAACTTGAGGGACTTCTGAAATGTCAAAAAACGAACTTTGAGAGATCATATTTTTCGTATTTTCGCTCCTAGCTCTGCCATCACAAAACCGATTTTCAAAAACTACACAGCTTTTCCGTACCTTGGCATAGTAGTAACATGGTTGAATACATACATATGAGCTTTATGGTATTCAGTCATGCTCAAATGTATCTTCAATCTTTGCAAGACCGGCACAGAGGTGACCACATACTACTGTGGCATATTTCAAGTTTGATCTTACCAAGGAACAGTATAAAATTCGGAATACATTAATTGAAAAACGTTTACAATTTCTCCAATTTAAACTCAGCATCACGCCCTTTACACTAACCTTAAGCGTATAGGGACGGCCACCGACTGCTAATATTATTATTTTTAGCTCACCCTGTATATGCACCGAAACATTACGTATATATGGGCATTTTATGAGATTGAGTCGCTCGCAGGGAATTTGGATACGCTCCAAGAGCATACAATGGTGAGTTTTGGAAGATTAAACGGAAGTGGACGCGCCGAAGACGTTTGGAGTGGGGGATGAAGGGGTGGAGGGTAGTCGAACACTTTTTCAAATAAAGGCTCGGAAAGTAGGTGAGGGTTGCCGAATGCCGAAGAAAACTGCAGTTGGCAGTTCGCTGCAGCAGTTTGGCGGTTTTGGTTTACGTATTGGATTATAGGGGATGGTGAAACTCCCACGGGGTTGAAAGTCGAAGTTCTACTTATAGCATGTGAAAATTAATGTCCTGAAATCCTTAATTTTTGTTAACACCTTCACAGTTCCGAAGACACAATGCGATCAAAAGTTTCACATCTAGCTAGAATGCAAGGATCCTATTATCTCCTAATAGACTTCGAATTGCTGTTCAATAACATTAACATATTCTGCCTGAGAAAAGCCAACCTAATGCTATATTCCCGCGGTAGAAAAATTGTCTGAGGCAAGATGAGATACCGTAGCGTCATATATGAGAATTTGTCACAGCCGTTTTTCTATTTGCTAAAGTGTATATAATATTTTAAAAGATTAACGTCTCATAGTATGGCGCTCTCTATACACTAACATTTTCAAAGTATATACAGGGTAGTCACGATAAGAACCTCATGCATGGGGATCTCAATACCGGTGGGAGATACAGCTTAGGTTAAACTAGGAAAAAGTTGCGCTCTTCGGAGTGTATTTACATGCCGTTCAGAAACTTTTAAAAATGTCATGGCTTACTGAGATATTTGGGAAAAAATAAAAAAATTGCCGGAAACTATTTTATTTTTTTATTTTAAGGAATATCAGAAAACTAATGAATCTTTGCCATTGGCACTTTTTTAAATTATGTGCCCGACGGTTGTTTTACAGAAACTACGATCAACTTTATTTTTGATATGGTCCGAGAAACAGTATACCCTGTATCTTTTTCTACGAATTTACCGATGCATCACAAGTTAAATTTGTTTTCTTAGTTATGAAGGTGTTTAGGCCTTAAGCCTTCGTGATCGTTAGAGTATGAAAAAAATCCACAGCCCAATTTATTTTTCTTAAAAATAGATATCACTCGTATAAATTCAGGATTTGCCAAAGACTTAGACCAAGGGATAGCGATTGGGCGAGCACTTTTGTGAACGTATGAATGAGATTTTAATTTCCCTTCACAAATAGTATGGCCTGACGAGAGCTTGGCCACTTATAATGGTATCTTTAATTCTGGGCCTAAGGAAATGTTGAGTTTAATATGTGGTGTTGTGTGTGTTCGATGGCCCAAAATATTAGGTCCATTTATTTACCACAACTCATTAACTGCAGAACGGTACCCTCAATTATTGCAACATGATTTAGATTACTTCCCGGATTGACACATGTTAATACGAGGGTGGTCTGAAAAGTTTCCGGCCTAACAAACATACAAGGCATTTTTCAGATTTTTTGTATTTTCCAACATAGTCTTCCTGTAACTCTACACACTTCTCCCAGCGATGTTCCCATCTCTGTGACCCGGTCAAATAGTATTCGGCGTTTTTCTCTTCGGAACAAAAAGAAGTCGCTTGGGACTAGACGGTAAGTAAGACGGATGGTCAAGCAGTTCAAACCGTGATTCGTGGATTTTCGCCCTGACAACCGCTGAAGTGTGAGACGTGCGTTGTCTTAGTGAAACAAGAGTTTTTTTTTCTGAAAATGTGGTTGTTTTTGCGCAAGCGTTGCCTTCAGCTTGACAAGTAGTGATGCATAGTATGCACCTGTTATGGTTTTTCCTTTTTGACGATAATCGATTTAAATAACTCGATGACCATCCTAAAAAACAGTCGCCATCACTTTCCCAGCCGAAATAAAAAACAGTTTTTGCTTTATTTGAGGCGGTTCCCCCTTTGCAGTCGACTGTTTGGACTGTATTTTTGTTTCGGGCGTATAATGGTGTATCCAAGTTTCATCTACAGTAATTGATCTGCGCTAAAACTCGGATTTATTGCGCCTAAGCTGCGCAAACAGAGCAATGTTAATTCGAACACGTTTTTGGTCTAACGTGCGCAAACTCGGCATCCATCGCGCGGACAGCTTTCTCATGCCTAATGTTGATTTAATACGTGGCAAAACCGTTCTTTTGACATGTTCGTAACCTCTGCTATCCCTCTCACTTTAATTCGGTGGTCGTATAGCATCATTTGATGAATTTTGGCGATGTTTTCGTAGGTAGTTGCAGTTTTTGGACGTCCGGTAAGTCGGTCGTCTCCCAAGCTCTTACGGACACGTTTAATTCTGGCGCCCAAAATTTCACTGTAGTAAATGATAGTGTAGAGTCTCCATACACAAAATCCAACTCATCTCTGATTTGCATAGATGTATTGCCTTTCAAAAACAAATATTTAATGACAGCTCGATACTCGATTTTGTCCGTTGTCACTAAAACACTCGCATCAACTCACTCAAACGACTGTTACATAACAACTGCACGTCCAAAATTATTAAAACTTTGGTGAGTAACTGTCAACAGATGTATAACGAAATTCACTAGCATTTATTTATACGAGTGCTGCCATCTTCACGTTGAGGTTGTAAACTATTCAGTCCACCCTGTTTTACCTCGGATAACTTTTTGGAGTATTATGTTGGCTACCTTCAAGCAGAATGTGTTAATCAATGTTAATGATATATTTAATCACGACCAGCAATTAATCGCGCAAAATCATAAAGATGTATGATAAGATTTCATGGATGATATGTAACTTCTTTTCTATGTCTTAACTTACCCTGCAGGATATGCAATGAGTCCATTGTTATCACATGTTAAAGCTGCGTTACTGGATACTGTCACTCCTAGTACTCGTTCTAGTTTTATCTGAAAGAAAGAAATAACAGTTCAGTGATTTTTTAAATATTTTTCACTCAAATTGAGAAGGTGAGTATCCCAAAATCTCCCCAAGTCGTTATTTTCCCCATATAACACATATTTTTATAGAATATTTTGTTAGTTGATCTTTACATAAAAACATTATACAAATACAATCTAGAACCCTGTGCGCAGTCACTAATGTTGTTTCTAATGTCATCCATCCACGTATTCTCGTATGACTTATCAAATATACGCGGCGACAACCTTCTATTACGTTGGTCCAAACAAATACAAGCTAATTTAAATGCACCTCCAACAGACGTACTTCCTCCTTTTTGGTCGGCCCCTGATTCCTTTTATTATCATTTTTACATTGTTTCTCTATGACTGAACTACAAGGTTTTAACCAAAATCAAAGGTTCTGTAGTCGCAGTTGCGGGGATACCTGGTAAGCATGCAGGCAACAATGGCCATTTTTTCCGCAAATTTGTACTTTCAAAATTACGTGCGCATCCACTCTATTGCATTCAGCATCTGCAAGATGCGCATAAAAAAATAAAACAATGCAATTTACATAACAAACGGGTGGTTACATAACACAACCATTCTGAAACTCAAATACAAGTTTTATATTCAGCCTAATAATACTTCATGTTGTCATTCATACATCTCTGTCTAGTTGAATATGGAAACAAATCTTATTAAAGCGCATTTACGCAGATGTTTGTTTACAATAAAATGTTTTTGTTCATAATTATTACAACATTAATTCGTGTTTATTCGCTCTTAGTAAGTTAACGTTGAATGATGAATATTATATACGTACGTATAAAGTCCAAGTAGTAATATTCCAAATTGAAAAGTATCACAAAACACCAATTATATTTACAGGTTTTAATAAGGTGACGAGCAGTCTAGATGTTGGTCAAACATTTTCTTAGGGATTTGTTAATACAAATAGATGGTATGCCTAGGTTTCTGAAAAATCCTGAATTAGAATTAGTAAGAATCCCCAAAAAGCTCCTGTCTCCTAATTGCAAAAACAACAGCATGTTGAAAATGAACTTGATATTGCGAACTGACATTATTCTCTTAAAGCACAGGTTTACCGTGTTCTTTTTAAATATTTTCCAAAAAATCTTTAATGTGATTAAGCTGTATCTATTGGGGTTGTATACTGGTAATTTAGAATTAAGCTCCAAGCAATCGAAATCATCAGCATTTACCTAGTACCCAACAAGCAAAAATGGGTTTCAGATATAACAATTTCACATTTATTTTAAAACAATAGCGCTGTCTTCTCCAACTTTTTCTATCGTGGGAACAATTATACTATTAGGGTATTATTCTACTATATGGCCGGCATTGCAACGAAGATCAACAATACAACGAAATAAACTTGTTGTTAGTTCTTAAACGCGTTCGAGTGGACTTTTCACAATAAAAAGTTCCCACATTAGTGACGGCTCATTAAAAGCATTCGCTCAAATTATTAATATAGGTTAGTGGAATATGCACATACGATTATTCTCAATATATGTAGATATATTTTCTCTCATTAGAGTGAACTGTGCGTGTACATGGTTAAGTGAAAATTCTGAAAAACAAGGGCGTTCTATAGAGATGATGTTCGAATGATTTATGGACAATAAATATATTGCTTGGTCATGATATGAATGTGTCTAAGTGAGCTAGCTCTGCACTGTAGCGAAAAGTACTGAATTTTCACACGAGACAGCTATTATGCCAAGGACGAAAATGCTTTGTAGTTTTTCAAAATCGATCCAGTTATAGAGCGTTGTCTCATCTTTGGCCACCACACCAGAGATGCAACGTTATCATGGGTCTTACTGGACATAGAACATGGAAGGACTAGATCCCCATGTTCTACCATTAGAGAGTCTGAAAAACATTAAAGTCGAATCAGCTCCCATTTTAATGCGTTTGATCTGTGGCGTCCAGGTCAGTTTCGAGACTAGTATTACCCCCAGGTACTTAACTTCCCCGACAGTTGTAACTGTTATCTCAGAAGACATACAGGTCCCAGTGCTTCTAATTTCTTCCTTCAGCTACACTACATACGCATACAATTCTTCTGTATTCATTAATATAATTATCATTCGGGTAGTGCGTTTTCAAGATTTTGGTCTTCCAAGTTGGCAGATCTCGCTAAAGAACTCTGTACAATGTATACACGAATATGTCACTTTTTTCAAATGCACAAGGTTGTATTCTAACTTTCAGAATTTGTATCCGTAGACAATGGGGTCCCGGAATATCATGAGAATCGAGAATATGTGGTTTTGTGATAAAGGAAAAATAAACACACCGTGGGTCACACAACGGCTCCTACCCTACTTAAGAAGAGGTCTCTTATAAATTTCAATTCCATTTCACATAATTCTTATAAAGTTGAGATGCTTCTCACTCAAACGTCTAGCCTGACCTCCGTATCTCTGCAACCGAATCAATCAAAACACCAAATAGCGAAACATTATGCAACTCTCACCGTAAAATCGTGTCGATCGCATAGAAGGTTTCACGGGGGATTAACATTCTTAATAGATAAATAAATCCAAATGCACCCACGTTGTTGCACAGATTATATAGTCTCCTGGGGCCTACTCGATCTACCGCCGTAAATAAAATTCAAATAGCAGAATACCAATTGCAAAATTGCAGCAGATTTTTATGGAGTAGATTATCCAATGAGATAATGTGCTAGACAGATTGCGAATTTTATGTGAGTTTGATGGTTTCTTCAAGGTGTGTTGGTGGATCACTATGCAACAAGTGACGAGTGGAATAAGCTTCTGAATAGTTGCTATGTGCGTTTATTTTATTTACATTCAGAGAGAAAATATGTCATAAAATTGAAGTCGTCCTACTTTTTATATTATTATATTATGTTCTTTAAAACCATTTTGTTTAGGAGATATAAGGAAAAGAAAATTTCGATAAAACATACAAAAATCACATGAGATACTGCTCAATTCACTAAAACTATTGAAAATGCAAGTTCCTTCTTGTAGACCGCGGGGTTTTTACAAATACAGTGATGCACAATTGCAAATAACGACGGTCGGAAAACATGTTTAGTACCACCAAAGTGAACTGTGGTACTTTGACTACTGACAAACGGGACAGGCTACTTATTTTTTTTTTCATTGTGTCATAATCTAACCCCAAAATTTGAGATTTTTGTTTTTTTTTGAGAAATTTTCCCTAATATGTGTCTTATTATTACTCTAAGTCGGCCAAGGAACTTTAAAGTTTAGAATCATAGAATCACAAAACGATAAATGACCACAAATCCAGCAGAATTAGAATATCAGAACTAAAATCAGGTTAATTTAATCCACTTAGAACATTGCTCATTTCGTGTATATATTTATTATCTATATTAAACATTTTTCAGGTTTACGAATTCCGACATCAGCACTAATTTATGAAAAAAATACCTAATGTAATTAGCTCTGTCTTGTTCATCGTAAGCAACATGACTTTGCATTTTCATATCCGAGAACGAAATGCACTAAAAACTCTATTAATAGACAAACTAGGGATTTGAAGTCTGGAAATCTGGAGATCGAGCAAACCAGGTCATCCTCAGAGTTGTTGAATTTAGAGAAGTGATCTTAGTATATTTGAATCTAGCAGTCCGTGATGAGAATTTTGTAGTCCTGCATTCTAGCTAGTGGTACCTGGTTATTTTGAACATGTTTTGAAGATTCATAAGTTTTAAATTGAAATTTGGAAAAATCCAGTTCATAGTATCCGTTAACTTTCCAAATTATAGATATCTCTGAACGTACACGGTTAATAGATTGATCTGGAAGTGGTACCATGGAGGGAACCACCATACAATTTTATGAAATAATCATTTGTCAAATTTCTATGAGTAAATAACGAAAATGCTAGTTGAGTAAAAATAATTTATGGATATAGCTTGATAGAGGTCAATTTTTATATTGATATAATTGTAACGATGAAAGTTATGATAGCCCTATAAAAGCATATAGAGCAAATATAGTTCAATCCCAATCTTCCACTTCGGACCTTGTCATTAATATTTATCAATATTCTATGTTCCTTAATTGTACTACCGTCCCGCACGGGTATCATGTAAAAAACCTATAAAACTTCCAAAAAAACCTATAAAATGTCAACTTGCAGACTAGGTAGTTTTTAGGGCGCAAACAGTCATTCCACGTTTGCTCACTAGGATTGTTGTGAACATCCATCTATGGAGGAATCACTCAACTAAACTACGCATTATTGGTTGCATAGTTTTGTGAAACTGAGTGATCCGGGTCTGTAGTTTTTATCTCTGAGAAGAAAGTTGGTTGAATAGCAAGATCGCATCTGGATGATTATGTGTATTGGTCTGCATGTGTATAAAATCAGTGATATTTGCTGTGTGAGAAAATCGTTTCTGAATATGCCGAATAGGACGGGTTATTTATATGTTGTGGTTTCTGAAGAGAGGTTATGTTCAAAGTTATAAATTACGAAAAACTGAGGAGAATTACCGGACATCATCACCGCGCCCGCGTTGTGTGTAATTACTGTTAGCATGTATATGGCTTGTAATTCGACATTGAACAGTGAATATAATTATTTCTTATCTCTCCCATTTTTGAAATTCAGCAAATTTGTATATGTAATTTCCAGAATGGATAAGAAAAAGTGGATGCGCAACTAATTTCTAGCTTTGAATCTCAATTAAGTGTATTTGAGACAAGAACCCAATGTAATTATCATCAACACATTCCACTTACAGCTTAGACCTCCAGTAACGCCATCTCAGAAGCAGATTTTACATCACATCAGAGCCAAAGATTGATAACAAGCCTCATGACGTTTAGGAAACACGTACAACTAAGTGCTAAGTTAGCATCTTGTAGAATAACCTACATAATGTCAACAAAAACCAGCATAATGTCAAAAAAAAACAGCGTAATGTCACTTTTCAAGATACGTGATAACCGCGCCGATTGATAAGGTATCGAAACAACCTGTTTGTCAATAACCTAATTCGTTAACTAACATGTTATCAGTCAACTGTTTATGTATGTGCATAAAATATTAGAAATACCTATTTCACCTACATGTCTGTCTCAATACAGCAGTGCTAATGATGGACCCTGCTGATATTTGGTGTAAGTGGACATATTGCTGAAGATGTACTGTATTAAAGAGCTATAGTGTCACGATTAATTGTTGAGCATAGGGACGTCGCCCCTAAAATGAAGCTTGCGCAAACCGGAATAACATCTTTCTATTATTATCTTGAACCTTTGGGGCAAATATTTGCATTGGCATAACACACGCTGGCTTCATAACCTTCGATTTTTATGGCTTATCGACGTGCACACACTGTTTGGCGGTTGGCACTATCTTCCCGTAACAATAGTCCATTCTCGTTTGTCCCATTGAATTGGGAACGAAAAAGGCACTAATGAGGCATTTTGGTATATATCCATCCTTTTATTCCTATGTTCATTTGTTTTACCCCACTTTAGATTTCTATCATCTAAAAAACACCTTTTACATTGACGTATACTGAGTGACAAAGAAAAGTAACCACCTACATATGTATGTTTATTAGAATTTAAGAACTTTTTACATATCGATTTAACTTGCCATGATCAACAAGTGATAAAACGGTCAGGTTTTCCTGTTAAGTTTTTTTGGTGGCTGCATGTATTGTTTGATGATAAAGAAGCATTCAGTTTTCGTACATTTAAGGTCCATTCACACTCAGCCGTGACGTGACAGTGACGTGACTTGCCAGTGATTCTCTCTGACGTGAGCTCACAGTGTTTTCAATTCAGACCTGTCAGTATTTTTCTCCGTGCTCTGACAGTGCAGTTGTGTTCACGTGAGGTCGAAATGGCAAAATTTGAAGAAGAAAACGGAAGTCCATGTATTTTGAATTTGACTGGTTCTACAGCACAAGATGTGCGCGCACAAATTCAATTAGTTTTTTATCATCCATGTTTTTGATCAAATATATCAAAACATTCACGAAATTACATAAAAACACGGCCGTGAAAATTGAAAAGTATCATTCCAAAACAATGCGATGATCACGGTATGGCGTCGTAGAGGGCACTGAGAACACGGCCACTTCCACGTGCCGGTCTAGTGTGAATCATTTCATATAAATTCCAAGAATGTTTTTAGTTTCGCCAGGCGGATCACGTGTCGGTCACAGCACTGTCACGTCACGGCTGAGTATGAATAGGCCTTAACAGTGTGAGTTAAATATTAAATTTCGTGTAGCTTATTGAGAAGCCTTTTTGTGAATGCCAACAGATCCTTACGCAGGATACTGCAGTGTGAACGAGCGTGGACTCAGGGAGCCGAGGGGAGTGAGTGAGGGGTTCTTGGACATCCCAGAGGGACCACAGAGCGACGAGACCGTAGGTTAAGACTTCCGGCTCTAAGAGACAGATTCAACAGTAATCGAGTCATCGCTAATCCGTTGTTTGAAGAGCACGGAAGGATGGTTAGTATGCGTACGGCGTATCGCCGAATACGACAGTTGGCCTTTTTTTTCTTATGGCCCACATTGGGTGCTACCTCTCACAGCTGAACATTGGCGTAACCACTTGCTCCGATGTAGATGAAGAGAGCGTCACGTTCACCACATCGTGGGAGTTATGGGATGGGTTGCTATTGCTCATGGTAGCAGATCACCACTAATTTTCATCAGAGGCAATATGACAGCCCGACTCTATATTCAGGAAGTAGTGGAGCCTCATCTTAATCCATACCTAAACACCATCCAAAACAGATTTTTCAGCAAGACAGTACCAGACCGCATATTGCCAGAGCATCGTTAGCCTTCATGGATCAACATCGCATCAACCGTTTACCTTGGCCACCCCGATCTCCTAACCTATCTCCAATTGAACAAGTCTGGGACATGATAGTTCGCAGGTTCTTGAATTTGCAATACCCTCCACAGACTTTATCAGCTCTTACTCACGAAGTTGCAGTAGCCTGGAATGAGATTCCCCAACAGGATACTGACCACCTTATCAGCACGATGCCCAGGCGTGTCAATGAGTGTATAAAAAATCGTGGATCCTCACCACATTATTGATGCTGAAAATTTAATTGTTTTACTTACTAGTAGGACACTGAACATACAGTGTCCAATAAGTAGAACGACAAACTTAAGGAGAAGGTAGGCTTTGGACCGACCTTCCAAATAACAAAAACGTACCTATAGTCAACGCCAAACAAAGTGGCGTGCACGTCATCAAGGTGGGTGTGTTGAAAAATTTACATTGTTGCCAAACTTTTTGTAAAATAATAAAATTTATTATTTACATATCTAGGTTTATAAGCAATATTAACCTCAAATGAGAACAAAAATAATAGTATAATAAAATTATAGATCTGTACTTGCATAATCATTAAGTATGACAATTATTGATCAAATGACACTATGAAACTACCATATTTAATTGATAGCTTAAAGGTACTGAATAAAAATCCAAATGGGGTCCTCCAAATTTTATGCATGGTATTTATTTTACAGAATTCATACAGAAAAATGCATTCTAAAATTAGGTAAGCTACTGGTGTAAGCTTTTTCTGTACAATAAAGTTAGTCGGAGTTTCTTTCTTCAGCGCTGTCTGAATCTGAATCTTCATCACTCTCAAAGTTGATTATTAAAGGTTCGATGTCTGGTCGATCAAAAATTCGTTCTCTTTCATACCATTTAAAAATTTCTTGCTCAGTATGTCGAACACTATTTTTCCACATGTCTGGGGTAACCGTTTGTAGAGCCTCGTTCCACATAACCAAACAGTCTTTTTCACTGTTACCATCTCTACCAATATGTCTGTTATAGTAACCTTTTGCTATGCCCCAAATTAACTCAATAGGGTTAAATATACAATGGTAAGGAGGCAGACGAAGAACTTTGTGCCCATGTTGTTCCGCCAATTCATCAATCACGTATATTTTAGGTGGTTTGTTTCTAAAAAAGCAGTTATTTTAAGAATAGGAATAAACAAAAGAAATATAAACTGTCGACCAAAATATATATAATTAAGAAGCATTATGTACCGAGCAACAATACTCAATAGCTCTGTTTTAAACATTGTGTTTAAAAATGGTATGTTTTGATTTGTCAACCAGTCTTGGATATTTTTTTTTGACCATGCATTGTTGGGCACTTTGTTCAATATCATGCTGTGATAAGGGGCGTTATCCAGTATAATCATAGATGGACTCTCCAATTTTTCTAATAACTGATGTTGAAACCATTTCAAAAAATTGTCCTGGTTCATCTCTCCATGGTAATCGCTCAATTTTGTTTTCGAAGAAAATATCGCTTCACTACCCTCAATAAACCCATTTTCATTTTCAGCATGTAATATAATGTATCTAAAATATATTAGTTTTAAATTTTATAGTGCAAATTGTGTAAAAGTACATACCTTTTACCATCTGTTTTAATAGCTTTCACGCTTTTTTGGTTTCCATTTTGCCAAGAGCGACCTATGGTCCCATTTTGAAATATCCAAGTTTCATCGAGGAAGACAAACTGGTATAAGGCCTCAACCTTGGCTTGATTGTATTGCCTTAGAAATTCCACCCTTTTCAAAGCTATACTTGGTAGTTCCATGAGCCCTCGTCGCGTATTGTCCTTAAGCCACTTAAATCCAAGATCTCTAAGCAACCGCCTTGAAGACGTGGCACTACCATCAAATAATGCCCTATCTCTTAATCGAGACCATAAAGTTTGTATCGTAACTTGTTCTTCTGAAACCATGTGTAATATGACATTATAATTTAGTTAACAAATTAATGCAAATTTCTGATAAGTTATTATAATAAGATCTTACTTTTGTGATACATATTATAGATCACTTCTCGAATGGCACTTGTATCCAATGTCGCTGTGTTGGTTACACGTTTAATATAACTCCGCTTTTTCTTGGGCGATTCTAAATTTGCATCACTTTTCACACCCTCGGAAATACGACTAACTGTCCTTAAACTAATTTTTAAAGCAGCAGCAACACGCTACAAAAAATGAAATAAAATTTCACTATTATTAATATACATTACATATAATTATTAGTAACCTACCTCTTGAACAGCATTTAAAGGCAACAAAGGCCCGTTGTTGTCCCTTTCTTGCTCAAAGTAGTGCACTAACGAGGCCACGAGTTCCTTACACCGACTATTTAACTGTTTGGGCATCTTTATATACCAAAACTGCCTTTATCTACTCGCAAAATGAATAATTTTGTTTTGAAACAAACAGTTGTTGATTTACAGTATGCGGGACCTACCTCTTGAACAGCATTTAAAGGCAACAAAGGCCCGTTGTTGTCCCTTTCTTGCTCAAAGTAGTGCACTAACGAGGCCACGAGTTCCTTACACCGACTATTTAACTGTTTGGGCATCTTTATATACCAAAACTGCCTTTATCTACTCGCAAAATGAATAATTTTGTTTTGAAACAAACAGTTGTTGATTTACAGTATGCGGGACCTACCTCTTGAACAGCATTTAAAGGCAACAAAGGCCCGTTGTTGTCCCTTTCTTGCTCAAAGTAGTGCACTAACGAGGCCACGAGTTCCTTACACCGACTATTTAACTGTTTGGGCATCTTTATATACCAAAATTGCCTTTATCTACTCGCAAAATGAATAATTTTGTTTTGAAACAAACAGTTGTTGATTTACAGTATGCGGGACCTACCTCTTGAACAGCATTTAAAGGCAACAAAGGCCCGTTGTTGTCCCTTTCTTGCTCAAAGTAGTGCACTAACGACGCCACGAGTTCCTTACACCGACTATTTAACTGTTTGGGCATCTTTATATACCAAAATTGCCTTTATCTACTCGTAAAATGAATAATTTTGTTTTGAAACAAACAGTTGTTGATTTACAGTATGCGGGGCCAAAGGATTTATAAAGATTTGAAATGCCACAAATTGATTCAGTGTCAAAATTAATACAAATGTCAGTTCCCAGTTTAAATAAGTTTCAAGGTGACAATGTGACAACGCTGCGAAATCGGTTTAGTGCGTTTACATGTCGATAAGTGATTGGAGCGTTTGCAAAACATTTTAT
The DNA here is from genome assembly GCA_963669975.1 of Acanthoscelides obtectus. Classification (NCBI taxonomy): domain Eukaryota; kingdom Metazoa; phylum Arthropoda; class Insecta; order Coleoptera; family Chrysomelidae; genus Acanthoscelides; species Acanthoscelides obtectus. The sequence goes on along the minus strand of CAVLJG010000007.1, from coordinate 54,879,318 downwards.
TTCACATAATGCGTCTAAATTTATCAGAAAGCAACTTATGTGATATTTTAATAACAATGTTTATATGACTATTAACCATAATAAGAGAGTAATGACCATTTTACAATTTATATATCACATTAATATGAAACTGCAATAGAGCAATTGTTTGTGATAGAAACCTAGGCATTAGGTCGGGGAATTTTTATCGTGATGACGTGCACGCCACTTTGTTTGGCGTTGACTATATATAAAAGTGTCACCGTTTTTGAAATATAGGTTATAAATCCCAAAACAGTCCTTATTTTATCATGGTTACTGAATATCTTGTAACTACATTACTTTTGTATATGATAAAGCAACTATCTAGAAGTATTTTATAGAAAAAATGAATAAAATGTAACCTTGTTTGCACATGCAGCTAAAGACCAGATGAAATGGTTCATTTTTTAAATTTAAGTAAAAATTCAATATCTCAAAAACGGTGACACTTTTATATAGGTAAGTTTTTGTTATTTGGGAGGTCAGACCAAAACCTACCTTCTCCTTCTCCTATATGCCAAAAATTATTAAAATCGGATAAACATACGAAGGTGTTTAACTTTTTTTTTGTCAATGTATTAATAAAAACAAAATACAACTATCTGATACTGTCGGTAGAATTGCCAAAAGCTGTTCAAGAGAACAGGTTGTTTACAAATTCATAAGACCGCTTGCATCAGGTAGACACAACACCAACAACCTGCAGCTATACAGTCATTGAGGGTTTTGAAAAAGGTCAGCAAGTGTCTTAAAAATCTATTGTGGGTACCACTTTACAATGTTACGAATGATTAAATTGATTGGTTAATAGAATTAGTATGTCCATACGTGGAAAAAGCATCCTTGGCGCCTTTTGTTATTGATTAATTGTTTGTCGATTGTTATTGGGCGCCTTTTGCGATTTGAGTACCGCCTCCACTTTCTGTTGCTACTTCCTTTGGTGAACATTATAAAGTTTAGGGGATTACGCATAGTCTTGATTATTAATCAGCTTGTAATTATGTAAGCTAATTAATAAATGTCGAATTACTACTGTGCATTAGCATATGTTATGCTGTATTTGGAGCTACCTATCGAACTTCCGCGATTCGATCAATAAATCCGAGACTTTTGTTTTTATTTCTCAGTACCAGTGGAATTAATATTTGGAAAATATTTAGTTTGTGAACCATTATGTTGTCATCAGATTTCAACGTCACCAGATTTTTCTGCAATTTAATGACGTTTTTTACAGGATGTCTAGAATATGTAAGTAATCCGCCGGGTTCATAAAGAAGTTCCAAGCGGCTCCTCAATGAAGATACAGACTCCTAAGGGTCGAAATATAATTGTTCCATCACTTGATGTCATCGGCCTGACAGGACATTTGTCAAATATTGAAGAGTGTGTTCTTTTTCAATCGCGAACTGCCTCAAGGCTTCTTTATTTCGCTACTTTTCTCAAGGTTGTTATTAATATAGGGAACAAATTCCACAACAGAGAAATGTCTATTATTCTTCTATTAATTTGAGATTAATACTCTAGTTCGTCAAGTACGCTCTAGTACTAATTTTAAACATTTTTCTCAGCCTAGGCGTTGAAACTTTGGGAAGTCCTTAAGTTGAAAAACCGTAGTCTTGCTTTTATTCGATATGAGCCGTTGTAAAAAAGCAGCCGTGTTTTAGAACCGGTTCTACCGATTTTCGCTATATGTAAAAATGCCCACTTCATGGATGTCGAGAATACATTTGCCAACTCAATGATCAAATTTTATGCATGATACACTTAAATTAGCAATTTTGCAATAGTCTAGCCGGTCAAGTATGACGATGATAAGTGCATTCAGGTTAAACTTAAAACAGTCCAACGTTCCAGCAGTTTCATGTTGTATCGCAGTTCTCTTAATCAACAAGCTATCAAATATGCAGCCAAGTAAAAACTGATACCGACTGACCAAGCTATTACGGTTATTACGAATAAAATCGTTGTAGCGCTGGACTGCTGAATGTACAGTGCCCATGTTCTGGACAGTGTTTTAGAATATGATCATCATATTTGTTGATCCGCAAGTTAGGCGGGTTCAATACATTCATAATGTTCACCAAGACAAAAGCAACGTTAGTCCACCTCCGCTGTTACCAAGTGTTACAGGCTTCTCGTTACCTGATAAGTACACAGAACTTCTTTTTCGATGATTGGCGATGAGTTTCTCGGCATCATTTTGAGGCCGTTATGCTTCAGTACACGTCTAAACTTCATAAATATATCAACCTCTGTATATGCTTATGAACACGTGCGCTAGCAACGCTTTCCAATGTCGCGTGCTGATATCTGATACCAACTGGTGGTAGCGGCTACAGCAGCTGTGTGGATTGTGGTCGGTCTGATCTCGATGGAAACTGTGTAGAAATAAAAAGAAACAAACGTGTGTATATTTTACAGTAAATAATATGTGAGGGTTAGTATTGAATGAAGTTACGTGAAAAAATCTTTTATAAAACGAAGCTACCTGGTGTCACTTAGAAAATACGGCAGAGTAATTATCATCATAGCAAATTATCAACAATTTACTGACCAGTTTGTTGCAGCTGCATATAGTAGTGACCGTCAAGTCGTCCAGTTAGTTAACACAAAAGCGATTGACTTCAATAAAATTGTTAAAGATCAAGAACGCCCTGTACAATTATCGTATCATTAGATGAAGTGACATCGACTTTCTGTACAAACCACTTGGTTTTGTCATACTAAAAATCGCTTTGACCTCGCTGAACTTACGAGTATTATATCAAGTGACTTGTAATTTTATCAGGTCTGTAGAATACAACACGCAACCATATTTTTTCCAGACTAATTTAATTTGTTCAGTGAAAACTGCTTTAAAAAACTAATGCGGTTGAGGACGCGAGATGTTCTTTTTTGTTTCGAAAATGCACGGTTTCGTATCGGGCGTTTTTACTATTCGATTGTAAAGGAGTATTTTTTTGAGTTTATGCTAGTGCATACTATAGTTACATTCAGTGATTCCCAAAAAGTCCCTCTCGTCCTACGTATTGGAAGGATCTATCTAAATAAATAAAGTATAAGCATTCTTACAAAAAAAAAACAACCTGACAAAATCCTCCTACTCTTTTTGAACTGGATGAGCAATACAGTATTGCACATTCAGATAGACAAAAAAGATTGATATGACAGTATAGCGTTGTGATGTTAAGTTATTAAGCGATTCAATGTATCAAAACTGTCAAACTTGTCAGCCCACCAGTCCGCCATCTGAATATTTTTATCAGCCTTTTTTACGTTGAAATATGAAATAAAAAAGAAGAAACACTTCTTCTAGTTTTCGATGTTCATTAGAATGAAAATTTGGACAATCTGCTGAGCAGTGGCGGCCGGTGGCTGTGAGAAATGGGGGGCTATTGTAGGGAAGGGTGGCCTGCCGCAGTCACCGCCGGAGGCAAAGAATTTTTACGGTGCCACGCCCAAAAACTTCCATTTTGAGCCTTCAAATTCAAATATACATTTTTAGAGCTATAATTTTTTTTGCATTTTTTATGTCCTGATTTTGTGGATGGATCAGTTGGCAATCCTATACCTATATATTTTATGTACAGTCCTCTGTATAGGAACAAACATATTTTAGGTACGAGAACTTATCGCAAAAGAAAGCAGCATCTAATATGAAAGCAACAGAGCATCTATTATCAAAAGAACAACAGTACTCAAAAGTATAGTTTTTCACTTTCTTACAACACATGTAACTATAAATAACTGGAAAAGAGAACAGAAATACGGTATACCTAAGTGTATTATTGTATTATAAACGACTAAGTATACCTACCTACAGCTAGAGCAAACATTGTGTTTCAACTGTCACACTTCACACTTCTATTTATTACAAAATATTTTTTAATGTTTATATGTAAAGTCTAATCTTCTGTCTTTCTGTGAAATAAAATGTTCCATCACTTTTTCGTCGAAATTGCTGATATTATGTACCAGATTCTTATTAACAGACATCATTGCCAATGCATTCAGTCGTTCATTGCCCATCGAGTTTCTTAAAAACGATTTTATCCTCTTAAGGGTTGAGAAACAGCGCTCTGCTTCGGAAGTTGACATGGGAGTAGTTATAATTATTTGCAACAACTTAGTTACTTCGCTAAAAGTTTCCTCTAGGTTGTTATTAGTCAATAGGGACAGCAAATTCAAACCACCTGTAATATTTTTGAAGTCTTCCCTCATGTACATTACTTCTAATTCGGTTTTCAGTTTTTCTTTATTTACCATTGGATAATAAGTCACAACTGAATTCAGTATTTTTGCTGGAAAATATCTCGAATAGTTTGTGAAGTTTTGTGTATCTAATAAAGATGCAGCTTCTAGATGACCCCTGTAAGAAAGTCTCTCTTTTGTCTGTACAATTATTATATCGCAAACTTCTTTTGCAATAATACAATTTCTTTCTTCGGGTCCTACTTTTCTGCGTTTATTTCCATTGTCTCCATGCTCATTTTCAACAGTTTGCTGTATATCCTCTGTAGTGTCCCTAATCAATACAATGGCCTTCTCCAATACGTCAATATCTTTTAAAAGTTGTACACTGTCTTTATTCCTACTTTGAAACTGGTTAAACAAAATAGCTACGTGCGGTAGGGTTTTGTGAAAAAAAGTCAAAAAAAAGATGAAATCAGAATCTTCGAGTGCTCTTCTTAAACCGTATGCCTCCTTACTAGTAATTGTTTTATCACATTTATTCTCTAACTCCCGGAAACAATCAATAAGACTTTCACGGTTCTCAAAAACGGCACTGACTGTGCGAATGTTATAATTCCACCGTGTTGGCGCAACCTTTGGCATTTTGGTTTTAACTATTTTTTCCAATAAATCGCATCTGTGCGTGGAGTTGGAGAAGAAACTTGGAATTGCCGACAGGTTTGAAAAAAACACTTTTACTTTTGGATTTTGGCTGGCTGCTCTCTGCATAATTAAGTTCAGTTGGTGAGCGTAACAGTGTATAAAATGAGCGTTCTGATATTTTTGTTTGAACTCCACCACTGCTACCGCTCATTACGTTTGCACCATCATAAGTTTGCGCAATTAATTTGTTGGGTGAATCTTTTAATAATGGGCCTAGTTCTTCTTCGATACACTTTGCCAAACCTTCAGCTGTCTTGTCCGTAACGCTCAAAAAACGCCAAAATCTTTCTTGTATTTCACCTTCATGGAGATATCTAAATATCATTACCATTTGACAATGATGTGAAATATCTGTTGTTTCGTCGCACTGTATAGCTAAAAACTCTGCTGCATTAATTTGCTGTCGAATTTCTTGTTGGCAGACTTCCAACATACTATCTAGTATTTCATTTTGTACTGTTTTAGAAGTACCCTTAAACAGAGTCGCACTTTTTAAATGTTCCTTTAATATTGTATCCAATTCGGACGTAAAATTAATCAACTCTCGAAAAATGCCACGATTTTCAGAGTCTTCACTTTCGTCGTGCCCTCTTAACGCTAATTCCAATTTACCGCAAAACTTTATACAGTTTATTATTCTTTTTAAAAGATATCTATTTTTGTCCACTTGCTCGTTGTGCTTAATAATATTTTGCCTGTAAGCGGAATCTAACTGAGCAGCGATACTAGCTGTTCCCAATAAAGCTAATTCTGTCGAACAAATCATGTGACGAGCCGAATTTTCATGCTTACTAATTTTCTGGTTTATATGCTTTAAATCTTTAAATCCAGTTCTTGTCCATGTCTTTTCCGCTGCATCTGAATAAAACAGTAAGCACGGAAAACAAAACAGGGCGTTTAATGTGCCACAACCGCATATCCATTTGTTTTTGTTATAGATATCTTTCTTAAAATGTCTCTTAAAACAACCAGCTTTCGTCGATTTGTCAGCCTGAGTAAGGTTGATATTTGGAATCGGCCTTCCAAGGGATTTTATTATTATTTTTTCAGCAAGCGGAAGCCGAGAAAATTCACCTTTTAACAAATTTTGTACTTCATTTGCCATTTTAAACTTTTTGAACGCCCGAACAACGGCACGGGGACGCGACGAAGCGATTTCGTACACACGTAAATCGGGACTGGCTAAAAATTATTTCGCCAACTCGCGTGTTAAAATCCCGTATAAAACTCGTAAGCGCGTGGGAGGTATGACGTAGCGAGCCACTCAATCAGGTCGGCGATCGCGGCAAAAATTATTCTAGCCTCGAATCGATAGGGAATCTAGCTCGCGACTTCGGGGTATTGGGATCGGATAATATATATATATGTTAGCGGCGCCGCTGTGGCTACCCATAATTCCTCTCAAAAGGGTGAAATGATATCGTTATCTTCTGCGACGGAAGGAGAAGCACGAGGGGTCCGGGGACGACTACTACCTGCGATCCCTCGCAGGTAGTAGCGAAGATGACGACAGTCACGTACCTACAGCCAAACAAATTGTGCCTAAATACGGAGTAAATGGTAGCACTCGGAATAAAGTATTGATTGGGGATAGACGTGTATTTTTTTTGGGGTAAAAGCCAAATCAAATCTACCCCGTTTTCTTACATCAGAAGTGGGATTACATCCGTGCCGCATTTTCCACTTTATATTGGACAAAAAAAAAGGGAACAATGTCGGAAGAAAACAGTCCTCGTCGCGAAAGTGTCGAAGTCGCGTGTAGTGCCGAAGTGGATACCGAGAAAGTGGCTATGTCTCCGCCAACTCCTAAACGGCGGAAAGTTGAGTGGCAGGAGACATTGATGAACTTAGTGGCTGCACAACAGCAACAGAAAATCTCTGACCGTCAAAATAAGGAAAAAAATATAAATTAAAATAAGAGTGGTGTTGTCACTTTCAGATAAGGTCTGGCTTTTAGTGGAATTGCAACAGAAAATTTCTGATTGTGTACAAAGTACTGATGAAATTTAATTGAAAATGTTTTGACACATTCAAATTAGGTCTGACATTTGGCAGCATCTAATTGTGTATAAAAGATGAAAATAAAAATGATACAGATGTTTGTATTATTTTTGAGGATTGTTACGATCAGATAAGGTCTGGCTTTTGACAGCAACAGAAAATGTCTGGCTGTGAATAGCAACAGAAAATTTCTGATCGTGTGAAAATAATGTTTTGACACATTCAAATTAGGTCTGACATTTGGCAACATCTAATTGTGTATAAAAGATGAAAATAAAAATGATACAGATGTTTGTATTATTTTTGAGGATTGTTACGATCAGATAAGGTCTGGCTTTTGACAGCAACAGAAAATGTCTGGCTGTGAATAGCAACAGAAAATTTCTGATCGTGTGAAAAGAAAAGTAATAAAATGAGTTCTAAAAAAAAAATGGTGATAATAATTATGGAAATATGTCACATTTAGATGAGGTCTGGCATTTAACGGCACCAGAAAAACCTGGATGTTAAACGCTGTTACTGCATAAAAAAAATAATATTATGTCTGGTCTCAATTGAGATCGATTGTGAGATAATACAATTGTCATGCACAAATTTTGGCTTGGTGTTTGTTATTCCAGGTGTGGTGCGTGGACGCTCCACTTATCTCGGATGGCCGTGTTAGCGGCGCCGCTGTGGCTACCCATAATTCCTCTCAAAAGGGTGAAATGATATCGTTATCTTCTGCGACGGAAGGAGAAGCACGAGGGGTCCGGGGACGACTACTACCTGTGATCCCTCGCAGGTAGTAGCGAAGATGACGACAGTCACGTACCTACAGCCAAACAAATTGTGCCTAAATACGGAGTAAATGGTAGCACTCGGAATAAAGTATTGATTGGGGATAGACGTGTATTTTTTTTGGGGTAAAAGCCAAATCAAATCTACCCCGTTTTCTTACATATATATATATATATATATATATATATATATATATATATATATATATATATATTGCGTGTTGCGTAACTGGCTACTATTAAAATTCAGGTTTTGATTGAATTTTCGTATATATCTGGAAATTATTTAATCACAAAATCATATTTTAAATTTTTTGTTAATTCGCATTTTGTCTTGGGGGGCTGTAGCCTTTTCGCCCCTATGGACCGGCCGCCACTGCTGCTGAGACAAATTGCTGATGTTCAGCGAGCAAAGCATATTTGCGTAGGCAGGGACAGGCGACAATCGAGTGTTCATGTTTGTTTTGATGCGGAATTAATGAGATTCGAATGGTATAGTAAAAATTGATATTGCAGGCAGAGACTGATAATGAAAATATTGTTAAAAACAATTCAATGACAAAAAGGTCCCATTCGACCTAAAGGTTGCTGGAAATACTTCGAAATGCAAAGATTACTTTACAGTATAACCATAAGATATTCAAAGTTCATGTCTGCCAGACGACTTCAGAACATGAAATAGAAATAAAAGCTATTATACAATTTTCTACTACACGAAAGATGTTAAAGTTAAAATTCCTAGAAGCGTATAACCAGGTTTATTACAAAGAATGCCACAGGCCTTCTAGGATACAGTGCTTCAGTCTCAGTTATCACTAAAAAGTAATTTATGCTGGATCCACTGAAGTAAAGGGTGTCCCAAAATTAACGCAAGATTTGAATTTGCCGCCATTTGTGCAGTGAAGTGTTGACAACCCTGAAAAAAAGCAATTTGACAGCTAACAGTATAGGGTTATGAAAAATGGAGCGTTACACGATAGAACAACGTGTCTTCATTATTAAAGAATATTTCAAAAATAGTGAAAGCTTGGCGGCTGCAGTTCGAAAATTTCATACAAAATATGGCCGGAATAGTGTTTTAACTTCGTCAACTGTGAAGAGATTAATTGAAAAATTCATGGAGACTGGATCCGTTGGAGACGCCAAACACACTGGTCGTCCAAAAACAAGCCGTTCAAATGTGAATATCGAAGCAGTGCGTGAGAGTGTTGCGGACAATCCAGGAACCTCAATTCGACGTCGTGGACAAGAATTGCAAATGTCAAGAACCTCTCTACAGCGTATACTCACCAAAGATCTGTGTCTTCATGCTTACAAACTTCAATTAACACAACAATTGAAGCTTAATGACCATGCAGAGAGAAGAGAGTTTGTTGAATGGATTATTGAACATCAACAAATGGACCCTGATTTTTCAAGCAAAATCATCCTAAGCGATGAAGCACATTTTCATCTTGATGGCTTTGTCAATCGCCAAAATTGCCGCATTTTAGAGCTGTCACGAACCGTATGTATTCGTTACTGAGTAACGAATAGTAGGAAAGATTCGAAGTACCGAATCGTTACTTTCATAAACATATCGTTACTCGCATGTTTGAAACAGTACCAAAAGACTTATTCGAAAAAATATGTTTATGAAGATATTAAACTTGTTAAAGTGAATCAACTCACATAAAAATATCAAATAAAAGCTAAGTGATTGCAGGAATATAATAAGATTTAAAATAATGCACAGCATACAGTACTTCAGTAACGATTTGAATTACGCGGTTATCGCTATCAGCAAGCATCGATGTTATACGCAACCAATACATCACCAAAGTGACCGAAGGTTTGCTATGCGGTCTGGCGGGCTGCTAGACGTACGTATCCTGTATTATATGGGAATATGGGTGACGCATGACGGTTCGGATGTCGTATGTCGTTACTTTCGTATGTTTCGTATGTGATGTGATCTGCTCGAACCGACTTGTGTTTGTTTATGCTGTTGTTGCTCTGTTTGTTGCCACTTGATAGAGTTGTTTGATGGTGAATTCCTTTAAATTTTAAATAGGTAAGTTTTAAATATGTGATATTTATTTTAATAGGATTTGAGGGAGGAATTAGGAGCGTAAATGAAATCTATAAAATAAAATATGAGTACCCACTTAAAAACCTAATATAAATTATAGTGATTTTTTGTATTATTGTGGAATGACCGTAACCGTGTAAGCAACGAATATATATAACAAATCTTTTAAAATCGGGGAGAATTGAATACTTAGATAAATGTACATAATTATGTAGTAAACTGACGGACGATGTTCCTAGTTTGATACGTATTTTTTATGTTGTTTCAGTACTTGCTGTTAAAAGTCTCGACTTCATGGAGGGGAAAAGAAGTAAGATTTGGCAGTTTTTTAGCAAAGAAACAGAAAATAAGGCGAAGTGTGATATATGCCAATGTTCGTATTCGATCAAAGGGGGTTCAACAACAAACTTAAAAAAACATTTAATGACAAAACATCGACCGTCCTATGATAGCGTATTCTCGTTAAAACCTTCAACATGTATATCTAACCAGCCTAGTCAACAACCTGTTAATTTACCAGAATGTTCGCAATTTCAAGCTTCTTCAAATGAACCTAAAAGAAAGAAAGAAGCTCAGCAAACCGACATCGCATTATTTACTAGAAAACCTCTAAGTGCAGCACGAGAGAAAAAAATTAATCATTTGATTTTGAAATTAATAATTAAGGATCTGCAACCTTTCTCTATAGTGGAAGATTCAGGTTTTATTGAGTTAATCAATTATCTTGAACCAAATTATCCAATTCCTTCGCGATATATGCTTAGTAGTGGTTTGCTGGATGCGCAATTCACGTTGGTGAAAGAAAAATTAAAAGACGAGTTGAAACGTGCATCACATATATGTTTAACGACAGACGGATGGACGTCTCGTGCTACAACTTCTTATCAGGCAGTAACAGCACATTACATTTTAGGAGATATTTGGGAAATGCGTTCCGCCCTCTTGGGTTGTTTCGAATGTCAAGAGCGACATACGGCCGATTATATAAAACAGGAGTTGATACATCTTGTGACTGATTGGGAGATCAATGACAAAATATTTGTTTGCGTAACAGACAATGCATCAAATATGAAGGCTGCTATTCGGCTGACAGGGTGGGAACATTTTCCATGTGTTGCCCACACTTACAACCTAATAGTTCAGGCAAGCCTTCAGACAATACAAGAACCTATCAAAAAAGTAAAATGCATTGTTGAATATTTTCATAGGAGCTCTATTGCCACAAAAAAGCTATATGCAGTGCAAGAACAATTAAAACCTGGACAAAAACCCCTGAAACTTATAATGGACGTTATAACTCGTTGGAATAGCACGTTAGATATGTTAGAAAGAGTTGCAAATCTACAAGAGCCTATAGAAGCTGCAATAGGTTTCTTGCATAATCCAGTTGAAAACCTATCAGAAAACGAATGGCGGATTCTTCCAGAAGTTGTAAAAATATTAAAACCATTCAAACAACTTACTGAGGAATTTTCGTCTGAAAACGAAGTGACTATTTCAAAAATTTTGGCAGGAAATTCCAGCGTCTTACGAATACTCAATAACTTGAATAACACCCTGACATGTGATTTGTCCAAACAATTAGTCTCTAAACTGAAAGCCGAATTTAATATCAGGTTCAAAAATAGCTCGCGACACCAAGTTCTATCAAAATCTGCGATTTTGGACCCTAGGTTTAAGAGACAAGCTTTTGCTGACGATTCATGCTATGAGTATGCAAAAAATTCTGTGAGAGAAGAATTGGAAAGGATGATGGCAAAACCATCGTTTGTGAATGAATCCGAAAGCGAAGATACAGATTCTCCTATGTTTGACGAGCAACAAGACTCTATTTGGCTAGAGTTTGATAGAAGAACAACAACCATGAGTACTACAGCATCAAAGACATCTGCCAGTATAATTACCTTTAGGCATTATATGGAAGAGAAGCTTTTATTTAGAAAAGAAAATCCACTTAAATGGTGGCACGCGCGAACACTTTTATATCCAGAATTGTCTAATTTAGCACAAAAATACTTATGTGTGATGGCTACATCGGTGCCATCGGAAAGAATTTTTTCCAAGTCGGGGCAAATATTATCAGAAAAACGTGCCTCGTTGAAACCGAAACGCCTTGAAAAAATTCTCTTTTTACATATGAACCAAAGACTATTGGTATACAAGTTTCTAGTTCATTTTGTGATAACCAAGATAGGTAGTTTTGTTTAATATTTTTTGGATTTCTTTTTATATTTTTTATTTTTGTTTTTTGTTCAAGAATGCGTTTTTATTTGTATGTTATTTTAAATGATCTATGTTATGTTATAAATCATAAATTTAAAAAAAAATTCTTTATTCATATTGCAGTTACATTTCTTTTCCTTTCCCAACTTATTTACAACTACATCAACATTCATTGTAATTTAGTTATGGTATGAATGTGCTGACGATTACCACGCACACATATACAACCGGTATTTAAATTGGTTCTATATTATTCTAGCAACCAAGTAACGAAAGTAACGAGTAACGAATATTTGTAACGAGTAGTCAATCTAAAAGTAACGAGTACATACGGGTAGCGAACAAATCGTTACTTTTACAGGCCTACCGCATTTGGGGTTCGGAGAACCCACGTGTCATTGTCGAAAAAGAAATGCACCCACAACGCGTGACTGTCTGGTGTGGATTTTGGGCTGGAGGCATAATTGGGCCATATTTTTTTGAAAATGATGCTGGTCAAGCAGTGACTGTTACTGGTGCTCGATGTCGCGACATGATTACACAGTTCTTTCTGCCAAAATTGAATGATATTGATGTACCCAATATGTGGTTTCAACAAGACGGTGGCAGTCTCAATCTAATGGCCACGAGTCGCTTTTAAATATTTTATGGATACATAAATCCAGATTCAATGAATAAAAAGCAAACCATCTATCTACATAGTTTCTAAAACGTATGCAACATGCGTAAACAAATCTGTAAAAGGAAAATCTAAACAACAGTGCGCATTCGAGCAAATAAATGTATGTGTGTGAAGGATTCTCTCATACAATAAAACAAAAAACATAAATAATAGCTATTTATCGTCATTACAGCTTATAATAACTCACGTGTAGCGCTGTTATGTCTATGTTTGTATGAAATCATTACGTTCGTCACAAACGATGCATTTGAATGACATAGTAACGCCTTTTATAGTATTTCCTGCGTCAATGAATCCATCTACTAACTCTCTCTTAAACTGATTGCTTTATAGCTTTCCGTCTCTGTGCCTTCCTCCAACAAATCTATGGATTTCCATAATCCGAATGTTTGTCTAGATAGCACGCCATATATGGTAAGAGACAAAATAACACGCGTAAAGTCCTTTTCTAGAGACAAGTGCTAGTAATAATAATGGGAGGAAGAACCTGGTCACATTTGGCCCTTTTTGCCGACTAAATTACAATGCAACCAGTATTGAAACTTGATATCTCAATTTTTTGATGTTAGTATACTAAGTGACATATAAATCCGAACACCCAGTTTAAATGGTTTTATTTTAATAAAATTTTGTATACGTACTTAATGAAGCATAATAAGTAAATGATAAAAATTTCAAAATGATTGCACTGCTTTAAAGCCCTTTGACCTTTAATAATGTGTGGATGCACCCTGATGTGCTACGCATTCTCCAACGCGCCTGGGCATGCTTCTGATCAGGTGGTCAATGTCCTCCTGTGGTATCTCATTCCAGGCAACCACCAACTCCTCTCGAAGTGCTTCTAGAGTCTGAGGAGGACGTTGCAAATTGAGCAATCTCCTCTACCCATCATATCCCACACGTGCTCAATTGGGGATAAGTCGGGAGATCTTGGTGGCCATGGTAACAATGTGACATCATTATGTTGAAAGAAGTCTATTGTGACTCTTGCAACATGTGGTCGGGCATTATCTTGTTGGAAAGTTGGATCTGCCAGGGTGTCAAGATAGGGTAAAAGATGGGATTCTAGAACTTCGTGGATATAACGCTGCACGTTCATGTTACCTCTGATGAAGATTAAAGGTGACCTGGAACCATAAGCTATAGCACCCCAAACCATAACTCTAACAGTGTGATGAACATGTCTTTCAACAAAAAACTGTGGATTCCTCCTTTCACCACGTCGCCTTCTGACCCTGGCACGACCATCGTGCATGCCTAAACAAAATCGAGACTCGTCACTAAAGACAATACTGTTTCATTCCTGATCCCAGAGTGACCGTTGTCTGCACCACTCAAGGCGATTACGTCGGTGTTCTCGAGTTAAAGGGAGGACCCAGTGCGGCCGGTATGAAAACAAGCCAAAACTTCTCATTCGTCGGTAAACACTTCGCATGCCAATAGGTCTTCCGTGTTCTGCAAACCATTCATTTGCACTGGACCTGGTAGTGGAGCAACGGTCCCTTAAGGCCAATAATCTTAGGCGGCGATCTTCACGGTCTGTTATTCTACGGCGGCGTCCTGTGCCCCTTGCTCTTTGCGTACGGCCTTCTCGAAGCCATGCCTGACAACACCTAACCACAGTGTCTACACTTCTTTGCACTCTAACTGCAATTGCCCGAAAAGAAAGTCCAGCTTCCCGAAGTCCCACTATACGACCCCTATCAAACTCACTAAGTTGACGAAATCGTACAGGTCTCCGTACTCTAGGCATCGTAACCGATCGTAAAGGATGTCAAGAACCAAAATCCGCCAACGTTGATTCTTTACTGCGGCTGAAATATTCATTTTTAGAGCGTTAGTGAATTAAAAAAAAACAGTATAAAAACCGGAATGTCCAACTGATAAGGCTGAAAATTTTTTCACTTGTTATTTACAGTAAGATAAATACATTCACCAACTTTTATTAAAATAAAACCATTTAAACTGGGTGTTCGGATTTATATGTCACTTAGTATATATTTATACGTCCCAACCTTATTATTCTACAAATCTATTAGGCATATTTCACACAACATAGGTTTTCCTGTATATTTGTCTTTAAAACTGATTGATAGAGAAATGCTACGTGCCCGGCGTAACGGTCTGCTTAAGTCTTGACGCCATTTTTTTCTCTATTTTCTCCGCAGGTGTCTTCTCGACAATAAAATAGGATGCCTGAATCAGGTCTGACTGGTATCAAGAGACATTACTTATACGCGTTAAATAAAAAGTGATAACATAATCCAATATCCATGTGACTGCAACATAACGCTATTCAGGCTCTGGTGACTTTCACAGACCATCGCCAGTCTGTCTGCTCGAAACTCAATCGCGACTATCGAGGAGACCACGCACTGCAGACCGTGGCGTATACACATACATACTTAATATGCCCACATTCCTTCAGAGTGTGACGCATATTTTTGCGTTTTCCACGTATGATACCTACGTGAAAAATAGCCAATCGCAAGGCCATCGCGACAGAAACTTGATATTGACGTGGGTGTTGTGTGCCACCAGTCATTATAAGATGCTCTTGCACGCATATACATAATGCAAAGCCCCATACTATTCACTTTTTGAACGGATTAACTTAGGAAACAAACATTTTGAGGATGAAATAAGCACATGAATGTGTACTATATTTTAGCGTAAAACAGTTTAAAATATCAAGATATCGGCTGGGTGTCATTTTGGATCATTTTTTTTAACTTCCCACGCCTACTGTCGGAGAATAATTGTAATCGCGAAATTTTTGTAAAATGAGATATTATGTTTTTTGGATGCCTGTCTGTCGGTCTGTCCGCTAATCTTATAATCCTATAACTTGAAAAGTATCGATTTCGATGAAATTTTTACACAATGTAACCACGATGCCAAGGACGCAAGAGCTTTGTAGTTTTTGAAAATCCCTCGAGTTACGTGATACTTCATTGTGTAGCTCGTTATATCCAAGTACTTTATACTCCAAGAGTATAAATCACCGTTTTTCAAAATGTCAAAATTGAACATTTTTGTACACTGAATAGCTTGTAACAACAATTAATCATCAGAAGTAATATGTTACATCAGTATTTTGTGCAATAAATTGATGAATGACATTTTTTTTAAATAGAATGTTCCATTTTTCTTACATATTGGGATAAACCTTTCAAGAGACGAAGATTGATATACATACTAGCGTTTACTCAACTTACAAAAATACTCAACTTGTACAGTCTGTCAGTTCGCCAATTCAAAAGGTAGGATATTCTACGACCATAAAGTACTCATAAGGAGCTTGAAAATGAGGTATCACGCAAAATCCTTTCCATTTAAAATTCTCCTAAATGACACCCAGCCGCCATCTTGAAATTTTCAAATGATAGTTTTACGCTAACATAGTTTTGATGTATAAATTCCATTACCCCAAATTTCAGTTTGCTGAATTGATATGTTCAAAAAATAAGTAGTGCTTTTTGAAAAGCGCTGAATGTATGTATAATGTATGATAAATGTTACATAATTAAGATGAGCTTTGAAATTTGCACAGTTAGACATATCATCCATATATTACTTTTCATATTCATATGTCAATTAATATTAAAATATGCATACCAAGCTTGATTCGACATTTTCAGTATCGATACTAAAGAAACTATGGTTGACATAAATTATTGTGTCTTCTGACACGTGCTGGTATCTGACAGTTTTTATTGAAACTAAAAGTAGCCTATGATAGCAGCCGTGGTGCCCCGCTACAAAAAAAGGAAAATATTAATTAAGAATGGTGGAAATATATTTTGCTGAGCGCTCTGCTACGAAGTCATTTAGAGTTGTTAAAATTTACTCTCATCGCTCGAGGAAAATTTCCAACAACCCGCAAATCAGAACTGATTTCAAAAATATTATCCGAACTGCTAAACGACTGTAATATGGGAATATTTATAACAAAAACAATTTACTGTTCTGCTATGAAATTTAAAAACCTGTATACAATTCACTACTTGAATAAAGGAAGTTTTTGATTTAACGAGTAGTAGTAACAAATCCTGAGCTTTATTTCTCGCTTATTTTATAGCTTATCCAATTACTGTTTTTTGTATTTAATAACGCAAAAGGGGCATCTTACAACACCTTTCATATTTTAACATTTCCATATTCCTGAATGACCACCTACAGAAAAGAAAGGATCAACCTTCAAGCCCGTAAATCTTGTAAACTGCACATGTAGGAACTTCGTCCATGGATGACTTTTATCCACGTACTGCGATATCTAAAGTTTAAAAAAATCTGTGCATAAAGGATTATGTTCAACACAAATTAGACCCTTAGAGAAAAAAGTCAGTCAAACATGTCAAAACAATTGGTCCATACACATTCCACCTCTGCCCTCCCGGTAGTGCATCTGGAAACGTCGCCTCTCCCCTATACTTAACTCGGTCAGACAGGGCACCGAGGCAGCGCATAGGAAACACTATGCTGTGGCTCGGCAGAAATATGGTGATACCAAATCAGAATAGTATCCGACCGAAGCTAGTACCTATTGCGCCGAAAGCAAAACCGAAATTTCGGTCCAATTTTAGTTTCGGCCGAAACCGTAAAACAAACTCTACCTATATAATAATAATATGTAAGAATCAGTCTTTATCAAATATTATTAAAGCTTTTTTCGTTTTTGGTCTTTTTCTCTACCGCCGCTGGACCAATACTCAAAAACTAAAAACAAAGCTTTTAGATCCTTGGCATAGTAGCAATACTGAGTAAAAATTGGATCGAAATCAGAGCAGTAGTTCTCAAGTTATATGCGGTTATAAGATTTATTAGCGGACTGACCGACATATTGGCCGACGGAAATGAGTGGCATGGTTTTTCGTGATGTACATGCATCATAAAACACAAAAACCATAATACCCCATTTTCACAAAGAAAAAATCGGTTAAAATACGTCCCCGCCAGTAGGCATGAGAAGTAAAATATCGAGTCATGAAGATACTGAGAGGTACTTTCGAGAAAAGTTCTCTAATAACTTCTCGACATTCGCATGCTGCGTGTAGTTTTGAGGACAAAACAAGATTACTAATACAGTTTCTAATTGATTGCTTTCTTTTAGCAACCATAAAACTACGTATCATACTGATCTACTATCGAATCAGTAACACTAAAAAAAAAAATTTCATTCTTGCAGAACAAGTCATGAGATAATCTGGCATCGATAATGCACGAATCATGTAACTTAATTATCATTCATCTTTATCTCACAGGAGAGTGTTTTATTCTCTCCGCGGGTAATAAATTGTAGAAAGGCAAAGGAATTATCATCGAGTGTCATTTATAATGGAACAGTAAACAGCCGCTGCGATTGTCACGGCTAAGCCGGCCGTTGACTGTCGTTTGTTCTCGTTGCTTTTCTTTTGTTATTATTTTGTTTGCTGCAAATGGGGGGTCTCTTCACGAGTTTTCTATACCGCGGTTTCAGCAGCCGATCGTTACTCGTTACTGGAGAATCAATGGCTGCCTGTTGTTGACTACATAGTAAGATATCGATTGTTCTTGACGTGAAAGTCTATGAAGAATACGAATGCAAATAGCAGTGCGTAAGAGTAACTGGTGACATTTTGTTAAGAGGGCAGTGACTAGCCACCACAGAGTGGTACGACCTCGGGTGACTGAAGCACGTTTACCACCTACAGAGCGTTGGGTGCCAGGACATTCATGTATCAATTGAAAAAACCGATAAACAGGAAAACCAACTTCTGAGATGCATCAAGCTTAAAGCCTGCGTACTTGCTTGATGGACTTAGGAGTCAAAAAATTGATTTATCAGCGAGACCTCCTCAAGCTTTCTGTCAGATTCACGATCTGTCCAGAAACAACTGATTCTTCAAGAGTGAATCAGCTCATAACTTGCTGCCAATGAACTTCCTTATAGCAGTCGCGCGGTACTCAGATGTTCAGACGTCACCTTCTTATTTAGCAGAAGCACTTAATATAATTAATCAGCGACGCTAAACAGCCTAACAGGTGTAAAGAAATGAGGTTCGACATATTTTAGTTGGTTCTATAGGACATAGTGATGAGGAGATTCAGCTTTAACCAACCTCAACCAGGCCAGGCAATAGAATTAAACGTATCGCCAAGGGCAGAAAGCACATTAATGGATGTTTACGTACCATCTGTAACTTTCAAGGCTTGGACTATTGATTGCTCCATGAGGTGCGCTATGATGTTTTTATCGAATGTATACATGGTTGGTTCACAATGGAATCTAATAGCATTTCAAACAGATTCCAGATGACACAGTGACATTTTTTGTTGGCAGCCCTTGAACATTTCAGAACTATCCGGAAAACGTTAAAATAATTTTTTATTCGGACATCTATGAAAAAAAACACAAAAAGACAAACTGTTAAATTTCAGCCGTATATCTAATAGTTGGCACATCTCCTGAACATTGTGAATATCGTACAATACATATAGAGGTAACTCCATAAAGTATTATTTAATATTTACTCATAACAAAAGATAATTGTTAGAGATTCTAAATATATGTACTACAACCTTGATCCGCTGATGTGAATAACATCCATGAGGTTGTATCCAGATGCTAGAAATTCTATATTGTGTTGCATACCTTTTATATTCTTCAGAACCTTCGGTACACGTACTACTACAAATCCTCTAACAACATAAAAATTTTATTTCAAAGTTCTTCCTATTCCGTTGTCAGGTCGAACCAACAAAATTGCCAATTTGCCCAGTTTTGTGGGATGCAGGGGATATGAAGGAATTTTGCGAAATTACACTCACCATATCACGGTCGATTTATGGTTCTAGGAAAATTCTACATAAATTTCCTGGCGCTCTTTTCAAATATTACCCCGCATAAAGCAAAATACGTGCTGTGACACCAAGGAATAAGAAAGTTCTATTCATAGATCTATTGAAGTTTTCTGAGAAACATATTATTACCGACAAGCCCTATAATGTCATGCGCGGACTCGGCACTAAAGCACCGTCGTTGTCAGAATGCACCCATCATTATGGAAAATATTAACAGATAAGTATACAGGATGTTTCAAAAACATGGTGGATAAATTAAAGAAGCAATTCTTTGGACTAATCTAAAAAATGTCGGTTTTCGGAACACAGTTTTGTTTCAAAGATAGATTGAGCAACAAATTCGAAAATAGCAAAATGACAAAAATCATAAGTGAGATTCCTGAATTTACACAAACGTAACATGATTAACTTCAGCTAGAATATTACTACAGGCGCAGTTACTTTTTTGTTGAATTGGATCAACCAGTTGGCCAATTTCTCAGACCTAGTAGAGTAGTGAGTAGGAGTAGTGTCTCAGTAGTAATAGCAGGGTTAAGTGGTGGAATAGCTTGTAGCTAAACTTCGACTGAAATAAAAGTCGTTTAATATTATTTTTGGTATAGTAGTAATAGTGTAAAGTATAAAGTGGGGTATTATGGCACCTTGGGTAATACGCCGCAGTTCAATATTTCCGTTATAAATCGGTAGAGTGCATCGGAGTAGGCGTCAAGTGCACGTTGTTCTGCTGCTTTCTTCGCTAAAATCATCTAAAGACGAGTATTTAACAATGTTTGGGAGAAATTACGAGAATACAAGGTAAGTGCATTCTTAAAATTATTTTGTGACATTACCTAACTCTTTATGCCGCGTAGGATAACCAGGTTTCACCAGACATGAGTTTACAATTTACTGAATCTGGAAGACACACTTTGGGGTAATATGGCATAATGGCGTAGCATATTACCCCAAAATGCGGCATATTATCCCAATATGTGGAATTTACATATTTTAAACTTTCAGAGTAAAAAAGATGCCACGAAATTATACCAAGAAAAATTTGAGAGTCATGTGGTCAGCAGAAGATCTGACAAATACAATCTCAGATGTGAGAGATCGTCGTGGTTCAGTAAGGCAAATTAGTCGAAAACATTCCGTGCCTGTTAGAACCTTAATGAGGAAAATGCAATCAGGAAACGCAAGCAAGATCAAGTTAGGTCGTAAGAGTTATCTATGTCCAGAACATGAACGAAGCTTGGTAGAATACATCCAAAAAATAGAGAAGATCAGTTATGCGCTAACATCTGTAAACGTAAAAGAGATTGCGTTCTCATTTGCTACTCAGAGGTAGTAGCAGCAAAACGAGAAAAAAGATGCCAAAGAAAATAAAATCTGCGAAACTGATGAAAGCTCAACAACGAATGAAAAAACGGATGACAAACAAAAAAGCAATAGGAAAAGGTGGAAAATGACAAAAAGCTTGCCAAAGGAAAAAGTCGTAGAAGTGCCCCAATTGATTATTATAGTTCGTCCTAAAGCGAAACGGAAGTAGTTACACAGGAAAGTGGTGAATCAAAAATTGGAGTAGACCGTTCCGAAATTTGTGCAGAATGCGATGGATATTATTTCGACAAAAAGGGTCCCAAATGCGATCGGATACAATGTACGAGGTGTTCAGACTGGGTCTATGAAATCTGCACAAGATCAGACTTATTCTGCAAGGACTGTATCCCACTTCATCACCTGGCAAACGATATTAAATGAAATAATTGAATATTTACTTTTTATTTTAGTTTAGGATCATTTTTGTTATTTATTTAGTATATTTCAGTTTATCTTTGGTTTCAGATTATGTTTATTTATTTATTGATATGTTGAAGAACATTTCATTAAAAATATATTTGTTTATGTTTTTTTCATAAATTACATAAAATCCTTATGAGAAGCACATGTTGCCATATTTCCCAGTGACTGATGCCATAATACCCTAAGGCTGGGGAAATATGGCAATTATTCGAGAGTTTTGTATCCTATTACACCTATAGTCATAGCCCAAAAACGGATTGACTAAACTATACCTCATACTGTATAGTCCCTCTAGCCAGTTCCGTTGCAAGGCTGAATGGTCAGAGTATTGATTTATGGTCCATTAAAAAACAAGTTGCCATAATTCCCCATCTTACTCTAACAATAACTTCAGATGAACAGGCGATATGTGTGGTCCTCCTCAATCTATCCAACAACCTTTGTATCATAGACTGAGCAAGATCTGTTTGCTTTTCGTCTCTGTAACTATAACCAACTCTACTCCACGTTGCTTCATGATTTTTAGCAATCATCAGTACAGTATAGGTCTGGACATTTGGAGACATGACGAAAAGCAACAAGCGGATATGAATCTACCGAAAAATAACCAACCGAATACAACGTTGTTTCATGCTTTTTAGCAATCATCAGTACGGTATAGGTCCAGACATTTGGAGACAGAAGACGGAAAGCAAACAACATTTGTGTGTTTCTAATAAAAACACACAAGCGACCATGGAGGATTTGCTGGATGTAATTCAGTAAGCGCAATCTGGTTTATTTGAATGTTTTCGGCGGTGTGTGACAAGAAGATTTTAGTCTTGTAATGTATAGGCTGGAAATGTCTTGTTATTTTAAACAGTTATTATAGATTCAAAAGCTTCTTGTGCAATGTTTGCTACTAGGTACAGATGTCATTCTCGAAAATATGAATCACCAAGACATTCATTTCGAAAATCATTAGGATACGCATTACTGGATTACTACAAAGAATCAGAAGGCTAACACCAATTACATAATAACAAAGGATGAGATGTTCCTTCGGATAGAGCATGTATGTTACATGTACGTGATAAAACTTTGATAGTCGCTATACTATAACTATCTAAAACTGTAATGACTCATCGATGTTCACGTGAACATCACTTAACTACCAGTAGTCGGCTGTTCATAGGCGGGGTATGAATGTTTAACATGGGTGAACTAGATTTGTCACATGCTTAATAAAAAGTGGTTTGAAACATATTGTAAGTCAAAAATTTGGGAATTACCTTTATTCATCGTCGCTTCCACTTACATCTGACAGTAATAAACTATCGCTATCGCTTTCCTCGTTGAAATTGACTATAACTGGCTGTATGATGGTGTCGATGTGGTGGTCAAGCTGCCACATTTTTGTTTCTTCCTTCACAACATGACGGATAGCATTCTGCCAAGCTTCGGGCGTTACTAGCTGTATGGAAGTCTCAAGTAAAACCTTAACGTCTGGTAATTTGAAGGTTGTGTTATGGTGCGCAATATAACCCTTTACTTGAGCCCAGAGGAGCTCTATTGGGTTCAGTTCACAGTGGTAGGGCGGTAACCGCAGCACAGTGACACAACATTGACGGACCATTTCATCAGTCACGTAACTAATGTTCGCAGGTTTGTGCTGTTTAATTTTTTCATACAATTCCGCTTTCACACACGAATCGTCAAACGGGATTCCTTTTTCGCGCAACCATTGCTGCATGTCACTTTTTCGAGATCCCATAGTCGGTACACGTTCGGCTCGACGACTATGGTAGGAAGCATTATCCATGACGATCACAGAGTTGGGCTCAACTCGCTGAAGCACCCCTTGAAACCAGCTCTCGAAGCAGCTGACATTCATTTCGTCATGGTAATCACCTCCTTTCTTAGAGACGACAATCAAGTCACACTCTTCTAAAAAGCCACTATCGCTACCAATATGAGTTACGATCAATCTTTGACCTTTCCCTGACGGTTCACGAAGACCTGTTGACAAACCTTCAAAGCTTGCTTGTCGGTTACTCACTACGTTTTTGTCTTTTCATTTTTTTTTAACTGTGTGACCTGCATTTACCCATGTCTCGTCCAAATAATAGATTTTTCTGCTTTGTCGCCTATATTCAATCATTTCGCGTAGGTATTTTCGACGCCAGGCGACTATTTCAGGTCTCTTTATCAATACTGACTTCCGATTACGCGTTTCGTAACGAAAATTAATTTCGTGCAGGGATTTCCTCATTACCTCGACGCTCATTTGGGGTATAATTTCATTTTCCTTGATCGCTCCATGTACAGCCTTGAGGGTTGGTATCTCATTCCTAAAGAAGAATGAATGTACGGTTCGCCTTAACGCCATTTTGCTATCGTCATCCAATTTAACGGCCTTTCGTCCCTTCAAATTAAACTTTGGATCAGTAGTAGCTCCAGTTTTCTTCTTTTCATGCACCACCCTGCGAATGGTCCACTCTAGAACGCCTGTCATACTTTCACAACGCGCGAGTGCATCTCCCTGCGACATAGTTCTGTTCAGATAATTGAACACGTTGCGCACGATTTCTTTCGCGTCCCTCTTTAGTGCTTTACGAAGCCGTCTACTTGTTCCCTGGCTTTCAGTACTTCCACTCGTGCCATTTGTACTCTCCATGGTTAAGTATAACCAAAACAGTAACCACAGAAATCACAACAATAACAATCACACAACAATTCTTATAAAAACACACAATATGCGATCGCTCAACGAAACACGTTCCAATGCGTTGCCGACGCCTATGAGTCTGCCGGTCGAGGCGCGTCTTTGATTTCATTGGTTCTACCGGCGGAGAACAATCAGCCGTTATTTCCATCTCTGTCTGTGCTCTTAACCACCGCAAAGCCACAGAAACGACATATGTCGTACGCTATACGGCTGTACTGGAAGGAAGCCGGGATCGAGCTCTGATCACGTGTTGATCACGCGTATGAGTCATTACAGTTTTAAATAGTTGTAGTATAGCTCCCCTTACTTGATTAAAGTAGAAAATGGATAACATGACATTTATGAAAAAGAATAATAGATATCTCAAGAAGTTGTTGGATATTGAAGTTTGCATATCAGAACTTTGGATCAACCTCCAAACATGTCATTCTATTCATTGACAGTGTTCAGTTGCACATCTGTACATATGACCATACATGTGTGCGCTTAAGCGCGAGGTTCTTTTTTCGACTCTTTCTCTGTCGGCAATTTAAAGTCCTTTCTTCGGCTCGGGTAAGAGGAACGCCTCGGGCAGATTTCACTTTCTTCTGGAGGACCTTCACCTTCATTTTTTCACCCGCAATGCCGATAAATGATATTACGCTATACGCCACTCGTTTTCTTTTCCGATATCGGAGATGATGAACGGCATCAATGACACCCACTTTGCTGCGATCATTAAAATGGATGGAAAAAGTTTGGCAGGACTTTCAGATTGCTGTACGATTTCTGTATACAGGGTGTTTCAGAACTAAGGGATCATACTTCTAGGGGTTATTCAGTGTAACAGTAGAACACATTCGAGTATCGGGACCCATATCCGGAAAAGTGTCTACGGCACTAAGACGCGTTAAAATTTAGAAAGACGATGAATTGCCTAAATAGGATTTAATGCATTTAATTTTTGCCTGTTGTACATAATATCATCACAACAATTGTTCAAAATGTCTTTCTCCAACCTGAATACACGATTTAAACATCGCACTTGATTTCGGCGGACTTGACTAAAAATTTGATACTCGTTTTGAATGATTTCAAATGCTGCTGTAATTCGTCCAATTACGTCTTGCTCTGTTTCTACTGGAGTTTCGTAAACCAAAGACTTTACATGTCCCCACAGGAACGGTGTATCCAGGCTGGAGGAAGACATTTAGAACAATTGTTGTGATGATATCATGTACAAAAGGCAAAAATTAAATGCATTAAATCCTATATAGGCAATTCATCGTCTTTCTAAATTTTAACGCGTCTTAGGGCCGTAGTGCCGTAGTGACACATTTCCGGATATGGGTCGCCATACTCAAATGTTTTCTACTGTTACACTGAATAACCCCTACAAGTTTGATCCCATAGTTCAAAAACATATAATATATAAAAACAGCGAATTTCCAATATACATAGGGAACGTTCAGCCATCGCGGAGCGGTCTATCGGTGTGGTGCTTTTATTCTGCTGATTAGCAGTAGCAGAAGCTTCGATAGTTCGCAATATTTAATCAACATACTATCAAATCTAACAGCCAAGTAAAAAATGCCGTCACACTGACAAAGTATCCCTTGGTTACTGCTATTCAGCATAAAGGGCTGCACCGTTTTATGTTGGATGAAAGCTCCCACTAACTGTGCAAAAAATATATGAGAGCATATTTTAATGGAACTCCTGGAAGTTATTTTGTGGTTCGCTTGCTGAATCATCTCCAAGTTACAATAGCAGCTTAATAAAACTACAGATGTTAATTATTATTTTATTGATGTTTCATATAGATCGGTAGCTCTGTCTGTGATAATGCTGGAGTGTTGACAAATAGCAATAAACAGCTCTCCATGGTGGCCGTCTGTGGTCGGAAGAACGGAAGCTATATTAGTAGTTTGTTCAAATTTTTCATTTTCCGTTTTATTGCGTTAATAATTCAGAAAATGTGTTTACATTTATGTGGAAAATGGTTACATCCGCCATCTCTCGGCAAACGGCTACAACTACAGATGTAACCACATTTTCCACATAAATGTAAACACATTTTCTGAACTACTAACTCAATAAAACGGAAAAGGAGAAGATATGGTACCCAGCTTTGTAGTCCGTGATGCGGCGCACTAATTTATCACGCCTTTAAAGAAAATTTTTAATCATCAGCTCAGTACAGCAACTTTTCCTACAAAATGGAAACTGGCTAGAGTGGGGATCAAATTTAGGCCCTCTTCTCTTTCTTTATTTTACCAATGATCTCCCTAACTGCTTAACCTGTGCTTCTCTGTTGTTTGCCGATGATTTAAAAATATATGCTCAGATTAACAGCTTTAATGACGTTCTAATCTTGCAAGCTGACCTGAATCATATATTTGAATGGTGTTCAACTAATAAATTATTCTTGAATGTTAGCAAATGCAAAACCTGTTCTTTTACCAGGAAAACGAATCCAATAGTTTTTGATTACACTGGAAGATGTCAGTTTGATGCGTTGTTCAGAAGTAAGAGATCTAGGTGTGTTGTTTGATGTTAAATTAGAATTTACAGGTCATATTATTTTGGTTATCCCGAGACATTCAACATCTCTATTTAAAAGGTCGTACGTATATACTGCTATCAAGCTATACAACGCGTTGCCTACCGAGTTCACTCACTACTCGATAAAGAATTTCAAAAAAAGATTGAAGAATTTTATCTCTGATTCCATGAAACGCTTTTTAGCGACACTTCGCCTTTTTATACTTTGTATAAATAAAACCGGATTATTATTATTATATTAGTACAATAGTATCATCCGCTATAAAAAGTCTCGGTTTTTTGATAAGAAACTATAAATCGTTTGGTAGTGAAACGGCACTGAAGGCTTTATACTGCACCTTGGTGCGTTCTAAGCTGGAATATGCATCTAGTGTATGGCATCCATATTACCAAATATATACTAATGAAATTGAAAGTGTAGAGAGGAGATTTCTAAAATACTTGACTCTCAAATTAGATGGTGTTTAACTGTTTATCCCAATCGTGGGACTCCCCAATCAACGATGTTGCTCAGATTTGAAATGCATCCTCTTGAGCTGAGAAGAGTTTGTAATAGTTTAAAATTCCTTTACAAACTCGTCCACAGTGACGTTGATTCTTCAGCTGTATTAGCTAAAATTGATTTTCATGTACCGTCCCGCATTTCCCGAAGATTTCTCGATTTTTACTTAGAAACACCAAACTCTAATGTTATGATTAAGTCACCCGTGTACTTTATGTGCTCCAGCTTTAACACCATAGCTGATAATTGTGACATTTATCATGATAAAGTCAAAGATATATTAGCTGTATTCAGCAACTACTATTATTCAATTTATAACATTTAAGACATGTAGGTGAGTAGGTGTAGCTATTCATTTTTTTCTTTCATTTTTTTTTCAGAAATGATTGTACGTATAGTTAAAAATACTGTAGCGACAAATTGTATTCAATTACATTGCCCTTTAAATGGATGTATCTATTGGGCAATAAATATTTTATTATTGAAATGAAAATTTCTTCCTAATGAACGATCTACTACAGTGCCAGAATCGGCGGCATCCAGCGGCCACAGTGGTGACCCGGCTGATAATGCGAATCGCTGTCCACCGAGAGCAAGCCTACACCATGCTGAAAAGTGCTGTGGTGGGACGAACTAAAGCTATATTACTCAGAAAATATATACGGCTTTATTTAGCGACCACAAAACATGGAGAAGGAGCGCATTTTGTCAGAAATCGGTGTTTTTTTTTTTTTAAATCAGTAGGCAAGTATTACTGATGCAAGTTGTTTGAAAAATATTCCAGATATAGTTGCAGATTGCTGTATTTGACACAAATATTATCTACACATTTCCAATGGTAATCACAATTTGACCACGACTACTGGAAGATACAAAAATATGAGTGGCGTTCGCGGTTAAAGTTCGATAATGATCCTGAACCACTGCGCATGCGCATGAAAGGAAATCCTGAACTTTCAGTAACAGTTCTACGTTCGCGGATCATATCGAATCAAATCAGTTCAGATATGATTCTGGATTTGTCCTAATGGTTTTCAGATTTTAGGTCGGACTAAAAGTTCGGGACTATTGCGCATGCGCATTTACACGGCGTTTATAAAATATGAAACTCACCATGTAGACAATAACCTCTGTTGCGATCTCTCCATTTGATAATATTTTTAATGTGTGTTCGAGGTAAACTGAAATGTTGAACTGGAAAATAACTGGACATGCGAATTCGTGCAATTCCGGTTAGTTCAATTCCGTTGGTGAGCCGCAAATGAAATTGATATATAGATAATATCGAAACAAAACATCGAAACAAAATATCGAAAAACCATGAAAGAAGACTCTTTGAAATGTTATATTTAATCAAACAACGATGTTAATCATTGAACAGAGTTAAAAGTATCTCGGAACGAAACATTTAATCCAATAATCACCATCAGTGACGTTGAGATTGAGATTGGGATTTTGATTAGAACTTTTCTTGATCCTCGTAGCTATACGCTCCCAACCCCGGTAATTCTATGCACCTGTTAGTCATATTTCACACACACCCTTTAAAACAGAATGATAGAGACGTGTTTTCGATCCCCGTAGAGAAATTCAGTTTTAAACCTGTAGATCACAATAACGGATTGCACCTGAAAATAATCAAGCTGTATTTTCCGAAAATATAGATTTACATCACACATATGGACAACTGCTGCTGCTTTCTCAGATGATTTAAATTGCGATGAAAAATCCTTTATGACATCGTTGCCTAGAAAGTGCGGAGTCAACCCTCTCGACGCCATTTTTTGTAACCAGTATACTTTGCAGTCCTGCGAAACTATTGGGGAGGAAATGCAAAGATTGATGCGATGAACCTATTAGCTATATTTTTGACACAAATTGGACGATAAATACTATATATTCAGAGATAAATGACAATGATAAGTTTTAATTTCAGCATAAAGTTTGAAATACAATGTTCAGGTGCACATCTGTAGATAAACACCTACAGGTCCACACTTTTTGCATGTCGGCCACACCTGAGGAATGGTAATCAATGAGAAAGATTTCGACTGAGAGATGCAGCTGAAAAAGCCGAACTGGAAAGCCGCTTAATTTTTTATAGCGTGGTAAAAGTGATTCGATGATTGAAGATGACGGTCAAGAATTTATCGATTTTTCCACGTGAGATACCAATAGAGATTCGATATCTTTTTAAGATTCTTTTGACACGCACGACTATAGTCACGACTGACATACTTGGTTATCCTGATCAATAAAACTTTCATTTTCTGTTAGAAATAATGGAGAATATAAGATTTCAAATATATTTTTAGACAGAAGTTATTCTCAAGCTGTTCTGACCAGAAAATTAAGAATGCTATAAAGAGAATTTGAAAATCATCGGACCTAAGAATAAATCACGTGAAACGTTGTGCATGTTGTTTTAGTTAGAGTTCAGCCATCTCACAAAAAAAACAGATGAATATGGGTAAAATACAGTATTTTTACTTCCCGCGCCTACTGGCGAGTTAGTATTGTAATCGCGAAAAATCTCTAAAGCGGAATATTGTTGTTTTTGGATCTTATACGTACATTTCCGTCAGTCTTTCTGTCGGTCTGCCCGTTAATCTTTGGATCGCCTATACCTTGAAAAGTATTTCTCGGATATATTTATATGCCAAGGTCAAAAAAGGTTTTGGAAATCGGTCCAGTGGCGGCAGAGCTAGAGGCAAACATCGCTCAAACTTCGACGTTTCAGAGGCTCCCGATCATTTTTAGAAAATTTTTTGTATATATGTTGAAAATCGAGGTGTGGGGACTAGAAAGTGGGGGAAGATATATCTCACTTTTTTTAGCGGCAGTATATTTCTAACCCCATTCAATTTTTTTGTTATACATGTTTGTAGCTTGCTCAAAGGGACTAACTTGGGCAGAACATAATTCTTTATGAACTGGTGGCAGCATTGCGTCGGAAGAGCAGAGTCAACCTACTTGACGCATTTTTTTAGTTTAAATATGTACTATCGCCAAAAAATAGTTCCACTAAACGCCATTTTTCGTGCATGGTTTTAATAACAGCCCGATGTCAAAGCATACAAAACTCGTCCTCCTCCTCCTCCATCGTTTTTGTGATTTCATGTGATTACTGTAATCACGGGCGTGACATAGTTGGTTCTATGTAGCGTTTTTATCCAACACCTACAGATAAGTACAAGATTTCCCATTTTATTGAGAGCCCTAATTTTTTGTTTTGGTTCAATTACGATTTGAACTTCAGCATTCTTGGACATCTCTCGGAACTCGGCATATAAGCATAATCATTTTTCAGAAAACCTACTGGATTAAAAACGATGGAGATTGGACCATATTTCTGCATCCAAAATACTGATCTCAAGGAACAAATTTCGGTATCAGCCACATTATGATTTTATAACGTCAGACGAAAAATCTCAACTTTTTTGTCATTCACCCATTGGCTCCCACGCAACAAATTGTGTTCGCCATCGTGCTGTCTCAAGCGTACCTGTAGGTGTTTGGATATGTGTCAAAGTCGATTATAATGTTCAATGTAGCTTAAACTTGATCTCATTTACATGGCACTGACGAGTTTCGTGTATTTACATAAGCATATGTATTCGTTGTTAGCGAAGAGCGAAGTGGTAAACTCAACAGAGTAATTACAATACTCGATGAATGAAGGATTTGAAGAACATTTACTCAATTCTTACTTCTTTAGCCAACAGGCAGGGAATTTATGTAGTCAAAAAAAATACCAGTTGTCACGTAACGTCCTTTTTTGGCGTTTCAGATGCTCCTGATCATTGTCAGAAATATGTTTTTATGGGTTGGAAATAATGGGTTGGCTGTTGTAGGGCGGTAGAGAGTTTTATATGCTGCATCTTTGGTATCATTTGTAATCCCGGTAGTATTACCCACCTGTTAGTCACAATATGACATATTTTGTATAATATTCACGTATGTGACTCACTCGCAATAACAGCTTCCCAAGAACACACGATAGGTTTTACCAGCAGAGGGTTCGATCTTAATTCAGCAACGCCGACGCTGCGCCAAGTAGGTCGCCAAAGACGTAGGACAATGTAATGATAACAGGGCGCAAGAATCTTGTCCAGATAATATCCACGACGCATAGCCGATTATTAAAAAAAATAACAATCAATAATTATATTCCTTCTCTAACATTACCAACTGCAAGATTTTCCATGGCCGGTCAATAGTCAAGATAGCAGAATGTTCGAAAGTTGACTAAAGATACTACATATTTGGCCAGATTTGCGTGGGACGTTCAGAGTCAATCTACTTGACACTATTATTTTATATAATTTTGATATAAGGTTGCAGTTATGACGGGGACGGAATGACACTTGAGCTACAGTCAAATATGAAGACAAGTAAACTGACTCGGCACTTCCCATCCATCGATATAAATTCATTTAGGCCCAATTTCACCAACAACAGTCCGTTATTCTCCACCTATAGGGTAACAGACCGTCAGATACAGCGAATTAGCTTCAAGTTCCAATCAACAAATTTTAGCAACCAATAGCTATGAAATGTTGAAAACAAAATACTGTCAAAGTATGAGATGACAACTTGTCATTCAAACATTACCAACTTATTGAATATTAAGAAATTACATATAATTCAGTGAAAATTTTAAGAAATGTTTGATTTTTGAATTAAACTCATGTTTTAATTACTATTGTTGATTTTTTATTCATGTTTATATTATTTTCTTCAATTGATATGTGATACTGGGTGTTTTTTCCTATAAACCTCTTGCAGATAGCCATTAAGCACCTACTTGATGACAGGCTCTACCAAAAGATATTGCTCGTTTCCAAACATTCATTCATTTACTTGCCGTTCATCAGAACCATTATGGCACCTTAGATTGATATTCCCACAAAACCATTCAGGTTTTTTGATATCCACACATCCATAAAGTTGAATATTTTTCGTTGTTCAGGAACTGAACAAAGATCCACACTATATTCACAGCGATTAAGTAATTCCCAAATATATGCCTTAAAGCTACCAACAAACCTATAAAACCTGCAAAAAAAACTACAAATTTGCCATATTTTTCTTTTTTCACTAGTACACATTCTAGATTATATTTATATTAGACATTATTTGAATACAGCTGATTATTGCATTTCAAGGAGTGACACATATGTGGGATCTGTCAACTCTTGGTACCAGTCACAAAACATATATACTCTGAAGGTTTAATTCCATGCTATTCAATGACAACACGGTGACTTGTGTGGTTGTCAGCGGCCATTTTGTGAGGGTGCGACAGGGTTGCCAGATTGTGCATTAATATCCCGTTTCACCCTCCTGGTCCCAGTGGAGTAAGTTCCGCCAACTGTTGAAATATACTCTATTATGCTTTATAAGACTATTCGTGACATTTTTCCAAAAATCATTGCACAACACTTGAAAAAATGCAAATGAAAATTTAAAATAATTTCCATGACGCCGCAAAATAGCTCCGTCGGTACCTTGGGTTATACATCTTGACAGTAGGGATGTTAGATATTATCCTATATTTAGAAGTATCAATACATTTCACGAGTATCGTCATCTTTCGATCCGGACTGTGTCAGAAAGAGTGACTGCCATTTGGCTGCGACATTACCCTGCCAAATCAGACATATCTTTCATCATTTTCAAATAAATTGTACAAAATCTTCAAATTTGTGAAGTTAGCGAGTTTCACTTCATACGTTCTTACCAGACATGCCCAAATCATCAGTTGCTGCCGTGATATTCATCCCGACCACTGCATCCCCACGGCTAGGCGACCTGTATGTTAAATTTGTATTGATAGGGCAGCGCGGGTTATGCTATAAATCATAATATGTCACAGTGTTTGTGCACTGATTGCAACGGTTAGATGATACCAAAAATATTTTCATAAATAGGTCTTTCCCATTCCGGATCGAACAATCTACCAAAGATGCTTATAATCATGATACCTAGTAAATTTTCATGAAAAAAATATAAAACCAGCAAATGTAAAAGATTCATTTCGCACCCTCCACCACGGGACGTGATCGTCGTTAGACTTGGCAACCCTCGAGTGACAGATAGATATCCCCGCCAGTCAAGGACCGCCAGTCAAAAACACAAACAATAAACATTACTAGTTTTGATGATTTTTGTACTTAAAAGACATTATTTGTGAAACATTTTTCATAATTTTTTGTCTCTATGTCCATAGTAATTGCATTATACATCAGGGAGATGTAGGGATTGACACGTCTTACACATATTATCTGTGTTTTAGGATGGAGAGGACGTAATGTCTTTATTGGTTTGAAGAAATTTATTAACACATAAATTAATAAATGATTACTATTATTACGTAAAGGAAGATGAGGAATTGGATGGAATGTATTTTATATTCTATTTTCTTGCAAAATACAAACAAATCCACACTATTCAACAGGTATGTAATGATAACTTTCAGTATATTGAAGTTGGTAAATTCTAGAGTGCCATGCATTAACAAACGTCCAAATCTGCTGCCAAATTTAACAGCTAGAAAATCGACCTATTATTTGCCGCATTCCCATTCGCTGAGGGGGATAACGGATTGTTAAATGTAAACCTATAACATATATCAAAATACATGAAAGTTGTCCTGTTTTTTCTGTACAAAAGCATCACGTTGGAATCAAAAAGTGGTCTTGTTTATAATACAGTCGAATTTTCACGATTTTATTCAATATTTCAATAGAAATCACTAATATTCAGAGACCTTTGACAGCTTCTGTCAAATTGCATTTCGATAAGTATTTTCCCATTGGTCCAAAATATTAATGTTGGTGAAATCGGCCCTTAAGGTTCTAAGTACAAGAAGTGAGCGTTGTTAACGATAAGCGGGATTTGTACATGGTTTCAAGATGTTTGAACTTGAACGTCTATAGAATAAGCCTTGAAGTAATCAGAAAATTGAGAACATCGAAAAATCAAGACTCGATCTTCACCCATAGAAACGAAGTTATTTGATTACGCCCAAAAATTTTCAAATGCTATGAAAATATAGAAAATCAAGTTGGAGAACGTTCTGAAACTTGTATATGTTCGCTCATAACCACGCTTTTTCTGGATCGATAATCTATAATGCTCTTTCGTCCTTGGTATGATAATAGCTTTATGCCAAAGTTTCAGTAGAATCCGAGCAGTACATTTTGACTTCTAGAGGGACCAATGATTTCCGGAAAGGCAACAAATAACAGACAGACCAACAGAAATAAGACATGTACATACATTGTAAACCTCGCATCCAAAAGATCTATCTCGATTTCGCAATTCGCGATTACCTACAAAACTTCCTCGACAACTCGAACGGTAGGAGAAAGGGAAGTAAATTTGTCCAAACCTTGATGTCTTCGGATGTTTCTAAGACAATGGCATATTTTCAAAAGATGAATGTTTTCGCGTTTCTGACGATTTTTGAGCGTATTCAAAGA
Organism: Acanthoscelides obtectus; assembly: GCA_963669975.1. NCBI lineage: Eukaryota > Metazoa > Arthropoda > Insecta > Coleoptera > Chrysomelidae > Acanthoscelides > Acanthoscelides obtectus. The sequence goes on along the minus strand of CAVLJG010000007.1, from coordinate 54,844,780 downwards.
GTCAAAAATTTGATAAAAATTGAAACATCGTTAATCGAGCTTTTTCTAGTTCCTGGTCACTTTAGGACATAGTTAAAATATTAATTATGGATTCGCCTAGTATGTGTAACTGTGTAGCTGAGAAGCTCATGCTGATTTACACCAATGCTTAGGAAGATAATTTTATTGACTCCATATTTTTAAAATTAGGAAATGCGAACAAAGTATCGTTATTTCTTCAGATTATCTGAAGTAAAAAAAACATCCAACTGTTTTCAAAAACATAAAAATCCTTGACATAGATAAAGTGGTCTTCTTCAAGTTCAATTTAATATCGTTCTAGAACTAATCGAACCCGCCGAAGTTTATGACAATAACAAATAAAACAAAGATATACACATGCTATTGATGTAACCAATTTGCATAAACTAATAATACTCGTCTGCTATTCGACCTTCACGCCCAAATTCTATTAGCGCATTTATTTTTTATGGTGGCATAACAAAAGATCAATATTTACTATATCGGATCACCTTTCGCTCAAAGTACAAGGAGGTTTTGTAAAGTACAAGTAAGACTTGGCACTTTAATAGTTAGCTTCAAAAATGAAATATTTTATATGGAAATGACAGAAAAATCAATGTTCAGAAATGACGCTTACAGCAGTGTAACATATTGGGGTCCGTTACCATTTTACTGTGCTGCAGGGTTTTGTGGGTTTATAAATGTTCAGAAAATGTTCCAAGACGTTTCATTTGTACGTGGCAATAGGTTCCGGTACATACTATGTGCTGTCTCTAGGTACATTTTTGATCCTAGTTCTCGTGCCGCAACATGTTGCGGACTATTTCTAGTTTAGCAAAATTTTGGACTTTGACGGGAGAGTTAATTTGCAAGTGTTAGACATAATCGTACACCATGCCATGTCTTCCTCCCCTCTTGATTTATCAAGTAGGCCTAGACATATACCACAGAATAACATAATTTTTGTTTTTCTTCGGGTTTATATCTCGGGTAATTGGGAGTGATATTTTTCGCATAATGTTTTGTTTTCACCGCATTCATGAGGAAAATAAAAATGATCGTTGGTAATTTGACCGGGAGAAACAAAAGCAACGCTAAAGTTTATTAAAATATACCCGCAATCATTCGGTACTTTCTAACAAGGAGTTTTTGACCATCAGAGACTGCTTAATATAGTTACCCGTAAAAATTGATGCTATGATGTTGCCTAACTACCATTTGAATGGGGCGTTTGATAACCCGCACCCAACTCGCTTGTTACCCAACAGAAGAAGGTTTACGTTTTTCGCGTCTATCTATGTAGATTACATATGCATGTGTACAAGACATATGAGATAAAGTCGCGCACTGGGTATATCAAGATTTTATAAAATCAAAATGACGGATTTTGAGTGAAAATTTCAACTGATTTTTTTATTTCACGGGCTTCAGATTAAACGGCTTGATAGATCTGGACAATTCAAGATTTTTGTTTTGTTTGTTTGTCAATAGATCCTGTGGTTCTTGAGAACCATTCAGATTATCCATTTTTGATTTATTTAAGCCTTTGGTACAGCATCTATAAAAACCTAGTTTCAAAAAAATAGTAATGGGAGAGTGAGAGAGTAACTAAATATAGAGTAGCTCTTAGATATTGCTAGGTCACCGGTTCATCTTTGTTTCCATAAATTATACTTGCATACAACTTTGGGCCCATAGACACTTTTGCTATATAATATGTCAAATCATAGAATCTAAGTAATGATTCGAGAGTACATATAGACAATTATACAATTTTTGAAGTATGATGCGTTTCTTTGCCAGACACTCGTATTCGCCAATTTCTCCGACTTAACTTCCCTAAAAGTGTCAATATCCACTGCACATTATGGATGTACCTGTAAACACCTGCAGCAACAAACAGTTCATTAACCTCCTTATGTATTTACCTCTTTAGCAGCTTCTATGTGAGTGTTTTCTCTTTTGTATAGATTGTAATTATCATTGTTATGGTCGGTGTGACACTGAACCCTAAGGTGCTGCTGGAAGAAAGTTTTCTTATTTGTACTTCGCTGCCGTGCCTCTGCCAACTCGTAAAAAATAGCAATGGGCATTCTAGATACCTTGTTAAGGTAACAGACGTATATGGAAATATGAATTATCGAGAGAAATTGTAAGCACTTCTAGCTGGGCCGACAATGTAAAGGTCTGTCCACGTTTTTAAAAAGATTTATTAATCTAAGGTCAATATGTAGCGTATTCAAATGAGTTCGAGTACGCAAAATCATTCACAAAATATTGATCATAGAAGAAAAAATCTGGATGCAACCTCGAAAGCTCTTTATTTCTAAATGGAAGCAGTTTTCATCGACAATTGTTTGTAACACACACCGGGACTGCTTCCTTTTGCACTAAACGATCTGAAACTAATAATTTCATAGAAGCAGAGCTTGTAGTGGTGTAGAGAATGAGGAAGAAATGACTTGACATTGAAAAAGGTGTAAGTAACCAATAAGTTTCATGAAGTCCATTATACATAGATATGTTTAATAACATCCTGGGTTAGATCTTTAGTCAGTTGTGTGACAAGACATAATATAAATGAATGATTAAACAAACATCTTTATCTCCTACTAAGGCGAGAAATAGCCATCCAAAACAGAAAAGCATGAATCTATTCAATACGAACGCGAACAAAATTGCAAGAGGAAACGTAAGAAATATTACCTTGGGATTATTGAAAATACTTGAAGCCTTATATGTCGCCTACGTAAATAAAGGTGTACAAAAAAATATAAAATAGTGACAATTTAATTATCCATAACTGTCTTATCCAGCTTATATGAGTACACAATAGTATAACGGAAAACATTTGCAGATATTAAATTCAGTTCTTTATTGACTAAAGGACACAACGCTCCTACGACATATCAGTATACCAAAGGTACCACAGTTTCCCGCCTTCCGATCCATGAGAGTATCTGGCAGATTCTCAGCTACGTTGAGTCTTCTTCACCTCAATAATAATAATAATAAATTCAGCTCCTCGGAACCCATTTTGAAAAATGGTGGTTCATAAACATCTGTTATATTATTTGTTCCATTCTCTAATAAACCTACCGACACTGCAGGTATTAAAAAAACTTTTAGCATATCCATGAAGGCATTCAAAATGCTCCTAGGCTAAAAGAAACTTTTATAAATGTTTGTGTCAATAATAATCAAATCAACGGAAACCAACATTAATAGCAAAATTAAAATAATACAAATGTATGTTTTACGTTGCATAAGATTAATACTAATTAATAATGAAGTTAATTATTTCTAACACGAGCCCAATTAAATAATGAGAAATATTCACACATAAATTAGGAAAAAATAACACGAGTAGGCTGAACATTACAACTACGATTTATAAGGCTTTCTGGATACCTCATTTGTTTTGAGGACCCTGACCTAAAAATGTTTGACTCATGCATTTGAATCTTAAAAACTCGTTCATTTTGCTAAATGAGAAACTTATTTCCTTTTCTGCAGAAATCAAATTACAAGAAATGGTTAAAAATCTGATCGTAATGAATTTGATGGTCAAATGTAAAAAGAGGTGTAATGCTGAATGCGGTTGCAAAAAAGTGGGGATGATGAATAGCCAACAGAAGGTGATTCTTACGGCATCAATGAGGAGACGTCTGACTGCATCGCTGTTACAAAAATTTACTGGTATCCAGCAGAAAAAACACTCGAAGTTCCATTTGATAATTATCAATCAGACGAACAGTATCACCAATTATCATCAATTTTGAATAGCTGCAACTCGGAAATCGTGATCATTTGACAAAAGCTACTGTTCGTTGAACACTAAACTTTTAGCCCAAAGTTATTTCTCAAACATATACCATGAACAGAAAAGTACTATTTGGACCTCCACTGTCTGAGAATTTGTGTTTTACACATTAAGTGTCGTAACCCTAGCTACTGAATTGGCAGCTTTTGAAAGAATTATTAGGAACACGTATTTTTACACCATTCTACTTTCACATGAGACTGTGATATTTTTGTCTAGTGACAGTTTTATTTACATCGGATAATCATAACTATTCACACATCCGAAAATTTCTTATATTTTATAAAATATTATCGGTATTGACATATGGCTCGCTTGCTTTATCAACCAGAAATGACACCGACAAAACGACAAACATCTAATTCTAGGCTTGTTGTAGAATGTAGATAGTGAAGTATTCAATATCTGCGATTTGTCAAGTATTCTTTTTGTCATAAACAATAAGCTTTTGGGTTCACGAACTCGTGTATGGAAAGTAAAAATTGAAAATGACCACTGGCCTTCTAATTGAAATAAAGACATCAATTTCAAAGGTCACTGTTTCACAATAATCACGAGTATTTCGTGCCCGTCTAGATGTAACATGGTATATAAGTCCTCGATTGCCGCCTGCTAATGGTTAATTGCCGAAAAGTCGGTGGCTTTTAGTTTAATGAGAGAACAATAGCCTCAGCTGAAGAAATTTCATGCAGCCTAGGCATAAAAAAACAATGCGATGACAAGCTTACATTCAAGATCACTTCAGTATTAAGAAGGTGATACCAGTAGTTTAGGAAAGTTTTTGCACTTAGCCTATTATGTACTCTATGGGCCAGAAGGGCCCCGGCTTGATGGGGGGCCCCAATTGCTCAAAAATCAATATCTGAGTGCTTGATGCCCCTTTAGCCGAAAGCCCTGAGTTTGCTGTGGGCCCAGGGACCCCATACATAGTGTAAGACGGCCCTTGCATTTCAAATTTCATACATTCAGTTTCAGAACGAATCACCACTACTGTGATATGTATTGCTATCGGTGACTGAAATTTTAAATTTTGGATGGATACTCTAGCAGAATACATCAAACTAGGTCAATTTACTGAGTAAACGAGAACCTTAAAACTCATATTTTAAACGCATGGTCTTTTTGAGAGCCAAATTAATGTTTTTGTTCCCAGAAGTGTAAGAATTAATGACTTTTCCAAAAAACGATTATCGAATGCGTAAAATTTTAAAATGACAATGAAATGAGATGTAATTGTATTTCTTTCATAATGAGCGGACGTGAAAGACATCTCAAAATTTATCATATCTAGCTAAGTATCTACTTCAAAATAGTAGCAGTAACGTTCTAATGCTACTTAAGTCTCATATATTTAGTTCTTTAAGTAAGTTTTGTGATCATTTTCTTATATAAAAGGAAATAATTTGAACATCAATACGACGGAAGTCACAGATTTATTGATTTTGGCCAGTATAAAGTAAATTGTAAGTTGCAACAACTTAAATCAATGTTCCCAAGTGCACTTTTCCTTTTATCTTCAAAATAAACACAACCTAGATGTGACCTAATGAAGGTCACAACCAAAGACACTTAAATAACCGCGACCTGTATTTTCCCTTGAGAAACAATCTGAACTATGGCGTCCTCTGAATTCTGGAACTCTTGAATAAACACCTGAAAATTGATCATGCAGAATTATGGTCAGTGGCAACATTTCAATCAAATACTTCTCTCAGTAAACCGATTCTCCGAGTTGTTGGTTTGAGAACTACAATCAACACATTCAACGTTTTTGTAAATAGGTCAAACTATATTCTCCTATTTCACAGAAACTAATTATATGATTGCTTTGGCCCCATGAAAACTTTCGGTCAGGAGGCTGAGAAATTCATCATACTGAATTTTTAAACAAGTCGATTAGGACTCATTTTCCATAATTTGTGTGCGGAGTCCTTTGCAAATATGGAGATGTTCTTCTAACTCCGAAATAAAGTTCTAACGCCGTTAAGGTTTAAGCATTTCTATAAGCATATTTCTATCTTCTATAAACATATGAAACAATATGAGAACATATAATAATATCTGTACCCCAGAGCCAGGCTAGGTTAAGTCCATTTATGTCATAAATGACCTTAATATGTTAGGCTTATGATAATAATGTTAATTTTCATTTGCTGCATGCAGCATCCATCTATCTTTATTAATAAGGAAGTTACGACTTTCTAGCTCATGCCAAGCCGCGTACAATACAACGCAAGAAACATATTTCAAAAACAATTGTCTCATAACTACTTATTTGGACTTAACCTAGTCTGGCTCTGAGGTACAGATATGTATTTCTATTTGATGACCAAACGCTAGTAATACGTTAAACAGTGTAATTTATCCAAGCAGTGTGTGGACAGCTTTAAATATAAACTGTTCAACGAGCAATATTGCAAAGGCCAAGCGGTTTTCAAAGTTTAAATACCGTATAGCATAGGTTTGACCTTTCATATATGCTTGTGCGCTCGCCATTCATTAGAACCATAGAACCGCTATCGTTAAGGAAGTAGAAACGCGAAAAATCTCGTTATGCTAATAATGCTTCCACTTTGCTCAGCTGGATACTGCATCACCAATGCTGGTGCCTACTTGTTGAGTTTTTAGGCAATGCCAATTATCAAGAGTTGAATTACTATGAGTCACTGGAGCTTTGCAATTGGCTATTATTCACTTTTTAAAATTTACTGCTACTTTTCCTGATACCAGAGTTATGAAGCAATTAAAGACCGATATTTAGTTTGTTAAGTCATGAAATAAAGCTTCGAAGTCTGAATGGAAGAATGAATATTTCAAAAAACGAACGCATAAATTAGATACAGCGACCAAAAAAATTTATTTTATACTAAACAAACGTCACCAAGAAATGCAAAATTCTCCTGACTACGATTAGGAACCTTCCGCGTACAGATATTTTACAATCAGGGTGGCCAGCGCCAACCAAGGAGAATTCAAAACTAAATTAGTATGTTGAAATTGCTGGCTTCAGTTGCTCCATATACGAATGTATTATAGCTATTTCGCTACACTATTAAAATTTTGTCCCATTATTCTTGTAGGTAATTCTTAAAGTTGCCAATTTTATACATTTTTCATACATATGTAATTGAATGCGAGCCGAAAACATGTGGTTTCTGAGTTATCATGGTTATTTTCCAATATTCTGTCAGGCATCGGTAGAAAAGTCTACAAAAAATGATTATTTTTAGGCACTCAACTAATACTCTGCTTGAAGTATGATTAAAAATCGTTTTAGCAATAAATTTAATCTCGATATATAATATCGCACATATAAAGTATCTTGGTATCAAAACTTTCGAAAATCGACCAGAATTATTTAAAAAAAATGTATGACTGCTGCGGTAGAAATTACAAAAATAATTAGAAAGTCTATCCAAACAGAAAAAATTGAAGAAATTCAACAACTTATTTTTGATCCCAAATTGATGGGATTTATTGCAAATGGCCTCACTTTACACCAAATAGGTCGAATTTCCATTTACACTGTATATTGTGCCTTGGTACTGATCAGTTTATTATTTCAAGAAGTATGTGCTCATCCGCTTGGAAAATATTCTGATTCGGTTTCTTGCATGATATGCAAAAAGAATCCTTTTTAACGAATCTGCATGTCCAAATCTTGAAATTCAAAGAACACTTTTAGGTTGTTTGACACATTCTGAATAAAAAGTGGTTTATAAACTTTTGTCTAAAGTTGATAGTTTTCGAGTATAAGCGATTTAGAATTCGAAATATGCTATATTCGGCCTCGAAAAACAATATGAAATGACGAAGATTATTGGGTAGGGAATATGTTAATATACTAATACCAAAAAAAAAAATAATTTTTTTTAAGTTTTTGGGATTTTTCTCCAGCGCCACTGGATCGATTTTCAAAAGCTTTTTCGTACTTGACGTACCTAGTAGTAACCTTGGTTATAAATTTCTTCCACATCCGACCACTACTTTCCAAGCTATAGATGAGTCAAGGATATACGGACAGACCGACAGACATAAAGACAGACAGACGGAGATGAACGACATTGTTTTCCGTAGAGTCATGTACAATCCAAAAAATATATTTCATTTTCGTGATTTTTCACGATAACAATACTTAACAATAAAAGCACCGCTTAAAAATACTCCGTAAATTTTCTTGGGATTTTATTAACGTTTGAAGAATATCCAAAAGCTTTGGCAACATTTATATTTTAATATTTTTCAGGGTCGAAAATTGTATACTTTGCACTTGCACAAATATTAAATCGCTTATATTTCGAAAACTATCAATTCATAAGAACTTTTTTTGTTCAGAATGACCCAAGAAACTGTGTTCGGAGCAAAACACGATAGTTGGAATTGTTTAGAACATTGTTTAAACAAAGGGGTCCTTTTTGCATAAGATTATGTAAAAAACTATCAGAATATTTTTCCAAGTGGATGCGAGGATACTTCTTGGGCTATAAGCACAGCCTATAATTTCAATAACTATAGGTCAGAATACTAGCGATGCATCAATTACTACTCAGTTCGTTTGATACTTTAGTTATCCCAACTATAGAAATATTTTAGTCTATAATTACCAGATATTTCACTTATTACCCCATAAATACCAGAGCCAACGATAACTTCAGAGCCAAATGGTCTCTTCAATCCCGGCACTAGCAATCCACTCAATTTAATATCTGACGTGTATATCAGTTGGAATGAGATAATGCCCGGTAACCGATAGCCGTTTCTGTATCTGCAATGACCATTCCGGATGGTAAAAGCCAGTCGTTCCGTCACCAAATAAGGCTAACTGCCTGTTTAGATCTTTGCTTCTGCTGCTCTGAAGTGGTCGGCGATAGAGAAAGCCTTTTAAGAACTGGAAGAAATTTCATAGACCAGGAATTCATCTTCACTCATTCATTTTAGAACGTTCAAGAGTAAAACAACAATCGGTTTTTGGTAGATCGTTTCACATTATTTATATCATAGCAACGGATAAGTGAAGTACTGGCTAGATCTAGATATAGGGTGACCTTGAAGACGGAACATCCCTTTACAGAGCGTCCAATAACCAATTTAGTCACCAAAGTCTTAAGATAATCGAGATATGAAGTTCCGAAGAAATCTGAGTGAGCCAGCCCGGCCCTGCGTCGAATGTGGGAAGGTGCGATAGTGTGTAGGTTAACCTATTCACAAATCGAATTTGAAAACACCGAAATTGACACATTCCTTTAGCAATGCTATCGATATGATGTCAGTTTGAGGTGTCTTCACGTAAGTTTGTTTATATAGTGCCAAGGCCGTCGAGATGGACACAAAAGAAGGCCTAAATAGCCTTGGATGATGCTTTAGGAAGATATTAACAGTCTTGAATTTTTGAATCGATAGGCGACAACTTCAAACAGTATTTATGACAAACAGAACAAGTCGGCACTAAAAATTTCTTATCAAATAAGTAGTGAGTTATTTTCTTCAAGTTCTTTTTGCTTTGCTATTTCAAACTTAGTAGTTTCTGAAAAGAAAAGTCCCAGCATCCTGGACACTCTGTATATAAAGCACGACAGTAGATGTTTGGCGAATTCCACTGATACATAACTATATCTCCAGAAATAAGAGTAGTACTCCAAGCCATGTAGGTTTTGTATACATAGAGTAAATCATGCTTTCGGTAATACTAACTTCCACTGACTTTTTTTGATAGCAGAAAGCTTTTATATATCGACAGTGTTGCATGTCGGCCTTTCCTGCCCGACGTGTGAGAAACAGCCACAATCTTGAACGAAGAGCCTTCTATTAAATATGGATGCACGCTTGGGTTTCTATGATTTATTATTATTTTGTCTCAGAGACAACTGCACTTGGTATAGCGTTCATCAGCTCATTCGTAGAAATAGGTTCTTCACGTGAGAATGAACTAATGGTGAATTAGAGGCATTACGGCCACCATAAGCAGCCAGTGCATAGGCCGCTGCTTAAGCGGGCCCTTATGCACCTCTATATTCCTTAGATCACAAGCCTCGCCCTTTTAGAGAAGTTGAGAATCGCCTTCAGTTCAAGCTCCTTGACTTCCTGAAGGTCCAAAGTAATGAACCCCAGTATAGTCTGCCTACAGTAGCTCATAGCTTCTCAGCCACCCCCATCACGTGCAGGTGGCGCCTTAAGGTCCCTCCAGATTTCTGCTTATCTGCTATCCAGAGATAAGCAGAAACGTCCAAGCTTAGCACTTGGCCCTTCAATGAGTTCCCGTACCTGGCGGAGATGTTTGGAGATACTTCTCCATTTCTGAGAGTGTTGTCTTGCAACCCACGTCTCCATTTTCCTCCTAGCCCTATGCACGGTCACTCCTAGACCTGGTTCAGGACCAACGAGCTTGCTGGCTGATCCTGTCTCCGCCAGAACGTCCGCCGTCTCATTGCCCCTTATCCTAGCGTGCCCCGGTATCCACATTAACGATACCGGATGCCTCGCTGCGAGGCAATCCAGAGCCTCCCTGCATTGCAATACAAGACTCGAAGTAATCTTACAGACACTTAGTGTTTTCATTGCAGCCTGGCTAAGATTGTTATTCTTCTCCTAGGCCCACCCTCCTCCAGAATGCGAGATACACGAGCCAGAATCGCAAAGATTTCCGTCTGGAAAATAGTGGTGTATCCACCTAGAGGCAGTTCTAGGCCCAGAGACCCCACACCTGAGCCATCTTCGGTGACCGAGCCGTCCGTGTACCAGACCTGCCGGCTCACTCCGGAGAGTCTCCGGCTTCCGGCGTCCCACTCCTCCCTCGTTGGATACTCCACATAAGAAGTACTCTCATCATCAACTACAGGTCGGATTTACCGTGCAAGCGGCAGCGGTGGTCGCAGTAGTAGACTTTTCGGTCTCCTGATCAGTCGCCGTGCGCTGTGCGGGTTCGAATCCCGTCCCAGAACAAATTTTTCTCTTGACTATGGATGTTGTGATTGTCCGTAGGTGGTAGATGGTCTCTGACTGTCGAACGCGGAGGTACCACCCGGCGGATCTCGTAGGCGGAGCCAGAATGTGTGCATGTTGCATGCACACGTGTTCCCTCGCCGAGTCCGTGTGGCGTTCCCCCTTTCCCCTTTATCCCCCTATAGCCCCACGGTACCCAATGGGTGTTTAGGCCTTAGGCATTCGTGGTCGTTCGAGTATAAAAAAAAGTACAGAGTTAAAACAACTGGAGTCATAACCGATCTCAATCTCAATTCTGATTTGTGAAACTGAGAGGGAAAGCTATTGAGCGTAACGTACTCGTATATCTCCCTTTTCTATATGTTATAGAGACTATACGATACCTATAAAGTCAAAAATGTACATTGTTTTTCAATTTTCGTCTTCTAGAAAAGAACTTACATGATCAAAATGATTGATTACAAAATGCCCATCATCACAGCCATGCTGCCAAGTAGGATCGTCGTAATTCTCTTAGACCTTTTAAAAAAATTGTTTACCTCAAAAAAATATATTCACCTTCTAATAAAATATAACCTCTCCATATCCCTTGTAATTATTGTTTATGTACCAAAGCAGCCTCGTAGACAGAAACCTAAATACCACTGCGGTGCTGCTATGAGATATTTTGTTAATGCAATTTTTGAACTGCCAAAGGTTCGTGGAACTTGGAAAAGCCTCCTTGGTAGATTGTTCCACAATCTCGATAACCTAGGGACAAAGGAGCGGTCATACCGACCAGTTCAGGATGCACGAAGTTCGACATGGTGAGGATGGGAGACCGAAGTCAGGCCGGTCTGTCTGGCAAGCATATCGCGCGACGGCATCATGGAAGCGAGCCCGTTGGGGTCGCGGTAAAACAGCGCTACTTTGCCGACACCCCGTAGGTGAGAAAGAGTCCCAAGAATGTCCGTTATGGACCAGTCGAAATGAACGGCTCTTGTCACTCGGAATTCCTGCATGTAGAGTGCTATCGTTAGCATAGCTGTAAATAGAATTGATCGTGCAGGAAAGGAGGTCGTTGATATGTAAAAGGAACAATGTGGGAGCCATGACCGATCCTCGGGGAACACCCAGGTTGACATGCTTTGATGAATAGAAGAACCCGTCATTTACGACGGATATCTTGCAACGGGAGAGGAAGTCTGCAAAGCTGCTCTGGATTCTGGTATTCTCAAAATTTCTCACTGAAGCAAACTCTTCTGGTTTGGTTTTTGCCAACAATACCGCATACGTAAAAGTACGCCGCAAAGGTAAAGGTAACCTTATTTAACACATGAGTCGTTAACCTCTTATCACTTAATTGTCATATAATGTTAATTCTTACGTATTTCTATGTCACTGGTCTATTAGAGGAAGGTGACCTTAGACGTCATGTCGCTGTACTCTCCTTATTCGTTAACTTCATTTCAATTTATCGTTCGTGAACCTATCGAGCAACAACGCAGAACTTTCTTACGTACAAATGCTGTTGCCGCAAATTCGACCTCTACCAGTTTGGGAGTGTTGCGTTAATTTATCTCACGGAACTGGGTAGCAGGTATTGTACACCCATTGACGTCTATCTTTTGTTTCCGGTCAAATAAGCGAACATTGTTTCTGGTATAATGGCGAATGATCCTATTCAGGAAGCGTATGGTACACGTTTATGTGGTCTATAGATTCAGCATTAATATGCATATTTGCTTTCAGTAGTTCAGTCCTCGGGTGTCTTGTTTTCTGGAAAGAGCAAATACAACAACAGAATATCTATAATTGATATGTTAATATTTCCTCTTCTCCTCTCCAAATGCCATCGATACCATGATTTCGCCAAATTAGGGAGAAAGCTGGAAGTAATTTACAGACACAAGACTGATAGGAGGGTCGTACAAAACCAACAAAACTTTTGGTCTCAACATGATTCTTCACGCAGTATTGAAAATGTGTGCACAGGAGTTAGCACCCGTTCTTTCACGTCTCTTTAAAGATGTCTTACAATTTTGGCATTTTCCCAGGAGATTGGAAGTTGCTGACATTCAACCCCTTACGCAGTGGTTTAGATAACCGGAAATCTGGAAAAAAATATAATTTCTACGACATTTATAAGATTTTCAATACAATAAGGTTTTTGGATCGCTGATTATCTGGAGATCTTTAGCTTGAAAAGTCTGCAATGGTAAAGGTAGTGTAAGCAAAGCTATGTAACCAATTTATTGTTTAAGGTATTAACTTAAAAATACATAGGTAATAATTTTCATTAATTTTCGATACTTTGTTTTTGCAATTTTTTACAGGTTTTCGCAATGTGCGACGCAAAAAAGGGACTAAAATAGATCTAATCAACTACGAGTATATGCATATAGTTTTGCCGTCGGTGGCTGTAAGGTGATGGAGATGAGCATAAATATTAACCTCTAGGAATATCATGAATATTTGATAATAACGATAGGCAGTATAGTTTCTGGCACGACATACTCTTTAGCTTAGACCTGATTGTGGCGGAAGCTCATTCACTTATTTGGTGATGCTCACGTCATTGCTTTTAGTATTACATAGGACCAGAAGTCGGTTTGTGGAGTAAGCTCATCGAGTCGTTTGTAGAGGGAACCTTCTCAAACCCCTCATTTATACCAGGGTAACCAAGTCACTGTCAAGTAGTTGAAAACATTACAGTATCATTAATCATCCATTCTTTAACACTGCTCTCAATCGCCACCCTATTATCCGATAACAATTAATCTCCGACTGATCCATATCTCGAATCTATTTTAAAACCCCATCATCTTTCAACGTGACCTCATAAATCTTATGCACGTAATCACCTAAGGGCCTCACCGGTGGCAATAGTACAGCCCTGATTGCGGATATTCGCTAACCAAAATCGGATTTCCCCCATTAGGATATAGCTCAACACCTTGGCACATTTCCGCCTATCGCGTCATATCGATCTCCATCTCGTCGACAAATGAATAACAAATCACGTCGGCTGTCTGTAGTGCTGGGTTTTGCCCTTGTAATATAACACGGGACACTTACCCGGGATTCGTCGTGACAGGGAGTAGGGCAGAATAATGACACATACGGGTTCGTTTATGTATCAAGATATGATGCAATGCACAAACAACTTGAGTAAGTTAGGTCGGAATTCCGGATATTTGGTGCCAAACCAACACGATAAGCACAGGACGTGGCATTTGGAGCCTGTGCAGACCTGTTTTTTTTTTCGGGCGCCGTGGATACGCGTTTAACGTTATTGGAACCAGTATGCTTATGTTTAGTAGGGCAGCTAACGCGCAATTGTGAAACGCGTCGACTGTGCCTGAACAAAATGGCGCCAAGTAAATTGATTTTGGACTTCCAATGCAAAAAACTCACCAAAGCAATTGCATATGGAAAATAGAGTAAGCTTGCTTGATATAGACTAAGTTGCAGTATTGTTTCTTACTTTTGTTTATATAACGTGAACCAAAAGTGAAGGAGAAATGAAGAAAATATAACTAATGTAGCCTCCGTTTATACTATTTTAGGGCGCAAAAGCTACGCTAATTTTAGTTATGATACTATAATGCAAAAGCAATGTCTCAAGTCTCAAATATTCTTAGAGCTTCCACTGGAATTTCCGCCGACTCTCGCCCATCACCAGTATTTGGAAAGAACGAAGCCTGCGCGGTGGTATGCTAGTACCGGTACCTTTTCGTCAAGGCGAGTCAGTTTACTGGTGTCATCGGTCGGTCGCGAGCGGTGAATATAATTTGTTTAGATTTAGCATAATGTATCACCACTATATCTATCAGATGACTAGTGCTCGAGGGATTAGAAGCAGCAATAGAAAGTATTTCATTCTTACCAAAATCCCTACCCTCTACAATTCCCAATGTTAACCCCTAAGAAACTCCTGAAAATGAACAAAAGCTTACTGAATCGCATTAATCTACATTTTGGATTGCAATGTTAAAACATGGTTTCTGTCTCATCCTATATAAAATAATACACTAATATCATTCACTTTTTTGTCAGTATCCATAAATAAATAACTAGAAAACATGGTAGTTTGCCATTGTACCAGCATGGCTATGTTCCGAGAAATCGATATAAAAATTATAATTGAGAAGTTAGTTAAGCAGCCATTAATGGAACCAGTTAGTTATTATGTATTATGCATAATAATTCATAAATCATTTTTCTTAACAATTGCACATAATCGTTGAAATCGTGATATTCAAAATGAGTGATGATCAAATCGGATTATACATTTCCTCTGCTTACTAGTGAATGAAATTGAATAAATTTCATTTGTTTCCACATTCCCAGACTTACTGATAACATAGTTGCATAGCTAATTTAAAACAAACCTGCACATCCTCACAAGAACAGTCATATTTGTGAAACTATTGAAGACTGGGTAAGAATATGTAATAATGTATAGCAGATATGTTAAAAAATCTAATTTCACGATTGAATAGATTACCTAAACTTGTATCCCCGACCGATACCTTATTGAAGAATACAGGGTGTTTCAAAAAAACTTGGGTCCCAAAACGCCCCTTGCCAAGATACAGTGTTGAAATAATAATTTTTAGATCGAAAAAAGTTATATCTTCGGAGTGGATTTTAATATTGACTTAGAACTTTGTACATGCAGTACTGATATCAGGTAATACATACAAAAATGTTCGTGCCTGAGGCTATACCAGTGGTGTATAAATTGAAAGATGTTGACTCCCACAGAAGAAAAAATAAAATTGTTTTCTACGCCATTGACTTCTCTGCAACATCTATTGCAGTGTGTGTGTGAATGTATTAATTAATCTTTCCCTTAAGATGCTAACATTTTTAGCGAAACACGTGTCGGGTGTTCAATAAACCGGTTTGTCGAGTGGATAAACTCTGTTTTAGTAACATCTATTGCATTTTTAAAAAAGGTATTTAAGCTTACATGAATCGCCTCCCTTAAAAAGTTTTTGTCAGACTAATGCTTTTGGAGAAAAAACTAGGTTTGAATATTTAAGGTCAAATCGGTATAACGAACTTCAGCCCGGTCTACTTACGAAATTTCGCTGAAGTATTGGAAGAGTAACTCGCCATAGCGTTATTGTTTTGTCCTTATTTGGCCTCACCAGTGCAGCGACGTAAAGCACCCATTATCTTGGTAACGACAAATTTTAGGTCATATTTCCTCCTACACTAGGAGCTTTTTTGAGATTTTTTTATGTACTTTTTGACCTAGAAATATTGCCACGGTTTTCTCAAAAACCGTGTATAACCGGCGGGTAGGTTACTATGGAAGTTCCACAAAGCTGTAGCTTGAGGCTATTAATGATGATTATAAAGTTGAAGAGTGATTATCTTTCCAATTCATCAATATATTCTGCACAAACGCAAAATGAGGCAATTGAGGCTTATTATGCGCCTAAAACTTGTGTAACTGGTTCAATTTACCCAAGTTTTCTACTTACAAGGCATCAATACCTGTAGGATCTCTAAGAACTCATAAATTTCTATGATTTATTAATTTCTCCACTGATGTGCAAAATGTAAAATTCTTCGAAAGTAGATTTTTAATCCCGTGAATCACGTTCGCACTCTTTTTGGTAGACTAGTCACACAATAAGCTGCGCAAGGTCTTTGCTGCTATATTTTATTAAATAACAGCAGAAGTTACCTCGTATTTCATCAAAATTATGCGTGCGTGGAAGTTAAAAAGCCATAAACGTATGTTAAAACTTTCAGAAAAATGTATACATATTTATGGCGGCAGGCTGTTTTGTGCAAATTAAACATAAATTTATTTCATTCGTATGCCTACACCCAAAAGAGTGTTACCATGTTAAGTATGTGCAAACATCTTAGAAACAGTGTAAGATTACAACATATTACTTTAGTTACATAATCGTATAATTTTATTAGCTAGATGTTAGAACATGGCAATTCTTCTGTGGATCTGGAATAGAAGTAGGCAGACAGCTTAAAGTTTGTGTTATTCCCTTTCAATTTCCATCTAGACAGATGAAATATTGTAAGAATTATCGACTTTGAGATAATACGTATTACTTTCTACGCCCACAATATAGCAATATGCTCATTTTACTGGCAAACTGGTATATAGGTATGAACGTTCAGGGGGGCGTATATGATGAAAATGTGTGTGATAAACTGTATAAATTGAACATTTTGCGGTACATCACTAGCCGAAGACTCAAAGCAGTAGATCTACTGTAAACATTATGTACGCCCGCAGGAATTTTTCTCAGAAAGGAAGGAGAGTGTTACTGTTTCTCAAAAGCATGCTAAATCTGCAAATTTTAATTGTATGAGCCTGATTCACTGACTTGATCCATTTAATTTTCATCTTTACATATTTTTCCTCAGAAGGGCTAACTTGCCGAACATAATATTGAGGAACTGATGACAGCGCCGCGTGGGAAGCACAGAATCAACTTACTTGGCCATTTTTTGGACTATTGCGAGTATTACTTGATCCATTTAATTTTCATTTTTACATAGCCGTAGTTAAATTTTCCTTAGAAGGACTAACTTGCCGAACATAATTTTGAGGAACTAATGACAGCGCTGCGTGAGAAGCACATATCAACATACTTGTCCATTTTTTTTTTTGGACTATTATGAGGATTACTTGATCCATTTAATTTACATCTTTACATATTCGTGGCTAAGTTTTTCCTCAGAAGGGCTAACTTGCCGAACATAATTTTGATGATCTGATGACAGCGTTGCGTGGGAAGTACAGAGTCAACTTACTTGGCCATTTTTTTTTGAACCATTACAAGTATCGCTTGATCCATTTAATTTTCATCTTTACATATTCGTGGCTAAATTTTTCCTCAGAAGGGCTAACTTGCCGAACATAATATTGAGGAACTGATGACAGCGCCGCGTGGGAAGCACAGAATCAACTTACTTGGTCATTTTTTGGACCATTACGAGTATCACTTGTAATGTACCATGTTTTGGTCAATAAAGACGATTATTATCATTATTGTTATCATTATTATTATTATTTAATTTTCATCTTTACATATTCTAGGCTAAATTTTTCCTCAGAAGGGCTAACTTGCCGAACATAATTTTGAGGAACTGATGACAGCACTGCGTGGGGAGCACAGAATCAGCTTAAGCAAAATTAATTTTCTGTTATATGTCTTCAGTAGACCATTTGTTTCTTAAAAACGTTTTATCACAACTTTATAAGTTCTAGTTTAAAACCAATATAATATATTACTTCCTGGGTATATCTTGCAATATTTTACGACACTCAACGAGACAGTGGAGACTTATAAATATTTCCCAGGAAGTAGGAAATATACGAAGGAATAAAAGTTGTTCGTGCCTGCAACTTGAGCAAATAAAAGTGTGGTAAAAGTTATATACTCCAGGCATGGCTCTGTGCCGTTCCGTAAATTTAAAAAGTAATTTCAGGTGGATGAGGCCAAATTTATGTTTTTATATTTAAGAGAGGTGGACAGAGATTAAGCGCTTACTCATAACTTGCAAGATATAATAAGATTAAGACTGGATCCGGCGATATCTACATCTTAAAAATCACCTGATATTTTTCTCTCGATACAAATAAAATATGTTATAGGAAACAACACACCTACATTGTACTTTCTCACGCGAGTCTATCACATAATATCAACAAACTGGGGATTGTTTAAAATATCGCACTGGAAAGGTGTATGTCAAGGTCTTTATACTTTAATATTTTATTTTGCCTATTTACACTCAGTGCAAATATTGCCACTGCCATTATTTGAATGAGGCCCACACAATTTCTTCTACATTTCTTTCAGGTAAAATTAGTGGATTGAACCAAGTTATCTTCTCCATCGTGTGTCATGTATTTATATACATACATATACTACTTTAGTCTTCATCTTCTTAATGATAATTACGTCAAAGTACAAAAATGGTCACATATAGATTATAATACAAGAATCAATTATCGCGAATTGAAGTCATTGAGGTTTTTTACTTTTTGCAAATGACGTCATGAATTATTTCTATTGTCTCCATGATGAAGTCGACTCTTTTACGAACCGCCTGTTCTGTTTGCATATTAAGAATGGAGTTTGGTGACTACCAAATTTGGCTAAAGAATGTATATGATTCATTAAAACATTAAACATGAGTACGTCCGGACGGGTTCGTTGCCTGCATTTTGAGTGTACATTTTATTGTGGAATAATATAGTTTTAAGTGTAGTCAATAAAGAAGATGATTCACATATTTTAACTCCATGGTTATCTGTCTTATAACAATGTATCAGCTGCGAATGCTGTACTGGGCTTTTTAATAGCCGATTTTGCTACGATGTATTTACCTGTTATTTGTATTTCAGTCCAAAGAATGGCGCCAAGTGGGTACACAACGCAACGCAAGTTCAGCGCAATTCAGATCCTTTGAGAAAAAGACAGTTACGGACATGTGCAACAGATTAAGTTAGTCAAACAGGCCCATACAATTAATCCATAGACATTCTCTCCCTTACCGTCCATGTGGCGATGTTGTCCATTTCCACATCTGAGTCGCATTGATGCAGTGAGTTATCTTTCGTTTCAGGTAAGGTCCGTGGTATATGCTTTTTGCGCTTCAGTACGGGTAGATATATAAGCCGGACCAGTTCGCCAGGCGGTGAGCTTAGTTAAGCAGGAGAAAGCGGATCAAAAAACATTTATCAGCCTATCACGATGTGTGAAATATGGCTAATAGGAGCAACAAATTTAGGCAGCAGCGGTGGCCGTCAGGCAGCAGCGGTGGCCGCAGTAGTAGACTCTTCGGTCTCCTGATCAGTCGCCGTGCGCTGTGCGGGTTCGAGTTCCGTCCCAGGAGAAATTTTTCTCTTGGCTATGGATGTTGTGATTGTCCGTAGGTGGTAGATGGTCTCTGACTGTCGAACGCGGAGGTACCACCCGGCGGATCTCGTAGGCGGAGCCAGAATGTGTGCATGTTGCATGCACACGTGTTCCCTCGCCAGAGTCCGTGTGGCGTCCCCCCTTTCCATGTATCCCCCTATAGCCCCACGGTACCCAATGGGTGCTTAGGCCTTAGGCCTTCGTGGTAGTTGGAGTATAAAAAAAAAATAGAATTACCGAGTTTGAGAGCGTATAAATACATTAAGATAAAAAAAATTGATATTCTTTTCCCCACTGCCTACAGCCCCCAACCCCTGAAGTTTCAAACCCTACAAAAATGTTTCTGAAAATAATCAGCACCCTCTAAAACTTCACAATCGAAGTTTGCGCGATTTTTATTGTTTCGTTTTTGGCCATTTTCTCAAACGCCACTGATCCAATTTTCAAAAAATATAAGCTGTTTCATCCTTGGCATACTAGTAACCTTGTGTGAAAATTTCAGTAAAATCAGGCCGGTACTTCCCAAGTTATAGCGGGGTCAAGGATGTGCATGTCACAATATATCAAGAAAACATAATACATCATTTTCGATTTTTTAACGCACTCAAATTAGGCTGGGAAGTAAAACAGTAATCAACATACATGTGGACATTCTTTTAATATACCTACTGTACCTATAGTGCACATAATTTTCTGCATATCACTGTACCACCATCGGGTGCCAGCAAAAAATGTGCGAGATAACATGTGAACAGCAGGCGATTTTTCTTCGACGGGCCGATTGTTTTTAGTCAGTGCTTGTCTGAAGTGTACCAATAGACGTTCCTTTGATCAATTTTTGATTCGGTTTCGTGGTTATTTCTAGAAAATTACTCATAAAATCGGCGTAACATTCGGAGTATAACTAGAAAAATATTTTTTTCAAGTGAAATGACAATCGTGCATATTTTCCCTCAGTGCTTTTGAAGATGGAGCCTCAAAACCGGTGTTTACTGGTAAGTTTCGTAAACAGTTTATGGTAAAGCTATTAAACTAAATGAAAATTTGGCTTGGTTGCTTGTTCTGCTTTGACGCTCAGTATGATCATTGATTAACGTATCCTACCTAATGGGTGGTTATCTGAAATTTGGTTAACTTGGTGTTAGCATGAATTTTCACAATATTAAAAAATATATATCCTATATCTGAAACTACTAAGCGATATTTTATGATCTATTTAGTTTGGTCACCAATTTAGATAAATATCATAATATTCTTTATTTCAATAAATTGACATTTTTTACTCCAAATATCAGGCCCTAGCCATGTAAGATCTCCCAAATTTAGTATTCACGTCACTGTAATCTTATTGTATTAAATAATAATTTGATGAAACTCTATTTAAATTTGTTTACTATTACATTGCTTACATTGTCATTACGATTTAATGTATAAAATAATTTTGTTTGATCACATTATTTCAAGTCAAAAAGTGTAAGCGATAAAAAATATCAGGCCCTAGTCATTTACGAAATTCAACAATACGCGGCATCCAAACATATGACTTATTCATAACTCACTCAATACGGTAGCATCGGTGTGTAGTTGGTTGCAAACACGAGCCAAGCCGCGGCAGCAATTTTGCTATTAGTGTGGTAACCGACTTTGCTGCGGAAACACGTGCTGTGCCAGTCAAACTCTCAGGCCCTAGGTAAGTCGTTTTAAACATATATAATTACTCATTGATCTCGTTACTTATTGAATGTATGAGCTAGGTCTGCTTTGTTATTTTGACCACCTATTGATTTTATAGTGATTTAAAATAATAGCTTTCATTTGATTTTGCTTCGTTTCGTCAGTCCCTAGACCGTCAGGCCCTAGTCGTAATAGTGACTAGGGCCTGATGCCACATCTAGGGACTGATGATCATACTGTGTGATGCATAGTTTTAATCATAATACCAATGTATTTGTTGTAGAATATGGCGCCTATAAAGAAAAAAACATTGTCTAAAGAGGAAATTGCAAAAAAAAGTCTGAACAGGCAAAGAGGCGATTGGAAAAAATTAAAAATGATCCTGTTTTGCTGGCGGAGTACAAAGAAAAGGAACGACTAAAATATCTAAAGAAAAAGGAAAAAGGACAACGGTATTGTGTAAAAGACATGACTCTCCGTGAGCACAGAAAGGCAAGAAAAAATTGGGTAGCCTATTCATCTGATTATAGAAAAAACAAAAGATTCATGACAATACAGATAAATACGTGGACCAAAATACGCCGCCATCATCGGAAGATGAAATTATTCCTGAGGCTCCTTTATTAAATAATGAAAGAGAAGCTGAACCTAGAAGGAGGAGTATAGTTCAACGGAGAAAAAGAAATAGTATGTTGAAGAGGAAGGACTTACTCATTGAAAATTTAAAGAAGAAACTTGCCAGCGAACAACAAAGAAACAGAAGACTGAAACATAGAATGATACAAAAGAAGCAAGCACTGACACCAGAAAGTAAAATTGTAGAAATGGCCAACGACCCTAATCAAAAAGCAGAATTGATAAAAAAAGCGTTATTTGGCGATATTGTTCAAAGGCAAATTTTAGATAAAGAGATTCAGACACCCAAAACAAATACCTGCTTAAAAACGATTTTGTCAAGTCCACTGACACATAAATATAAAATATGGAGACTTGGAAACACAGCCATTACATATAAAAAGATGGGATTTAATCGTACAAAATATGAAGCTATGCGAAAAAAAAGAGAGTTGAAGAAATCATACACAAGTTTTATGAAGATGACAATAATAGTCGTTGTGCGGCAGGAAAAAAAGAGTGCAAAAAAATTAAAAAACAAAAAAGATATTTGCTGGATTCCTTGAAGAACTTGCATCAAAAATTTCACAATACGAGTTTAATGAAAATTGGGTATAATTATTTTTGCAAATTGCGTCCATTTTGGGTTGTTGTGCCTAAGCTTACATACCGTGATACCTGTGCTTGTGTTATTCATGAAAACATCAATTTGAAGTTAGATGCCTTAAAAAATGCAAACGTTCTTGACTTTGCCACATATCAAACTGCACTGGAAACAATTTGCTGTGATCGTTACTCGGAAAAATGCTTAGCGAGAACTTGCCAGGACTGCTCATTGAAGATTTTACCATATAAGGAGTTTGATAATAGTAAGGACATGGCAGTCAAACAATGGAAGCATAGCAAGCATTATAGGTTGGGGACTATTACGTACCAAACCAATACACAGCGGCTTCAAGTTTCAGATATTTTCACAGATTCTGAAGATGATATGCCGTTAGCAAGTATGAGCCACATTGCACAAGTCAAAAACGAGCTACGGCGGTGGCGATTATGTTCTAGTTAAGTTAATAATGAGGGGAAAAGGGGGCAGTTTGCTCAAAATATGATGACGAAGATAGAGAACTGACAGCTACATTTCTTAAAGGTTGCAATAAAGATGGCACAGAATTTAAAATAAATGATAATGATATCGCCGACGTACCTTACGAAGACGTTATAGAAAAACTGCCAGTTCCTAATATAATCGTCAAGAGAAATACAGTCCTTCACAAATTTGAAAAAACCCATTAGTGTTTACGAGAAGTAAAACAAATAGTGAAACAAATAAATAAGAGGTACTACTCGTAGATAGTTTAAGTGCGAAATATTTGTGATCTCATAATATTTAATGAAAATTTGAATGTTGTGTTCAAATTATAATTTGGTAACTCAAAACTTTAGAAAGTTGATTATTTAAAATAATTGTTAATTTTTAAAGGACTATTAGTTTGTAAGTATTAAACTCAAAGTATAATTTGATTGTTGAGAAATATTGATAGATTATTTTTATTATATTATTATATTATTATTTATTATAAGTGTATAATTAAAAAAATAAATCCTGTACTGTGATTATAAATCATAGAATTTGTGAACTTAAGAGATTATTTTGTTGTTACGGTTGATTTTGCAATAAAAAATGTGATTTGACATAATAACCGTGTTTGGTGTCAGTCCCTATCACTTGTCGTCAGTCCCTAGAACACTGATTTTAAAAAATCATAAATTTCTCTGAAAATATCAAGTAAAGTGACTGGCCCTTTTAGATGCAGCAAAGTAGATGTTATACCTACAGCATAAAATATAAGCTGTTCTGATTTTTAACTAAAAACACCACCTTCAAAATTACATCAGAAGTTAACCAAATTTCAGATAACCACCCCTATAGATATACTATATTCCGGCTCCCAAAAGGTATCTATATTTGGATCTATGAGGCAGTAGCAGAACAGAATTCAGAAATCCACTTTGAAAAGGGTTAGACTGTTTGGATGTGCTACTTGACTCATAATAGTGCTAGGATCTTCAACCCTTTTTGGGCCTGTAACCCTAATTTTAATTGGGTATTTTCAAATTATTTGATTTAAATTAATAGGTATTACAGAGCACAACCAAACAATCTAACCCTTATCAAATTATATTTCTGAATTATGTTCTGCTACTGCCTCATAGATCAGTATCTTTCAGATCCTGTTTCGGACGCCGCAATACGGTACATGATTGGCTATCTTCAGGTAAACTCAAATATCGTATTTGTTACTATAAATATTAGCATAGAAACTCAATGCAGATTCAAAATATGGAAATTATTAATGTCGTCAGCAATTTACTAATACCCAACACAAAAACGATACCTAGTGGAAAATGGATTTTAGAGACTAAATATGAAATTCATAAACATAAGCAAAGATGTTTAGTATGTGTGTTAGCTAACTTGGAAAGTTCCGCTTTGATTTTGATGAAATCTTGACACAAGGTGTATGCAAATGAGGAAAAAGCTTTGTAGGTTTTGAAAATCGATCCAGTGGCGACGCGGCAGAGCAACGACCAGAAAAACTGAAAAATAAAAATCGTTCAAACTTCGTTTTTTGTCGTTTTTGAGATTCGTTCATTTTTTTCTAAAGAACAAATATATTCAGATTTTAAAATTTTTTGGCGTTAATACAGACATATTTTACACATAGATTTCCATGTATATGTTACCTGAAACTTATTCGAAATATTTTCGATACCCGCGTCAAGCGCAATGTAAATAGGATATAAACCTGTCGTGACCAACCCGCCGGCGCTGTCGGTTTTTGATCGCAACGTTGTCGGATATTCGGTAGATCAGAGAGGAAATTGTTAGATCACAACGTGGACAAATGAGTGCGGAATGAGGATTCACCATATATCAATTTGATTGATCCATTTAATGCCTTTGTTATACATGGTCGTAGTTAAGTTTATTCTGAAAGGCGCTAAATTGTGCCAAACATAATATATTATTATCTCACGGCGTTCCACGGGATTTTTTCTGAATCCAAATAAGGAGCCAGGGTAGACATATTCCTTCTCAAGTGCTACAGTTTCAGTATACAATGTGGGCAATATTTATAAGTTTTCTATCAACTTTTATATGAAAATAGATCGATCATGTTAGAGTATATCGAATTGATGGGCGATTGAGCTTGACCATGCGTGTATACGTTAGAAATAAAAAATATAATTGTTATCCAACAGTAACCCTGATTGTATGTCCGATAATGTAGCTTAAAATGAAACTGTCAACTTGAATAGAATGTTAAACAATTATGCAAAAAATCGTTAACTCCGTGCAGCGTGCAATCTGCGTTACGCTACTTTCGAAAATTAACAAATTATCAAGAAACCTTGACGGAAAACATCACGTACATGCTTTGTTATTCTTACGAGAGCAGAATATCATTTGCATAAAAAATTGCACTCAGGTCGTAGCCAAAGGCTAAAATTCAATAATGAGTCGTTATGTTTATAGTATTTCCTTCTATACAACTGTATCGGAAAGGTAGCTTTTCAATAATAATAACGAGTTGACGTCACGACGCGAATATTTTGCGTTGTTTTTATTTAGTTGATCTAGAATCTTGATGAATAATTTAACGACATTTATCGCATATAGGACGGCTGACATATGTTAAATGAAAAGTTGATGCTGCGCATCTCGCATTATGTACTAAAAAAATATGCCTGCTTACTCTGAGTGCTTGTTTATAGTTTTTTAACAGTTTTTGACGGTTACGTCACAATGCCATACGAAATGGGTAAACAGCAAGCCAATCCGTAATGCAGCTGCTACTCGCTCTCGCACAAACACATGAGTTGAGGACCGTTGTTTTCACTCACTATCTAAAAATACTTCTTAAACAGACTGTCGACATTGTAGTTCTAGCTTCAGGCACAGTTATATCAAAGACCAACATGGGTAAACACATGTCCATGAAAAGCAAACTGTCATACTGACGGTGACAAGCATTATGTGGAAGACTCATACCTTGACAAACGTCCACGCATAGAAGCCGACAGTATGTTTATGTGTGAGGGAGATGGATGTATGAAAGTAATTGTGACCCGCCAAAAACCGTAAAAGACCTATACGTATTTCATCTCAACCAACTTCCACCATCATAGAGAGTATGAATGGCATCACTACCCATGTCCAGCATAGCGGTCAGAATGTCCCTATAATTCAACCACCCGTCTTCTTCAAAATCATTACTAATCAGAAATCGTTTGGGTAAGAAGCACCAGGCGATAGTGTCTTCGTCATATACACTCCATATGATGTGTAGTACCCACTCATCGTAATATACTGTAGCATTATTCTTTCAAACAGCTTTACACTGACAAGTGATCGGAGCTACTTCGAAGAACTCGCAAAATGATAAGCAACAATAAATGGGATAAAATAAACTGTTTTTACCATCCCAAACATTTTTTTCAATTACTGGTCAAATAAAGCGCGACGAACATTGGTGTGTATTTTTGTTAACGTGACCTTGAGATTCACGTGGATAATGTATATTTCTACAAATGGAATAAATATCGAACTTTATTATCAACAAGATATACTGATACTTTTTAAAATAGGCTTAAGTGAAATTTTACTTTCAATACCTGAATC
Source organism: Acanthoscelides obtectus (assembly GCA_963669975.1). NCBI lineage: Eukaryota > Metazoa > Arthropoda > Insecta > Coleoptera > Chrysomelidae > Acanthoscelides > Acanthoscelides obtectus. The sequence goes on along the minus strand of CAVLJG010000007.1, from coordinate 54,818,148 downwards.
TAATCGAACAAACATACTTTGCCGTTTTCCCATACTCAGGGGATTTGATATACTCGTACGCTAAGCATTTCTTTTACAACAGTCCACAAGCTTTATCTCAAGGTCGCACAAAATTGGTCAGCTTGTAATGGAATTGCAATTTTTAGAAGAGTTTTTGGAGTCGTAATTATGGCTTAATTTAATAGAAATGTTTCCACCTAAACGCCACCTAAACTGAATGCAGAGTTCTTTTGTAAGATGACAGAGTTAAGTTCAAGTCTCGCAATTATGGAAGTTTGCCAAAGCAATCTAAACTTCAGTGTGGAAATTAATTCCGTAAGCTGAAGTTAATAACCCATTTTGCGGTAACAACCCCAACAAAAAAACTGTATCTCGACCAGAATTTTATTTCCCACCGATACGAGCCAGACAGGTACACTGCGATATTTCCACATAGGTGTATCCTGAAGTCTACTGAAGCGCCGTGTGTTAATGATTTTCATACCAAAACTTTTCTTATCATTTTATACAAAAACAATGATTACTTATTATTTGTCTTATTTTAGCGTGTTGAACAATATACACCTATATCATTTCACATTAATCGAAAGACAACCATATATGATAAGTTTTATTGGTTACATTCTTGAACCTTATGGGATTTTTGAAGGTAACCTCGACAGATGGGTTCACTGACGCGATTAAACAGATGGTCTAGGTGAACAAAATAAAATGCTGCTTGTATAATTTATACCTTTTGAGTATTCATGTTTCAAGGATCCATTACAACCAAACAAATCAGCGGAGAATCAGTTATCAAAAACGAGCATTATATAAATATCTTTCAGTTCAATTTACTTATCTCTAACCTAAAGATTCAAAATATGGAAAGTGAATCCTTTCTGGGTATATTTTAATGAAGAGGGAGCATACTGATGGATGAAATCGTGTCTGGGTATATCGAGAAAGGTATTCATATCAATTTAAGACTGATATTTCAAATATCCAGTGAAGCAAAACAAGATATTGTGTCAAGTCTCTGCTATCATATCACCAATACTACTGGTACATACATGCCATGAATGTCACATAACTTTGGGCTGCTGAAATGTATTCAATTCGTTGCCCCCACGGTACCCAATGAGTGTTTAGGCCTTAGGTAGTTGGAATATAAAAAAAGGCTATCGCTATCAAACTGGGATAGCATCATTTTTTGTGGTATACCTCACTAGCAGGTAAGCTGTCACCCGTCAATTGTTGAAGACGAATAACGACATTATAACACTACAGAAACATCTGTGCATATCTATCAAAAATCCATGTTAAAAAATCAATTTGTCCAAAGCATGAACACTGTATTTGTTTTTTAATTCCGGCCTACGCTGTTGGTACTTTTAAACTTTGCATGTGAAAAGCCTCAAATAAGTTGATATTTGAGCACAGTTCAACAGACTCTTTCATTAGTAATTATTTTCTGGATGTATAGGATCTGCTTGCCTTCCGTCTATGACTATGACCAACCGTACACAACGTTGTTTCACTTAGTGTGCGAATAAGTGACACTGCCACCTACATCTAGTTAATGAGTGATGATGAGAATGATGATATACATAACGATTTGCAAGTATCCATACCTGTTGAAGATTCATGTTTCAATCAAATCCATCAACACAAAACAAGGTTCCACAACATACACTATCAGAAACCAACCACAAAAGTTCATTAATTCGAATGTATGTCGCGAAAATTAGTTTCGTTTTTCGATAAAGAAACAGTTATCCGTTCTTTCACGCCTGTTCGTTCGTGTTAAGTCGTTCCAATTGCCCGGTGCGCTTTTCTACTGTTTTTCCATGCCGAGCGCTTTTCAACTGTTTTTTCTCACAGGGTGACTTGTCAACTGTTTTTCCACGCGCTTCGAAGAGGCCGCGCGATTTTCAATTATTTACCAGGCTGTGCGCTTTTCAACTGCTTTTCCACGGGCTTCGAGGCGTCCGTGCGCGATGTGAAAGGTAAAGTCGCGGACTACTGGATGGTTGATATGTGGAAAAAAGAATCGAGAGTGCGCCGCGCGATCGGACTTGATGGGGGACCTCTCTCTCACTCCGGTTCATGCATGGTACCCACTCCGGTGTGTGTACAGGTGAGAATGCAGGTATGGACGGCTTTATTAGGCAGGTGAAATTAGACCTTAATGTTTCTGTAATGACAAAGATTGCTAGATGCCGGTACTCCATAAGCACTGCAATTGTCATGGGTTGCCTTGTGGTTCGATATTTTGATTATCACTAGACTTATTCAAAAAAAATATGAAAGCTTGATTAGTGAGAAATTTCCATGAAATTTCTTGTCAACAAAGAGTAAAAGAGAGAGAGGCCAATAATTATTTATCGGATAGACAGACAGATAGACCATAAATGCTGGTATCTAAATACATATATACAGGGTGACTTTGAAGTTGAGTCATTAATTTTCAGATAATGATTGTAGAAGGAAGATAAACCAAAATATGTGTGTAAAAATAAAAAAAAAATAAAAAAAAAAATTTTACCTTGTTTTATAAAGTATCCTCCCGACAAGTATTTCAGTGCGGACCTGTATTTGATCGTGAGGTCCCCTGTGAGGTGTTAAGTCACCTGATTCACTAGCCCGTTGTACTACATTAACAAAGGCACGAGGGGTTGGTTGCACTCGATTGGGAAACCGATCCGCATAAACATGTGCCATTTTTTATTTCGTTTGAGCCACGCAACAGACGCTATTCACACGCGTTACCGACTGACACTGACTGTATGTATAACTGAACTGAATAAAATAATTGTAAAAACATCGTTCCAAATTCTTTCGCTTTTTTGTTTCCGATGCGATGAACGGATAAGGCGGATTATATCCGTTGTTGCCAAACACGAGCACATGATATTATTATTGAGACAGGGCGGTACTCAAACTTCCAAAGGGCTATAACTTTGTTACTTTAATTTTACCAGAAAAATGGTAAAGGAAAAAACATTTCTTTTGATCAGATCTACTCACTGTTAAAATAAATGACTCAACTTCGAAGTCACCCGGTATATATATATATATATATATATATATATCTCGTTTCTCGCACCGTTTCAGAATTTTTGATCCTCTCCAAGATCTTCAACTGCTTAACACCTAATCAGGATCTTTTTGACTGGTTATCTAGTTTGAAAGGTTCAGATGAGTCAAGCTCAGCAATGAGCTATGCCACTTGATATCATCATTTTTAAATACATACATAGGCTCCTAACGTCTGTCTGTCAACTTCATGCCGCGAGCTAAATCCCATAATGGAATATTTTGTCTAGCTAATAATGTAGGAGGTAGTCTGCAAGAAGGTACCAAGGACTTCTCGGCAACGCAGCCAAATTGTTTGTATGCTGTCATTTAACCTGCGGTCCTCCGGAAGGTTGACCTACGTACACATTTATATAGTTCAATGTGATGATTAGCGATAGAGGCTATCGTACTTGTGAAGTGTGTTCATCCATTGAATGGAGATTCTTGATCACCCTATTATTTTCTTAAACAAACCTAATACCTTTCAGAGAAGCTTTAGATGACTTCCTTTTGCGGTTATAAAATCTTTGTTGTAGTTGATGTTGACAGCTTTACATGCTACCGTTTAGACAGCACATGAGTCTGAGAAAAGATTATTGGTAAAAACTCTATCTGTGACAAAGGATTTGGCACAAGCATGCGTTATAAATTGCCCAGTACCTTATACAATGCGGCTTGAAATAGGACAATGCAACTTCTTAGTAATTCACCCTTAACAGGCAGTTTCGAGGCTTTTCCAAATCGAAGAGCGGTTGACGATGTCCATATGCTAACATATATTCCTCCGAACTTTCCTCCATGATTTGGTCCCGTTCTAAGGAGGAATGGGGATTGTACAGATATTGATATTTCTTTTTTATTACCAAACTAAACCGTATAGTATTGAGAATAGCTTCTGTTTTCACAAAGTTATACAAATAAAGTGCTACGATGGATGGCCCCTGCGAAAACTGAGATTTATAACTTGAAAACAGAATTTATTCTCAAAATCTGTCTGTTTTGGGGATATATGTGGAACATTACACGATTTAGTATAGTATAAAAAGAAATTAAAATATTTCTAACCTCAAATTGCTTATTTGACCAATTAGCATCGTCAATCGTATCTACGAGTATACAACCCCCCTTAAGCTTGCTAGTCGGGCTTGTCAGCAATATAGGAATATTTACGCGTTTACTGACCTTAACTAATTCAAGTACCCAAATAAATGCGATTTTATTGACTTGCTTGTCCGGTCCCAATGTACACTTTCGGTAAAAACCCTCAGACAACAGAACCAGGAAGAAAGGCGTAGGCAAATATACATATAATATATATATATATATACATGCCAAAAGCTACTGATGCACAGACATAAGTCTGCGCTAATAAGGAAGGGGATCGCAAATGATCGATCTCCATCTGCTCAGACGTCAGGTGTCTACTAAAGCATTAAAATCGGCACAAATATCGTCTAAAATAGATGATTGCATAAACACTCTCAAAGTGCCGAAAAACCGAATCAAGGCCTTATAGGTCTAAGATCTTTGCATAGCGTGACGAGAACGTTCATCAAGCATTCATTACAGTTTGGAACAAGAAAAAGTCCCTAGAACGGTGGAATAGCCAGGTAAGGCAAAGCCGGTGGTGACGGTCTATGACAGTCGAACGCGGAAGTACCACCCGGCGGATCTCGTAGGCGGGGCCAGAATGTGTGCATGTTGCATGCACACGTGTTCCCTCGCCAGAGTCCGTGTGGCGTCCGTTTTCTCCCTATAGCCCCACGGTACCCCATGGGTGTTTAGGCCTAACGCCTTCGTGGCAGTTGGAGTATATAAAAAAAGGTAGGTAAGAATGTTGATCAAAGAACGAAAACCTACATTTACAAAGAAACTGCTCGGATTGAATGGAAAGGCCATAGTGGGCCATAGTTTCAGATATTCAGAATCACGAATCTAACAGCGGAAAGCTTAGATACAAAGCCCTGTGCCAAGGCTATGGAATTTGATTATAGAATCAAGTGCTTTAGACAGTGTATTTGGAGGTCACAGAAGATCCACGTGGGTCACAGTGGCGTTTAGGCTCGTTCTTACTTTATATTCTACAATCTCTAACTTTCTTGTAGCTGATGCCAATATTCAGTCGTTACGTTGGCTTCGTGTCTGTAAGACACAAAAAGATCAAAAGATAGGAATTAAATATTGCGTACTATATTGAAAATTCATATAATCACTCGCCTATTACACTTAAGCTTATGCAGGTAAGAATATGTCGCGTTTCCTTTCAGCATGTGCGTACGTGACTACGAAAAAAGGCAACACGTCGGTGATGTTAGCGAATGCTTGATACGTGCTCTGTCCATATAAATGAAAGGTAGAGGAAGAATACATGTACACAGTAACTGCTCTTTACCGTCAACGTGCCGTGTTTGATGCTTTGCATGTATATTTGACTGACAATCCGTACGGATACCTAACTTCGGAGCAATTTGACGTATAACGGTCTTATTTCAGGTTACGGAAAATTTTAGTATAGCCGACTGATAACATTTAAGAGAAAAACACTGTTGTGGTTTCAAAAAAGTTTGGATGAAACGTAACCGCTACACGAATTAAAAAACAAATGGGAAGAAAGTCATCTGGCCATGTATAAGATTCATCTTAATTCTACCCATCCATTGGCAAGGAGTAACTTGCAAAGATATACATATGTATTTGCCATCTCCTATGTTTGTTGTTTCAACTCAAAAAGCAGTTCGCCCGTTTTATGCGTTTTTGAATTCTATTAAGTCAAAAAGCACAAGACTAGATTTCTTTGTTTAAAATTAACTGCTGTTTTTGAAATAATGAATCTGCCTTGAGTTTGATCATAATTGCCTATGTACTACAATATAATAATTATTGTGTGCTCCTTGTATATGTCAACTGGACATATTTAACAATTATTACTTCACCACATCAATTTTCTGCTGCACGATTTTTAGAGAAAGTGCGTTTACCATGATTAGATTACCACAAATACTACAACAAAATCGAAAGATTTAGTAACCCCCGTCTCTGGGCAATAATTTTAATATCGTATCTGTATCGAATCTATAATCGACAATACTTAAAGTACATCCTCCAACTATATTTCATCAAGAATGCATGTTCTCTGTAAGTATGTACATAGTTATAATAGCAGACATTCTATTTTTAATTCATAAGCCCCATAACTACCGGAATGAGGGAATTGTAAATTTGCGAACGTCCAAAAGTTTGATGCTTAAAAAACGCTGTACGAACAAGAAGCGTCCTAGCGCTTATCCGTTTCGATTGATGTTCGATTTCTACCAAAGAGCCGTTGATTTCGGTAGGAATCCATATCACCGTAGACTTGATTTGGCACGAGCAAATCTCGTAAGTCGCGACAGATTCTGGGCTATTTGTTTAGGGCTTAGTGCTTTTCCCCACATAATCTCACTCTGAACAAGGCCCAGATAAAACCTAGCGTCGCGTACTTTTCACATTTTTGAGATGATGTCCCCTAGTAGAATATCCATGCTTAAAGCTGTTCCTATGGTGTCGCGACCGAGGAACAATATGCTCGAGGAGGCTCTTCCCGGTTCTACTAGGGTTTGGTAGTACAAAAATCGGATTAAGGTGAATTTAAGTTCCTTATAGCAGTCACGGTGCGCTAATATTTAGGTTTCTATCTACGCTGCTGCTTCGGTATTAAAAAATGATTTAAATATTACTAGATTGCCCAACTAAACTTTAAAAATAATGCTAGATTATTGACAATAAATGGATATAAGTAAGTCCTCGAGAAATTTCAGTGTTTGAAAATTAAAATTTTTTACTGTTTTGTGAGTTCAATTTGTATGCAACTTTGACAATGTTGTTACCATATTTTGCAATGTAACAACAGAAACTGGTTGACAAAATTTTGTAATTCCGGATTGACTTCCCGAAACAATAGGAGTGAAATTGTAATTCATTGGAATACCTCAGGAGTGAGAACAATTTCTAACAACTAGCTAATCAAAGCATACTGTGATAACGGCATTCAATATCCAAAACCGTTCAATTAAAATCCCTTACCGATATGTAATCTAGCTCCAAAAATGTTTTGTGGCATCATGTATCATATACTAAGTGACATATAAATCCGAACACCCAGTTTAAATGGTTTTATCCGCAGTAAAGAATCAACGTTGGCGGATTTTGGTTCTTGACATCCTTTACGATCGGTTACGATGCCTAGAGTACGGAGACCTGTACGATTTCGTCAACTTAGTGAGTTTGATAGGGGCCGTATAGTGGGACTTCGGGAAGCTGGACTTTCTTTTCGGGCAATTGCAGTTAGAGTGCAAAGAAGTGTAGACACTGTGGTTAGGTGTTGTCAGGCATGGCTTCGAGAAGGCCGTACGCAAAGAGCAAGGGGCACTGGACGCCGCCGTAGAACAACAGACCGTGAAGATCGCCGCCTAAGATTATTGGCCTTAAGGGACCGTTTCTCCACTACCAGGTCCATTGCAAATGAATGGTTTGCAGAACACGGAAGACCTATTGGCATGCGAAGTGTTTACCGACGAATGAGAAGTTTTGGCTTGTTTTCATACCGGCCACACTGGGTCCTCCCTTTAACTCGAGAACACCGACGTAATTGCCTTGAGTGGTGCAGACAACGGTCACTCTGGGATGAGGAATGGAACAGTATTGTCTTTAGTGACGAGTCTCGATTTTGTTTAGGCATGCACGATGGTCGTGCCAGGGTTAGAAGGCGACGTGGTGAAAGGAGGAATCCACAGTTTTTTGTTGAAAGACATGTTCATCACACTGTTGGAGTTATGGTTTGGGGTGCTATAGCTTATGGTTCCAGGTCACCTTTAATCTTCATCAGAGGTAACATGAACGCGCAGCGTTATATCCACGAAGTTCTAGAACCCCATCTTTTACCCTATCTTGACACCCTGGCAGATACAACTTTCCAACAAGACAATGCCCGACCACATGTTGCAAGAGTTACAATAGACTTCTTTCAACATAATGATGTCACATTGTTACCATGGCCACCAAGATCTCCCGACTTATCACCAATTGAGCACGTGTGGGATATGATGGGTAGGAGATTGCTCAATTTGCAACGTCCTTCTCAGACTCTAGAAGCACTTCGAGAGGAGTTGGTGGTTGCCTGGAATGAGATACCACAGGAGGACATTGACCACCTGATCAGAAGCATGCCTAGGCGCGTTGGAGAATGCGTAGCACATCAGGGTGCATCCACACATTATTAAAGGTCAAAGGGCTTTAAAGCAGTGCAATCATTTTGAAATTTTTATCATTTATTTATTATGCTTCATTAAGTACTTATACAAAATTTTATTAAAATAAAACCATTTAAACTGGGTGTTCGGATTTATATGTCACTTAGTATATTTCCGATAGCCCTACGTATTCTACATGGAGTCATAGGCGTTTTATTCTAATCAGTTTAGAAAGGACATCATTTAGAAATCATGTTACTATCATGACTGAAAACACAATGTATGGTTAAAGACCTACGAGAGCAAATACTTAAGTTCCAAGTATTACTGAACTAAGAACATGATATTCACTAAGAAAAGATAGTTTTTGTTTTTTAACTGACGTGTAGGCATACGCGTAACAATATGAATCCATTTGTGGTATGGAGATATGTCTATGTCTAGTAGGGGGAAGCCAAAAATGTCCTCGTTGAAGTACGTACACTGTTCAGGAAATGAATTGGATAATATTAATGAACTGTGAAGTCATAAATCTACAAAGCATGGCAAAACGTGAGTGAAACGCATATACAGATTGCGGTAGGTTATGTTGAATTTTTGTGACATTTTCCAATGCACAGAGGTACTACGCCATGTTCTACGCCCACTAAAGTACCGAGGGCAACACCGTCCTGTATAATACGTGTATCCCTTACTATCTCTAGTCTTCGTGCCCTTGATTTTTGCAGATCGCTTTGACACTGTTTGTTCATCATAGTACCATTTTCATTTTCGATTATAGGGAAATTGATGGCTTAGGTATGCAGTGATTGATATAATGGGCCTAAACCTCTATTTTATAATCACACTTACCCTATCAGTGATCCTTTCTTCAACCTTGCCTCTCTTGAGTGACCTTGCTCTGATGATCTTTCCTGGACCTTCGAACTCATCCATTTCCCGATCTACTGACCGAAACGTAGGAACGAGTTTTCCGAACAACCGCGGGGTGTTTTTAGAAATTTTGATTGTATCTGTTCATCGGACGGGCGCGATTTTTTTCACCATTTTTCTGTTGAGGTGGTGGGCTCGTGTTGTATAGTATCTGCAAAGAAAAAAATTGGATAAAATAAACATGCTTTTTGCCGATGTCCTGAAGAATTTTAAAGTTGGATTAAAGAGCCCAAATTTTTTAGTATACTGCTGATTTTAAAGACACGATAAAGGTTCTTGTAATATACCTCATCCTTCTCGAATACAGTTATCAGCTTTTGGAAACTGCCAACTTAACGGCTTACAGTTATTAAAATATTCCCTAGATTCTTACTAAAATGGCTAAATTCTACTTTGGATACCTCACAATTTTTTATAAATACTGATGCTGCATTATAAAGGGTCATATAGATAAACCAGTTTTATTTCAAATATAGTCCAATCCAGATTTATATGACTGGTCACGAAGCATCTAAAACTTCATTGTTTATAGTACCAGGACAATAGCGTTTATTGATTATAATACATAATAAAATAAGTAAGGCATAAACTTGCTGTAACCAATAAATACACAAAACAAATTCTGATCTCACGAGCTCTTACCCACGACATTGTTATATTTTATATGTAATATATTTGTAATTCTGATGACGTTAGTAAATTGACAGCCAATTTGCATCTTTTGTAAATTTGTTTATTTTATTAGCGCTACGAATAAGTTCAGCGAGTTAGAGAGATATCGCTCTGCCAAATTCCGAGTCACAAAATCCTTTTAGTTTGAGCCTAAACAGAGCCTCATTATTTTCAATGTTTAGATATATAACAGAAAACTCCAGGAGATTTGATTTAACCCCCCTGTATCCGAGCCGAGCGCAAAATCCTTAGCGTACAGATCTTGTCTCTTCTACTTGTCAAATTTCACGTTCAAAGGTAAAATATTTTCTTTCACGTAATGAATGTGTAAATTTTCACTTTTATATGTGTTCAAGTATATCTGCCCTTAGTCTCAATTAGTCCAGATGTGTCGCAAAATCCGTTCTTAGCTGACATTCTCCTCCTGCCCAATTTCATATTCATAGGCCAAAAAGTCTTCGAGATTTCGTCATTAACGAGCGATTAAATGTTCACTTTTAAATATATCTGTCTCCCTTAATCAAGCCTGTTGCAAAAACCATTCTTAGCCGACACGTGCATAAACTGCCTCTTTGCTAAGTTCAATGACTATAGGTTGAATAGTTTTGGGATTCCGTGATTAATAATGATCGAGCATATTTTCACTTTCATATTTATATCTGCCCATAGTTCTCCTTAGTCCAGCACTGTCTTAGCTGTCTTATCCATAAACTACCTCTGTTAAATTTCATGTTCATAGGTTAAGTACTTCACGACAAAAAAATCTATAAACATAATCTGAAGAATAGTGATAAGATTCCTCCTACCTCCTTCAACCCCTTGCTACTATATCTTAGGGATATAATTTCTTTTATCTCGTTAACGATAAAATTTTAGACAACACGTACTCCTACTTCTAGGCTGGCTCAATTTGAAATATTCTAGTTTCAGAACATAAACATGTAAACTGCAAACCACCGCTTTACCCCCTGAGGAGTGGCATTTCAGTACCAATTTATGCTATATCAAGGAACCAAACATTAGAAGCACGTATGTCTATCCATAAACTTCAAAACTGATAGTAACTTTTACCCCTGATTTTAATATTCCTTCATGCTCAATTTTTGCAATTTAAAATATCATATAACCATCAACAAGGTCTGCAATACAAATGCTAAAATTCATCAAAATCGGTTAAGCCGTGTTGGCGTGAAAACGGAACATGCAAACACACTTTCACATTTATAATATTAGTAGAGATATGAAGGAAGTAGGGATTATTATTTGTTGTAATTGGAAGACTGATTGTACAATAATTTGATTGACATACATATGTAAAACTTGCATTCATTTACTTTCTTGCAAATGTCCAATAGTAATTATTTGATAAAGCTTGAACAGAAAAATCTGATTTCAAAGAAGTACTTAGTCAGAGAACAATGTGAATCAATGGCTATATATTTAGCATTTTGAATATAAATTAGATTTAAGGAAATCAAACACTGCATTGTAAAAATACTTCTTGCTAAGTATATAGTAATAATAATAAAATTGCCTTTACCTAGCGGTATTCAGCTTAACAGCTGGTTTCACTACAAACCATATAACCATGGACGATAGTTATTTTCAACACGTAAATTTATTAAACAGATGAATGTAGTGTACTTGAATCCTGTTTGCACCACTCTTCACTCTTAATAACGAATTTAAAATTATTCTAATTACAATTCATTGAAAGGTATGAAATTTACGGTTTTCTAGCAATTAATGCGTAGCCCAAAGAGATGTTTGTTGATAAATTTTTACTATTAGCATTCATTCTTTTTAGAAACTCAATAGACATGACATGAATGGATATTACTGAAATCTATGAAGCCAAAAACAAATTATGTTTTGTTATTTTGGCAATTCAGATTTGCCACGATTGTCTACGGTCACAGGTTGATTCAATACATTAGATAATAGCTAAGTTAATAGTTTCACTACCTATTTTTTACGATGAGACAATACAAGCTCTGATTTCATGAAGTGATCGAGACTCTCAATCATGTTTGGATGGTTTGGATTTATCCAAAGGAAACGATTGTGGGCTGGTCTTAGACGGTGGTCGGCGCTACATTAAAAGAGGAAAGGATGACTGCGGATGCCTACCGAGGTAAATTTTTATAATAACAGAGTCGGAATTCGATTAGCGATCTAGCCTGTAAATCGTTTCCTATTTTGGTACTCAGCTAGTGATCATTTAGTATTGTTCTACCCTTGTTACTGTTCGTCGATATTGTGTTGTTGAATTGTTGTGTTGTACTCTTGCTGGTGTGATTATTCTTGAGTGAATTTTTTATCAAGGTTGATAATGGACAATAAAAGGTCATATGCGACAATTTCAATTAAGAATTCAATGGGTTTAATTCATGACGAGGATAACAATATTGTGAAGCAGTTCAACTATATAATCGCAAAATACATTGGGGTAAGCGAATAAGTTATTGCAAGAAGAGGTCATACCATGGAAGATGTGCTGCAGCTGTAGTGAGCCACAATACCGAGCGGCCTGTCTATGTGGTCCATATACATTTGCGTTCTAAGCTTAGTCCAACCTCGCTTATCACTAAGATGGAACAGAGACTCAAACGCAAGAATCTTGGAAAGAAACTCAGACCAAAAAAAGTTGATATAAAAAATAACTAACAATTCGGATAGCAATCCCAAAGAAAATATATAATAGTTTTATGGCGAATTCTGTCAAAAACCTGACATGAACGACATTGATTTGGAGGTTGCTAAGCAAGAATTTTTAGAAAAAGTGACAACGAGATTTTGCATATCGAACAAGTCAACTTTGAGGCGTCTTCATCGGAGGATAAGGTTGCAAGCGTCTCGATTTGGTGAAGTTTGTAGAAGAAGGCAGACAACAAGCTGTAAAGTTCTAGTAAACTCCATCATATACCCAACAGAGTTTTCTAGCAAGGCAATAAAAAAAGGCAATACAAAAATGATTGGACACGGCAGTTCAATCTTGTGGTTTGTTTATTGATCGCACACATCCATTTCTGGCAGCATCACCTCCATCTACCTATTACAGTAGACAAGACATGTACTTAATCCAGATATAAGCCTACCTGTTTATATTGCTTTGCAAAAACTACCTAACTGTTTCCTCTTATTTTGACGGCATAAGATGATGATGACCTCCGTTCAATTGTTACCATCTACCACACGACCCTTGTAAACATAATTGTGTTTATTGACATGAATAAATGAATTAGAATTTGAGTTCTTGAATTTATTTTAGGAAAGATATAAAATTATTTGAATAAGCTTACTTTTTATTATTTCCAAATGCAGTGTGTTAAAAACAAAGTCCACAGGGTGCCAGCGATCCACTTTTTCGATTTTATCCACTAGGTTGTTTTTGAAATATTAAGAAGTTGAGCACAAATAGTTAGCATTTCAACCCACCATAATTCTTACGCAAAGACAAAATTTTGTAAAAAGCTCTGATAGCACCCTAGGCAATTATGGCTTGCTTATATCCAGAAAAACATCACAAATTGCAGAACACAAAAAAAGGTAACGGCGAAATGGGTACATTTCACGGGTTATGAAATTCAAATGAAAATGCAGGTATAACATCTACCAAATAATCGTTCTTAGAAATATATTTCCTTGACATATCGATAATTTCAAAGTTCCACGCTAAATTCCCCTATACTTGACTGGATTAATATCCGAATTTATTCTTCCCTACTGTCGATAGTTGCAGATCTGTTGGCTGTTGGTGTCAAACCTATAGAGCAGGTACCGATCTTTTGAAATCGTGAGCACATTATTCGTCGGATTTTCGATACTTAAATTTCCTGTAATCACTGGGATCAGAAGCTTCTTAGTAACAGAACGTGTTTCACTGATTTCAACCCCCCGTTTTTAAGTAGTACAATTTTTTTATGTCAACGTCAAAACCGGAGTTTCAGCAATTGTTAGTTTTTCTTTTTTGCCTATAGCACCGTTGCCACTGGACTAAAACTACAAAGCTTTGGCATACTAGTAACCGCGTGTGGAAATTTCATAAAAATCCGAGCGGTAATTTCCAAGTTGATGATGAGTGATACAGTTTTTCGTGATGTAGATGTCATATGACTTAAAAAAACATAACACCCCATTTTAGAAATTTTTCGCAATTACAATACTTCCTCCCCAATGACGTGAGAAGTAAAACGGCTTTAAAATCGAGGAGTATCAGCGATCGCGGTTATGAGTACCTATTTGCAGAACGAGTTATCTACGCCATATTATATGAAATAGAGCCACCAAATTATCTGAATACGTCCTTTTTTAGTCCGTACATTGCGCCGCAACGCTTGGTTTGGCAGCACGAAACAGTAGACAAAATTCGTCTTAAATACGATTTGTAGAGGTTTGCGCGCTTCAAAATTGACGCTTTATTTTTTGATATTTTTGGATGAAATTTTCACAGAGTGCTGAAAACAAAACCCCACAGGGTGCTATAGAGCCACTTTTTATATTTTTTCACTAGGCTCTTTTTAAAAAAAGTTGAACAGAAAAAGTGCGCACTTCAACCCATCATAAAACTTGTGCAAAAACAAAAAATTTCAAAAAGTGCTCCTATAGCACCCTGGGCAATTATCTTCTCAACATACTGTATGAATTTCATTGAAAAATATTGAAAAATGGAGTATCAGTTTTGAAGCAGCTGAACCCTTGTAAATGGCTTGAAACTCACTGCGTCGGAGCCGCCTTAAGAAATTTTGTTCCTCTCAATATAATTCAGAATTCTCAACAGAAGCAATCAAAAATTTTATTAGGAGATTCATGTTGCCAACGATGCATGACAAGTGTTTCCTATGAGGTCAAATAGGACGTTTTTCAAACATGAGGAAAACATTAGTTCTTACTGAGTTATCTGAATTCACCAACATCAGTATGCTCACGCATGAATAACAAAAAATATATCTACGAAGATAGTTGAGTTGGTCGTCGAGGACCTCACTCATGATCTGCTTGAAAATATAACAAGAGTTCGCCAAGATATGAGTAGACGACTAAAATCAAAGCATTGGATTTTCAGCATGAAAGGGTACGACGTGCCCCAGTATCCAAATCTAGTGCCGCGAGGTGTGTAGATTAACCAATCTGTTTATTTATAAATGGATTAAAAAACGATAGGCGCACATTCCAATAGCAATAACGAAGTTATCGATTTGATGTTAGTTTGATGTGTGTATATTCAATATTCTAATATCTCGCGAGTGTATGCAGCTCATTTTTCTGGGTTTTCCAATCCAGATCTGCATAGGTTTGTTTATCTCGTCCACAGATCGTGGAGATGGACTCAGTAAAAGACCTAGACAGCCTCAAATATTGTAAATTTAGCAAGAAATTAATAAATAATTTGTGATTCAGCTTTAACACTATGAGCGAAACGTGACACAGTTCAGTAGAGAGAGTACAGAAATTTGAATAGTGACTAAATTTCTTCAATTTCCTTTTTACGTTTTCGCTTCTGCGTTAGCGCACATAAACTATGCTATTTCAAACGTAGTTGTTTTTGGAAATAAAAGTCCCAAGTTTCAGGATACCTGTATATGAAAAACGGAACTGTTCCTTAATAATCGTCATAAAGACAACATAGTCATAAAATTATAGTAGATCTTTTGAGTCCATGCCACATACTTGTTTGGAGAAAGTATCATTTTCAATTTCTGTGTCCAATTTGAGATCCCAGGTATTTTTTTACTCGTAGTTTGTAAAACCTTGTTACAGCCCAAATGTAAAAACAGTTGTAAAATGTGGACGTCAACTGTTCCAAGTTTCGCTTGTGCTTCCCGTTATGAATGAACGTCTAGCCGCTTGGTTGGCTGAATGTTTCATGGCCTTTTTCCACCTACATACCCATGATCCACAATCCAAATGACCACCGAAGAATGGAGAAAAAGAATATCGACGCGATATGCTCTGGCTGTCTGATGGCGTTCACGCACGGAAATAGGATACATCGAATAGTTTAGCACTACGCTTTGGAAAGGCAGTTGCATTCTGAATTTGCATTCTAAAACATTTATGACTATAAAACTATGAAAATAATAAATGGGTTAAGGTGAAAATGGGTAAAATGTGCCATTTGCCATATTTTATGGAATATTTTTTATACCGAGGCAGAATCCTAAATACCAGGGCTCCGCGGATGCTATTAGGAGCTTAAAGACACTTTGTAAGTCTGATTTTTGGAACGCCCAAGATTAGTAGAACTGGGAAAAGCTTCTTCATGCAGATTGTTCCACAATCCCGATGCCCTAGCGACAAACAAGCGGTCGTATCGGCCAGTTCTATATGTACGGTCATCGCACAGCGGCATCTATGGAGGAGAGCTCGGGGAAACATTCAGTGATCAGTTCGAAAGCCCTCGTCTGAACAGCATCAAAAATGGATAATGTCTCAGCACCCCAAACATGTGAGTAGTACTCAGTACAAAGTGACGCATCAAAAACCCTCATGCTGGCTTGTCATTTTGGAGGGCTCGACGGCCTTTTTCTTAAGCAGGAATGCCTACACACAGGCGGTCCTGGGCTATGCTGGTTTTGCGACGTGTCATCTTAAAATTTGGAGTGGTAGCTTTGCGCAATCTCAGCATGTTACGGGACCTTCACAATTGTCGTAGCACACTGTATAGGAACATGAAAATGAAAATCACAAGCGAAGTATCAGGCAGATAAATAAAATATATTTTCAGTCATTGTACTGAAGAAGGTAAGCGGTGTGATCGAAACGTTTACATTAAATATTTTTTAACACACGTAGTTTCGATTGGCCAGAGAAATATGAGGGATCTCGACATGAAAACCACAGAATATGTTTCAAATGTTACAGAACAATGTTTGCTGTTTGCTTGACACACATTGCCGCAGGTTGAACGTTTCCATAAGGTGCGTGACTATACCTCCTGTTCTCACTAGCAGAACTATTTTGTTAGCTGCCATTCTATTGCTGGTAGAAAGCCTGCCTGAGTTATAGGCAATCAGTAATTATAGTGATAACGTCACAATAGCATGTGAAGCTCAGTAAATTGGTTATTAATACAAATAGGTTGTCATCTCAGAAGCCCGCAAAGGGTTAACATGTAAAGCTCCGAGTATTTTTGACTATTACTAACGTTGCATTTGCATGAATTTGAAGAAATGCAACATTGCAACAAAATGGTTCCATCTAGGATTTAACCACAAAATAAACCATAAGAAAACAATAGTAATAAAATCGTATGGTCCATCCGGTTTTATGAATATCGATCATATTTTTTCATTCAGGTTTTTTTTGTAGTTATTGTTTGTAGTGACTCTACAATATTTTCGTTGATATCGCAACAAATTACCTTCAACATAGTTTGTTATGATAAACCTCACCGAGGAAGCTACTATTGTTGTCAAAAATCTTTTGTTTAACTTTCTGGAAAGGTTTTTCGGAACCAAATTTATGGAAGAGTGCTGACTTAACCCATCAATTTAAATCAATTGAAACAATGATTTCAAAACAAGCGACCAGTCAACGAATCTACTTTTACATGACAGTGTTATACGAATAATTTATAATAAAGTTGTACAAAATTTCAAAATAATAATAGTGCACAATTTATGACACGTTTCGCATTTTATGTCAAAAGCATTATCAAACATATCGATTATTTAAAGTGGTTACCTAGATTACACATAATTTCACTAGTTAACTCGTATAATTAAAGAAAAAAGTTAATAAAATAAAAGATATTTTATAAGTACACTTAAACATAGCGTTCTGTTTACCCTATATAAATGGTTAGCTATTAATTATAACGATTTGGTTGTATCCCTTCCCCGTGCATTTGAGAAAAAAATGTTCTACAAAGCAGGCGAATCATAGAAGTATTTCATCAAGAGCAGCTACAATTTACAAAACTAATTTTACGGCGGTTAGATGAGAGAACGCATGAACATACGCTAGACGCTGCATCTCACATATAATCTATAACGCAATTGCATTTCGCAGATAAGCCGGGGCACTTACCTCATAACTCACACTTTCCACTCCAAAAACCTTGATAGCAAAAAAAATTTACACAAATTAAGACATGAAAACATATGCCTTTGTTCTTGCCGCTGTGCGACACCGTGTCGCTGCGCGCACGCACAAAGTTTCCTTCACTGAAATCCAAATCAACTGTTCAGTTATGGCAATTTTTCGGTTAATTGAGCATGACAACTGACGGCATTTATGACGATGTCTCGATTCCATAGATATGACCTACCTTAAACACAGATTATAGTTCAACGTATATCAATCTGATTCATGTCGCATTAAAATGAATGCAATTTTATTGTTTGCGTGATCATTACACAGAGTAATTGTTAGTTGATAGGACGGAGGACCACATACAATGAAGAAGTTATGTTGTTGAACGAGAGCTAGTGAGTTCTGTAAATATATATATATATAGATATATATAAAATACTGTATAACACCCACACTAAGATTTACTTCTACGTTCGTGGCCCATCCATGAGGGGTAGGAATATTGCCCCTAAACAAACATTTATCAGAGAAAACTACGAGTTAGTATACAATGTATCTGGGGGCACAATTCTAAAATAGTCGCAGTCATGTCGTCGTTGTTGTCTTCTTTCGATCAGCTCTGGCATTTCTTACACAAGCTTCCATCCGATCTCCTCCTAGAGAAGCTTTGCAGATGGATGGCCAGCTGCAAGATATCTATAGTAATTGACGATTTCAGAGATCAGTCTCTTGACGCCAACATTGTTTATATTACATAACACCGACTTCCTCTCCTGCACCATCAATCCCATCCACAGCTTTGTCGATGACAGTACTCTACACGTAGGTACTCGGCGAGGCAAGACGACCTCTGATGATGAGCTGGAGAGAAGAAGACTAGTAGCGACTTCCTCTCTGACGAGAAACCTGGACTTGGCGTCACCGCTTGGGAGACAACAATCTGACACAGTTTAATGATTCAAGAGCACAGTACAAGAAGCGCCCTAGCGCTCATGCGGTTTGGATAGTATGGCCGAGTACTACCAGAGACTCGTTCATTTCGGCTGGTCGAAGTAATAATAACTGAGGACTTGATCTTGCACGAACGCATCTCGTCAATCGCAGCAAAATCACAACATACAGCAACAACTCGGAATTTTAAAACTTTTTAAACGGCATATTGTTAGGCTTGAAATTCGTATCACTTTTGTTTTCCAAGATCCTCATCATAGACATCCCTATCTTGGACACACTGTATACACATTAGATAATTTAATATTAAATTGCCTTGTAAAAAGCTGCTAGAATGGAGTGTATGGTCTGTACTTACTGGTACCGAGTTTTATGATCAGTTGTCATCCACCTTCTCCTTTGACGTGGCTTTTTCTTTTTTTTCAATAACAAATATAAATTATACGCACTCATCAGTACTGTAAAAGCGCTTAGAGCAATTTCGGTTTCTTTTTTAACTGCTCAATAGAATAAATCATTTTCATATTCTGTTGAATATTGCGCCATGCATCGGCTACTAAATTTCTATTTTTATACTCCTTGCGAGAGGCGTTCCATATTATTGGATGCGCCTGGTATAACTCTAAAAATTCTACAACTTTTTCGTTTGTCCACGCGGGTAGCGATGTTGTTGATGACATATCTTCACATACGCACTCGATGCGTGTTACAACAAGACTGAGCCAGTGAGCCAATATGTGGACGGATTGCCAACGTTGGCGCAGATTCTTTTGATAAAACCAACAATCGACAGCCAACTGCCAACGGTCGCTCCAACGTTGGGGCCAACGCTATTTTCTAGATACACACGTTGGGCGAGTGGCGTTGGTGCCAACGTTGGGGCCAACGTGTGGAGCCGGCGTTAGGGATTATATCATAGGTATGGCACAATGGCGCTACCAGCAAGCGGAATCGCACAGCAACCCTTTTGTTTCGTGAAGCAGTATATTACACAGTCGAGGAGATACGCAAACATTCCGACTCGTACTGCAAACAAAATTAAATTCATGTTTAGACCTGTAAAAATCAAACACTCAAAATTCAGTTCAGGGCAAGTCAAAAAAATGTATTCAGTACAATGTAACAGTAGTTAGATCTATCACACCTCAAATATTTACATAAAACAATTTCTTTTCTTTCTCTTCTCGCTACTACTTCCTTCCTTTTTTCTCCCTCTCCACTTTCCCCTCCAGCTTGTCTGGTTTCTTGGCCATCAGACCTGACAGACTGACGACAGACAATGACATTACAGTGACTATGACCTAAAGATCATCCAGACCGCCTTGAGAAGCAATGACGAGTAGTAAATGTGGCTATTACACTGACCCAAGTCTTGCATTCTTTTACAACCATTCCATCCCGGTGTAATGCTACTATTTGCAAAATTTTCTCTTTTTACTAAGCTATAAGCAAACAATCAGGTTTTGGTACGGATCTCACCTCCTTTTTGGAGTTATACCGAAGACAATGAACTCATATGGCGATGGCGTCATACATAACCCTTTATTTCACAAGTGATACGCCAAAATACGGACCCCAATTTTTTTCACTAACGTCGTCTAGATTCTCCTTACAATGTAAGACACCCAGCATCACTGATGACACTTTGAGTACTCTATAAAATATACTAGCCTCTTCTATTTCTAACAGCTAATCCGTTGAGTGCACGCACAGCATAACTCTCGCCCACATTGACATTAACCTTCCACGTCCCAAAATACCATCGATCGGCAGCAGTGGAAAAAGGTTGTTGGTGTTGTTTTTATCTGTGGAGAACGCATCTCGACGATTTGTCACCGGCATGACAGCCCCTGATGACATTTTGGAGTTATTTTAACGATGTCGAACGCGCCAAGATGCAGCTCTTTAACTGCCGCTATCGTTATGGTTTATTTAAACGGGACATCGTTTGATTGCAGCCGAGGAATGCAGCTGTGCTGCTGCTGAGGACAGCTCGCGTTTGATGGCCGGGGTACTTGGTGACTGAAGCATTGACATGTTTTATTATGAATGCATTGGGGAATATCCAATTTCCGGACATTTTTCTCTACGAGACAGATGCCAGAAGATGTTGAGTACCAATCTACAGAGTGTTCTGAAGAGCAGGGTGGCAAGCTTTTAGTGTCGGGATGCCAGGATGCCAGGTTATCAAGAGAAAAACAAAGGGCGTGGGCATGTCCGCAATAAAGGAACAGGAGCAGTAATAGGATAACAAGGATGGAAAGGGAAATACAACTAGAAGCCACCAAGAGCCAGCAGGCAGATTTGTGGCTTCGGTTTCCCGTCAGGTTACACCCGAATCCAGATGTGATGCTTATATGTTTTTACTTCGATGTTTTCGCTACACATCCATTTAGTCCTGATGAAGCCAATAAGCAGAAACGTTCGTGGCATGGGTGACCAATTCTTCCATTTCTGCCCCTGTTCCTTTATTGTGGAAATGTTCACGAGTGTTCTTTGTTTTTCATCTAAGTCTCCGCAAGACTACTTGTCTTTCCTTATATTTACTCTGGACTTAAATTACCGCGGCAGCTAGCCTAGCTGGCATACGTGGCGACGTTGGTTGATACCTCGTAACCACAAGGTATTTTGACCAAAGCCATAAATGTGACTGCTGGCTCTTGTTACTAGATTCTAGTTGAATTCCCTTGTCCATCCTTATTTTCCTGCAGGTTACACCCATATCCAAATGTGATGGCCAAATGTCTTCTCTTCGGTGATTTCAGTTCACATCCATTTGGGACTGATGAAGCCAATAAGCAGAAACGTACGTCGCTCGTGTTACCAATCATTCTATTTCTGGTCCTGTTCCTTTGTTACGGACATGTCGACGAGAGCCCTTTATTTTACATCTCAGTTTCCGTAAGACTACTTATCTTTGTAGGTTATCAAGTGGTCATATAGGATTTTGGTTGAGAGATAATCCAGCCTAAAAATAAACAACTTCTGGTGTCCCAGATAATATGCCATTTAAAAATTCTCGGCCGAAATTTATTCAATTTTTGCTAATTTGGATCGATGTCAAGTGAGCTAATTGTGGAGAATTCAGCTTTGTTTCTGTTCCATTATGATTTGTAGCATCTATACGAGAATTATGGAAAGCATATTGATATTATAACTCCTCCTTCACGACCTCTATTTGGATGCCGAATAGGGTCGGTACTTTCTTCGAGGGATTAACAAACAAGGCCTCCATCACAAGCTATCTTTCCATCCATTACTGACTCATTCATAATTACCCCCACAAGAAAAGCCGAGTGTTATGGTTGTTCTAGCATTAAAATAGCTTGGTACAGCTAGAAAAGTTGTTTTATTGGCAAGAGACTGCCAGGAAATATCATTTGCACTGACGATACATTCGATCCTTCACCGTTCTACATTCTAATTTTCAGCCGTGCTACCGTAGTTTTTCCCATAACCATAATTTTCCCGCGGATGCGCGATAAAAAAAGCAGACGCACCTGCCAATTATCGAGTGGTCTATAATAAGAAACCGTAAATGCACCAGTTAGACCGGCATTCTGCTGCTCTGACATGCCGATCGTCGGTTGCCACTTGCTTTGTTTTTCATTTTTACAGTTAAAAAATGCGCAATCTACTGCGACTTGTTCGTCAGTCCATTATCTTTTCGTTACCAGTATAGTCCAGTTGCTTTGACCATATACTCACTTTTGGTAATATCTCTTCAAGATATATGTCACTTTAGCCTAACAGAATTGACTGAGAAGTCTCTGGCCAGCAATAATAAGATTCCAAATACCCAAGATTAAAAGTAAGATCTCGCTTCAAAACTGTCGCAAAAAAGTTCTAACACGACCAAGTTAGTTCTTCCACATTCTGTCATTAGAATGTGACCCGATATTTTGAAAAATGTATATGACATTGACAGTTTGACCTAAAATTTGTCAGGTTCAAACGTGGCCAAACAGTAAACGTAACATCTGAAACTTATCATGTGGTCTTCATGCTGATACTCCATGTCTCTTGGCCAAAATAAAACGTTACTTTTTACTGACAGTCCGGATACCCGGCAGGGGTATTATGTATAAAACCTAAAAAACGTCTAAAAAAATCGACGAAATGTCAACTTGCAGACTAGGTATAAAGAATACTTTTTGGTATGCAAATAGTTCATTCTATGTTCGCTCGCTATGATCGCTGTTCGCTGACGTTTAAGCAACGTCTAAGCGTTCAGCTACAAAACGAGTTCACAACAAGTGTACAACAGCTTGTAGAAAAACCTACGTTATGTCACAAAAAACCTACGGTAAGTCAGAAAACCGACGAAATGTCGCTTTTTAAGATACGTAATACCCGTGCCGTAAATTTGCCGGTTGCCTGTTTCAAAGTACAGATAAATAACAGTGACAATGTATTTCATATTTGAATAGCCGCTGATTATCTAGTACACATTCAAAAAACCCATAACAACAAATAACACACAACTCTGACAGATACGCCAAATCTGTAGAGTGAGTATTTTTTGGAGTTTTTTCATGCTACTGTTTCATACTTTTCTACTTACAAAAAAAATACAGTTTTTGGTCAGAAACTCTGAATACGGTTCTGAATTTCATCCGATTAATTATTTCCAACAATATGGACTTTAATACAAAGATATGACTTTTCCATCTCAATAGATGTTAAAAAGTTTTGAAGTATGATGAAAATAGATTACTTGGCATAGAAATCAATTCCTATTGGATGAGGACTTTAATAGGTCATACTTCAACATATTTATGTTTTCAGCTATTAAAAATGCAATTTTATTCTGTCTAGGCCCCCTAATTGTATGTATCATTTTATAGAAGGTTAACAAAATTCTCACTCCCCAGTAATCAAAAAGTTTCAGTGTGCCCGAAAATTTTGGAATTCGATGAACTGCATTTAAAACATTTTCAAGTTAGTGGTAATCTTCGACATAGAGTTGAAAATTTGGGAGCGTATGTAATTTTGTAATTTGAATACACGACAAGTGTAACTCTATAGTTTAAATGTTCAATATACTTCGCGACTTTGTGGCATAGTACTAGAGGCATTTTATATGCTCTTGTAAATAAAGTTCTAAAAGCATTTTGTATGCTTTTCTAAATATTTAAATCGTATGTACCACTACTGCTGTGTATTTGGGATTCATCTATCAAAACAGCATACGAAGTCTGAGAACGAATTGCCTGGACTATGACATCCTATTGTTGGTATAACAGATACTTCTGAAGTATGCGAGGACGCTAAAAACAAGGCATCCCGGTAGGTAACATGAACAACAATGGGCATTTTTCTTGAGCCATTGTTCGGATTTTAGATACAGCTCATTTGGTACGTTAAGGCGCTTCAGACTATGAAAAAAGGCGTTTAACCAGATGGGAGTACTAATTAGTTGGGGAAGAAAACAGTGCTGAAAAACACGGTAGACCTTGAGCAAAAACAAGGAGATTAAACTACATTAACTGTTTTTATATAAGCACGAAGAGTTAGGTCACATTTCATAGAAATTACTCGAAACGCTAGAGAGGTTTGTAGGTTCAATGTGTCATTGTGTGATATATTTATGTAGATTTATTCCGAAATAATTCTAACATCTACATGGGCTCCTATGGCGAGCTTGTTTTCTCATATAATTTAAAATTCCATAAAACTATAAGAGTTAAAAACTGACCATATATTATGAAAGTTGAAGGACATTTTGATATTACCACAAAATTTGTAGAAAATCTAACATCTCGATTTTAAAATATTTGCCTGAAAGTTTATAGGGTATAGGGTCAAGTATGTAACTTGTGGATGTGTGACTCTGGATATATTTTAAAAGTACGAATTTTTACATTTGTATTCTTCTTGCCGGATAGTGAGTTAATGTTCACTCATAAAAGAATGCGCTTCAACTAACAGATGTATGGAAAATAGTCTTGCGTTTGAATTAATTGAAACCTTTTTCTACATCTATGAATTGTATCTCAACTGGTTGAGCCTCAGTCCAGCAAAATAGAGATTTGTGATGGTTTAACCTTCACAGAAGCCATATTTCTCCCAGATACTCACAGACTTTAAACGCAGTTGCCAGAGTATTAGCTGATATCTAGAAGTCCAATTAAAATTTTTTTCGCGTGTCTATACTAGCGTCGATTCTTGTTATGCGTTAATGAATAAAACACGAATAAACGCACATCAGCTCTATGGATAATTCGATCACATTCATTTTATCTAAAACCTTTGATATTTTAGTCACGTACCCTCGACGCGTTCACTCTCCGTATATACTCCAAAACTCCAGGAAAATTCCATCGATCTGAATTTTAACTGAGCCGACAAACAATTAATGAATCAAGTGTGCTATGGATGTATGTACTTGTAATTCAGAATACATACACATTTTGTGGGTACATAATGAATCATTTCTGGAAAACAATTGCAACTGACTTTGTACAGAAAGAGCACTTGATTCGAAATACGTTATTATTTCTATTTGTTAATCAAAAATACCACTGTTCACATTTCCAGGACTGTCATCTCATCAGATCTATTTGATCGGATCAATCCCGCTTCTATCACATAGGTGCAATATTTTCTCCATGTTTAACCAATTTAATTCCTTCAATGTGTGTGGAACGTACTTTTTAATCTCATATATGAATCGAATGCATGACTTCTCAACATGTTCAATACGATTACAGCCGTTTTGATCTAGTTATGAACCATATACAAATGCACAGTAGATAAATTGTGAAAGTAGTATCGGACAACATTTTCTTAGTGTAATGATCATGAAAATTATAGGTTTAGGAAAAAAGTTTATCTTTGTTTTTAAGCATTTAATTATGCCTTGTAATATCAAATAAGATGAATCAAAAATATCTGGTCGGCGAATTATTTCCCAATATGCCTGGAGTAATCATCCATTTTCAACAATGAAATGATTCATCCTGTATGATACAACGAGCGAGTAAAAGCATAGGAAAATGCGTGCCAAACAATAACCTCTTATCGTTCTGAAACACAACAAAGCATCGGCGCGAATGTCAAGTACTATCTATTCTTATCGTCCACTATAGCTTCCTCCTTTTTCAATTCACTTGTCATGTTTGCCTAGAAGCGATCAGCTTGCTTATTCTTATTTTGTAAGAGCAGAGATAAATACCTTGTTGTTTGATAAATGATAAAATGGTAGCAAACGTTTTCTATAGAATCATTTGTTCAGCTAAATAGAACCGCTCAGCGTACAACCACATACATGACTGTAGTCTGGTACAAAAACGGAAGAGAGTAGCATTGCTACTGTCTTTGAATATGGCTGGATCCGCGAGTAGTGAATTTTATGCTACTATCTTCCGTTTTGGTATCCGAGTATAGCATCATCGAAATCGGACCATACGTAACCTGTACTCAACATCTATGACGGTCGCTAGGATATGACAGGATTTATGTATCAGTTTTGTTGATAAGTATTTCAAGAACTGAATAGAACTTATAAAATGAAATAATTTAGGAAAACATTGTGGCAGTAACAATCAGTTTATCATCTTCTGAGCTAAATATTTCAAATTTCTTCAAATTTTGGGAAAACAATTAAATGCCTTCAAAGATTCATCTGATCCGTCTTTAAACGTTTCTATAAATTCATTTTTGCCTTGTGTGAGTATTTCATATTTATTTGCATGTAATTTTTATTTCACCTGGAACATTTTTTGTAATTGTAATTCAAAGCAAATAAATATTATCATTATTATTATTTCTGTTTAAAATTTAAATACCAGTAAATTTCGTTTCTCATGAGAGCTCATTTAAAGGTTATCTAGATATTCTCATTATTCCAGGAATTAAACGGTAAACATTCAACTTCATCTGAACTGTAGGAACAGACTACTACCAGTCCATGGAATATACAGGATTATAATTAGACTCCTTTGATCCATTGTGAATCCACTTAACCTTGCTTTTGACACAATTTATTCCGAAACATCAAAGATATTTAATATAATTTATTCTCTTACCGACTGCTAATGGATACGTTAATTGCATTATTTTCATTCTGTTATACACTATTATTTCATCTAATACCAACAAAACAACTTATAATTGATAAAGCTTTATAATTAACAGCTGTGTTTTATCAGAAGCTCAAATAACCATACGAGTATGTCACATACAATACAACTTTGTCAGCGGATTCCGTCATTTTTCATATTCAGGACAATAAAGTGGCATGATACTTCATTAAAATATACTAAGTGACATATAAATCCGAACACCCAGTTTAAATGGTTTTATTTTAATAAAATTTTGTATAAGTACTTAATGAAGCATAATAAGTAAATGATAAAAATTTCAAAATGATTGCACTGCTTTAAAGCCATTTTGACCTTTAATAATGTGTGGATGCACCCTGATGTGATACGCATTCTCCAACGCGCCTAGGCATGCTTCTGATCAGGTGGTCAATGTCCTCCTGTGGTATCTCATTCCAGGCAACCACCAACTCCTCTAGAAGTGCTTCTAGAGTCTGAGGAGTACGTTGCAAATTGGGCAATCTCCTACCCATCATATCCCACACGTGCTCAATTGGAGATAAGTCGGGAGATCTTGGTGGCCATGGTAACAATGTGACATCATTATGTTGAAAAATGTCTATTGTGACTCTTGCAACATGTGGTCGGGCATTATCTTGTTGGAAAGTTGGATCTGCCAGGGTGTCAAGATAGGGTAAAAGATGGGGTTCTAGAACTTCGTGGATATAACGCTGCGCGTTCATGTTACCTCTGATGAAGATTAAAGGTGACCTGGAACCATAAGCTATAGCACCCCAAACCATAACTCCAACACTGTGATGAACATGTCTTTCAACAAAAAACTGTGGATTCCTCCTTTCACCACGTCGCCTTCTAACCCTGGCACGACCATCCTGCATGCCTAAACAAAATCGAGACTCGTCACTAAAGACAATACTGTTCCATTCCTGATCCCAGAGTGACCGTTGTCTGCACCACTCAAGGCGATTACGTCGGTGTTCTCGAGTTAAAGGGAGGACCCAGTGTGGCCGGTATGAAAACAAGCCAAAACTTCTCATTCGTCGGTAAATACTTCGCATGCCAATAGGTCTTCCGTGTTCTGCAAACCATTCATTTGCAATGGACCTGGTAGTGGAGAAACGGTCCCTTAAGGCCAATAATCTTAGGCGGCGATCTTCACGGTCTGTTGTTCTACGGCGGCGTCCAGTGCCCCTTGCTCTTTGCGTACGGCCTTCTCGAAGCCATGCCTGACAACACCTAACCACAGTGTCTACACTTCTTTGCACTCTAACTGCAATTGCCCGAAAAGAAAGTCCAGCTTCCCGAAGTCCCACTATACGGCCCCTATCAAACTCGCTAAGTTGACGAAATCGTACAGGTCTCCGTACTCTAGGCATCGTAACCGATCGTAAAGGATGTCAAGAACCAAAATCCGCCAACGTTGATTCTTTACTGCGGCTGAAATATTCATTTTTAGAGCGTTAGTGAATTAAAAAAAGCAGTATAAAAACAGGAATGTCCAACTGATAAGGCTGAAAATTTGTTCACTTACAGTAAGATAAATACATTCACCAACTTTTATTAAAATAAAACCATTTAAACTGGGTGTTTGGATTTATATGTCACTTAGTATACATACATACGACATATTCCATCCATCACCTTAAAAAGCTTTCATGGAAAATACGTATAGTGGAAGATAATTTACTGATGGAAACAGGATTAGAAAATATTCATTTGATATGTTGAGATGAGTTTTATGCATTCTTTTCGCGCATCTCGAAATCTGCTATTACGTACCGGATATGTGCCCAAAATATTGAAAACATAACTTCAGTTTTAGGATTTGCAATCATGGACACTCCGTTGCAAAATAAACGTTGATGAAGTAAAAAGACTATGGAGTTAAAAAGTTGACAATGATAGAGGTGTTCATCGCAAATGCAACCCATGAAAAGACCGTACGTGGCAATTGCTATCTAATTTCTTCCAGAAAACTCTGAGGTCAAGACGTTTTTGTCGGAGTTTGTTGATCACACCAACTAGCTCGAGGAACGGCCTACGGTTGGTAGAACTCGGAAGAGCTTGTTCAGGTAGATTGTTCCACAATCTAGATACCCTAGGGACTAAGTAGCGGTCGTATCGGTCAGTTCTGCATGCGGATTTATCGGCGGCATCATGGAAGAGAACTCTTAGAAGCAAAGCCCGTTGACGTGGCGGTAAAAGAGAGCTAGATCGCCGACGACTCGGTGAGAAAAGTTCCCGAGACTATCCGTTAGAGAAGAGTCATCTATCACTCGGACAGCCCTCCTATAGTCAGCATCGAGCATGGATAATGAAGTTGTGGCGGAAGCACCCAAAGCATGTGAGCAGTACTGGGCCTTGTACAGAGTGAGGAGGTCATGTGGAGAAAAGTACTTCTTAGTCCTAAGCAAATAGCCTAGCTTCTTCCTAGTAGCGGCCGCTACTAAAGAGATGTGTTACAGATCAAGTCGTCGGTGATCTGGTCTCAGAAATGAACGGTTTTTTCATAAAACTCGGTCATCCATCGAAACTGGATGAGCGATAGGGCGCTTCTTGTTAGTCAAGGTATAGTATTGTATTTTGGAAGCATTAAACTGTACCAGATTATTGCGTCCCCAAGCACTGATAACGTCAGTGAGGAAGTCGTTGTCAGTTCAGCTCACCAACAGAGATCGGCTTGACACTCTGCGATTGATCGTACAGGAAAGGAAGTCGTTGATATGTGAGAGGAGCCAAGACCGACCCTTGGAGAACACCCACATTGACATTGTGGATGAAGGGGAGAACAACAACAATTACGACTGGCCAGAGAGAAAGTCAGCCTCCCATCTCCAAAGCTTCTTTGGAAGGTCATAGGCTGGAAAATTGTACAAGAGGGCAGCATGCAGACATGAGCCTCACCGTAAGACTGGATGAGTTTACTCCACAGTTGCCTGACGTTCGAGGTAGTCCAGAAGCTCCCGATTTATGCACCTCTCCACCGCCTTAGTTATAATAGAGAGTGGAGCTATAGGCGTGTAGTTGTAAGGGTCGGTCTTAGATCCTTATTTTGGGATAGACCGGTCATGATCAAATTTCCAGTTTCCTGGGAAGGTGCCGGATTCGTAAGGTATGCGAAAGAACTGGAGCAAGCTCCACTACACATCTCTTCAAGGTTACTTCCCGCATAGTGTAGGAAATCCTTTGAAACTACTCGTTTCACGCCAAAAAACAACGCGGAACAATAGTTGCCTGTGGACTTGCAGCTAGTCCACTTCCTGAAACGCATTACAATTTTTTGTTTAAGCGACCTCCAGGAAACGCGACGGGGTTCGGACGGATCAAAAATCTGATCTAAATACTGATTTACGAACTGGCTTCAGTTAGAAGTACGTCAATTCTACATGACGTCATTATCCAATAAGTACTAGCAAACAAATTCTGAGTCAGCACTTCAGAAACGGTTTCAAATGACTTGCGGAGCCGGAACCATATTGCTCATGTACGCAAAACATGTAACATGCAATTACCTGTAATCCAATTAAACCGAAAGCAAATATACCACAATACATCTCGCTACAAATAGCATGAACGAGATAACAGTACAGTTATTAGGAGCGATTGCCTAGCTGATTATATCTGAGAAGATCTAGCAATTTCGTTGTTCAAAAGGCGGGTGGCGTGTCTATGAACATATACCAGTGACCTTTCCCCGATAACTATAGCATTAAGTTAGCTGTTGCAAGAACCGCGCCTTTCATCCGTTATACTTTGAGTCAGACGACAAAACGATGCTGAAGGTGGGGCACGAGATTGAAAATTATTGGTCTGCTTCCTATTTTTGCTGTTCTATGAAACTGAAAGGTTGGCTGGATAATAGAGTCGTAGGCATGGTATCGAGGCAGCTATAAGAAATGGCTAGAAAAGTGACCGGTCTGCACTGTGGGGAGTAGGTATTATTGATTCAAGAAATAATACCTGAAGAAAGCATTAAAAGCGTTTTCAAAAATATTGTAGAAATCTTGGAGTAACTGTCGGGGATTTTTTTTCAAAAGATTAGTATGTTGTAGATTTATACACGTAGAACAAAAGTGTGTTTCCTCGGGCAGTTTTTGAGATAGAGGACCTAAAAGTTGGGTAGTCCGTAACCAATTATAGCGTCTTGTAAATTCGGTAAACGATGTGTAATAGTCGTTTGATTATTTACGTTGTCTTCACCATTCCTACTGGTCGGTTCACAAATATTACAAATGTGTATCGCATATGGCCTAAACTTACTCGGAAGATCCTAGACACAAACTGTTTCAAAAGTTAATAATCGCTTTAAACTAAAGTAATGTCTTCAGGCTCCCGTAAAGCACGAAACTTCAATTCAGATACTGAACCTCAAAGATTATGGTTTTTAGGCGAGTTTTTAAGCACTGAATATACCAATTTTAGGACTTTTCATTAAAATGCTCATAACTCGAAAACTGTCAGCTTCAGCAAAAAGTTAATAGATGCCTTTTTTCGGAATTATTCAAAAAAAACGTGAAAAAAACATGTTCGGACAAAAAAATTCATTTAAAAAATATTTGATCTGGGTTTCCGTAAGGTATTTAATGCTTAAAAACTCGGTCAAAAGTTATAATTTTGGAGGTCGCCCAGTATCCAAGTTATACCTTGAAGAGTCTTTTGAGATTAGTTTACTTCAGAGCAATTTCAACCTTGTTTCTCAGGCTAAAATTGACGAGCTTTTGGTTTCCGAATGCTGTCCATGTTACGTAACCTCCAAAAAAAAAACAACTTAGTTTCGCAATGTTTTGCAATTGCAATACTTCCCCGCCAGTGGCTTAGGAAGTAAAAATTGTAGTTTTCGCAGGAAGACCGCGGACGGACTTGCTGTAAGACAATGGTTACATGGGTGCTATGCTATTGCCACTGATTCAATGATCTAAATACATTCGGTCTAATTCATTATCACGATTGATCTCTCCCACTTACATTTTTATAAGTACATGCATCTAATCCTTTTAGATAAAGAATGATAAATTGAGAGATCCAGTTCAAAAATACAGCTGACTCAAGCAAGATTCTTGCCAAACAGATCAAAAGGACAGAAAAGGAGAAACGCGATAAAACCCCTGCCTTATCTAGCATAAGTGTATTGAAGTTGGCAATATAAATTACGCCGGATTTATAACGTCGTCATTTTCCAAATAAGCCGGGCAAAAACAGACAGAAGAAACAATTCTCCAGCCAAGTCGTGGGAATGTAGAGCTCCCTTGGCTTGGCACCGCACAGATGAAATTTGTTTCACTTGCTGGCATTTGTATAAGGGGCGAAAAGAAAGTGGTTTATAACTTGCAAGATTCTGAGAAAAGTCCCTTCTGTTAGCGACGCCTCCGACTAAAATGATAAGGCATCTTTGTTTACATCATGCCAAGTGGCGACAGAGATGGAAAAATGAAAGGCCCTGGTATTTCTAATAACTTGAATCACGAGTATTATTTTATTATTATATTCTTTGGTTTGCATCATTTCTTATGGTAGATGATGTCGCTATTTCTGTAGCTTCAGACGTGATTAGTGTTTGAAATGCAGATGAAAAGCCTAAAGGCCTATTCATACTCAGCCGTGACATGACAGTGCTGTGTCCGGCACGTGATCCGCCCGGCGAAACTAAAAAGATTCTTCCTGGAATTTGAATGAACTGATTCACACTAGACCGCATTGTTTTGGAACGATATTTTTTGATTTTCACAGGCGTGTTTTTATGTAATTTCGTGAATATTTTGACACTAAAATGAGGTTTGTTGAACATGTGAATAGTCTGTCCTAAAAAAACGTATGTCAGGTTACGTACTCTTATAGCAAATCGGTATTTACCGAATTTTAAACTTCGAAAAAAACTATGCGAGAGCTCAGTCATATCTGTTTTAAATTAATGTGATATTGTCTATTTTCCGTCATTAGATTGCTTTACAAAAAACAACCAAATCATACAAAATAATTGTGTACGCTTCATTTTTGGATTACAAAAATTTGACCATGTTTCAGCCAAATACCAAATTGGATGATATTTGAGAATTTAGTAAACTATCACTATTTAATTTTCATACATAAATTGTTGCATATGTCAAAGCCTTTATACGTCACAGAAAAGATTGCTTTCAGTAAGGATGTGCACACTAGACCGTTAAGAGTTATCAGAGTTCCTCAGCACAAAACAACATTATTTAAGAGAAGTTTTTCATATAATTTAGCAATCAGGTATATTCCAATACCTGAAGTGTATGAATCATATTCTTTATTTATAAATTCACTATTCACTCAATCTGATTATTTCTATATTTTATGATGTACTGTAAATCTTGATTTACACATTTTCTGATCTTGTTCTTATCTGTTTTTTCCTGAAGATGTACATAAATTTCTGGATTGTATTACCAATCGCTAACTGATGGGTTAAGTGTAAGAGTAGCGAATGCTAAACTTCGGCAGTCAATTAGTGTATTTAAAATAAAGGCGACTATTATTATTACTATTATTATTATTGTATATTTGGTCAAAAACATGAATTATGAAAAACTAATTGAATTTGTGCGCGCACATCCCGTGCTGTACAACCAGTCAAATTCAAAATTCTAGACTTCCGTTTTATCCTCGTTTCTTCTTATTCTTCATCCAGAATCTATGCAATAATTGCAAGTTCATCCTCTGAAAATCTTGCCATTTCGACCTCACGTGAACACAAATGCACTATGAGAGCACGGAAAAAAATACTGACCGGTGTAAATTGAAAACATCGTGAGCTCACGTCAGCGAGAATCACTGACGTCACGGCTGAGTGTGAATAGACCTTTACAGAGCACAAAGTTCAGATAAGTGTAGGGTGCGTAGTCTTCTGAGATATATCCACTCAAAACTTACTTTCTCGGGGGTTTCTCCAAGAGAAACCCAGAGTGTGTCTGTTAGATTCATGTAAAACAAAAAGTGTCTAGGTCTTAAAAGACATATAGCAGAGTCATCACGAATCATCGATTAAGAGTCTAAATTCCCAACATAAACACGTAGGATCAACAGAATGAGCTAATACTCCAAATATGTAGAACTGGATTAATATTTGGAATTCTTTTCACGATGTAAAAACTTTCAAATGATTTTAGAAATTATGCGGGTAACCACGCTTCGATATCAACGCGTGTCATATTTAAGATTATCTAAATCCTAAATAAATCGTATAAACGTCAATTCAGCTGGCTGCTGTGTGGAGATGCCGGACAATTTCCGGTGTCTGAGATACAGGTACATAAGTTCCCTGTATAAAATTGGAAAAACACGTTTACACCATGATATAGCAGCGCAACACAGCTTGATTAGCGCTTCAAAAATTGGTATCCGGGAAACAATTTACAGTGAAGCATCCGCGAGAGAACATGAATTTCGAGGCACCACGAATGCTATAAAGAGCTTGAAGATGGTTGGAACTTTACTCCAATAAATCGCAAAATCTGGTGCAGTTGGAACAACACATGATACAAGAAACCAGTCATCACATAAATGGCGTGAAAGGCTTGTCATAAGAAATCACTGTCCGAAAGCGAGAATTACAATTAGATGGAACTATGGATACGTTTCAAATTGCAAGCGCATGTTGCACAACATTTGTCTGTAGCTTGTTTAAATGAAAAAGCACCTGGGCGGGCACATGTATATGCTGCAACTTGTTGGCACATGTTTCGTCCGCCACATCTGTAACATTTCGTCCTTTCAAAATACACATATAAACTAAAATATACGCGGAGCACGTTTGTTTATACTTTAACCATCACGAATGCCTTAGGCCTAAATAACCTTAGGTACCATGGGGCGTAGAGGTGGAAGGGAGGGTCGTCTCACGCACTGAAATAGCGAGTGAAACATGCGCATATTCTGATCCCACCTTAGAGAACCACCGGGTGGTACCTCCCCGTCTGAGGCCGTCTACCAAGTAAGGAATTTTACAGCACAACATGCCCAATGAAAAAAAATCTCTTCAGACGGGGTTATCTGGCGCAGCTTACAGTAACTATTTAGTACAAGGCGTACTATAAAAGTTTTGCAATACAACTTTATTTATTGACTTCGTTCAAAGTAATTTGCACCATATTCCATACACTTCTCCATCCGCCAAAACCAGTCCTTAAACCAGTTCTGCAAAGTTTCACCCGGGAGTGCGGCAAACTCGTTATCCCAAATCCTCAGAAGGTCCTCACGCTAGAAAACCGATTTCATTTTAGCTTCATTTTCACATGCGGAAACAGTGCATAGTCGCAGAGAGTAAGATCTAGACTGTAAGGAGGGTGCTCAATAAGTTTCAGTCCAGTAGTGGTCAAATACCCGATGCAGGCTTTGGCGGGGTGAGCTGGAGCGTTGTCATGGTGGATGTACCAAGTATCCATTCTCGACTTTGACTGCATGTGTTTCATAGACACTATGACTTTAGGCAGGCACTGTTCCGTGTACCACTTAGCTGTGGCTGTCTTCTATGTGTCCAAAACGACACGCTCCATAATCCCGCTCGATTTGAAAAATACAGCTATAATTTTTTTCTTAACAGATCGGGATTTTCTGACAGCTAAGGGTGTATCTCCGTCATCAAAGACCCAAACTTTGCTTTGAGCCTTGGTCGGCACATCGTAATAATAGAGCCAGGTCTCGTCACCTGTCACGATGGTGTTCACATACCGAAATTGACTGTTATCAAATATTTTCGGCATCTTTCGGCACCAAGTCTTACGGCGAGTCTTCTGCTCTTCCGTCAGACTATGCAGTACACAAAGAAAACAAAGTTTCCTGACGCGTAAATGATCATGCAGAATTGAATGAATTGCTGGTGCATGAAGGTGTAAGGTCTCCTGTATCTGTTGGTATGTCGTTCTCCGGTGTTCGTCAAGCATTTTCCTCACAGCAGTTTTCATCTGTTACTGACGTTCGTGGCATTCCTTCCCTCTCAGTGTCCTCCAGAGTGAAACTGCCCCTTTGGAATTTTCTACACCACCTGAATATAGTCGTAAGATGAGGACAATCATTCTTTAATATAAGAGTCATTTCTTCTAACCACTGGTCTATGCTTAAACCACGCGTAAAGTTATACCGTAAAACTGCCCTTATCCCTCTACGTGACCACGATGCCATAGTCCGCACTTTACACTGTCAATACGAATGAACAACTAAATCCACAGACGTGCTGCTGGCGGCTACTATGTACTCATGGACATGTTGCAAAACTTTTATAGTACCCTTTTTACATCCTGATACCGAAAAGGAAGAGAGAGAGTGAGCAGCAAAACACATCGCACGCTACTTCTAGAGCGGCATGCCTTTGAATTGAAAAAGTCAGCGCGCGTATCCAAAGAGATGCAGCGGTAGTAGTGGCTGCTGTGTTCCGCTGCTCTTCCTTTTCGGTACCAGAGCATAGACACACAGGCTAAATCATTACGCCACCGCATTGGCTTTGTTGCGGCACATGTTCCGCGCCTCAGTTACTTGGCGTATTTTCAACCCTTGCGCTTGTTCCGCAACAGGCTGGAGATTATACAAATTTCTGGCGCATGTGCACTTGTTTTTTGAGACACCTTGTGCATAGGAATAAGTGCACTTACGACAGAGAGTTCTTGTAATGGCTGCAACTGTTGCTTGAGACACTATTCATATGTGATAGCTCTACTCATAAGAAACAAAAAAAATGTACGGAGTAACCTAGTAAGTGGGCGTTTGTGAAGCTAAATCATCACAGTTTTGCTTGAAAAGTAACGGTGGTTAGATACGATTCCGCAATATACAACATAGCAATAACCAAATTGAGATTATCAATTACATCCTGCCATTCCATTCTTGAGATACGACGTTTATTCTTAGTTTTTACAGCTGCAGGCTTCTTGGCTGAGTGACCAGCAATTTAACTTTACATCGGAGACCGTTAGCGTTACATTTTTAGGCCGTCGCAAATGGACGTGATGAAAGAACAGGAACCTGTGTTTTTTATTAGTATTATGCTAGGATACCATCAAAAAGTGAAGTTTTTGGTAGTGAACATGTAGTCTACCTTGGTATTTCCCAAGCAATAAAAGTGACGTTTTAATTGTTTCCCCAAAAATGCAAACTGTGAACAGCCTAAAATCTAGCCGATCAAGAAATGCTACAAAATATTACTTTCTAAACATTTCTAAATATTACCGCATTTTTTCGGTAAACTTAAAAGGTAATGTCGGTAACCTGTAGAATTTGCATCCGTTAACAAATGGTAGATATTTCGTGATACACGAAATTCCAACGATATAAAGTTTCGATGATAGTTTTTGGATACAATTTTCAGAGACTGCCAACCCTTAGGTGAGCAAGGGCATTGTAAGAGAATCCATTCCGGATGTAACAAAAGTAACGAAACGGCTTTTTTTTAGACAAAGTATTTTTGGACAATGTCAAGATTATATAGTTGAGTCATTAATTTTCAGATAATGATTGTAGAAGGAAGATAAACCAAAATATGTGTGTAAAAATAAAAAAAAATAAAAAAAAACATTTACCTTGTTTTATAAAGTATCCTCCCGACAAGTATTTCAGTGCGGACCTGTATTTGATCGTGAGGTCCCCTGTGAGGTCTTAAGTCACCTGATTCAGGAGCCCGTTGTACTACATTAACAAAGGCACAAGGGGTTGGTTGCAATCGATTGGGAAGCCGATCCTCATAAACATGTGCCATTTTTTATTTCGTTTGAGCCACGCAACAGACACTATTCACACGCGTTACCGACTGACCAGAGATAAACCCTTCGACTGACACTGACTGTATGTATAACTGAACTGACAGGGCGGTACTCAAACTTCCAAATGGCTATAACTTTGTTACTTTAATTTTACCAGAAAAATGGTAAAGGAAAAAACATTTCTTTTGATCAGATCTACTCACTGTTAAAATAAATGACTCAACTTCGAAGTCACCCTGTATATATATTAATTGTGAGCAAGGAGTTCAATGATAACCTTGGACTTGACCTTGAGCCTCATGTCCAAGGCTACTTCAAGGTGAACATTTTTTAAGACCATATCCACTTGCTTGCTTCCCGTTTGACTGTCTCCAAGACTAGACCTGAGACTTATAATTTACTGAAGAGTTACTAAGGATCTCGAAACAACACTGTTTGCAGTTTGTCACGGTTACAGAGACGAAAAGCAAGTACTATATCTGTTTATTCATACTAGGTATTTCAAGTTCGACCCTCACCATTGGGATCTCGGAAACTGTAAGAGATACGAAGTCGCTTAAATGGGGGCAAAGTTGCGTATTTACGTAATTAACAAAATGCCGCTTACAATTTCTAAAATTTCTTGTTCTCCAGCAGCAACTTTATTTTTTATTATGGACGCCATATCAGATATTTTCATAGATGAATAGAGTTGTTAATCCTGATTCCTAAAATGTCATACACTGAGATTGCCCAACCTTAGTTATTTCAAACAAGCAGAATTTTCTGGGTGGGCCTCGGAATTTTATACATGCAAATGGACTTTACAGTTCTAAATTCATTGATAAATTTTCTTAAATAGCCAAGAATTTGTTGTTGAATGAAAATTAAAACGAAATAAAAAGATATGGTGAAACCTGGACACAAAATGAAAATTTTGTTGATGATAATAACAGTAATAATCACAAATAACCAGAGATAAATCATAGCATTTGTCAATGATGTTTTGAATTTTGGTACAATGAATTCTGATTTCAAATCTGATCATAGATTAGTTTTTTGCGAATTAGGTATAGGGGTTAACACACCAAATATAAATTTGCGACCGACCGGGATTACCAAAATATGCATATTGTCCAGTTCAAGGAGGATTTAGCGACGACAGGCATACACAGAATATTCTATGTTAATGATGTTAACCAAAACGTTAATATACTATCAGAGACATTACTTCAACTGTTCAATTAGCATGCTCTAGTTCAGACAGCACGCGTCACAAAACCTGCGCCTTGAC
The DNA here is from genome assembly GCA_963669975.1 of Acanthoscelides obtectus. Lineage (NCBI taxonomy): Eukaryota > Metazoa > Arthropoda > Insecta > Coleoptera > Chrysomelidae > Acanthoscelides > Acanthoscelides obtectus. Next base: position 54,779,216 of record CAVLJG010000007.1, on the reverse strand, counting down.
TAAATTTTCCGCTGAAAGCCATTTTCAGTAAAAGGGGTACAGCTCTTGCTACATTTCACCAACCCTTCCGACTATAATTAGCAAATTTATTAAAATATAAGGAATTTCGCACTTAGACTCGCAAAAAAGACGTAGCTGTCACGGTTAAATCAATTAAATTCGAAGAAAGCCTGGGATCAACTTAGGATGATGAACGTTTGTCCCGATAAACATACTGAGATTCCATTACATTTATTAGAACCCAACGAAGTTATTGACCACTTATTATTAAATTTCAAAATACTCATACCCATTCCCGATTAATTGATGCTATAGCTGAATTTTATCAACAGAATTTATCCAATCCTAATTTAACACTGTGTTTAGACTGGTAAGTGTTCAAGAGATTCTAGATATTTCTATCTCAATAGGCTGTGTTGGCATTGGTGTGGACATGTTTATATCTTGGTTTACCTGAAGTACTCCAGTATCTAACTGATCTTATTAATATATGTTTCGAAACTGGGGGTTTTCCTGATGTCTGTAAAGAAGCAATAATCCTTCATCTATCCAAAATAAAAATTCCGGTAACCCTTGATCATTTACGACCCGTCAACATACGATGTTTGTTTTCAAATATATTAGAAAAGGTTGTTTATCTTCAACTAATTGAATACTTAGAGATGAACAATTTACTTCCTGTCCAGCAGTCTGGATTTCGTGCTGGGCATAGTACAACTTCTTCACTACTCCATTTAACAGACAATATCTTAAATAATATGGATAAACATATTAATACAGATTTAGTAATGACTGAATTCTCTAACACGGTTAACCACAAATTTTTGTTGAGTGAGTTGAAGTATATTGGACTTTGTGGCATTCGTCTCAAATTTTTTGAAACGTAGGTACTTAACTAATCGTAAAGAAAAGGTGAAGACAGTTAGAGGTGTCTCATCTTCTGTGGCCATTTCTTCAGGTGTCTTTGAAGGTCCTTTGCTGTATTTGATATATACTTTTGATTTATATTCATGTATTGAACATTGTGGTATACAAACTTATGCGGATGATACACAACTTTCGTTTCATTTTGACTGGATGAAGTGTCATATAAAGTAAATTATCATCTTGCCAACATAACTGATTTTTGTAAGAGACACATTAATCCGGATAAGAGTACTTGCATACGTTTTTGTCCTAAGCACTTGTATAATAGAGTAAGGGACGTGATTGCATCGGGCATCAACAACGAGCTCAGTCCTATTGTGGAACAAGCAAAAAATCTTGGTGTCATCTTCGACTCTCACTTAAGATCTGACAAATATGTGTGTCATTTACCGAAGACCACCTACATCGAATTAAGACTGCTATATGCTAGTAGATTCATTTTGAACTTTAAAACACGTAAGAAGCTAGTTGGAAGTTTGATAATGTCCAGCCTCAACCGTGCTTCAACTTTATATTATCCTTGTCTTGACTCGATGAATCGGTCTAGGATACAAAGAATGCAAAACAACTGCTGTAGGTTTGTGTATGGTCTTGGAAAATATAGTCATGTCTCTTCTAAAATCAATCAGTTGAAATGCCTGAAAATGAATCAACAATTTGAATGTAGTCTTGAGGTATTTGTGCATAAGCGAAAACCCATTTATCTCCATAGTAAATTGATAACTAGAGGAATGATTAATCTTAGAGACCTGAGGCATAATAATAATTTCATAACTCCTTTGCACTACACCGCATTGTTTCAAAAATGTTTCACTTTCAATGCAGTGAGGTTGTACAACTCAACCTAGAGAAGGAAGCTGGTTAAAATTCAGCTGTTAGATCTATTGTGATTAGTTGTTATGATCTGTTCTTCATGTTTTTTCTGTATTTTCAGGCCTACCTTAGGAACTTCTGTTTCTGGAATAACTAAGGTTTGTCAATTTCAATGTAAGACACTATACATTTTTGATATCAGAATTAAAAACTCTAATAATCAGACAAGAGGTGAAACGACATATTGAAATTCTAATTATGCCACCTTGTGGAGGAGAAAAAGTGACAACGTTAATGTGAAATTTATTTTAAAATCCCACTACAGATAAAAGTCAGTAAAAAATTAAAATGTTTGTTGGAAAATTTGGTTTTTCTCTCTCTACGAAAGTACTTTGGATTTCAAAACTTTCTAGGCGGCATTCTGTATATTACCTAAATACGCAACCTTGCCCCCATTTAAGCGACTCGTATCTCTTACCACTTACGAGATCCCAATGGTGAGGGTCGAATTTGAAACACCCTGTATATGCATAGAAAGCCATTGCCGGGTTGCTCTGTGAATACTTAGTATTCCGACCACTTGACAGTCGATCGTGATAATGGTGCGGTGCAACATCTCTGTGCATAGCACAGAACGTCGAATTGTGAGGGTGTAGGTAAGGGTCTCTCAGTAGTTTACATCATATGGGATGAGAATAAAAAGTTTGGCAAATCACTGGTCTGTCGCGATCGTCAGATTTCCCGCCTACCTACGCACAACTTTTGATTTTTGAATGTATGAGGCCTGTGGCAATTCAAAGAAGATCAATAGGAGTATTCTTCATCAGGAAATTTTAATGAGGGTCTCAATGGTGACGTTGGGTTCAATCTGGAACCTCACCTTCAGTCATTTCAAGGTCAACTTTTTTTTTAACTGGGAATGCCCTCGGCAATGGAAAGTCACGTTCATGTAATATTATGACTCTGAAGGTGAGAGCAATGTCAAATACAAGATCAGCACTGAACTCCTTGTTCAAAGTCAGGAAAGACATGACCTTGACCTTTTCAAAAATAACCTGAAAAAATACAGAGTCACACCATTACCTTGTTAGACCCGGTATACTTGAGAATCATGATAGCTCATTTCAAAGTTCAACTGTTGGTCATACGCTAAAATCAAGATACTGATACTCTTCCCTACATTACTATCTGTGATCAAAAAATAGTACTTTTTAAATGAAATAAAAACGGTTCATTTATTCCTTCAAATTTATTTCGTCGCCTTCAAAGTAATCCCCTCCGGATACAATACACTTATGACAACGTTTTTTCCAGTCCTCGAAACAGTTATTAAAATCGATTTCCGGAATCGCCTTCAAGGCCTTCTTCGATGCGGTTTTGAATCTCTTCAATCGATTCGAAACGATGTCCACACAGTGGCAATTTCAGTTTGGGGAATAGTCAGAAGTCCAACGGAGCTAAATCAGACGAATAGGGTGGCTGCGGTACGATATGCGTTGAAGTTTTGATGAAAACGTCACGGAGAACCAAAGCCGTGCGTATGCGGAGGTGCATTATCGTGGTGAAGAAACCAAGAGTTGTCAGCCCATAATTCCGGCCTCTTTTGGCGAATTGACGCATAACGCCCAAATAATATTCCTTATTGACAGTTTGGCCCGGCGGAAGGAATTCGTAATGCATCACGTCTCGATAATCAAAGAAAACTGTCAACATGACCTTGATTTTCGACTTGCTTTGGCGTGGTGTTTTCGTCTAGGCTCCCCTTTGGCACAGTATTCACTTGATTGGTTTTGCATAAATCCATGTCTCATCTCCAGTAACAATGCGGTTGATGACGTCATGATAGTGAGAAATCATGGTTTCACAGACACTAACACGACGATCTTTTTCGAACAAATTGAGTTCTTTTGGTACCAAACGAGGCGAGACGCGCTTCAGACCTAATTGGTCTTTCAAAATCGACTGAATTGAACCAAATGATAGGTTGGTGATGTCAACAAGGTCTCTAATTGTCAATCGACGATTTTTGAGCACTAAATTCTTAATCTGGTTGACGTGGTTGTCATCGGTAGACGTGGATGGACTACCAGGACGCTCCTCGTCTTCAACATGTTCTCTGCCTTCTTTGAATAATTTGAACCAACCAGAAACACTGGCTCTCAACATTATCACCAAATGCTTTTTTCAACATATCCAATGTTTGGGTAGCCGAAGCACCATTTTTAAAACAAAATCTAATGCAACTTCTTTATTGAATTTTTTCACTCATTGTAAAAATTGAAAAATGTTATCTTGTTGTCGACTGAAAACCTGCGTGCCTCATTAACTGCTAACGCTGTGGTGTCAAAATTAGACATAGATGTCAGTTAAGGTCCTATTACCAACTTAAGGGGAAAAATGCCCGATTCCTAATGCCCAGGAAATTTAAAACGATTTGTCTTACTACTTTTTGATCACACAGTACTTCGTATGTATTTATTTTATTTAGCATATGTTATGCAAAGCTTTCAACTTGAGTTTCCTACACGTTTGATGGTAGTCTTTTTCTCATCCTGAATGACTTATTGATTTTGTTCGAGAAACAGCAATATCCTTTTTTCGTGGAAGCGTGTTGTATCTGTTTGTAAGCGGATGTAACTACAATAAAGGCCATGCCCAGGTTTAGACGGCCAAAATATGTATATACATTTATTAAGGCTATGTTCAAGGTCAACTTAGGCAATATTCAATATTGATTTTGTCGAAGTTAAATTGAAAAGACCATTATTTGTTACTATACACCTAGTCTAATCATATTGGACGAAAATACACCTGGTTTGCGAAATAATTGTAAAGTCTGGTTTTATTGCTGCAAGTTGTTCAAAGGGGGATTCAAAACATGGACGCATAAAACGGGTACACCAATTTTTGTTAGAAAACGTTTTATTCGACAACAAAGAATGAGAAAACGTGCTTTTTGGGATTCAATCGAAAAATTTGGCAGGAACGTGAAAACTCTTCATTTAAGATTTTTAGGTGTTTATGAGACCTACAAAATGAGACCAAATGACAAAAGATCCGAGTAATAGCAAAAAAGTTATGGCCGAAAACCGAGGCAAACTGCATGTCTTGACACTTGTTGGTCATGCGACGATGGTTTGTCGCAGATGTTTGAAATTCTTTAAATTCGTAGGGTTTGTACTTCTAAATAACCATAACAAAATTGGAGTAGCCTGGTCAAGGAGTTTTTTTATTTATCCCAAAACACCTGTTTTCCGGCCATCACTACTAGTTTATTGAGTAATATATAGAGTTAGTTCAAAGGAAATTTTGTAGAAAAATACACTAGTTTACCTTGCCGATATGAATCGCAAACCGTTCCGGAAGAGAAATGTTATTTTTATGCAAAAAGGATGGGTTACGTTTTTTCTTCTAAACAAACTCAAACATTTCGTATCTGTGAGTGATTCGCAACAAAAGATGATTGACACATCCGATTTCTTTTAAAATGTGTATAGTAACGTAATATCGTAGCGCATTTGTTCAATCACTCACAAATGTTTGAATTTATTTAGAAGAAAAAAACGTAATCTTTGTTTTTCGAATAAAAATGTCATTTATCTGTCGGAACGGTTTGTGATGCATATTGGCAAGGTAAACACAAGTATTTTGCTATGAAATGCTCTTTGAACGAACCTTGTATATTGCTCAATAAACTAGTAGTGATGGCCGGAAAACAGGTGTTTTGGGATAAACAATTAGAAATTCTCAAAAAACTACTTGATCAGTATACTACAATTTTGTTGTTGTTATTTAAATGTATGAATCCTACGGATTTGAAGAATTTCAAGTAGTTGCGTGAAGTTATCTTAGCATTACCAACAAGTGCCAAAACCTGAATGTTGCCTGGTTTTTCGGCCATCACATTTTTACTATCAGTCAGATCTTTTTAGGGGTAGTCTCATTTTGTAGGTCTCATAAATACCTAAAAATCTCATATAAAAAGTTTTTCCGTTTAATCTCAAAAACACGCTTTCTTAATCTTTGTTGTGAAATAAAAAGTTTGCCCACAAAAATTGGTATACGCATTTTATGCGTCCATGTTTTAAATACTTCCTTGAACAACTTGCACCAATAATACCAGACTTTTTAATTATTTCGGGGAAATTTGCGAATATGATTAGACTAACCATTATTATTAGTTGCTACACAAAACTCGCTATTTCCACCAAAATGTGTAAAATATGCCAACTTCAATCAAATTCTCTAAAAGCTGTCAGCGTTACTTTTACTTCCCCCGCCACACTGGCGAGGACCTGTTTTAATCGCAAAAAAAAATCAAAAATGAGATTATATTTTTTGGATGTTGTACAGTAATGGACAAAAGTATATAGACAAATTAATATTGTGCTGTATTTCTTTTTTAACTTGTTTTATTAATACACCAACATTTATTCATAATTCGTTATAGCGTAATACTCACTTATACATAAATAAATTCATTAGACTCCCTTCAATAAAAAATTAATTGAAAAAAACTGGAACTATTGAAGGACAAAAATATACAGACAAAGCAAAACAATTATAGAAAAAAGAAGCAAAGTTCATTGAGTTATAGAAAACCAACCATGTTTGTGTTAATATTTTGTAGCATAACCATTACTCTAAAGCGGCAAAAAGTTCATCCTTGTTTGAATAATTTTTATTTCGTATTTGCTTATCTAAGTATTCCCATAGATTTTCAATGGGGTTTATATCGGGAGACTGTGAAGGCCATTTGAGAACTGGTATTTTTTCATCCAGAAAGAATTTCTTTGCGAGATTTGAAGTGTGCTTCGAATCATTATCTTGCTGGAAGATTGATCCTAAGGGCATATTGTCTTCCATATAGGGTAACATGACATGCTTTAGTATGTCTGTGTATACAAACTTATCCATCTATTCTATGTAAAGGTCCCATCCCAAACCCCGAAAAGCACCCCCAAACCATAGCAGACCCGCCTCCATGTTTGACAGTGGGTAAAATGTACTTGGGGTTCAATCTTTGTCCACTAGGACGTCTAACGTAGTGGATACTATCTGATCCAAACTGAAACATACTCTCTTCCAGTCACAGATGCTCCAATCAAGATGCAACCGTGCAAATTGTAATCGGTCCTTACGGTTTTTCCTTGAGATTAGAGGCTTCTTACTCGGGCGACGTGCAAATAACTTTAAATCATTTAATCTTATACTTATAGTTTTCGTAGAAACACTGACAATTCCTTTTGTCTCGATTTCGGTTTTTATTTGTCTTGGGGTTTTAAACGGATCTTTGGACGAAATTACTTTTATTAATCTAACTGATCTAGCATTTAGTTTTCTAAGCCGACCACTTCTCTTAGAGGCTTCCAAAATACCTTTTCGTTTATATTTGTTCAATATTGCCCAAACTGCTTTATACTTCAGCTTCAAATGTTTAGCAATGTCGACTTGTCGTTGCCCATCTTTCTATAACTCAATGATCTCAGTTTTCACATCGAAAGAAATTTCTGGACCACGCGGCATGGTCTTAAAATCACTCAACTTATTCCACAATACTTGATGAACACAAACTAATCCTCTTCTGACACGAAACTGTACTAAACTAATGTTGAAAAGAATTTGTCTACATGTGTTTGTCCCTCATAAAAATGTGCTTATATTTAGACTTGCAGATAATGTAAAAACAAGGAATTTAGTTTTTCTACTAATAACGCATTTGTTTATGGAGTAATTAAGTATGAATTCGGTTTCTAACGGTATTTAGGTAAATATTCATATTTGTCCATTACAGTAGGTATGATATGTGCATCAGGAAAAATCATTTACTTCCATCTATCTGTCGGTCTGACCGCTAATCCTTGGACCGCCTATAACTTGTAAAGTACCGCTAGAATTTGGATGAAATACGCATACTACTATGCCAAGGACGAAAAAGCTTTATAGTTTTTGAAAATCGGTTCAGGGGGGGCGGCCCTATAGGTAAAAAACCTAAAAAATAAAATTTTTTAAGACGTTTCAGAGGACCCTGATAATTTTTTTTAACAAAAATATATGGGTAAAAATTGGGGGGTGTGGGAGGGTGTATCGCAATGCTTGATGTTAGTATGTTACTACTCTTCCAACTCCGATAATTCTACGCACTTATTAGACATATTTCACACACCAGATTTCCCCGTACATTTGCCCCTAAAAAAAAACTACGTTCAGGATTGCCTATAGCTCGCATATGTCGTGCGCCTCGGGGTTGTTTATACAATTGCATCTTTGGTATTAGATCAGAGCAGTCAATTTTTTGTTCCTGGGGGTAAAATTTATCTACACAATAAATGTTGAAAAACAATTATTTTATAATTACAATAATGTATACTTCTTTAAATCTTGATTCAACATTCCACCTACAATTCTAGTAATTTATACCAAATCTTACATTTATCATGGTCTTTATGACTGTCTTTTCTTGTAGAAACCAATACCAACTTGACATGTTAGTGTAAAACAGAAAACGTTGAACCAATAACGTATTTCAAAGTTTTGGCACAAAATTCATTGGCTTTAATTTTAACAAACACAAAATAATATCAAGTTGCATTTAAAATAAAAGTCTGAATCTTCCAAAAAGTGGAAGACCAAGTGCATTTACTGCACAGAGATACGACAGATTGGTGAGAAAAGCGAAAAATCAGGTTGGAATGTCAACAAGGAGACTGGCTCGTCAATACAGATCTTCTAAGAGTACGATATCGTTAGAATTAAGAAGGAATGGTCTTAAATATCGAAAGAGACTGAAGTGCCCCAAATAAGCGCAATTCCTTCGTATACCAAGATGCTGTCATCAACTGAGATGGGTACACTTTGCCAATGGAAAGATCATTATTTTAGACGACGAAAAGTATTTCACTTTTAGTAATTCTGAAATGGGAAAACGACGGATCTTATTCGGAGAACCTAGAGGAATGCCCTGACAATGTTAGATACAAACATAAAGCGAAATTTGCTGATAAAATCCTTGTCCGGTGCGCAATTTCTAACAGGGGTGTATCCCAACCTTTTGTGGGAAGAGTGAGGGATGCAGCATTGAATATTCAGAGCTATATTGATGACTGCCTTCCCAAATTGCTTCAGTTTGTCCACGAACATCATGCTAATGTATACCTTTTGTTCCCGAAAACGATAATCCTCCAAACTTGCCGCAGGCTCGGCCAATAGAGGATTTTAGGAAGGTTTATCATGGAAAATGGGAAGCCCAAGCTGAAGAACAATTAAAACGGCGCATTTACAAAAAACTGAGAGAAATTTAAATGAATTTCGTTCAGGACCTCATGAGAGACATTCGATGTAGAGCAGAATGAGCGACTCCACATAATTCGAAAGTATATTTTAGTCAAGTATTGAGTTGTAATTTATGATAACTAGATAGTGTTTAAATAAATTTCTCCATTAAAAAAATCCGATAAATATTTTTAGGCTTACGTTATTTAGTCAGCTTACCCACGTTCATTTAAAATTCAATTGATAATTGACAAAAAGAAGAAAAAAAAAGGTGGAGATGTATCAAATGCGATAAGAATTTGCATCATTAAACAAAAATGGTGGACGTTCAGTTAAGCATGATATCACAAACTATTAACATCAATTAGTTAGTAGTTAGTTAAATAGTTTCTGGGCTCTCTTCTGTGGGTATTATACTGTTACAAACTTAATTGAATAATTCAAGTTATAAATTCTTGGGATTTGGTCTGTTCAAACCATTTGTTATAAAAACAACGTTTCGGCGACTTTAAACGCCAATTTCAGGTAAATGTGATTTGTAGTTGGTGAAAAATAATACACCCAGAATTTATAACTTGAATTGGTATTAACGGTCAGAAATACAAAAGTACAATATTAATCAAATGATATGCAACGCATTGTACAAATTTGTAACCATTTGATACCAAGAAATATTCTATTGTTAAATTATTTCAAATAGCAATAACATTCCTCAAAACTTTCTAGGCGGCAAGAAACCTAATTAGCCAAGAAAAATCGTCACAGTCTTATAAAAAGCACATTATACAGTCATTTACGCTAAGCTGAATTAATAAAATCCACGGGAAAATGAAGATAACACATTATAACAGTTATTCAATTGAGCATATTTCCTGATAGAAAACATTTAAAAATAATCGTTGCACATTTCCAATGCTCTTGACCCCATTCGTTTCGCACACTTGCATGAGAAAAGTAAACACCAATCTTACGGATGAATTAAACCGAAGCTGCAACCTCTGTTATTCAGATTAGGTGGAAATAAACTGAATTATTCCGAAATGATCGATTTACTTACTTATTTAAACTGGCAGGGACATCCAGGCAGTTATGATCGAAAAATGATTTTTTAAATTCACTTTTTAGCTTTCGTGTCACTTATTGAGAAAATCAAGCACCAGTTAACCGAAATCATAGAGGGGCAGAGCCAAGCCTCTTTAAGGTAAATACATTTTTTCAGTGATTTTCCTTCTTTTGAGTGATTCTTAGGAAGCCCTTCAAAATACCCGTTTAAATGGAAAAAATAAAAATTAGAAGGTGCTACATCTGGCGAATAGAGTTGTTGCATACTTTTGAATTCTTTCCATTTTCTAAAAGAACAATAAATTCGTGAACTTCAAATGGCACGGGTATTACGTATCTTGAAAAGTGACGTTTTTTTACATTTCGTAGGTTTTTGGTGACATAACGTAGCTTTTTCTACAAGATGTTAGCACAAGCTCTTGTACAGTTTTTGTGAACTCGTTTTATAGCTGTACGTGTTGCTTAAACGTCAGCGAAAAGTAAGTAAACGTGGAATGAACTATTCTCACACTAAAAACTACCTAGTCTGCAAGATGACATTTCTTGTTTTTTTCCCCTTTTTTAGGCTTTTTACATAATACCCCTGCCGTTGTAGAAAAAAGTTCATAGGAAGTGTCTAATATGCAAAGCAATATGTTTCGCATTCTGTATGCAAGTCCAGAAGCTTTTCAAATCAGTTAATACAAGTAATTCTGGATACCTCTTAATGACCTCTTTTCGAATATAGGCAAAATATCCAACAAACATAAAACTAAAAAGCACCAGTTAACCGAAATCATAGAGGGGCAGAGCCAAGCCTCTTTAAGGTAAATACATTTTTTCAGTGATTTTCCTTCTTTTGAGTGATTCTTAGGAAGCCCTTCAAAATACCCGTTTAAATGGAAAAAATAAAAATTAGAAGGTGCTACATCTGGCGAATAGAGTTGTTGCATACTTTTGAATTCTTTCCATTTTCTAAAAGAACAATAAATTCGTGAACTTCAAATGGCACGGGTATTACGTATCTTGAAAAGTGACGTTTTTTTACATTTCGTAGGTTTTTGGTGACATAACGTAGCTTTTTCTACAAGATGTTAGCACAAGCTCTTGTACAGTTTTTGTGAACTCGTTTTATAGCTGTACGTGTTGCTTAAACGTCAGCGAAAAGTAAGTAAACGTGGAATGAACTATTCTCACACTAAAAACTACCTAGTCTGCAAGATGACATTTCTTGTTTTTTTCCCCTTTTTTAGGCTTTTTACATAATACCCCTGCCGTTGTAGAAAAAAGTTCATAGGAAGTGTCTAATATGCAAAGCAATATGTTTCGCATTCTGTATGCAAGTCCAGAAGCTTTTCAAATCAGTTAATACAAGTAATTCTGGATACCTCTTAATGACCTCTTTTCGAATATAGGCAAAATATCCAACAAACATAAAACTAAAATTTGTGCCTCGAGCTTATTACCGACAGACTGGCTGAAATAAGTCAAGACTGGTAGACTTAATTCCATTATATGACTTCTGGAAGCCCAGAGCCGAAAACACCAAGATAACAATAATATACATATAATCCGTATTTGAGACAGGCGCCGGCTTCAAATTATCTATTATTCAATTTCTGGAGGCCTATGCCTAATAGGCTTTAAATTACAATCCTGCTAGAGGAGGCCTCATCAGTATGATTTCACAAAATAAATCATTACAAGGATTAACTCAGGCATTGAAAAAGGCATTGGTTATGTAGTAAACATCATGAGGAATTATCCCAATAGTAAATATAACTCTCACCTAATAAATCTAGATAATAAAATGTCTAGCTTGTCTTCCTATGGATCATGTTATTATTTTTTTATTGACGATACTCATATCCGCTGTTGATAAAATTATTGATACATGGTAATTTATGTTAGTATGATTTTTCGGCATGATTTTTATCTTAACAATCCTGTTATGATAAATGTTGCTAAATATATCATTTCACATGGTAAGCAGAATCTTGGACTTTTTTCAACTGGCATTCCTTACAATATGTTGCATTGCCTATTTAATATGGAACGAATCCAGAGATTCAATATTGGATAAAAGCATCGTAAATAGAGGCCGGATCTGATTTATTCTCCTATCTATGTAACTTCTGTAAAGGATATAGTCGGATCTATGTAGATACAATGTCGTTTTAATAATTTCAGCAAATGTGTAGTTGGCCCAGGGTGAAGCAAGGATGTGTCCAAAGGTCATGATTTCTAGGCTTAGAAGATACTATCACATGCTATGAAGTTTCGTATTTTTTGCTCATCAATGGTTACCTCTGGCAACTTTGTGGTATCGTCAGTGCAAAATACATATCCCTATATTGTTCCCATAATGCCCTGAGGGCTATGGTATAACAGAAAAGTATGCAGATCTGCAGTTCCCTACAGCATGAGGAATCCCAGTATAAAATATTTATATATTATAACATTTTCTGTTCCTCGGTAGGTATCGCTTCGACCCGAGGCTCGCGGGTTCGAATCTCCGCCTAGGAAATTAGGTCCGAGCCCCGAATGTTGTGTTGTGTGTTCGTATATCACGCAATAGATCTGTTAATAAAAATAGGTGGTGCAACCCTTAGTTGGAGCTGATATATTCAATAAGTTAACAGTAGATGGTTTGTGGAGTAGTACAGTGTTGGTACTTCGGGGTCGGCAAAAAGGGTCAAAGGTGGCCCAGTTGCCAGGCTTCGCCTCCTCACCACTTCTACTATCCCTACTAGGTATCTTAGGGGCCCTCCAAGTTTAACTATCCCTCTGTCATTGAAGCCCTGTGATATTCTCCCCGAGACTGTAATGTGTCAACCCCTAAAACCACTTTATGCAAAGGCTTGGCTAGTAATCAAGTCCATTAGTGTACATAGTGTTATTAAAGAATACTGAAATGTAGTTGTGCTCATATCTAATGCACAATTATCACTCATTGTTCTATAAAAAAATGATTTTATCAGGCACCTTGTAATAGACTTAATTAAAATTAACAGTTAAGGTTTTTATTGAACTACATTGCAGGAAATGAGATTTGTCTTCTGAACTTGCAGAATCCTTTTTCTTTGTAGGCCTACTAACGTTGAAGTAATGAAAATGATGTATGTTTTTTTTTCGGTAATTCTGTTTATCTGACTGTCCCCTAATCTTGTAACCGCCTATAGCCTGAGAAGTACCGCTCAGATTTCGATGACATTTTTACAAAATGTTACTACTATGGCAATGAAAATCGGTCCAGCGGCCGCAGAGCGGGGGTTCGGGTTGTAAGGTAGTGGGAAGGGTTTATCTAAACTAAACTAACTAAATCTACGCACCTATTAGACATATTTCACGCATACATTTCTATGAACCCTGAAAAAAATATTTTCGGGAGACGGATCGCGTATCTATCAGTCGCAGCTGTTGCTGGCATCGTACGCCGACCTAATGAGTGTTGTGGTATGGCCTCACATTTTTGCGGCGCAACAGCCTGGTGTTTTCTATGCTCTGACCGCGCTTCCACGGTGCCGGTGTTCAGAGGAATAACTGACTGAGACTGATATACTTCCAGAATAATTTTTTCAAGGCAACCTATGAGTTAACCCTTGCTAAATATTTGATCAAATGTTTACTGTAATTTCAATTATAATCAATGAATGTGCTTATAAAACGAAACCAAATTTAAGAACTGTATGTAGTATGAGATTCAAACTATGTATAGACACACAACTTAAAGCACTTCATGTCAATGGAGGCATTCAGCCAACATAAAGTGTAGTACTTGTGGTAAGTATAGCTTTGGCAGTTTGTAACATTCAGTCAACAAACTGTCAAATCTGACAGTCCAAAGAAAACTGTCAACCTGACAAAGCTATCCCTTATCTATTGCTATTCAATATGAAAATGCTGCACAGCTGAACCACTTTATGATGGCTGAACTCTGCCATTGTCCATTTCATACAAGTACCTAGCCACGAAAAAAATGAGTGCCAAAACACTAGCTGCATTCTTTTTTTAAGTGAAGTGAGCCAGTCCAAACATAGATGAGGCTGTGAAATCAGTGCGACTCACTTCCAGAGTTCAGAAAGAACAGCTAAGCTAACTTTAATCAGAACATAGATTAAAAAATGACAATGAATTTAAAAAAGAATCGGCAATAAAGTGAGCAAACTGAAGTCAGGTGAGGATATCTTTATTTTCTAAATTATAATATATATAAATTAATGCAGTTGTAGCCAAGAAGGAAGCCTAAATATTTTTTTAAATGCTACCAGATGGTTTGAGAAGAAAAACAAAGTAAGAATTTGGTAGTTTATATATTTAATAGTTCCCAGTTCCACAATCAGTTCAAAACTTGAAGGATGCAGAAGTATTAGGGAAAATATAAAAATTAATGAAAAATCTCGAAAATTAGCAAACAAAGAAGCTACAACAACCTTATTCTATTCAGAAGCCCTATCAGAAAGATTAATGCATTTTCCTACCATATAATTTCACTGAACTAAATGAATATTCCCCGAATTTCAAAGCCTACTAATATGCATGCATTATAACAGCTAGATTCGAAAAAACATGCAACTTTAAGGTAGGGCCCCTTAATTGCTAGTAATATCGATTTTACAACATAAACAATGAAAAACGTGGAGTAGAAGGGTCCTTCTTCTTTAACCAGAGGGGAGTCCTGGCAACACACAGGAAATTAAACGTTTGTTGATTGATAAAGGATAAAGGTAGGAACCCGTAATTATAATATTTAAACAAGAAACTAGACGATTGCTTAACGGTATTTCAAATTGTTTCTCCAACGTTTCATGGGATTTAGCGGTTAAATACTGAATGAAGTAATAAAAAGACAATGTTCAATATTACCTTTCAAGAGTAAATTCAATTTAAAAAATGAATAGTCCGTTAATCTTTTGCAATATAACCTAATAAAATTGATTTTTTTAATGAGCTTTTTATTAAATTAAGCAATACATGCAAGTAAATGGTAAATAATGAGACAAAGACAACAAGAAAATCAGTTTCTCACCTTTTATCATGCAGTCTCCCGGTTTTCACGTAAAAAAAACAACACTTTTGTAAATCCTGACTCACTTCACATTGACACAACACCTCGGAACAACTGAATAACAGATCTCGCCATATTGAACATTTTCTGAATGTCCTCTATAATTCATTCCAATTGCTTGATAAGTGCGCACATTCCACTGTTGTCTCGAAAAAAGTAACTTTCCCTATATAATTCTTAATATATTTAGTACGCATAAACAACTATTCAAATATCTCAACCAATATTTTTTATTGAATTTCATTGAAGGGTCATCTTTTCGCAGTAAACTTGGAATGATTTGCCAGTAACTGTCTGAAATAGCGTATCAGTTGACGCTGAATGAAGTAGAAGGCCGAACACGTGGGTAAAGAGACCGATAGATTTGATTATGGAATAAAGAAGTGAGATAGAACTTATTGGTGCATAGCGAATGCTAAGACGGTTATAAGGTGGTTTTTATTAGGCAGGTATTTTGGGGAGGATCAGGAATTTTACTTAGAATTGTCTGAGCGGGATTTCGGAGAAATTCCCATCTCTAACGTTGTTATTGGAAGTTAAAAAAGGTATAAAATGAAATACTGAATAAATGATAAATACTGTGAAAATTAATATATCTGAAAGTGTGATGTTTAAGTAAGATTCTGAAAATCAGCTGATGACTGAAAATAGCATATTTTACATGAATTTTCCCATTCCGCAACTTAGCAACACTAACCCAGCAATACTGGTTGCCTATACAGTTGTTTTGGTTACTTCTACATTTTAGTTCCATTGTTACTTGCCGTTGGGTCGTTTTATGATTATTGTACAGGGCCGTCTTAAGCTATGCAGGTGCCCCTCAGCTTACGACTAGAGTGAGGTTACTCGGACACTTCTTTTGAAATCTCGCCTGATTTTAGAGCAGGGCTCTTGCCACGTGATTATTATGGCGATGGAGTGGAGTCGGAATAGAGTTCACTAAATCTTTAAGATCACCAACTGAAGAATTTGTCAGTCCGGCCATGCACCCAGTGTTAAAAATGCGGCAGTTTAAGCGGCGGTCGGTTTGTAGGTTAAACGAGCGTTTGTTTATAAATCAGATTTGAAAAAGCGAAATAGACCAAATCGCTATAGCAACAACGAAGTTATAAGATACTTATATTACTTTACGATGAGCGTCTTATACAAGATGCTGCTGATACGCGAGTGAATTCAGATCGTTTTCTTTGAAGTATCCGTGCCGAGTTGCGTAGATTTGTTTATGCCGTACAAAGGGCGTTTGTAGGAACGTCGAGGTGCGTTCAGCAGGTAAAGTAGACTGCCCCGAATATTGCAGATGGAAACTTGGGTCTTTTTGAATAAAAAAGCGATGACTGAGAACAGTTTTGAGGAGCAACATGGGATACTGCGAAACTTCAAATTAATCACCAAATAAGTACCTACTTTTACTATTTTTTCCGTTTTTGCTGCTGTTTTGACGCACGTTTGCTTTGTGGTAGTTGTCTCTGAAAAAGTCCCAGCTTTCAAAACACCCTATATAATGAGTTATTTGAAGTAGTCAAAAAAGTGTGTACTTTTTTATTACAATGAACCTACCATTTCTATCATTGGCCTAATTAAATTCACTTTCATTTACTTCGGCTCATTTTCCTCTCAGGTTTGTTCTGAGCATAATATTATAGCCATGTTAAGCTATAGAGTTCTCTCAGTACACTATCGTCTCTTAATTTGTTTTATATTTGGGTATAGCAGTTATCTATATTCTCTTGTCTTGGAAAAACAATTGTATATTTCATTAGATCATACTTTAGTCCCCTATTTCCAAAAGTGGCTGAACCCAAGATTGATAGTATTAAGAAAAAGGCGAAACACAGTAACTCTTACTATATGTGAGTTTTTGAATCAGTAATATCGTAAAGGAATTTCACAAAATAAAATATATTTTTGGCTCATATGACGGTATGGTATGGATGTACCCGAATTTGAATGTCAACTCAGGATTTACCCGATATTGAAACGAAATTCGTGTGAATTATTTCCTGATGTATTAACATTACATAGATCACTAATATAAAAAAAAGGAATAAAAATAAAATCACACATTTTTTGTTATAAACTGTTTCGGATACACCACCCTAAAACTCAACTTGAATAGTAAATAATAAGTCCTTTTTGTTAGAAACGAATATAAAAACAATGATACAATATCAGCTTCAAAACTACACTCAGTATTAGCAAAGCACACACTATTCTCATCAGCATTTTCTTATGCTTATGTTAAGCTTTGTTGATTATCCATTACAGTCTTATAGTATTCCAATTTGAATTCTTGACTTTTTTGCTTCCATGCTGTTCCAAAATGTTTTTTCAAAAGTTCATCAACATGCTTTAGTTTTTCAGGATTTATTTTCACGTTATTTATACAAACGTTTTCTGGAGACATGAGCAATATTTTCTTCCCCCTTTTACTGATGCCTTTAGCATAAGTCACATCAGACTGGAAATTTGGTTCACCCCTCACCCAGACACTTGCAGATTTCTTTGAACGAGTCAATATCAGCCGCTTACATGACTTGAACTGGAAACGGAGTGAGGCTGTTGATTTGATGACTTTTTTCCAAAATATTATAGCACGTTTGAGGCTTGACTATTGTATCAAGTTTTTTATTTTTATTTCTTCTGACATTCATTTAGCGCACATAGACAGAACAATACTATTTTGGTCCTGCCCACTGCAGCTATCTGATACCAGTCTTATTTCTTTCACATTCTCAGGAATCGTGATTTTATTTAACACACGTTGACGGGATTTAGCCGGTTTTGTTCAGGAACAAGAGCATCATAGTTGGTGTAACATATGGGATTTAGCCGGTTTTGGTAAAACTAAGGATATAGCCACTTTTTGTGATGAAACACGCAACAGCTTTAGTCGGTTTTGAAAATAAGTCTAAAGTAGTGAGCTGATTTATATGGATTTTTTAGTAATTTGGAAACGAATAACTATTATAGTATATTACCACAACTTTTGACTATGAGATGGCAGCACCCACCGCATTTTTCGTAAATATGGATTTAGCCGTTTTTGGAAATAGGGGACTTACTTAGGTTTATGTTATTTTTATTTACATAATCGTGATATACATCAATCAACTCAAATCGACATTATCCAAAGCATCTGCTTTCGACGTAGTCGTCTTCACTTTTTCATTGAAAACCCGCTTGACATTTTCCCAACGTTTCTTCATTTTCTCGTCATCTTCATCTTCAGGGATAACGGATTTTGCATCAATTTCTCCTATGGCAATACCTGGTTTCGGTTGTAATGGCATTTGCTTCTTCTTGGTTTGCTGTTTACTCATTGATTTGATCCATGTTTGGAGCCAGATGGCACCATCTGAGTTTGGAGTCAAGGGAGACGCCTGGAAACAATGTTATGTGGATATATGTCAAGAAAATACGCTCTAAAATTTGTCATTATTATAAAAACATTAAGAATGCTAAATCAGCTAAATACACGCCAGCTCCGTTCATACTGGGATGCCGCGGATGCTATGAAACATATACAGAGTCTATTGGTATTGTCTTATACGCTCACTGAATAATTTAGAGTAGAGTAGTAGAATTTTGAATCTTATTATAGGTAGTCTGTATAATTTTGAAGAGTAGTAGAATTTGGAATCTTATTGTAGGTAGTCTGTATAATTTAGAAGAGTAGTAGAATTTGGAATCTTATTGTAGGTAGGCTGTTTCGCATTTTAGGTGTCCTACAGAAACAAAACATTCCTAGAAATGTAATGTTGCCCCTACTGGCCAATAGAAGCGCGCAAATTTGAACGTCGGGCGCTGTTGTTTGTTTTGACGGGCGTGAATGAGATTTGGATATAAACTTTTACGTGAGTTTCTTACAGAATTCACTTAGTTCTACATTCCCAACTTGGTAGGTAAAAACAGAACAACCTTTATGGATCTTTTTAGGCCTCAAGAATTGGTGGGTTTCAAGAAATAGCAAAAAACATTGTTTACCCCTTAAAGAGCTTGAACATTTTATTCTGGTGGTGGAAAAAATTTCATTATTCTGGAGTCGATCTCTAAAATAATATTGGAAAGGTCACCAATAACTCATTTTACTGCTTTGAAGAGGCAAACTGAAGTATTTCTTTCTATATATTTCACGACTGACTATTAAAACAGGTTTGGAATGTTTGAGGCTATAATCTACAAGTTTGAAAAATCATATACAAAATGTGTCAAACATACCATACTTTACTAACTACTCTACTAGTAAACATTATATCTCCGTTAAAATGATAAAACCGTCGGTACTCTTCCTGTCCAAAGCATCCCAATTCCCAAACTTGAAACATGTAAATTACCTACTTATTAGCAAATTTTGAGATGCATAGATAACTGAAAATAATATACCTATATACTTGAACTTCGCCGTACGAAATTCGTAGCTATGCCACCTGAACTTCAAGCGCAGATCCAGGGGCGGGGGGGGCGCGTGACTTTCATGACCCACCCCTGGGCGAATCTAGTTTGACCTCAAATATTTATGACTTTCAGATCTCTTTGATAAACCCAATAAAATACAGATTTTTGCCAATATGTAATGGATACAAACGGGTAAAAATCACCATACCTTATCAAATTATAATCGAGGATGACGTGGAAATAAGAGGGTTGCGTATGCCTGGTTGCCTATAGGTTCAGCTTGACGCAAATATAAATAAAATGATGATCCTGCGTTTTTCGGCTTCGTAGCACTGCATGTCTGTGCATTATTGTACATTGAGTGTTATGTGTTCTGTGAGTAAGGTAGTTAATTGAAAATCAGACAATCGGATAGGAGTGTAAGAAAAAACCTTTTCGCGCACAGCTTTAACGCTGTGAGCAAATTTGACCAAAATACTTTTTGGCGGACAAGATCCGAGAAAAGCGGTTTCACTTGATTGGTTTGCTCAGTGTGCATTTTCGCTTAGGAAAAAGAAGCTACACCCATCACTTAGTGATCTGTATTTATGTCGTATGTCACTCATAGCGTAACCGCTAAAAACGGAGAGAAGAACCATAGATATCATAACAATTTATCTACACTCATAAACCCATGGTTCAAATATAACTTTGATAGGAAAATCGTTAAGTAAGAGTTGTCTGTCAGCATTCTACCGCTAACTACATTTAATTCCAGAACAATTCTGCATAAATTTTACGAAGATGTTAACTAAAAGGTAACTTGAACATTGTAAAGTGTGTTGTGCACATTTATTACCACAGACGCTTTAAGGATTGAGCACTTGTACCAAGGCTGCTTTTTATACCTCACACTTTTATAATTTTCTTACAAAACTTTCAATCAAATCACTGAATATACCTTATCCTCTGTTTTTTCTGTTTTCTTTCTTTCCTCCTCAATCTTCTTCTTCTCCTTCATTTTCTTTTCATGTTGCCTCTGAGCGTACAGCCGATTGGCCAGATTGTTGAGCGCGTTTCTTTTGTTTGTATTCCCATCACCTCCTTGATTGGCCAATGGTTGAGTATTGGTTTGTGGACCTAGTTCTACCATTACCTGGAAATCAGCTCTGTCACCTAATCGAAAACCCCATCCTAATCTAGAGTCGGTACCTGGAAAGCAGGACACCTAATGAATCGTTTGGAACGGTTATAAAGTAAGCAGACAATTAAGATGGCTGTAAAATGAAAGAAAATTTGTAGAGTATTTTTTATAGCCGCCTTCTTGTATTCTTAAAACACATCATACACTACCGCCGTATTCAAACATACGCCGCGTTAACAGTAGCATTCTGCCCTCTCCCGTTTCAGTACCAGACTATTCATTAGCTAAGACTTATATGGCTAGAAAGTTGATTGCAAAATATAATCCAGAATATACGTACTAACAGGGCGCGAAGAAAAATGTTCACAAACATATTTTATTGATAGACAATAAAAAAGTTATTCACTTGAGGCCCAGCATATATTAACATTCCATTAAAAAATACAGTGTACACAAAAGTAAATGCAACTAAAGGTAGAGGAAAGGAAACAAAATTGAGTTAAGCGCCTGATTTGAGACACTGGTGTAACTTTGTATCTTTGTAGCACCATCTTCTAGTAATACCAAAAAGTTGTAAACTAAGGCGCAGTAGTATCCTACGTGTGCTTACAGTTTAGTTTTGCATATGGTTTGTTGTGACATCAAAACTTGTTACTTCTTGAGAGTTAAAAATATTTTTAATAATGCGAGAAAAGTGATTACTAAAATTAAGGTAAGTTATTTAGAACATTTGTCTGATATAAATTTAGTAGTTTACAAATACCTTATTTATTTTCTTTTACAATATTGTGATTTTATTAGGTATATAACCTAAATATGCTTGTGTAAACTTTTGCTTTGCTTATTTGGGATGACATGAGGGGTAGGGGAGTCTAGATGATGATTACGTCATCGGTAGTTATTTACTTTTTTACACGAATGGAAGTTTAATGTTTAAATAAGATGTCGTTTCACATAGACAAATCCAAGTTATACCAAAAATTGTTTGAAAGTTTTAAAAAATCTCATACAAGTACGAAAGTACAAAATGTACAAAAGTTAGTTAACGAAGTGTGGCGAAATTACAAATTACAAGCAAAATCCGACAAGGAACTAGATATTATTGTATCTAAGAGAATCGAAGAAGATTTGCAAGCGGCGAGTAAGAATAAATCTGATCTACTAAACTTTTTTTCTAAGGTAAGTGACGAAATCATTTTAGGTACTTATGTGTACTAGAAATATTAGAAATCGCCAAAAAGTTTCTCTTTACTGATTAGAAAATATTATGGCCTATCTCAATGTATAGAGGTAATATTCATTATATTATAGATTTATTTCTTATGATTGATTCAGTCAATTGGTCACAAAGTACAGGATGTTAGTTTTATACATATATACAGAAAACTAACACCCTGTATTTTGTGAACGGAACGAATTGCTCGTTTAAACATATTAGATTTAAAGCCATAGGGTTTTGTTTACCATATATATTGCCATACTTTGTATTTATGTAGCTTAATAAGCTGTAATAAGAGAATCTTTAGCAGAAGCCATAGAAAGTTTTTATTTTTAGGCAACCTGTAAACCTGCAGATAAAACACAAATTATACAGTCAGCTTCAACTACTAAAAAAGAGGAAGAAGATAAAATAAAACCCGGTAATGAATCACAACAGCAATGCGAAATTAATGAAAATACAGATAAACAGAGAGCAAAACCTTCTCAGGAAGCTATGAAAAATAAGATTGCTCTACTCGAAAAAAATCTGAATGCTTTGTATTCTGCCAGAGATACTATGCCAAGCCGTGCTGAAGTTGATAAACAGATCATTAAGTTGCGCGAGGAAATAAAAACAGCAAAACAGGAAGGTCCAAAACGCAGTTGCCCAGAAGAAACACAGGGATGGTATGAAAAGAAAGTTAGAAGATATTTGTCATGAAAACCCATAAATAAAAAAGACTATCTCTGAGGGATTCAGTGGGATGTCCTAATCTTGAAAGCAATCAACATTCACTATTGAAAACAATCGCGGATATAGCTTTATTTGGGAGTGCAGCAGATGATAGAAGACGAACGGAATCAATTCGCAGCGTAAAAACTCTTGATGAACTCACACAAGAATTACGTAAAATAGGATTTGACAGTCGCAGTGGGACATATCTTCGTTTGATTCCCAGAAAACATAATTCTGCAGAGGGACGAAGACATGTATCGACAGTCCCTGTTAAGCTCATTTGGGCTCAAACTGATCATCACAAGAGCCACTTAGATAGCAAGTTCGCTGAAACATCAATCCATCATTTAGAGGACATAGCATCCATACTTGGACCAGATCAAGTATTTTTCATATCTCAAGATGATAAAGCTCGAGTCTCTATTGGCGTAACTGCGGAAATAAGCAAGCACCTCTTCTAATGCACATGGAATATAGAATCAAATTGCCTAATCACGATTGGGTAATCGCTGAGCGTCATAAATTAATACCATCTGTTTATGTTGGTATCAAAATCACTTCCAATATGCTAGGACAACCGCAAGCCGTTGGATATTCTGGACCGACATACATCGCTATTCGAAATGGAAAGCATAGTTCATCTACTGCTAATAGTCATGCTCAGGATTTCGAGACGCTTCTCGAACTTGAAGAGTTTCGACCATTAGCTAAAACTGACCATGGACTAGTAAAACCAGTGGTAATCATGACGGTTGCTAGAGGGCCAGATGAAAATCCACGTTATCAAAAAGTCATAGGGTTTGCTATTCAACACTTTAAGCGACATGATCTCGATGCATTGTTTTTAGCTACCAATGTTCCTGGAAGAAGTGCGTATAACAGAGTAGAGCGTAGAATGGCTCCTCTTAGTCGGAAACTGGCTGGTTTAATATTGCCTCATGACCATTTTGGGTCTCATTTGGATGAAGGTGGCATTACAGTTGAACATTTAGAAAGATCTAATTTCGAATTTGCAGGAAATGTATTAGCTGAAGTATGGAGTTCAATTGAAATTGATGGCTATAATGTTAATGCAAAATATGTTGGGGCAAGTGAACAAGATCTTCCTGATTTTCCAGACATTAAATGGTATTCAGAACATGTCCGTGAGAGCCAATACTTGCTTCAAATTGTAAAATGTAGAAATACAGAATGCTGTCGTCCAAGAAGTGGCCTATTTAGATTACTAAACAATAGGTTTCTTCCACCACCTGTAAAAGTAAAACAAACAGTTGATGACTTGGTTTTGGATGAAGGAGGGAAATTTCTTAATCTTCAGTCAATTTAGCTCTACGCTTAAGTGCTTCACTCAAAGATTTCCTGCAAATGCTATACGATTACTTTTGTCCGACGGTAAAATTGAGGCTATCAAGTCGAACATGCAAAACGTGTGGTCTTTATCATGCTTCCGTCAAGTCACTAAATCGTCACATCGAAAATATCCATAAAAAAGTAAACACGCACGAAAGTTAGACCTGTAAGAGTCGCTGCTCGTCGTGCTAATGAACTGATGTGCATTATTCAAAATTTAGAGCACCATGATGTTGAATGGCTCGATGAGAACGACGTAGACATTCCAAAATCCGATGAAAGCGAGCAAACTCACAACACAGAGCACCAATCGAAGCAATCCAATGTCATCGAAAACGGATTCGGGTTTCATGGACTGAAGACTGTGAATTTGAATTTAATATATGTACCAAAAATTTAAAATAAGTTTGTTATGTTAGTAAGATATAATATTTTTGTCCTTTACTCTGTGTTGAATACCGTATCAGTAAAATATAATCTCTATCCTAAAAAATCTATTTTCTTATTTTTCAAATTATAATTATAACGTTATAATTATAATATTAAAAAAAAAACAATACATTAATTGACAAATGTTTACGTAAGCATGGGGGGGGGGGTAAGAGCTTTGCTTACTTTTGCTGACAAGGGGGATGGGGGGGGTGAATAATTGTAATAAATCTGCTTACGTAATAGTTGAACGGCCCCATACCCAAGTTTTCCTAATTTGAGACTATCTCTGTATCAAGATGCAGATGCCTGGAAACACACGAGTAAGGAGATGGATTATTTAAAAGTCTCAAAAGGATTCGGATAGATACCTGCCCCCTCCAGTTCAAGTTCAGAATGCAGCGCAAGCCTTAAGTTGGATGATTCATCTTCAGATGAAAGCAATATGAAAGCGATGCTGAATGTTTAATGTGTACCGGTCGATTTTCCGAAGATAAGAAAGGTGAAAATGGGCAAAATACAGCCATTGTAGTAGATGGGCACATAGAGAATTGTGAAGAGATCACCAATAAAATTTTCATTTGCACTTTCTGCAAAAGAAAGGAATTTTTTGAATAGTATCTCAAATTAGGAAACCAGCTGAAAATTCACAAAAATATTAGATTTTTTTAAAATATACTTTTTGTCTGTAAAGAAATACATTTAATATTATTTTTTTATTTTAGAGTATGCTAGGAGCATCGAATAACAAGTTTATTTAAAAATATACGCTCGTTTAAAACAACAAGTAAGTACTTTATTTTTCCTTTTCAAAAAAAGTATCTCAAATTTGGTTCCTTTCCTCTATTCCAACATTTGGCAAATTCTTGTTGCTGCTTTGCGAATAAATATTTCAGCGATTAAACAATGGCTGCCGAGTTCTTTATCAAACGGTCTCAAAAGTGTAGTCCCAATATCGAACAGTTGTCGATTTTTAAGCTTACCTTTTTTGATGGTAGGAATATTAGAATAGACTACCGACAGAAGTGATGGCAGTTCATCTGGGACAATGAAGGCCTTTGTACCTGGAATTGAAAATTTATCTTTGCAAACCTATGGTAACCTATATAAACTTATCACCAAATGCAACTTTTTCTAGTCATCCATTATATTCCAGATCTGTCATCTATTTTTTGCGGCTGTATATCGGTATTGTTTTGTTTATTCTAACACGTAAACTTTTCCTGAATAATAATACTAATAATAAACGTCTTTATTAAATGATATAGTCCATATGAGTGAAAAAGGAAAAGTTTTATGTACACATACTGCTACTATAAACAGATCTGTATAAAATGTTGAGGAAAAAGCGAAAAGTTTAAGAAACTCAACATAACATTATAGCGGAAACGTGGTAAGCTCATGGGTTAAATCGACCGTTCATTTCCTATACCTATTTCTGCAACGTTATATGAGAAACTTCGTCGGAACACAGATTTTGTCTCCTCGGAATTATGATAACGTGTCTGTCCCTAATAGTTCTATCGTATGTGGTGTTATAAACATAATTTTTTTAACCTAGGTACTCTGGCTTAGAATTAGTTAACATTTTATGGATATACACGTATGTCGAAAACTGTAATTTGACCAAATGGTCAAACTTTAGCCAACTCAACTCTGCATATTTATGGGATACATGGTCAAACTTTCTCATGCCGAATATAAATGAACTCAGCTGTCTTGAATCAATTGGATTATATGTTTAGTGACCTGGTCCAAACATGGGAAATATAGACAGACACAAAAACGGTTTCACAAAGTTGTTTCCTCATTTTGAAGCTTAGCAGATATTTGTTTGAATAAAGGGATTTATCACATGCTCAGCGAATCTCAGTTTGATATCAGGTTCTACACCCAATATTTTAGCACTGCTTATTGCCGATGTTCACAGTCAAGCGCGAAACAACATCGTTTCTCCTGCTCTCAGATCAAAAACAATAAAATCTTAGATTTTTCCTGGTTTACTCTTAAGTTGTGATCTTTAGAATATTTGTATAGATTATCAATATGTTCTTGTACTGCTGGAAGAGTGCCCTGTATGTCATCTATAGTGAAACAGTGGGAGAGCTGGGTGTCATCAGAGAATGATTTAATATCTGAATTGTGAACTGATAAGTCAAAGGTATAAATTAAGAACAAGAAGTCCAAGAATGGAACCCTGAGGTATGCGGGTGACATCAGATGTTATACCCTTCAACGAAACACATTGATTGCTGTTTTTAAGATAGTTGTCGAAGAATTTGGTTACAACCTCATCAGAACCAACATTAATTACCGAGCTGCCATCTGGTGACAGATCTTCAACGTAAAATGGCAATTAAAGTCTCTGATAGTACCTAGTACAAGAAGAAGTACCTAGTTTCTAATGAAAATTCAATATAACAAAACACCTTGTTCGAATAAATATACATGAATATCACGTAGCTTCACATAGTACAGAACATAAAGCTTAAACTCTTTGCTTTAACTATGGCGTATTGCAGCTTTACATGTATTTAATAAAAACTTAAACAATCGTGGGTCATAACATTATTTCAGTTTACGCAATTGCAACGATGATGGTTCAACATTCTGTCAGGTGAAGCTATTAAAGAGCGCCTAGCCTCTGGCTGAATAATACCTTACATAAACGAAATCAATATCCGTAACGGATTATGTTCACTTCTTGTTGTGTTGTTCTTATTCTTTCACATCAAGTCTATTATTATCTACTTTCAAGGTAAACTAGCTGCTAATGGATAAATACTATATTGTTAAAACACAAAGATAAAGAGATCATACAGGCATTGCAATTGTTATTCCCTTACAAATCTGACTACCAACAATGTGTATAAAGGCATGTGGTTTGAATCCAAAGTATATGTTTTTTTTTGTTTCTGAAAAAATATTCCATGTATCCATAAATGCGTTAAGTAGATCAAACTGTACATGTGTAATAATAGTGTAGTGATTTATTTTGTAAATGTATATTATTATCAATTATATTCTTGTTATAGTCTATTAAAGAGCAATGCAATTTTATCCAATATGTAGAATCATTGAGCATTTGCAGGTCAAAGAGCCAAAATAATCTAACAGACCAAGCCAGCTATCCAAAAATGGACCCTATTATAGAAAAAATATCCTGCTGACGGAATTATATAATCGAATAAAAAAGTATTTCATCTAGAGACAAGAAAATTGCTGGATCTCATATGTTGCAGGTCTCCAAATGGATCATGTTTCTCAGAATAACTAGAAATTTGTCCATACCGTTGCGTATTCTTTCGAGTGTTGATCATTGACGTTCTCTATTATTTCAGACCTACTTTTACTTCTTTTTGGTAAAAAAATTAACTTGACTGAAGAAAACCTGTATATCACATTTATGTGATATATATTTTTTTTAAACACATGCTATATTATTTCCAATAAATGAGTTGACAAGAAAACTTTTTTGTATATCTAGATAATTTATCTCAAAAATATAATTCCGCTGCTACATTTTTTGAAACGCTAGTCAATTATGATGTATAAACCGATTCACCTTAAATATGCGCAATCCTCTCGTAGAAAATGTGCAAGAAATTGAATTTATGCAGGAGTCAAATTGATTCTTTCACTTTCTTAATTTTTATTAATTTGACTTTAACTTAAGTAGTTCCATGACTGATTCAACAACATGTAAGATTGAGTATCTTATTATCGTTATTATACATGAACGTCGCAAATGATTGGTAGGGGGGTATTACGTAACTTGAAAAGTAACATTATGTAGGTTTTTTGCCATTATGCAGTTTTTTTTACGAACATACCTATGTAGTTTTTCGACAAGACGTCAAATTAATAATAACTCAGCTGAACATAGTGAGGGACAATGATTAACTTATATAATATGATCTATATTATATACTACTATTTATATTAAATTAAATTAAAAATATTCCCTCCTAATGATTGTCATAACTTGGATATATAGCAGGAAGTCTTCAAGCGACAAGCCCATCTGTGTCAGTTATTTAAAGTAAGCTAGTACATGTTTCTACTTTTATTACCAAATTTTCAAACGGTACCTGATTCTGTTCAGTTTTCTAAATTAACTGACCACTTTGTGACTAACGTCCCACAGCCATAATGCATATAATCATATTACCTAATATACAGCAAAGTATTACGACGATAAACACTGTCACTTTCATCTTCCAACGTTTGTTCAACTCACTACGGTTACTAGTACATATTCACGGGCACGCGCTACCTTGACGATTTCACTTTCAATTTCAATGATTTTTTTCTAGCTCTTTGGACCTATTCATCCATTTCACTGATATTTTTTCGTGCATTTGCCCAGCCTACTGCACATTTAACACTAATTAAACGGGTCGCAGGTAACACAACTGTTGCGACCATCAGGTATTTTTCAATACTTCGACTTTGCTCGGACTTTCCCTTATTCTGTAAGAGGCAAACATTGCCGTAGAGGGGCGAACGATACGACGCTGGCCGTGTTTACACTGGTGATCAAAAGTATTGACCCTCTGTACAAATTTGTTAACCCTTTCTGAAACAACCGTATAAACAGGTGGGCGAATTGAAGATCGGCCGCCCTGAGAGCTGAAGGATGAGAAAAAATAAGCCTTAACTGCCACAGAGGTTGGAATCTGAGTTGCTGTCACAATGTATAGAAATCGCGAGTTATAACTGTTATATCACATATTTTTGCAGATTATGACGCTTGAGTGCAACTTGATATTTTCGTATATAATTTCATTGTCCAAACGAAACAAATTTATGTAAAAATATATACATAACTTGAAAAGCACTTAAACGTCATCTGAAAATTTGAAGAAAATTCACCATTCCACTTTTGAATCTATTTTGACTACTAATATTTATGACTTTCTAATTTCTTTGATAAATTTAATAAAATAGAGACTTTTTTCAAATATGTGATGGATACAAACGGGTAAAAAATCACGAGATTTGTCAAAAAATTACCAGATTTGTCGAAAAATCATCATATCTGGCAACCCTGTTCAATTTGTAAGCGCATCGATGATAGCGTGGAAATAAGAGGGTTGCCTATACGTTCAGCCTGACACAAATATAAATAGCGATTTTGCATTTTTCGGCTTGGTAGCACTGCATGTCCGTTAGAGCCTCATGAGTTCGATTATTAAGGTAGTTCATTTAAAATTGAGACATTCGGACAGGAATAAGAGAAAATAACCTTTTCGCGCGCCTTTAACGATGTGAGAATTTGATAAAAATACTTTTTGACGGACAAAATTAGACGAAAAGGGTTTCATTTGATTTAAAGGAGATAGTAAGTAGTAAGTACCATAGTTATCTAACCGTAAGAGTTGAACATACATTTTAAATTATATACTACTTCATATTTGTGACGCCTTTTAATTAGAACTTAGCATGATCCTTTTGTCTTAGTTTATTCATGTACAGAGTGTATCCCAAACATAGGGCAAGAATTCAATTGGTCTTGGGATTATTTAGAAGCTATTGTATTTGAACAGGCCCCTGAAGGAGGAGAGGAGGAGAAGGTTCACCGTTGTTTTGCTCTTTTAAAAATCTGTCAGTTTTGAGTTACGCTGTGCTAGAACTTAGGCGAGAATATAATCCAACGAAAACTGTTAACTTATTTAGTTTACCAGAGACGGACTAGACATAATTGTTTCATCAGTGTAATGCTGCCTGCGGTTGTCTCAAGAAATTTATTTCGATAATATCAACCGATTTTTAAGAAGAAATGTCCGTGGCTTTTCAGGTCGCTGATGACGGGTCTGATGAGAATTACCAAATTTTCAAAACGGGCAACCAGTATCTGGAAACGGTTCCATGATTTATAAGACTGCACCAAAATAATATGACTCTTCAACTCCAAAACCCCGGAACGGTTCATTATATCGCAAACCCTCCTCCTCCCTGTTATCAACACACTGTTTTTCCACGGCTAGTTTTTGAGTTACAGTGCTTGTAAGTTGTGCTGCCAGTACCCTATTACAAAGTGAAGACTGAACATAATCTATAGTAGTTGTTAGCCATACTGGGCAACATCCTTATCTTAACATATGCACCTGCTTGGACACTTAATGGCTGCTGGACGTCTTTAATATTGGTTCAAAATCAATCTGCTTTAGGTTTCTAGGAACACGTCGCAAATATATTTACATCTAGACTTTTTCAGTAGTGTGAAGTAATGCGATAGTTACTTTGGCAATGAAGACATTCTATTCAACATTTTTAAGACAACAATCAATTGATTAATTTCATTGTTTCGGTTTTTAAAATCTTCGGCAAAAAGTAAGGAGTTTACTTGAAAATTCATCTTAACTTAAAATGACCTTGAAGTTCATGGTCAAGTAGTCAATTTATTTGACAATGATAGACTTGAACAAACAATTGTCGGAAATTTGCATTTCAGGAATTAAAAATAGATGTATTCAATTAAACATTGATTCGGTCTTTAAATGACCTTGATGGTCATAGTCAAGGTCATGGGCTTACTTGAACATAACGTTTCTTGCTCTTTGATTTCCGATGTCAAAAATAGGGGTTTGGTTTTATTTAAGAAAACTGCGATCTTCGGATGAACTTGAAAGTTATAGTCAAGGTCACGTTCAAGATCATCCTTAGATGAACCTTTTTAAATATTACACCTTTGTTCAATAACATTTTTCTCTAGGAATCGTACTTTTAGTGATATTTTGATCTATCCATACTTTTTGAGCATTCTGTATATTTTCCGTATAAAACCAGGCCAATAACCTTCCTGGGGTATAAATTAGTAAGTGTACAATATTTCCGTGCTATGGTTCAGACGTGAAACTGACAGACTGGACAGATATTCACATTTATATGTATATATATAGAGATTACAGGCAGTTTCCCACTATTGACTATACAGTACTTTTCAAAAAGATCCCCGCACTTATCTTTTGAAGGTTCAAGATAGCAAGAATTTTGGGGTGATGAAACTGATGCATGGATATTATATTTTACCGTAAACGTGATAGTTGACGACTTCAAGATGGCGGTGGATTCTATCTTCGAATATTGGAATAGGGCGTCTTGTGATTTTCATGCTCGTAGCGAGTGCTGTGTTTCTCAGAATACAAAACCAGTATCTTTTAAAATGATGGATTGGCAAGTTGAGCATTTTTGTACATTAATTAATGAATCGCTCGTAATCCATAAACCAATCATCAAAACACTATGCTATGTCAATTCTCTTTTCTCAAAGGATATATACGAATATGTACATATTAAAGTATGAAACTTTCGATGTTAAAAAATGTCACAATCTGTCAACTCCCTCTTTTTTGCACATTCAGACACACCCTTCCGAGACAATATAACTCTATAACTTTATCATGATTAGTTGATGAAGTATAGTAAATTCATACTTTAGGGTGCCCAGTCGCCATCTTCAAATTGTCATTTTTGCGCACAAACCTAGTATTCAATTTCATCATCCCGAATTTCGGGTTTTTAACTTGACCCGTTCAAGAAATGGGAGAAATATAATCATTGTAAATAAAGAGAAATTATTATTATTAAACCATACTAAAAAAAAAAATCGGGGTTCTTGTTCTTCCCTACATTCGCCGCTCTGTCCATTAACTCTTAGCAATAAAATAATCTTGACATTTCTGTGCTGATTGATTTGCTTTAATAGTGGGAAACTATGCATACAATTTGTCATACAATATAAGGAGCATTAATTACTTTTATTTTCTGATTCAATTAGGTTCAACGGTTGCATCAATAGGAGTAGATACTTCCTTCACACCAATATTCAAATTCTGAGCGTTTTAAAACTATTCTCCAGAGCAGCCATTGTCACACCAACCAGTACCAATACCCTGAAGGTTCCAGGTGCTGCTACAATTTTAACAGGAGAACTGCATGCAATCCTAGGAGCCCTGAAACACATCAAAAGTAATCCTGCCCAGAAATGGATAATAGTAACAGATTCGCTCAGCTCACTATCTGCTATCAGCAAAGTATATACCAAAAACCCTTTAGCCATAATAATACAAGAAACCATATCCAATCTTATCAGCAATAATCAACGTATAATATTTATATGGGCTCCATCACACATAGGCATAGCAGGAAACGAGACAGCAGCAACAGCAATGAGTAACCGTACAAGTAATCTACAAATACCAGCATCAGACCTAAAACAATATATAAAACAAGACATGACAGACCAATGGAATAGTGTGTGGGAAACAAAGCCTTCTAAGCTGCGTGAGCTGAAATCAAAATTAGGAGAATGGCAGACAGTCAGAGAAGACAGAAGCATACAAACAGCCGTAACACGACTTCGCTTAGGCCACACCTGGATAACCCATAGTCACCTCATCACCCAGCAACCTGAACCAGTGTGTGCTTTGTGTAAAACCAGGTTAACAGTGAAACATATACTAGTGGAGTGCCAAGTCTACGAGCATCAAAGACAACAATCTAATTTAAGTGGGAAAAATCTAAAACATATCCTTGGAACAAACTGTAACATCCAAAATCCAATCGGTTTCTTACATAACTGTAACATGCTTCATCAACTGTAATATGAGACCAATACCGCTGCTAATAGCCAGACGGCTGATGCAGCTTAATATAAAAAAAAACTATTTTCCAACATTACTCAAAAATGACTATCCCTGAAAAAAGAAAGAAAATAATAAATCTTGCTGATAGCACCATACCCTACTACTACAACAAGCAAGTCCAAATAAAAGATGCACAGCTTATGACATCAATATTCGTTATCTAATAAAATCACTTACTTCAGCTTGCTTCCTCAGAATAAAGAGTTCCAACTGAAAAACATCGGATAAAAATAAGTTCCTATTCATGTATATCGATGTGGTAGTAAATTAATTCATCACTTGAAGCTCTACTCACCATGTATTAATGTAAAGTTAACGTCCTTATGAAAAGATAAAAGCATGGGTATCAACAGTTGTGAAAGCAATTTTCCAAGGCTGATGTTTACATAAAAACTCTTTATATATTAGTTTCTAATTGAATTTATAATAGTTGTCACTTAGTTCTGTTTTGCAACTCATTCATTGCAAGTTTTCGCAATTTATGTCTATGTCGACACTGACCAACACAGACATTATTGATGGATTCCATTAATTAAATTCAAACATTTGCACTTAAAACAACGACAAAATTATTGATCTGATTGGTATAAAGTAAATGTCAATTTCCGCAACTTTACTATGTTCATAGTTTGATCAAGGGTGAGTACGGTTTTTGATAGATTTTTGTACGTCGTCCCTTTTTCTCAATGATTTTGCAAAGTAATCGTAAGTCAATAAAAATCTGTGTGGTTTATTAAATTTTATTCATTCATACATACATAGTCTTTGGAAATGGGATATTTACAATTCGATATTTAGTATTACGTAAAATTTTAATATAGATTCTATATTTGTAAACGAGTTTTCTGAATGATTGTGCATGTTCACGTAACCTACACACAAATATAGTATAATACAATAATATATCAAAGGTCGAAGTAAGACAGCGCGAAGCGCCATCCACCCCTAGAATCGACCACTGCGAAACAGTCCGCAAAACTGGAGGCTCAGTCACCACGTGATCGCTAGATGGCGGCGATTCTAGCTGTGTAGTAGATGTGGTCTACTTACCATTGAACAAAATCAAATAAACATGCTCTGCTTCGCAGTGCTCAATCCTAGGGGTAGATGACGCTTCGCGTCTTATTTCAATAGATCACACACATTGAATAGCGTATAGCTGCTAAGTCTTCGTTCGTTGTCCGAGAGACCCAATCCTAGAACAGGCTGAGGAGTCGCCAAAAAGAACGGTTGGTTGGACGAACGAAAGCAGAGCATGATTATTTTATTATGTACAAGATGTTTTTCGCAACTTTATCCCACTTTCAAGACAATCACAGAATGGGCGTTTATGTATACATTCGTAAGTCAAATATGAGCGATAGAAGTTATAATTAAGAAAGCTACACATGGTGTGACTTGTGAAATAATTCCACGAGAAATGACCATTCGTAACTCGGCAATTATCTTGAAAGATAAGTAGATAAGAAATGTTTACATATGAAATAGCCACAAAAGATTATCGTCGTAAAATTGGTATTATGATCTGTGACTAAAGCATTCGTGGTCTTATAGAATACAATAAAGAAGAAAATAATTGTTATAAGTTAATAGTATACATTGTGTTAGAGATTTCATATAATTACATTGAAAATGTGATGTTTATTGATTCAATGACCAATAGTATACCTCATAGCATCCACAAATATAACAGAAAGCTTAGGTTTCTTTATAAATCTGCCTAGCTGTTTAACAAAACTCGTCTAACGATGACGAATATGTCAAGCACTGCTTTTGGTTTTTCTTTGGGCGCTTAGACATAATGTTGTTGATCTCGTTAAGTTCAATTATGTATATTATACTGATAGTGATGTGAGATGTGAAACTTAAGGGACATGTCCATATGTCCCTATCGCACATATCGGACTGTTCGGGCGTATCTGTTTATGGTAGTTTGCCTGCTGTATCTCCAGAAATGACTGGCTTGGTGACCATTTGCCACTGGACGTTCAGTAGTACTCGGATTTTATTCTATGGCCTGCACAACTAACATACATCCAATATACATAATGCGTCAGATCAGTAATCCGTATGATCTTGTCGGTTCACATAGAAATAGGTGCTCAATAGAAAACTCCTACTTATTTTAGTTTGGCGATGATATAATGCGTACTTGATGCGAATGAAGCACGATTAGTATTTCGTATAGTAGTCTAATCATATTAGACGAAACTACCTCTGGTTTGCGAAATAATTATATAGCCTGGTTTTATTGCTACCAGTTGTTCAAGGGGGTATTCAAAATATGGACGCATAAAATGGCTACACCAATTTTTGTGTGAAAACTTTTTATTCGACAACAAAGAATGAGAAAACGTGTTTTTTGGAATTCAATCGAAAGTGTTGGCAGGAACGAAAAAACATCTCTTATATAAGATTTTTAGGTATAAGACCTACAAGATGAGACCACACGTAAAAAGATCAGACTAATAGCAAAAAGGTTATGGCCAAAAGCCTAGGCTAACTGCAGGTGTTGGCACTTGTCGTTAATGCGACGATGGTTTCTCGCAGATATTTGAAATTCTTCAAATTTTTAGGATTCTTACTTGTAAATAACCAAAATTTCTAATTGCTTATCCCAAAACACCTGTTTTCTGGACACCACTACTAGCTTATTGAACAATATACAGGGCTAGTTCAAAGCGAATTTTATAGCAAAATACACTAGTTTACCTTGCCCATATGAATCGCAGACCACTTGGAAGATAAATGTTATTTTTATGCAAAAAAGGATGGGTTACGTTTTTTCTTCTATACAAATTCAAAAATGTAGTATTTGTGAGTAAGTCGCAACAAAAGATGATAGGCACATCCGCTTTGTTTTAAAATGTGTATAGTAACGTATGTTTATCGAATATCGTAGCGCATTTGTTCAATTACTCACAAATGCGAAATGTTTGGATTTGTTTAGAAGAAGAAAAACGTAACCTTTGTTTTTCGCATTAAAATAACATTATTTATCTTTCGGAATGGTTTGTGGTTCATGTCGGCAAGGTGAACACGTGTATTTTGCTATTAAATGCTCTTTGGACGAACGCTGTATATTGCTCAATAAACTAGTAGTGATGGCCAGAAAACCCGTCTTTTGGGATAAACAATTATAGATTCTCAAGAAACTACTTGACCAAAATAATACAATTTTGTTGTTGTTATTTAGAAGCATGAGTCCTACGGATTTGAAAAATTTCGAGTATTTGCTTGAAATTGACGTCGCATTACCAACAAGTGCCAAAACCTGCATTTTGCATTGTTTCTCGGCACTTTTGCTATTAGTCGGATCTTTTTACGTGTGGTCTTATTTTGTAGCTCTCATAGATACCTAAAAATCTTATATGAAAAGTTTTTTCGTTCCTGTCGACATTTTCGATTGAAACCCTAAAAACACGTTTTCACAATCCTTGTTGTCAAATAAAAAGTTTATATATATATATATATACGAGTACCTACCCATTTTATGCGTCCATGTTCTAAATACCCCCTTGAACAACTTGCAACAATAAAACCAGACTTTACAATTATTTCGGGGACATTTGCTAATGTGATTAGTCTATAGCGGAGTTGGTTCTAAACAACGAATTCTGACTGGGTAGAAGGAGTAGCCTACCATTTGTTTGTCTCCAATATCTCAATCTGTAGTCAGGATGGAAAGTGCTTATACAATTGGATTTGAAATTATTTTTTGGCAGTTCGGCCATAAAATTCCTATTTTTAGTGTTATTTTTTAAAAGTGCGAGTGTTGGCAGATAATCGTGGTGACGATTTCAGGACATAATTTGCAAAGAGAGGTACAATACTAACGAAGTTGATATTTCCACCGGTAAGTATTATCATGTTTATACAACGTTGTCAATTTGGTAGGCAATCCTAGTAAAATGAGTCAAAAGTATGCACTAAAACTACGTAATGTTGGAAACAAACAATGCAGTGTAAACAAAGAGACTTGGTGGCTTCTCTTCGAATTCTTTCTTTCTGAACGAATTCGGGGAATCGCTTTCAGATTGCTCTGATTCCGATTATTTCGAGTCTGATTCCGGTGGTTTCGATTCCGGATCATCTCAGTAACGCTTTTAATTTCAGTGGTATTTGAATCCAAAACAAAGAAATTGATATTCAAAGCTATAGTAGAAAGTATCTGTACCTATGGCTCAGAAATATGGGAGATGACGAAAAGAAATAAAGAGAGGTTGATGTCTATGGAAATGGATTACTGGAGAAGAAGTTTCCGGACATGTTAGGAACGAAAGAATTAGAGAAATTATGGTAGTAGACCAAACCATTTTAGAAACGATTAAAACAAAAAGATTACTGTGGTGTGGTCACCGTCAAAGTATGGATAACACAAGATGGCCAAAATCAAATCAATCCATGTTAAGCTGCCAACCTGTTTAATCCTATAACCACCGGGGCAAAATGTACTCGCAGACCACAGGCACTGCAGATAGTAGTTCTCCATTCCGAGTCTTTAAAATCAAAGGCAATACCTAAATCCGAACAGAAGCATATCTTTCATATAGTCTAGAACAAGCAACCCGGCAATATCAAAACCATTGAGTTCAAATTCAGAATTCAAGAATGGAGACGATCGGACTGGTATGTTTTCGAATTGCGGGAATCTTAAACGGAAAATATTGGAGTTAGAAGGAACCGTGAACGAACCGGTTCCCAGACCGAAATCGAAACCATTGAATCGAACCACTAAAAGGGATGATTTGGTCCAGCTGGTAGTATTTACGCCAATGTCGGTAGATTTCTACCTAACTTTATACATCAATAATTACTAACGTCCTGGCTAGACGGGCAAAAAATATTACATTTAATGATTTGTTCGATGTGGACTGGTGGACGTGTACCTTAAACCAAACA
Source organism: Acanthoscelides obtectus (assembly GCA_963669975.1). Lineage (NCBI taxonomy): Eukaryota > Metazoa > Arthropoda > Insecta > Coleoptera > Chrysomelidae > Acanthoscelides > Acanthoscelides obtectus. The sequence goes on along the minus strand of CAVLJG010000007.1, from coordinate 54,741,309 downwards.
TAGAAATGACAGGCCAAATATATGATTAAAATATACATGCAACATAACCCAAACAGTTACCGCGGATAGATTATCCGTTTATGGCAGGAACATTATTGAAGTATCTCTGATGAAATGGTACACTTGCCTTCACCATAAGTTGCATTGAATATTAAACTATTTTGACGTAGTTTGCCCAACTCAATAACTTGCGACAGTGTGGACCTAATTTGCGATTGAACTTCATTGGACAAACACAATTATGTTTCCCGCAATCCAAATATTTTTGGGTAGCTCTCTGCTCTCCTGCGCATCCCCAAAGTTTTAAGTGCGGTGCTCTAACCGCTTCTCGTAAGCTACAAGCCCATATTTTTTTAGATATGCTTATAATCTTTACAGTATGAACGTGGGTCCTCCTTTAATTCATCGAGCAAATCAGATTGATTTGTGTTGTTTTATTATAGGTACATCTATATTTTGAAAAATAATTAATTTAGCACTCTGCTCTCTATTGGTCTATCGTCGAATCAAGTGACATTGATCTCTTCGTCACTATCGTTTTCGCTGTCGTACTCCATGGTCGCTTCGAATTGCGATCGGTAGATGCCACCAGGTGTATTCGCTGTCGATTCCTTCGCATCGCCTCCAGCGAGTCCGTTACCATGGTTTCCGTTTGGCGTAGTTGGTGATTGTGGCGGAGAGATGGTGTCAGTAGTGTCTACCAGATTCAGTTTTGGTCGATCGCCGTCTGCGTCGCTGAGGTCGGGATGGGGGTTGTTTTTATTGGGGAGGGTTTGTTCCCGAGAGCCGCCAGCAGCGAGGAGTTCGCGCTCCTTGGAGTTGCGCCACTTCATGCGTCGATTTTGGAACCAGATTTTCACCTGAAAAGAATAAACTCTGAGTATTTTTATCATAATTTCATTAGTGCAATAAGGATTTCTCTCAGGACACGTTCGTAATTTCGACTCGGAATACCCCAGTAATATTGGAGCCCTCCGTAGTCGCTGCTAGTGTCTTTTTGTCAGTAAAATTTAATTTTCCTGTGCCATTCTGTGGGTTAGCACAGGCAAGGACATGTGGTTCGAAATAGCCCAGGAATATTGGACATGCTATGCAAAAAAATCCTGCTTTTTGAGCGCAGATTGCTTAATATTCCTGAGCTACTCCCAATTTTGAATAGCTCAGGACAATTAATTTTTTATACTGAATTACATTATTTTCGGGCCAATTTCATTGAGAATATGTCAGAAAAATAAGTTGCACAAAAGTTGCAACTTGCCTCAAAAATGGGCTATTAATCGGAATTCAGCACGACCGAATTAATACTCCACAGTATGCCATTTAGATATTTTAACATATGGTCGGTCTGCCCACGTACAGGCGTAAATGATAAATAATCTAAAATCGAGTTACGCCGTAATTTCACATATTTTTTTGTAGTCTTCTCACTTCACGAAATTACGCAGCTGTATATCGGTTCGCTGCTAAGGAATAAAATTTTCAGAAAATTGCGTAAGTTATAAAATTCCGAAAATAATTTTCACGGACCGGCTTAAATAGGTTTACGCCTCTGCGTTAAAACTGGTTCGTTTAGTAACAAAAAAAACAGCAACGTGTAGACTAAAAAATCAGTATGTCATTTTCAATCTCATTATTGCTGATTTTCGTTTTCTAGCTCTCCTGTAAAATTACTAAAATGTTAGTTACGCCGGTACGTGCGGAGGCCGACGATATATTCCTAGTTCTATCATGGCACTGAGCGGGGCCGTGACAAATGCTTGTCCCGGAAATTGTTGTATTCAGTAAACAATGCCCGCCAACGGGTCACTTTAGACCTATTCAACATCATTAACTCGCAAAAAGAAGGTGGTAGTCAAGGACACGAGTTGACCGAGGCAGTACCACCCACTAGCTTTTTCCAGGGTGTCTTATAAATGTCCGCGTGTTTCCAGACCTAAACTACGCAGCCGGTTATCTTCCCCAAATGATGGATCCCTCGAATACTAAGAATTCCGGACATAAACTCTCACTCTCAGAGGGTCCGGGTGGAGGGTGGACTCGAGGGAACAACATCGATAATAAAATTAGTTACACGAACATCTGGGGAATTAATTTTGGCATTGACTACCTGCAATCCAATGGTGCCGGCATGCTTTTCCTGGCGGAGACAAAAATTTCAGAGTCTGCACCGGTTAATCATCTTAGCTTCCCAAACTACGAGGTGCACTCCAATCTGATAAAGAATGGGGGAGTTGTCGCTTTTGTCCCCAGCAGTCTTTCCTGCTCCGGAGACGTTTCTTTAGAATCAGACCGAAATGACACTCTGTGGCTTCACCTTAACACCAAAACATCCTCCAAATTTATTTGCTGCCTTTATCGCTCTGCCGCGAATCATAACTGGAATGACATCGCTGTCAAGATCGACTTTCTGAACACCAATCACCTCGCTTCAGAGGTAGTTCTCCTCGGTAATTTTAATGCTCATTATGTGCTTTGGTTGGGCTCAAACAAGACCGATGCAGCAGGTCCTGCAGAAGAAGCGTTCACTGGTACCCAAGGGCTGACCCAGCTGGTGACCGACCCTACTTTTTTTTTCCCCGCGTTTCGTCACATGCCAGTAGGGTGCTGTATTTCTTTCTGACCACGCATGCTGCCATTACAGCACTGCTGTCCTGTCTCCCCTGGGTACCTGAGGCCACGGTGCTGTGGAAGTTAGGTTTGGGTCAAACCCCGCTATGGCGACAGAAACTCGCCCAGGCCGCAAAATTTAGCATTACGGATATGCCGTTCGGGAGGGGCTCAGAGACTTCTTCTCCACCTTTCCTTTGAGAGATATTTGTTCCGCTGACGCAGATGCGTTGGCTGTCTGTTCATCGATAACCGAAATTATCCACGTTGGGATGGAAGAATACATCCCTCATATAGTGAAAGTGCCTAAACCAGGGTCCAACGGATGGTTCAACAAGTCGTGCGAGGCATACTGACAAGCCGAAGTCAAGTCTAGAAACAAATATAAAGAAGCGGTTGTAATACCTAGGACCAGCACGATATAAAAGTTAGGCACAGGGTAATGTCGCAGCGCAATGGCAGTCGGTGTTTCTAGACGCTGGCCAAGCAGATTGAAAGGAACTTCTGTTCTCTTTGCTGTCAACTCCACCATGGACGTCTCCCCTAACGCCCGAGTTTGGTCGATTTAAGGGGTTCCCTAGACTATGCGGGAAGGAACATTCAAGTATAAGACCGTAAGATGGGTGATTGGGTGCTCTTGTCTCTCGATATCAACAAAGCTTCTGGTCCGGACTTGATTTCTGTCGTGGTATTGAAGAGGTGTGCAGCGGAGCTTGCTCCAGTTCCTTTGCATCTCTTCCAGATATGTTACGAATCCGGCATCTTCTGAGAAAACTGGAAATTTGCTCATATCGAACCCATAAAAAAAGGATCTATGACCAACACTTACATCTACAGGCCTATAGCTCTGGCTTCTGTTATGTTATAAGTAAGGTGATGGAGGGGTGCATAAATCGCGAGCTTGTGGACTACCTCGAACGTCATGCACGGCTTGAATATCGACAGGCAGTACGGTTTCCGGCACCAGCGATTCACAGGGACCTTCTTGCTTACGTCACGCAATTGTGGTCTGTCTTATTGTGAGGCTCATATCGTTGCTCTTGATATTATGAAAGCATCCGATGAGCTGTGGCACGCTGCCCGCTTAAGCAAATTTCCATCCTGTGGCCTCCCAGAAAAGCGTTGCAGATGGGTGGCTGACTTTCTCTCTGACTGCAAGATATTCGTCGTAATTGACGGGTTCTCCTCTTCATCCCACAACGTCAACGTAGGTGTTCCCCAGGGATCGGTCTAGGCTCCGACGCTGTTCGTCTGACATATCAACGATCTCCTTTCCTGTACGATCAACCCAATCCACAGCTTTGCTGATCACAGCACTCTACATGCAGGTCGGAGTTCAGATCACCGAGGACTTGATCTGGCACGAACACATGTATAGCAAGATACATATACGGGTATAACATTAAAAAACTTCCTATCAATACTTTTCGAGCTTCCCGATAGCTATATCACTGGACTGATAGAAAGTTTTATCAAATACATCAGTTAAATTCCTCAAGAATTTGCCACCATGTCCATCTTTTATTTCGAAATAAAACTTCCTATGGAACACCCTATACTCGTCATGTCTTGCTCATGATGCATCCTGTATATTTAACAGAAAAATACGTAAAAACTAAAAACTCAAATTACTTGTCACACATATTCATGTATCAACAGTAATCATGCCTGTATGGGTACAAAACATGTTCATCGTTTTTAACCATCTAACGACTTAGACCTATAAGGAACTGCCAATCAGGGATGAAAGACGGGCAAGATGATACATTTTCAGATAATTGATTCCGACTTCATATTCCCTTGTCTAGAGTGCGTTATCGTTTTACTTCCCACATCACAGGCGAGGAAGTACTGTAATCGCGAAAGATTTTGAAAATGGGTTATTATATTTTTTGGATGGTATATGTAAATCATGACACCCATTTCCCTCGGTCTGTCTGTCGGTCTTTCTGTATCTCCGTCTGTCCGCTATTGCTTCTGCACGGATTTTGATGCTATGCCAAGAATGAAAAAGCTTTGTAGTTTTTGTAAATCATTCCAGTGACGGTGGAGTTAGGGGGTAACAAATTGGGCGGTGGGGGGTTGTAGATGATGGAAATACTTCTAGCCCCGGTAATTCTACATACCTATTAGACATATTTTACACTTAAATTTCTGCGTATATTTGCCCGCAAGACTCACGAGCAGGGTGATTTTTGATACCTACGTCGAGAAATGTATATAGTCGTTGCCGCTCTACTGCCGATTCGGCGACTGGGTATTTCGGTGGTATCGGGCTTACTCATCGCCATTCTGATAGCAGCGTTGCCGTTGCTTGTGGATTGGAACTGGCGGCGGTTTTTTCCAACAATGAATTTCTGATAGTGTCGAATGCTCATTCAAAGTGGATCAGATCAGTTCAGAGCAAAGCTAGGTAATATCATATCAGTAATTTGCTTGGATAAGTGTATTTAACAGTCTCTGATAGTCATAGCTTTCATTTTAGAAACAAATGATTCTGCTTGCGCGGCTTCTTTGGTGTAAAAAAAGTTGAGCCAACCTACTTGGCGCCATTTTCTCTGCTCAAAATGGAAATATTTGAGTAATCAATCACCAATCTAAATGTTCGAACCAAATCAAACAAATAGATTCGACTATGGTAAGGCGATATGTTACGGCAACCCCAACAGAGGGCAAATGGCAAAAGGAGGATGTGATAGAGAAGGGAAGGGACTAATTTGCGCCGTTTAGCACGGAATCAAAGATCAGATGAAGATCGATGAAGTGCAGAGGCGGCTGGATTAAATTGCCAGCTGTTCAAAGCAACCGCACGCCAGATCAGTGGGGTGTATCAATTGGTGGGGAGCATCCCGAGTTCCAGTCGATAAGATGCTTCTAGTAACAATCAGATAGTGTCTTTTTCTGAATTCTTACTTTGTGCTAAATAGTGGTGGCGGATATTTTGAACTGGCGAACTATGATTAAGGCCCGTATCGTCAGTCGTCCCTTTAAAAATTCCTATTGTGAAGATATGTTTCCTTTTTAAATTGTAGGAAATTTTCAGGCTGATAAAACATGATATAACTCAAAAGCAAGCACAATTTGGTGCAAATAGATGTTTGTGACATAACCTGAAAATAGAGTTCTGACACGGACAAGTAGAAAACTATGACAATCAAGGAGGCCATAAAGGCGCCCTACAATTGTAGGGACGAATGACGATACGGGCCTAAGTAACTGGTATTTCTAAACCACAAATCACGATTGTTTGAAAATAACGTGAAAAAGAGTGACCTGATCACGACTTGGAAACCTAGGCGCTTTACATGCACTGTTTATGGGTGCTATTCATCCCCGGCTCAAAAGTCTCGTCACCCATTTAAATCACTGATATTAAAGTTAACGGTATCAGATATCACAGATATTCAAAAATATCGATATTAGCCATCTCGAATCCTAAAGGGAAATGTTAAAAATCGGCGTTTGTTTGGCACCTCTGGGAAAAAACTCAACCCAGTGCGTATGATTATAAGGAGTAAAACGTACTTAAACCCGAATCATCTCATATTGCATAATTATCAAATCTGCATGGAAGTGCTGACAATTGAAGATAGAAAAAGGCTAATCCATCTGACCTGAGTACATCATGTTGGGCCCGCTTGTGATTTTCTGCTTCACGAGTAGCTCATATTTCTCAAAAATGCTTCACTTTTATATATTTATTCCGATCAAATGCAAGTCTATTAGTAGAGTTGTTTCCAATAGGTTAGAATGCCTTTCCGGCAGGAGGCGAAAATGGATACGTTTTTGACATTAGTAACTATCTGGGCTTTCTATGTAATTTTAAAAAACCTTTCCAAATGGTTCTTTTTGTAGTTTTCCGTAGTCGTGTAACACTTTTTGTGATATTTTCATCTTTCAGTAGGTACCATATATTTACATATTGTATTAATAATCGTTTACTTTCTCGTCCTAGAAAAACGTGAGGACGCATCTTTCAGGTACTTCTTACCACCCGTTTGGGGTAGTTATGTAATATATCCAATGTTTCTTGTATTCAATAGTTAAATTGTAGTTCTCATAAAGGCTGTTTCAATAAGAACACAATATTTCAAGGTTCTATAAAACATGGTATTTCGTAACAAACAAATAAAATATTTATTGGATTATGGTGTATACACTTTGGAATTATGTATGAAACAACACATCAGGTAAATGACTGCCCCGGCTCCGCTGGCATATGCGCACTCTTTTAATAAAGTTTGTGATAGGTAACATTTTTGAACACATCTCGTGGTGTCTCATTGATACACCGTCTGATTTCAGCTTTCAATGCTTCGGTGGTTGCAGGCCTGTTGGCATAAACTTGTGACTTCAAATAATCCCAGAGCCAAGTCCAAAGGTGTTAAATCGCACGAGCGTGGCGGCCATATCTGGTCACCAAACCGGGAGATGACTTGACCAGGAGCAAACTCGTGCAAAACTGCCAATGTTTCATAAGCAGTGCGGCATGTGGCACCATCCTGCTGAAACCATATGTCATTAAGCCATGAGACTTTTAAATGTGGCACAAAAAAATGAGTATCATGGCACGATAACGTTCGCCATTCGCTGTTAGTGGATTACCTGTCCCATCCTCAAAGAGAAACGGTCCAATAATTCCTCCAGACCATAGTGCACACCAAACAGTGACACGTTTTGGATGCAAAGCTTTCTCATGAATTACTCTTGAATACTCTGTGCTCTAAAGGCGGCTATTGACGAAGTCATCGAGATGAGAGAGAAAATGGGCCTCATCGCTAAAAATGATTTTGTCCGCAAAATCAGCATTCACATCCTGTCAGCCAAGGATCCAATTGCTGAGCTCTCTTCGCTGAGCATGGTCTGTTGACATAAGCTATGGAGTCATTTGGACTTTGTAGCCATGTAGGTGTACATCTTTCTTTAGAATACGCTGGAGAGTGGCTGTTCGTCCCTGGACTATCGGCTACACTCTCGCGAACTGCTCTGACATTTTCTTCTGAACGACCGTTGTGAGCTTGGCTCGTATGTTTAACATCATTAACTAAACCAGTACTTTTGAATCTTTGGAACATTATTCCGACCGAATATTCGCTGTACTTTCCGAATCGTGGCAACTAAACATTCACCACTTTGGTAATAATTTCTAACAATGATGATGCGCTGTTCTATTGTGTAATGATTCATTTTCATCAACTACTATGTATCTACTATCGATCTGTCATGTCACAATCGTTATGCCATTATCACTGCCAAAATGGCGCGTAATTCGAATATTGTGTTCTTATTGATACACCCTTTATAATAATTATTACTCATATTTCTTTGAATCATCAGCATTTTTATGTAGAATTGTTTTTTATTCAACAGGTGGTCATTATTGTATTTTAGGCGTACTAGATTTCCTCAAACTCTTCGGGTTTTCGATAAGTATTTTTACTACTTCTAATCATAAAAATAGCTTTCACCGAGTTGCGTTCCTTATAGAGGGCGCAGAAAACGCCTATTTTAACATGTCTCACGGATGAAACATTTATAAAAACAGTGCAATTAACAGATAAAAGACATATTGATTTAGCAGCTACAATATTATGTTCTTGGAAAAACCGTGCAATCATATAATTTAGTCGTATATTTGATATTATCAAAAACAAAGTAAAAAAGTGAAGACATATAAAGTGATACTAGGTGAAGGAAAATGTACGTTTGATTTTTCTTTCATTATGTCGCTAAATTCCTTTTACTTGCTTTTGAGGGCGTAACTTCATGTGCGCCCACAGGAATTTTTCTCAGGGGGGAGGGAGATAAGTTATTGTGAAAATATTCTTGCCCTAAACCCTAAAAGTCTCTTGTGCTAAATATGCAAATTTTGAGGTCCAACCCGATTCGCGCCCATGGGTAACTTGAAACTGAAACAAGCAAACGACCACTTTTATATTTTTTATTCACGGTTACATTTTAAGGATCAAGGATGTTCGACCGAATGCGAGCACTTATAATAATTAAAAAAAACTTTAAGCTAGACATGATACGTCACAGGGTGGCGAAAGTATTTGTGAAACATAAATTGGATTCGAGTGGTTAATGTTCGTCGCATGATTATTGATAACATGCAATATAGTGTTAATAATGCCAATAACAAATATTCACTCATCTATCATTAATGTAATCAACAACAAAATGTATTATATCTGAAATAGAAATTAATGAATTGGAATCAATGTAGGAATACATAAAAATAAAATGTGTATAATGGCCAGTTTATTTTATGAACAACATATCATATACGTATACAGTCCAGACACGTGTAACCATTTTATTCAGGCAAATGAGCTCAAATTAATATCTGATGATTTTAAAAGTGATGATCATTCAGACAAAAATAAATTTTATGCACATGCTGGCTTTGGCTTAATCGAAAAAAATATATACCACCCCTTTGTGGGGGATTGAATATTAAAAACTTACTCGGTATTTACGTGAATGGGGTAGTATTGAGGGATGAAATGATGCCAGTATAATTTAATTTGACACAGATGAAAAAGCATTAATACCAATCATAATTATTGTTACCAGATTCACTCAACAATTCATATGCTGTATTAAATCCGTCACAACTGGACTGAATGAAATAAGTTTATTTGGTTTGGAAAATCATAAATGTGATTGACTATTAGAAGCAAAATAATTACCAAGGCAGGCACTCAAAAATGAATTCGCTGTGCTTGCTTCGGTATTTTTTATAAAGAAGGAAAAAGATAATGTTTTATTTTTTATTTTTGCATGGATACAAATTTTTAGAGTAAGTATTCCCACTTCACATGACGGAACATTTTCTTATATCTTGTAAGAGCAGAACTGACTGAATTGTCCTCTTAATAAAAAAACAAAAATGAGTGGTCAAAATTGATTCGTTTCAGAAACTACGATGTCCTAAACATACTTTAAACTTATAATATATAATATTCGAATCATCATTCATAGAAAAATACCCGATATCATCGTTCGAATACCGGGTTCTTAGCCGGGTACTAAGTGGAGATTGGCTCTGAGTTATTTCAGCGAGTGTTGGTGCTATTAAGAAGATTTTTGCATTTTTGACAGGCTCCTTTATTCTCATAATTGATTTACTTTTCTAAGAAATTGACGCACCACAAAAAGCTGTTGTGCAGCTGAGACAATTTTTTGTGTAAGAAGCGTCGTAAGTTAGTGTACCTATGTATTTACGGTGTTTTCAGAAGTTTTTGTTTTTAAATATTTGAGAATCTTGCAACAGTTCGTCACCGTGGAATTGAGTAGCTACAATCTTATGCAAAAAATCATCCTATTTTTGGAACAAAATCATCATATTATCAAATTTCCCCGAAATAATTGTAAAGTCTGGTTTTATTGATGCAAGTTGTTTAAGGGGGTATTTAAATCATGGCCGCAAAGAATGGGTACACCAATTTTTGTGTGAAAACTTTTTATTCGACAACAAAGAATGAGAAAACGTGTTTTTTGGGATTCAATGAGACCACACGTAAAAAGATCCGGTTAATAGTAAAAAAGTTATGGCCGAAAACCGAGGCAAAATGCAGGTTACAGTACTTGTTGCTAATGCGACTATAATTTCACGCAGATGCTTGAAATTCTTCAAATCCGTAAGCTTCATACTTCTAAATAAGCACAAAAAAAATTGGAGTCGATTGGTCAAGTAGCTTTTGAGAATTTCTAATTGTTTATCCCAACACCACATGTCTTCCGGCTATCAGTTCTAGTTTACAGAGCAATATACAGGGTTCGTTCAAAAGGCATTTTACAGCGAAATACACGAGATTTACATGCTGACATGAATCACAAACCATTCCGTAAGATAATTATTGTTATTTTTATGCAAAAAACGAAGGGAATAAACAATTAGAAATTCTCAAAAACTACTTGACCAATCGACTCCAATTTTGTTGTTGTTATTGAGAAATATGAAATCTATGAATTTGACGAATTTCAAGTATCTGTGTGAAACTATCATCGCATTACCAACAAGTGCTAAAACCTGCACCTTTCCTCGGTTTTCGGCTAGATATAACTTTTTTACTATTAGTCGGATCTTTTTACGTGTGGTCTCATTCTGTGGGTCTCATAAATAAAATTTTTTCGATTGAATCCCAAAAAATACGTTTTCTCATTCTTTGTTGTCAAATAAAAAGTTTTCGCACGAAAATTGGTGTACCCATTTTATGCGGCCATGATTTAAATACCCCCTTGAACAACTTGCATCAATAAAACCAGACTTTACAATTATTTCACAAACCAGGTGTATTTTCGTCTAATATGATTAGACTAATATTTGGTACAACTAAACCTGAACTATCCTTATGTTTACCTAAATTTTTCCTTCGTAAGAAAACGCGAGATTTTGGTTATTCACGTGACTAGGTATTAACTTTTGCTGCGTTTTTTTAACTTTGTCTTCTAGATTTTATTGTTATTTTACTAGAGATGTCTGACATTTACTAAAAAAAAAACATCCAAATCAGTTCGCTAATCCCGGCAGAAATTTGTTGTAATCTTATCTAGTTTTTGATGATGCAGTAATTTCTTGGAGAACATACTAGGGAGGTTTGGAAAAGGCATATGAGCCCAGATCCTGCGCATCAGTTTAACAAAATCTTGCAACAGTTTGTCACCGTGGAATTCAGTAGCTACAATCTTAAGCAAAAATTGGGCAGTTTTTTAAAAAACTATTTTTGGAACAAAACAACAGAAGAAACAAACTGAATCTGCTGGATTTCGTAGCGGGACCAACACATATTTGGTAGAAACTAAACCTGAACTATCCTTATGTTTAGTAAATTCTTCCTTTAAAAAAAATGACGCGAGATTTTGATTATTCACGTTACTTTTAACTTTTGCTTCAGTCGTTAACTTTGTCTTGCAGTTTTTATTGTTATTTTACAGGAGATGATGTCTGACATTTACTAAAAAAACAACCAAATCAGTTCGCTAATTCCGGCAGAAATTTGCTGTAATCTTTGATGATGCATTAATTTCTTGGAGAATATACCAGGAAGGTTTGGGAGATCCTGCGCATCAGTTTAATACCAGGTACCTACTCGTAAAATGCTCGGAAAATGTCGAGTATCGGGTACAAACCGAGTACTCGGTGTCTCCCTAATAATTTTATGAGATTTGACTCGCTTTTCTAGATCAAACACTAACTCGAAATCTGTTCTGGACAAATATCGAATATGTGCTCATTATTATTGAAAATTGGTGGTAGCGATGAGGTTACCTGCGAAAAACAATCTATTTGCTTTGTGTCACCAGTGAAAGTCAGATGGACGACAGAGCACTCAAACATACGAGCTACAACTACAATAAAACATCTGCAGCATGACTTGTTGCAACTTCTTGCTCATAGCGTGCGAACGAGGCAAATAACCCTCAACACCTGCACCTGAACGCATTGCACCAATCCAACCCTCTCACCGCCCCCATACAAAATCAACCACGCAAACAGAACTGAGTCCTCCTCCAAAAACAGATAAACCTTCATCCCTGGCTTTGTGCGTTTATTTTACAACTCTCTTTATTCTACCTCCTTACAAAACAATCAACCCCAATGGAGGGTGAGAGGGGGTTTATCGCACTCATAATTAAAGGGCGCTAAATTATATGTAAGTCGCACGGGGGTTGGGGTGGGGAGAAGGCAGTCCCGTCCGTCGACCAATAGGAATGCGGAGCACCCGCCCCTTACGAAAACGCCCGAAGAATGACGAAGAGGCGATAAGTGACGAGAAAGAACAGACTTGGTCGGAAGGTTATGTGTAAGGGTCGTTCACGGGGATGGTAGGTTTTATTGGCATTTGGCTGGTTCTGGTAGGGTTTATTGCGTCTTGAGTGGATTTGATGACAAACCACACTACTACATCGGATACCAGTAAAAAAGATCGTTGTTCTCAGGTCTGAGATTTTGCAAGCCACGTCTTAGTTCCGAAATAGTTTCTGAGCTATCGAGCTCTGCGTGACATGCATACACTCCGACCCTGGCTGGTAGCGACTATTTTATAGTCGGGTACCAAAATGGAAGAGAGTAGGATAACGTTAGCGACTACTAACGCGCTGCGTTTTTTTCATGGTAAGGCCCGCGCACAGGTATACAAGTACATACCACCAGGTTAGTGACATACGATGTGTTATGCCATTCCATTTTTTCAGTAAGTATAGTAGAGGCACATACATCTGCTACGTCACCAGGCTGACAGAATTTTAGTAGAAGAATGATCACCGTTGAGCCTACTGCACACCAAACTGTAACTTTCGGGCTATTCAGGGGGTGCTCATGCAACTGTTATGGGGCTACCTAAAATCAAAGGTTTACCAAAGCAAGCCTCGTTACCCTTGTCGATTTGAAGGAGGAAATAAGCAGAGAAGTAGCCCAAATTCCTGCACGGATGCTGGCCGACGCAATAGGTTCATTTTGGGAGAGGATTGATTCCTGCATTTCTGCTCAAGGGCGCCATATCGCCGACATATTTTTTAGAACGTAAATTTTGTTTTACTCAAAAAATGTCATGTATTTCTGAGTATTTTGATATAGTAAAATATTTTTCCCATACTTATTTTAACTGTACTATCTACTCATTTAAAAAACATTCGATCTTTCTGACGGACTCTGTATTTCAACAGAAAGAGGAATAGTTGCGATTAAACATGAAATAGGACAACCGGTAAATGGCCACCACGAAACCTCTGGCACAGGGTCAGTCTTTTCTTAAATTTCTGGATAACGTTTTCGCACAACTATAGGACGGCAACGAACAGTGGTCTTCACATTCAGCAACGTGAATTTTGTTTCTAATTTTGTTATTAAACGGCGAACTTGTACGTAATTTGCGAACTGTTTCCGCGTAATTTTCTTCATTTATGAAGTGAGTTTTCACAATAATTAAACGTTGCTCGTTCGAATACTGCTCCATGACGTCTAATCGCGTGGTCTTGACATGACAGCTGTTATCAAGTAAACAAAATATCATTTGTACAAAAAAATGGCGGTAAATTCAAATCCGGCGCTCTTTGTAACATAACTCCCACACTTCTACATCCAACAAGGCTGTATTTCCGAAGTTGTTGAATCTATTCAATAAGAGAATCTTGATTACCCATCGGGCGACCCTTTATAGTTGCGTTAAAGAATTTGTGCAACGAGGCACGATAATATCGGGAACATGCATCCGTGAAATAACCAATCATCAAACACAGCATGCACTTCCTTATGTTTGTGATTTGTGTTGGATGATATATAGCAGGAGAATTCCTTCCCCCTCCTTATATTCGTTCAGTCAAAAGTCTCGGGTGTGTGCGGGCTATTACGTATTATCCAGTGCGTTAGATGTATCTGCAACACATGTTTTTGATGTGCCCTTTAACAAGGGGTGGATTGGGCACAAGGGATTCACCACTGACGACAACTTCGTTTAGATTTCCGAGCACTGCGAAGGCGGTTAAACGTCAGATAACGATGTATGCATTTAATATTAAACTGGTTCGATAGAATATAGGATGTATTAAATGTAGAATATTATTTTTATGCGTACTGCACGTTTTCAACATTTTAGCTGCCCGATCAGCGTTTTCGGAATTGATCATAAGTTGACTTAAGGTGAATTATACCATTGTTTCAAGAGAAACCTCCCAATGTCTAAAAATACCTTTATATACTAAGTGACATCAGTAAATCAGAACACCCAGTTTAAATGGTTTTATTTTAATAAAAGTTGGTGAATGTATTTATCTTACTGTAAATAACAAGTGAAAAAATTTTCAGCCTTATCAGTTGGACATTCTGGTTTTTATACTGCTTTTTTTAATTCACTAACGATAACGCTCTAAAAATGAATATTTCAGCCGCAGTAAAGAATCAACGTTGGCGGATTTTGGTTCTTGACATCCTTTACGATCGGTTACGATGCCTAGAGTACGGAGACCTGTACGATTTCGTCAACTTAGTGAGTTTGATAGGGGCCGTATAGTGGGACTTCGGGAAGCTGGACTTTCTTTTCGGGCAATTGCAGTTAGAGTGCAAAGAAGTGTAGACACTGTGGTTAGGTGTTGTAAGGCATGGCTTCGAGAAGGCCGTACGCAAAGAGCCAGGGGGACTGGACGCCGCCGTAGAACAACAGGCCGTGAAGATCGCCGCCTAAGATTATTGGCCTTAAGGGACCGTTTCTCCACTACCAGGTCCATTGCAAATGAATGGTTTGCAGAACACGGAAGACCTATTGGCATGCGAAGTGTTTAGCGACGAATGAGAAGTTTTGGCTTGTTTTCATACCGGCCACACTGGGTCCTCCCTTTAACTCGAGAACACCGACGTAATCGCCTTGAGTGGTGCAGACAATGGTCACTCTGGGATCAGGAATGGAACAGTATTGTCTTTAGTGACGAGTCTCAATTTTGTTTAGGCATGCACGATGGTCGTGCCAGGGTTAGAAGGCGACGTGATGAAAGGAAGAATCCACAGTTTTTTGTTGAAAGAGATGTTCATCACACTGTTGGAGTTATGGTTTGGGGTGCTATAGCTTATGGTTCCAGGTCACCTTTAATCTTCATCAGAGATAACATGAACGCGCAGCGTTATATCCACGAAGTTATAGAACCCTATCTTTTACCCTATCTTGACAGCCTGGCAGATCCAACTTTCCAACAAGATAATGCCCGACCACATGTTGCAAGAGTCACAATAGACTTCTTTCAACATAATGATGTCACATTGTTACCATGGCCACCAAGATCTCCCGACTTATCTCCAATTGAGCACGTGTGCGATATGATGGGTAGGAGATTGCTCAATTTGCAACGTCCTCCTCAGACTCTAGAAGCACTTCGAGAGGAGTTGGTGGTTGCCTGGAATGAGATACCACAGGAGGACATTGACCACCTGATCAGAAGCATGTCTAGGCGCGTTGGAGAATGCGTAGCACATCAGGGTGCATTCACACATTATTAAAGGTCAAAGGGCTTTAAAGCAGTGCAATCATTTTGAAATTTTTATCATTTACTTATTATGCTTCATTAAGTACTTATACAAAATTTTATTAAAATAAATCCATTTAAACTGGGTGTTCGGATTTATATGTCACTTAGTATATATTGTCAATCTACTGTGATGATAAATTATTACTTATTATTATTCATATATTTAACTATTTAATAGATATTTTATTAATCATAATTAATTATTAATTATTTATTTTTTATTATCCCAAAATTGGTTACCAGCAAAACTGCTGAA
This sequence comes from Acanthoscelides obtectus, assembly GCA_963669975.1. Classification (NCBI taxonomy): domain Eukaryota; kingdom Metazoa; phylum Arthropoda; class Insecta; order Coleoptera; family Chrysomelidae; genus Acanthoscelides; species Acanthoscelides obtectus. The sequence continues at coordinate 54,725,426 of CAVLJG010000007.1, read as the reverse complement.
TCGGGTATTTCCTTTATTGAGGGTATTTTATGCATCTATGCTCATAAAATATTTCTTCAATATGGGAAATATCACTTTCAACAGAATTTAAATTGTAAACAAACTAACGGTACATTCCTAGCATTCCTAATCTCCCGGCGCAATCTTTGAATTACTTCGTTAGTTCTTCTAGATCTCCAGGCAAGTAGGCGGCGCAACCATCTGACAAAACGTCAACGGTGTTGCCATTTTTTAACGTACAGCTCCCACTTCTTCAGTCTTATGTGTTTTGTGGTTCGAGCCGTAGCGCTCTGCGAGTAAGTGGGATTTTCGTGTTCTTGTTGAAACTAACCTATTTTTACCTGCCGTCCGCATGGAGCTTTCTCTGATCGAGGATCAGCGCATCAACACAAGTTTCTTGCAATGCCAGGCAAGAACGGTTGTTAGATTTTTGAATGTTTCGGGAAGTCCGAGAAGATGTGAAAGATGACCAACGCTCGGGACGCTCCTCCACATCGAGCCCTTAGGGAAATGTTGAACGAATTCGGGGCTGTGTACTTGAAGATCGTCGATTGACAGTTAGAATGATAGCTGAGGAACTGTCAATCCCCAAAACAGTAATTCACGAAATTTTGACAGAAAAACTTGAAATGAAAAAAATTATGCGCGAAAATCATTCCGATGCTTTTGACTCCAGAACTGAAAGCAAGGAGGGTTGCTCGCTGTGAGGATTGTTTGGAAGCAGAGGAAAACGGGGACTTTCTCAATCGGGTCATCACTGGAGGCGAGTCTTGGTTCTACGAATTCTATGTGGAACTGAAATCTCAAAGCATGAAGTGGAAGCAAGCAGGGGAACCGAGAACGAATAAGTCGAAAAAATCATGGTCCAATGTGAAAACATTGTAGATTGTTTTCTCTGATTCTAGGGGCATTGTTCACCAGAGCTCGTGTGGCCCGAGTTTGAGCGGATTTAGCACAAGGGGGCAGGTGGATCGTTCATCACTACAACGAGCCTGCTCACACGTCTCTCGTTGTGCGTGAGTTTTTGACCCGAAGCTCAATCACTGTGACAGAACACCAGCCTTATTCACCCGACTTAGCCCCTTTGCGACTTCTTCCTGTTCTCAAAATGCAAAATGGTGCTTCAAGGGTGGCACTTGGGGGATGTGGAAGCCATCAAGGCAGAAACGATACGGCAAATGAAGAGCCTCACAATTGAAGACTTTTAGCGATCATATCAACAGTGGAAACTGCGTCAGCAGAAGTGCATGTCTGTTTCTTTATGGGCCTGGGCGTTAGGGAAAGGGATCCTCATATCTCCACAATCCAGATCTAGCAAGATACTTTTCGCTGATGTTTTGAAAGCGAAAACAAAAAACACACCACTCGTTGCTTAAGAAACGGGTAGCCTATTAGGTATACTCGTATTTTAATTCTCAAGCTGTATATGACCTCCTTGCAACCCCCAAAGGACGCCCATGGTTATCATAGTATCAGTTCGTTTGGCGACCCAGAAACCAGCCTGTTTAAGTAGAAAAATGGAAGAGAAAAGAAAGAAGGGGGAGAGCAAAAAGGAAGAAGAGAATATTTTAGGACAGAAAACGATTAGGCATTGTTAAAATCATTCGATAGATTTGAACTTGTCAAATGCGCTAATTTTGATTGTTTAAAATTAGCGACTAATTTTGATTGCTGTGCAAGCTGCGGTCTTTTATTCTCGCGAATTTGTTTGGCTGTGTAGTCCACTCATTCGCGCAACAGAGTTGTAGATGACGAAAACACTAAATCCACAAATGTTAGTGATTTCTTTCAATGAAAATCGTCTTTTCTGGGGGACTGTCCAGCGACTTTTTCGTTGTAGCAATTTGAACGTAAAAGACCTCATTTTGAAGTTTGTCGATGTAGCTTTTTGATTCATAATCCAGAATACAAGTTGTTTGAAAATCTCTTTGTACATTTTCCCCATTTGCCACAAGTTAGCCTAATAGCGGGTTAAATTATTTATTTTTTAACTTTAGTTTTTCCCTAATCGAATCTTGGCTTTTGGCCAGGACTTTTGGAACAGCTTCCCAAAGATCGATGAGTTTTATTGAAATTTTCTCCTTAGACTTTCTTTTCAGCTGTTTTTCTTATATCACTTGAACTTTTATAAGCCTCTGTAATAATTGAACGCAATTTAGGATCATTCTAAGCAATATTTTGGCTGACCTAGCTCAGGGAATTGGGATGTTGTAATCACAGATCAAGTCATCATTGCTCTTCGTAAGTAACTTTTTCAAAAATAAAGGATCCATGTAGATAGAAATGAATTAAACAGAATGAAGTTTGACGCCGGTGGGACTCCTGACCGTAATTGTGGCCATTTACGCCACGTTATTCTTGTATAAGGAATTTTGTAAAAGTGTATGAGCGTATGTGTTCTAGTAAAATGAAACTCATCACTGATTTATCTTAGTTTCTGAACATACTAATAACGTTTTTAAACAATTTATAACAAGCCTAAAATTAACTCACCTGACTGTCCTTCAGTCCTAATTTTTCGGCTAGCTTCTTTCTGTCGGGTTTGCTGATATACTTTTGAATCTGAAACCTCCTCTCTAGGCCCTTCCTCTGTAAATCGCTAAACACAGCCCTCCTCATCATTCCTCTCCTTGGTTTCCCCCTGCCACTGTGAGCCCAAGGGAAGGTTCCGGGAAGCGGGAATACTGCCGTTGATTGGGTACCATTCACCGGACTTGATACTGTTGAAAAAATAGTGACTTAGCCTAAAAAAAGGTAGAATAGAAAAAGAAACAAAAAAGTAAACCATGGCAGTGACAGAAGTTTCAAAGGTTCTGTTAGTTCTGTAGTACAGGCTCTACATTCTAAATCTTCATGTTTTTACATATGACAAGCTGCAACTGGCTGAGTTATGGCTTTCGCTTGCTGCAATTTCTATTGTTTCATAGACACATCATTTGCGGATATTTTTTGGTTTGGGATCAATAATTCCAAATCATCGCATATTTGTTGTTTCTATCATTTACATTCGGATTAGCTATCTCTGTGATAAGGTCAGTTCTTTTTCCGTATTCTGGTTAGGTTCAAACCATAAACACTTCCTGTTATTCCACACAGCCGATGGCTGGCCTTAATTCTAATATACCTGTATCTAGATACCTTCATCTGGAGTTCAAGACTATGTTCCCTTCATGGACTGTGGAACCCCTTCAAATAGACCACGGTTGCTTCCTTTTGAGTTGCACCCTGCAACTTTAGCATTGTTGCTCGTCATTTATTAACAGAAACGTATGAAGACAATGCATGAGTCAAGGAAACCTGCTCGATCTCAGTAGATGGTGTTCTTAGGTTATTCCCCATAAGGCCATTCAGGGAAATTAGTCCACACAACGCCGTTGGAAAATCGGATAATTCTCGTACGTGCAAGATGTAGAGTAGGTTCATCTGAACTGTGGTGAAAGTAGCTTACGGTCATGAGGTTCAAGTCTACCTTATTAGGTATTGGCTTTATGGCCGAATTTGGGATTTTGGATAAGCTCGAAATGCCTAAACTTTTTTAATTTCCATAAATACTTTGCAAGTTACTCTTTGCCTTGTTATACATGGTAAATCAAAAATGATGTTCCATTACTCCACCTTTGAAACACTCTGTGATGTAACTCCGCCAGCCAATCAAGTCATGATACGGTCCATTATCAAGAACCACGTCTTCTCTACAATTAGTTCTTTGTCAGGTTCACGTCAGTATATGCAGCGGCAGTCAAATGAATTAATTTCAAGAATTTACATTTTTCCTTCCATAACTTTATTTTTATACCCTGTCATTTTAAAATTTGTATCACGAAATTGTACAGGAATCTAGTGTCTGGTTCAAGTTTTTCTAGATTGCTACAGGTCTGCGTAAAATTCAATTACTCCAGTAAAATTATCACACAACCTTTTATGAGAGATATTTTACATTCATTGTGTACAAACTTTATAACTCCATACCACCGCATTATAAATTATTGTGTAGTAGGAGCTTTAAAAAGCAGATAAAAATGTTTATCATTTCTAATAAATAAATGTTTAATTAACCATTATGATTCAATTACTGGTCACCCAATATGTCTTCTTCCAATTTTTAATGCCAGTTTAATCCAGTATTCAAGATAATAATGATACAAGTGAGGTTTGAGTAGAAGAGACCATGTGTAGAACTCAGCCTTGAAATTTTCCTTTGTATATTCAAGGTCATTTTAAGATCAAGCGAATATTTTCAAATAGGACCCCCTGTTACATACGAATTAAAGAGAGGAGGAAATTCTACGTCTGTCTACGACCATGACCTTCAAGATCAAGTCAAACTTTTCAGAGAAAACCCCTCGTGTCATGTTCTAATGTGACCTTGATCTCAAAGCCAAGGTCATTTCAATCTTGAATGATATTTTGCCAAAATTGCAGAGAGCAAGAAATTTTATATTTGAACGTGTAAAATTTTAACATGACCTTGTAAGTGGTAAATGTCATAGTCAAGGTCACCTTGATCATCTATGCTAGAGCAAATGTTATTTGATTGTCTTGATTTGACCTTGAAATGACCTTAAGTGTCATAAGTGTTGGTCATAGTCAATTCCGGTGTAACCAAGGTAAGTTGTATTAAGGACTTTGAAGGTCGCATGGAAGTGACACCTGAACATTTCAACATGGCGGGTGGGTGCCATCTTAAAACATACTTCATAATCGTGCAGTATCAATTTACTATGTTTCAAAATGACAGTCTGACAGTCTTCCAAAGTTGAGTGTTCACCAACTAATCATCCAGGGTCTTTCTAAACGTTCAATATACTACATTCTGTTAAAAAAGTTAGATATTTTGACATTATCTTCTAAATAGAATATCCCATGCTTTTAGACTTCGGATAGATCCTTCCAAGGAAAGAAGATTTATATAACACATTTTGATGATTGTTGAGTTATAAGCAATTCTTTGTAGAATAACGCTAAACTTTGAGAGCCCCCTCCATAATTTTGGAAAACACTGGCTTGATATTCTAGGGTTATAAAGTGCTCATACGAGGCTTGAATACGAGATATCACAAGGCTCATTCCATTGAAAAAATATCAATACGATGCTCTACCGCCATCTTGAAATTCTCAACTGCGACTTTTACACTTAAATATTAGTATTCGTGCAATCATTTCATAACCCTGAATTTCAGCTTGCTAACTTGATCGGTTCAAAAAAGGGGCTTTTTGAAAATCCCTGTATGTGAGGCGAGCCTTTTATAAAGGTCTTTTCATTGCTGCGAAATACTAACAACAATAGCTACCTGTAAGATAGGGTTGCGGCCTGCAATGTGCCAACAGCAAATGCGGGCTGAAATGGGCGGCAGCAGCGGCCGCTGCAGCTGCCGCCCCCGGTGGCGGTGGGGGTGGGCGCGACGCCACCGGTTTCGCAATGGGCGTCGCGCCGCCACCATTCTGCTGGTTCTGTTGATTCTGGTGGTTCTGTTGGTTCTGGAGGTGCTGCTGTTGAAGGTACGTTGATAGGCCAAGCAGGTTGTGAGGGGATGACACGTGCACCAGGTTCTCTGGAACAAAATGATATTGGAATTGGACTAGAAAGATTGCTGTCAAATTTTATAAAAACCTTAGGTCTATCAGGGTTCATACCTAAGCATATTCACTTCGAGAAAGCACCTTGGTGTGGTGTGAAGGTGACAGCATCACTTTTGATAGATGTACTTAAGTTTACCCATTTTATACATTTTCCAAAACTCAACTCTGTTAACCAACATCTGCAGTATTTTAAATATACCTCTTACATACGAATAAATAGTAAGCCATATTCTCCTTCCCCAAAGGAATCAGAATTTATAAAACGAATAAATGATAGTGAATGGTGACTTAGTATGAAGTTGGTGTGGTGTTCCATTAACAAATATAAGTTTAAAGGTGTTTAAAGATGAAAGATTTCAAGAGATGTATTAGCAAGTAATAGCATATCTATGGTTCAGAGAGGAGCCTAGGGGGTTGGGGGTTGGAAAATCGTCTAATTATTGTTGGTACACATAAAAAGTATGTATGGACATATATATGTATGTTCTATTCACAAAGAACTTGGTCCGAAACATTTATCGGATGCAAAGACCAAACAAGGCATTTTTGTTGCCCGTGTCAGAAAGAAGTTAATGTACCCTAACAGATTATGAAAACATAGTGAACAATATGGTCAGCAATTTCTGTGAAATGGATTATGATGTATTGTCAAATTTTCTGCATTTTCATATGACTTCTTTTCCCAGAATCTCGGTGCCGTAAGTGAAGAACAAGGTTAGCGCTTTCACCAAGATATTTAGGCAGAGAGCACTGAGGAAAGTGTAACGCAACAAAATCATGACAGGCTACTTCTGGATATTCCAGATATTGAAGAAAACATACGATAAAAAATGTAAAGGTGTTTTGGAGGAAGTTCAGTCATGCAATATTGCAGCTTAACACCCAAAACAACGATTTTTAGCGACAACTGACAATGAGCGATGAAGCCCACTTCGATATGAACGGATTTGTTAATAAGCAGAATTGTCGTATCTGGGCATTAGAGACGACCACTAGATCCTCGTTGCAGGTAATTCTCTTACTGTCACTGGCAAGCGCTACCGTGATATGGTGCAAAACTTTCTGGCTACTCAAAACCAACAATTATACCTACAAAACATGTGGATCTAGTAGGACGGAGCAAGTTGTCACACATCTAGGGAAACAATGAATCTTTTGCTAACAATATCTCCGGGACGTCTAATTTCTCGATTTCGTGATGTCAAATGGCCACCAAGGTCACCGGACTTGACGGCTTCTGACTCTTTTGAATAATAGGGTTTATACCAAGAAATCAAATACTGCAGAGCAGCTGAAGAACAATTTACGGAAGTGACTGAAAATGTAATCAAGAGAGTTCAGGTTTGCGCGGCTTCTAGAGGCAGAACATTTGTCTGATATTAGTTTTCATACATATATAATTTCTAAGTTTCAATGAAAGATTAAGATGGAAAAAATGGACGTATTTTATTTCATTTCACAAGCATTCAAGTTACAAACCAGTCAGTTACATATTGGCCACCCTGTAGAAGAAGATACCATACGTCTTTTCGATTTAGTTAGCTAATTTCACATTAAAGCATTTTAGTTTTTTCATGGAAGGTGTCATAAAATTCTAAAATTTGCACCACCTTAATAAAAATAAATGCTAGAAACGTTAGAGAAAACACTGCACTTCAGAAAATGTCATAGTTATTAGTATGGGAAAAAGAAGGTTAAATTTTGTAAGTCTGTGTAGTCCGACGTCGATTCTCTTCTATGATAATTTGCTACTTACGCAGATCCTGAAGACTTATTTAAAATCATTGATAATTACTTTTTCAACTAAAATAAGCATACAATGTCAGAAAGACTTTGAAACGGCAGAAGAAAATGAACCCAAGAGCTTAATGTGTCCAAAGCAATACAGTGGACTGTCCAGTCGCTTATTATGTATTTAGGGAAGAAATGAGGTGATCGGGAATCGTTGGAATGGTGAGAGCTAACTAAGGAAAAAGACAGGATAAAATTTTTACTGAGGAACAAAAAAGAGTGATCACGAAAAATTTACTAAAATGTATTAGGAGGATCGTAAGAGCATAGAATACTTTACTTATTTTATACCACTGTGAAGACCTGACACGCCAGACTCTTCGACTATTTGGCAACGCAAACTCTAAACCGAAAAGTTATACTGCTCTGTGTCAGAATTCTGGGGCTTATTAAAATATCAAACTGGATGCAGTGTCATAAGCTGTAATTGATGAGATATTTCAATAGATTGTCTGGGATTTGCGGGCCACTAGACAACTTCCAGCGTGGCAATCTATAATTTAATTTGAAGCAACACCCTATATAAATTGTACAGTCTGCCGTTGATATGTAACGAATATCTGTCTAGACCAGGGGTCGGCAACCTTTTGAGACGGAAGAGCCAAAAGTTACAATTTACAAAAACCAGCAATTGCATTTGAAACAAACCAGCATTAATTCCAAATGGCTCAATGTTGATCTAATTTATATTTGTGTTGAGAGGATTTACTATGAACTGGAGAGCCGCAACTTGACATCAAAAGAGCCGCATGCGGCTCCCGAGCCGCAGGCTGCCAACCCCTGGTCTACACCCACAAGTCAGAATTTCATGGTAAAATCGTCCTAGGAATAATTTTCAAATTGAGCTGAGAAGACGCAACAGTGAAGTCACCTGAAACTATGTTAATGTTTGTACGTCATTATTTGTTAAAATAATCACTGAAGTATATCTATAATCCATATGACAACATCGTATCCACCTCGTATGTGCATATCGCATCACCGGGCGGCCCACTTCCTGCTTTTATGTTCCTCGGATACACTACCAAAGATGCATATTTACAATTCCCAGGCGCGCGGCAAGTGCGACCGATAGGTACACGATCCGTCGGCTGAAAATATTTTATTGCAAATTTGCGGGAAATCTATGATGTGTGAAATACGTCTAATGGGTGCGTAAAATCGCCGAAATTGGAATTGTGCTAATACATGTAACATCCAAAAGTTGCGATACATCCTCCATCACCCTTCCCCAATTTTTCCCAAAAATGTTCAGGATCCCTTGAAACGCCAAAACGAAGTTTGAGGGATTTTCGGCATTTTTATCTGCCGCCACTGGACCGATTACCAAAAGCTACAAAGTTTTTTGTCTTTGGCATAGAACTTATCTTGTGTAAACATTTCATCCAGTACTTTCCAAGATATACACCTGCCAACGATTTACGGTCGGACCGACTGACAGTCAGACGGAAATGAGTGGCATTGCTTTTCGTGATGTCCAAATCTCATTTTCGATTTTTTCCACGAATACAATACTTCCTTGCCAGTAGTTGTGGAAAGCAAAATTGTAGCCAATCAACTTAATTTGTTTTAGGAATTTTGAATTCAGTATTTTTGCTCTCAATGGTCACGCTACAGAAAGACCGACACCGTCGTAAGGAATGAAGACCGCAAATATATATCGAAACAGCAACTCCGGTCAGTAACTCCGGAGTTGGCCGCTCCATCGGTGCGGGGTGCAGCGGGAGGGGTGCCGTTTGGGTTGGCGTCAGCTGGTGGGGCACTTAGCTCTCTCCAGCTTACACTGTAACAGCGCTAAACGAGTGGCGCCCCTAAGGGATGCAAGATCTTTCACCAGGATACTGGCCACGTTGCCATACTAGGCTGAATAGCAGGAACGGGAAAGTACACCAATATTATTCGACGATTGTTCTGTTAGTTTATAATAAAAATGCTCCAAATGCAGATGTAGTAAGAAGTAATATTAATTTTCGGTCGGACTTCGATATAATGAAGTTGCATTTCTACAACTTTATGAGTTTGAGACTGCATTAAAAATAATATCCGTTATGTAGGGATAGCTTCCCATTGCACGTCTGAAATACTACATAGGTGTTTTAGAAAAACGTGTTGATATTTCTAGAATATAAAGTACATCCAGAAATAACAAAAAAAGGGTCCTATTAACATATGTCCTGAAATACAGCATAATGAATTTGAAACGTCAAACTTCAATGAAATCCGCGCATTTTCAAAGTAGAACGAGTTGAAGTGTTTTATACAGATTTTATCTCAATATGCAAAAGTAGTGATCTGACAAAAGTTTCTCATTCATGTCTAATTGGATACCTTATTCAAAAATGCAGCTAGAAAACGTCAGTAGGATTGAAAATATTGTTTCTTCTCTAAGGGTAAACATTTCTCCATCTCTATACCTCTGATGTACTGACTATGCTGTTAGTACCACATGTACACAATTTTAAATCAATATATTTACGTATTTCGAAAATATGGCTTTATTTTCCATATCTGAATTGAAACTTCAACATCCTCTATCTCGGTAAGAGGGCCTATTAAGAACCGTGTTTATTGGAACTATTATTATTTTAAAATCCTATAAATTCAAACTAAAATACCCTAATTTCTAAAGAAAAAAAAATCATTTATACAATATTACTTCATATATTTTGTTGCTTAATTAAAGTTTTGCAATTGTGCTAAGCAATTCTAGTAAGGTTACCTGTTTTTTTAAGTAAGATAATTTTTACTCCGTAAAAAATACTTAAAAAATAACATGTATAAAATTCCCTTTTTGGCTTTCCCTAAATTTGGGGAAAACCCTCAAGTTGGGATCACTGGTCTGTGCTGCGCCAAGAAATAAACTAGTTTTATGAGATCTATCGAAATAAGATAGCACAAAGTGCCATCTATTACCAGAATCGACCACTGCGAAGATGACAACTGCAAGCTGTCTGCTGAAACTGACATCTATGCAGAGGGATTGAAAACCTAACCTAATCAGCGAAGTACATGACATAAATTGTTAATAGAAACACGGCTATTAATAAAGGCGCTTTAATTATTGTAGGGCTAGCCTTGGACGTATGTGTTTTTGAACATCAGCTAAAGAGTAATTCAAAGCATCAGTGGCGACGCGTGACTTTTCCTAAACTGTTACCAAAAAAGTTTATTTTGAACCTCCCAAATATAAGTTTTTGCTTATTTTAGGTATTTTATTTAAACTATTTTTAAATTAAGGTAAACATTCCTGGACTGAGCGTCTGAGGCACTTGATATACCTCATCGTCTTATGCTATGACTAAGCCGTCCGAAAAAACAGTCGACGTTTCTAGATGTTCGGAAAATTTTTGATCTCTTTTGGCAATTAATGTTAACAATTCCCTGTAATTTACTCTATTGTCAGAGTCATCCCCTTCAAAATGAACGGTAATTCCTGTTTTGCCAAAAAACATACGGTATCTAGAAGTGTGCTGCCTAAAAGCTTGGTTAAGACAACTTTCGATTCTTGTTTTGCCAAACTGAATTAAATTGGCTACACATCTCACATGTAACGGAGAAATTTCATGTCTCCTCTTTAGAGCCCTAAAACTATTTAAATCCTTGACTCCGCTGCTGGTCCACCCATTTTTGTGAATGTAGCGTGTGATTCGAAACATAGTATAATGGAGCAAAGAGCTCTATGTTAGATTACCTCTAACGCATGCATGTGCATCTTAGCAACAAACCACCAAATCGCCATAGCCTTGTTTCGGGCAGACATAACATGGGCCTTCCAGGTTAATTTTCTATCAACTGTTAACCCATTTACTTTACAATCCTATTGCCATGTCTGTTGGAACTGTACGCCAGTTCGCATTGTCAGCCGGGTCACCATTATGGCCGCTAGATGTCGCCGATTCTGGTGCTATAGCATATACGGTAGACCATATATGCCATATTCTGTATCCAGTAATTTCTCTCGACTGCCAATGCAAAGTGCTCGATGACCACGAGGGTGCCAAGAAGCCTAATCGCACATCCAAGGTGATAGTCCTTTACAATACTCATGTAGGAACACAAGATAGTAGCACAAAATTTATTACGCTGCTGCTAGCACACCCTGCTTTTGTATCGGCAAACTCGGTGCGCGGGGATCCCGCCGTATTGAAAGACGTGGCGACGCGTTAACAGTGGCGTACGATGTGTTTTCTACTCGCTTCAGTTTCGATGCCATACTATGATGAACTTTCATGTTTTTCTCGCCAGTTGTTACAAACGTGGCAACATTGTATCCTCCCTCCTCCACCCCCGTGCTTTCTCTCCAGGCGCCCCGTGACGTTAGCTGCCATGCTATGCCGGCTCCGTCGACGTCGTCGGCTGGCGGGCGGCCTGTCAAAAAAACCTGCCGCCCCCGTTTCGCACGTATTAATTCAAACGCTACCGCCACCGCCTCCGAATGCTAACAACGAACGGAGGCAGCAACACACGGGGGTGCGGGCACGCGGGTCGCACACACTTGGGGAATTTGTAATCGCGGATTTATTAGGAGAATGCGAGCATGTTGATTCTTTTTTACGGTATTTTGGGTAGATGAGATTTTTATCTTCATGTTCTACTGGCCGCCAAATGAAATCACAGACGTAGATTTGAAATAATTAGATACGTTTTGGTCAACACTCTTTTGTTACTTTGAAGAGTGCCACCGAGTAGGCCAAAATATCGGTAGAGGATCATGCTCCATAAGTGGGTTTTTGATTATGTCAAATTTTAATTTGAATACGTCTATGAAATTATTTGATTTAAATATTTTAAAACGTGTGTATTTTAATTTTTTTAAATTTTAGTACTACGCTCACAATAAAATAATATGCCAAGTGCGGATTTAGGAATCTGTCTAGCAGGGGGTGGTGGCAGCATTCTTAAGCCACTGTAGCGCTTCTGAGGGCAAATGCCCTTGTGGCAATTGAAGAGCAAGGGTGGGATACATCTAGCTGGCGCATGTCTCAGTTCAGGTCGAGCAAGGTAATTGTTACATCAAGATACAGCAATATATACCATTTTCTTGAAAAATGGCAGACTTGGGCGCCTAGGGTGGGATGGGCTCTCTAAATCTGCCCTTGAATGGGACTACTGTTTTTAATGTGAGCGCAGTGACGCAACACATTTTTATACGGTCAAATTTGACTGACTTTGTAATGTGTACGGCGGAGAAGCGCGAAAATCGTGCAATATGTATGTTAGACAGAGTGCAATGATGGCTATGGCGTGCGTGGCCTCGTTACTCGGGTTCCTAGCCAATGATGTGTTTCTATCTCTTTCTAACACACGTATTACACCCTCCTCGCGCTTCTCTCTCGTACACATTACGACGTCAGTAGTATATGGCTTACACTGTGTAAGTTTTGTGATTTATTGCAGATCTGAAGTAGAATCATGCGCTCATGTAAAAACAGTAAGTTAAATACAGGATGGGTGAATTTTGGGCAAAACTGACAAAAGGAACGAACTTTAGGTTGACAAGTGCTAGAATAAAAAGAAAAACGTTGGTGAAAGTTTAAAATACATATGCTCTAAATATTTAAATCCAAAGACATCATAGATAGACCTAATCAGTTTTTGATTCTACCTCTGCGGTTTCATTTTCGGCCAGTCGAACAACCAGACAACCACATGAGAAGTTTTAGGAGTTACATTACGAGAGCGTTTGGTTTGCCATTGTCAAATTTATGTGATAAGTATGTATGATGGATTTGACGCAATTTCACCCCTTTGTTACTAGAGCGTCTAATGATTGTAAACATAAAAAAGGTGAATTTAGATTCAAAATTGCGTCATTTAGACAGACTCAGTACTTCACCCGGATTTTCGAGTTATGCAGCCAATATTTAAGAACATGGACGTATCCAGCTCAAAACGGAAGAAGTACATTGATGCAACAATTATAACGTTTCGATCATTGGTCGTTGAGTGATAAGCAACTCAATGTACAAATATGGTTGCCAGTTCGCCATTTGGCGATTTTGTATTCTAGAAATATACACATGGGTATCTTTAAAATGAGGCATCACACGACCCTCCACTCCATTTAAAAAATATTCCAAAATGGCGCCTAACACACAGAATTTTTCCGGAGACAAAAACTGTATCATTGACCAATATAATAACTTTAAAGTACACTTTTAGGCTTAACATAGTATATGAATTTCATTTTAATTTATGGATCTGCTTTCGAATAACCTTCACAGCTTATTAATAATAATGCAGAAAACAAAAAAACTGTTATGGACTTATATTGTTTGAGCAGGAAATAAGGTTGGAGGTATGTAACTTAAGCAACTTAAGAAAATAATCCGAATCATTATATTTTTGATTGATAATGATTAAACATTACACTCAAAAATATTGGCTTATTAACATTTTATATGCTTTAAATTTGTATTGTTTATTCCCATTTATTGATGTACATAGTGTGAACCCTGGCAAAACGAACACCCTTGAAGTATTTGTACATAGATTTACTCGGTCAACTTTCTCCCATCAACGACAATCGGTTGTAGTAAACTTATGTGCCTATTTAGCTTCCAGACAGCAAGATGTGTTGTTTCAACAAAAAAATTCTCTCTCTTCTTTCCGAGTCTCACAGAGAAGGGTTGAGTTAATGGTTTTGGTAGGAAACATGAAAATCCTGATTTTGGGCAAAGCGGATAAGGCAAAGTGGATATTATATCGCTCGTAACCTTATTTTTATAGTTAGTTAACTCGAAATTGGTATTTTTGTGTATATAGCAGAATTCATTCCTCCAGTACTAGGATAAAACATCACCTTTGTCTGTGGAAAAGCCGTTTGAACACCTCATTAATGGGACCGCATGTGATGTCTATTAAAGTACACAATAAAATATCAAGTCTTTTAAAAAACAATTGAAAACATTCTTAAGGCTTACTCATTTTTATTACTCACTTAACGAGTTTTTTGAATAAACATTAATGTGACATCCATATTGAAAATATATACCAGTACGTGTTGGGTCAATTATTTTTACTTAAAAAAAAACTGGCACTGTTTCGAAATGATCCAAGTACCCGTCGTCGCGTAGTGAATGCAAAATTCGCTTACGATTATGCGGTATTATTTGAAGAGGAAGGAATGTATATGTCGTGGCCATATCGTAAAGTTGACCTTGTCATGAAACGACACAGCAGTTAGTTATTTTTCGAAGTGAAATTTCTAGTCACTCGTTTCCAAATGAGGAAGAAAGTGAGATTAAAATACTTTACACCAAAAAGGTACTTGAGTTCTCAAGAAGTTACTATACAGGTCAGGCAAGTACCGATCAGAATGTCAAGAAGCCTTGAAGATCGGCAGGGGTATTATTTAAAAAGGCTAAAAAAAGTCAAAAACATGTCATCTTGCAGACAAGCTAGTTCCACGTTTGCTCACTATGATCGCTGTTCACTGACGCTTAGGCTACAGCTACAAAACGGGTACACAACAAGTGTACAACAGCTTGTGCTAAGTTAACATCTTGTAGAAAGACCTACGTTATGTCGCAAACAACCTACGAAATGTGAAAAGCACCCTTGATATGTCACCTTTCAAGATACGTAATACCCTCGCCGAACGTGTTTCACAAGTTAGCACTTCACTCCTAAATTGCATTACCATTTATCCGTTGAAAATCAAAATCATGTTCCAGTTAAAATATCGTTTTTGTCTAATATATTTTATATATGTAAAACGTACCGTAATTTTTATTTAATTTTTGGATTATACGTCTAATAAAGCAGTAAAGTGACCACGCGAGGCAGTAATTTGGCTTGTGATAACTGATATGTTAAAAAATGTTATTTGTAACTCGTTATTCAATTTAAGAATGTATCAATAATATATTATCATCATATTTGAATTTCCTAAAGTTACGAGTCATTGTAAAAATGGTTGTCGTACTTAAAGAACAATAAACGAGTTCGTAACATGTTCTGGATTATTATTAAATATTCTGTGGACATCCTATTTTACGATATGATTAATCGTGGATGACCAAATCGATAAACGTTGACGATTTAACGATACGGTCAAATTTAGTTGATCATTGCATGGAATGCCACCATTTCATGAAATGCTCGATCATTTCATTAAATGGTCAATTTTACGCTATAGCCCGACAGATACACTACTCAAAATACTGATGAAATGTTTTCAATGAAAGAAGCATGTTGGCAAAAATGTACTTCAGTGGTTTTTGAAATGACCGATTCAGTTTGAAAACTCACCGACATACTTAAATAACCACGAAGATATGACTATCACATCCAGCGACTGGGAGAATATGGCGCATAAAAGTGTACGATTAATATATCCAGAATGATTTAGGGGGTATAATCGATAGGAGGCGAGGAGTGGAAGCAGCAGGACCAACACCAGCAGGCGGCAGGAATAAATTGAGTGCCTCCGTTCGGCTGCCGTTCTGCCAGCCACGATTTTATTCCTCTAGCGCCCAGCCAGAAGATAAATTCCGTCATTTCCTGAAGCGTACAGGTTGGGATGGATAGAGACAAATTATTTTGATAATTTTAATTATCATCTGGCATATGTTCCAAAATTTTCTCTCTCGCTACATTCATGTCTGGAAAATTGCTATGCTGGTTGGCAATGATCATACTTTGACAACAACGTCAAAATAGATGTTCCCCAGATATTGGTTATAGGCCCCATGTTATTTCTGTTGCTCACTGACCTCGTTTCTGATCAAACTCATTAACAAAGAGCCAAACCAATTTCTCTGGAGAATTTTGGAGAAGCTTGGTAATGACATTATCTCTAAGAAAGACCTGAAGGTTGCTGTTGCTTAATGGTATAGTACTATACCTCAACACATCCATATTCGGTGGATAACTGGACTTTGTCATGCAACCATACGCTCGTGAGATTATTAAAACTACTGTAAAAACTAGGTAATCACGATCTATCCACTTCAATTTGTGTATACCAAAAATGAAGAACACTGCCTGTATGTCGGCAACTGCTCAAACTAGAACTATCAATTAAAACATCTTATAATGCAAGTGTCCAAGAGAAATTGCTGTAAGTTATTCTAATTTAAAAAATCCAAATAGCTTATCATGTGGACGGCTCAATTTCCGGACTTTTTGCTTATGTCATTTGCTCATATTTTGGTTGGCTTAGGGAGGGATGTTTGAATGCCATCTCAGAAAAAGTTTTAGAAATTTTTGCTTGGCTGCACTGTCTTTGATGATGGATACGTTTTAATGATACTCACCTGCGTTCCTAAAGATTGCTCAATGTTGTCAGATTAGTTCAGTTTGTGGCCATTACATGGCGTTTTGTGGGATGTGTTACAATTGCAACGATACATTTTCATCAGAAACCGCTGATCAATATCTTTATTTTTATGGAGATATATTATGAAATATGCTTTTACTACAATTTTCAAGTACTGCGGAATAAGAAGTATTTGTGCTATGAATATTTCTGTAAAATAAATCAAGATGACATGATTTTAAAATATTTTACTTTGAAATTCATTTTTACGCTTTTTCCTAGGCACTTAGGGGCGTAGCTATTGCCTGATAAATGAAAATACATTTTTTCTTCAACACAATCATCTCTATTTTTTCCAGTTTCCTGAGTGCCTATGCAAGAGTGATTGGCCCTTGTCAGGTGATACGCTGGTACACCATCGTATCCAAGCACCTACGAAGGCCGCTCGGTAAGTTTTTTCGTTCGCTACTCAAACGTTGTTTTTCAAAATAATGTCAATCACTAACGATACACATGTTGCTGTTGTTAAATTTCATTTTTCTTCCGACGCAGGTAGAAGCCACGTATCATCAGAACACTTCCATCGTTTTAAATTACTTTTTACGTACGGAAAAAGTGCTAAGTTGCATCATGGTGCTAAATCTGGTCTATACGGAGGGTGATCTAATAGTCTGATGATAAAAGGTATGTCCTTTGCTCAGATCGATGAGCCGGTGCATTGTCATGATGCAGCAGAGGCCCCTAGTTGACTTTTCGGACGTGAATCCTTGAGTGTACTGGAAAGAGGCCGTGGACAGAATTTAACATATCAGTGTACTGTAATCGTTCGTTGAGTTTTTAAAGGAATTGTTTTTATAACTCTTCGGCGACCCAAGAATACATCATTATTTTTCTAACCGTGCGTGTCTACTTGAGCATCGTCGAATAATCATCGCTTTCTAACACCCATACACTACTTTAGATAGTTTTATCAGCAGTTCAGAATAATACAGACACGCTTCTTCAGCGGTTACTATAGAAACAAGTCCGTGGATTGTCCTAATTTAAACTTTAGAATCATTTTTTGCACCATGCGACAAAATCTGTTACCTTGTGGGGTACAGAAGGTGCAAACACTTCATGTAATATTAAATCTTCATATACATTTTTATTTATCGCCTATGCAGATATCAGAGTTACTTCTATTTGCTTCTAAGTGATTCGAAGGTTTTCTTCAACTGATTATGTGACTTCAACTACTGTTTCGGAAGTAGTCACATCTCTTGACTACCCCAGCCGCCGATACTCTGAGAGATGGGACATTCTCGTTCAGTAAACAGCCCATCTCGTCGTGACATTGTTGACCGGCTAAACCAGGCCATACATTATAAAAAATAACCGTATTGATCTGGGAATATTATAGAAACATGTTGAAACTGGCACACGTGTTTTCACAGCAATTGAAATACCGATAGCCAAATGGTTTTGTCCCAGTACGTATTATGTCATATGACAAATCTTATTCGACTGTGATTTCGCACCAAATGACATGTCTTACCAATTGACCTACGTACAATAAGGACACGCCCTTATTTTTTTTAAGTTGTTTTTTACTAAACATACAACCGTATACAGGTTACTGTCCTCGCACGGTGGTATCGTGGTGAGTGCCCACAAGGCGGCGTCGTGCAACTTGAATGCCATCAGATGAAGATTTAAGCAGCTTGAAAGAACAAAGGAACAACGGCGTGGGTAGAATGGAAATTGACTAAAACCATCGATCCTGAAAGTTGGTTGGCAGCGGCTCCAGGAAATGAAGGAAGTGCGAGCTCGTATCCCGCTAGCGCTCATATTCCCTTTCTCTCAAGTTTTTGATTACTGAAAAGCTGACCATGTCTTATGAAATTTACGATTTTGTTGCTTGCTTTATACCAGGTGCTTGAGCCTTGAACCCTTCACTGTGAGCCTTGAAGTTTGCGGTTCCATGACAAAGTTGTTTTGTACGCCACTGGATATATCCGAGGAGTTTCTCGTATTCTCGAAACGCATAGCGCCAGATATAAATGGCTCTAGATTGTTTTTAAAAGAGAGAGAACAGAGCGCCGCCGCCGCGGCAAACAAAAACTTCGATTTATGGCAAAGATAATTTATTATTGGAATGGGGAAAATGCGGGCGACTGGGAGAAATATCTCTTTTTGGAGGCGTAAATGAACGGGGAAAGAATGAGGAAACGAGGAAAGTTCACGCCCTAACTCTGCAATTCGGGGGAGTTTGATTGCGGTTTATAGTCACAGGAGACGGGGGGCTATGATCATTGTTGCTGGGTAATTTTGAATAATATCGCGTATCAGAATCCAAAGGGCTTTTGAGATAATTCAAAACTGGTTTACCATATTAGGTTATAATATGATATCGAATGTTTCCTAAACACACATCATACGTTGAAACTAGTTACTTCCTGGATTATGGCCACGGTACTAACTCCTCTTATAAATAAAATCAAATATTCTAAAACTAGGCGGTCAGAATATTCTCAGAATTATTTAGATGACAACTTCTTCAATCCTTGTAATAGGTACCTAGTAACCTTTACTAGGGTCATTTGAACATTACCCTCATACTTAAACGAATATATGATTGGATTTAAGAGCATGTAACGATGTGTATTCAGCCAATTCTAAATTGGCATCTCCAGAATTACAACAGGATAGAGCGACTCGAGCGCTCTAACAAAAAAAACTGATTACTGAAAACAATAAATGTAATAGTAATAGTAAGATGAACAGGCTACTCAATTATCAATCCTACTTTCAAGATCCAGTCTGATGAAGAATACCTACATACAATTTAACAATATCTCATTATTATATTGATTTACGTTCAATCAAAAGTGTAATTCTATTATATATCTTCAAAAGTACAGAGTATTTTTGAACAACGAGCAAACAGGCCACCTATCTGCTGAGTTGCTAGTGGCTCCTGCATCTGCTGTGTGTTAACTGTTAACGTACATAACATCAATCCCGCATTAATTAATTGTAAAAGTTAAAGGCGCAGATGAAAATAGACGAGTTCTGTACAACGACTTTAGGCTAGGTAAAAGGGGCAAGCCTACGTACGATTTGTTTGTCTCAAAATCTCAGTCTGCAGTCAGCATTGAAGTGTATACTAAAAGTGGACATGACATGAGTTAATTTTTTGACAGTTCTTCATTAAATTCGTAGTTTTGGTGTTATTTTTGAAAAGTGCCAGTGTTTGCAGATAACTGCGGTACTAGACTAAATTTCTTGCATAATTTGCAAAGAGCGACTCAAGCCTAACAAAGGTAGAACTTTCCACCGGTAAGTATTAGTCATTTTGGTAGGCAATCTATTCTGTTGGAGTATACATATAAGTACATATGGTCTGAGCGTAGCAGGGTACTGATACAAGTGAGATCAGTGTTGCCAGGCGTATGTGAATACAGGGCAAGAGACAAGCCCTTAGGACACACATCGAACTCATAAATGACCATTATAGACTTTAATGGGTTTGAGATGAGTGACAACTACTGCCACCTACAAATAGTTCGTCAAAGCTTGATACATCCACGGCCCATACGCCGAAAATGTAGAAGGCCCCTACGACTCTGGCGTCATACTAAATGACGGTTGCCTCTGCCTGACCAGATACATGTCGCTCACCATTTTTTAAAGAACAACCCATCAATCAGCCGTAATACTTAACATCCTCAATGCCATCCGCAGTGACGTACTATGCAAAAATTGCATAAAGACACAGGCTGGACAGAATCTGTTTCCATCCCTAGGACTAGACCATATACCGTATTGTTGATTGCTAAGAAACACAAATGAACGTTATATACAGTTGTCATTGGTTACAGAGATGGAAAGCAAGCAGATTTAGTTCAGTCTGTGTTAATAGATCTGTCAGCGTGTATACTTCATCTACGTGGAGAGATAAACATTGTTAACGGAATAGCTCTACCGAGGTGATTTGTCAAATGGTAATTGGACGCCACCTTCACGGGTGATCGGCACGGGTATTATGTAAAAGTCCTATAAAACATCAAAAAACCCTATAAAATGTCATCTTGCAGACTAAGTAGTTTTTAGGTTGCAAACATTCATTCCACGTTTGCTCACTAGGATCGTTGTGAGCATCCATCTATGGAGGAACAGCTCAACTACACACATTGTTGGTTGCATACAATTTGTGAAGCCGAGTAGTCTATAGTATCCATCTCTGAGAAGAAATCTGGTTGAATTGATCGGATCTGGGTGACATTGTGTGTATTTCTCTGCATGTGTATAAGATCAATGATATTTGCTGTGAGAAAATCATTACTGAATATTCTGCCAATGAAGTATATCTACTATCTGTGCTCGACGGGTCATTTATATGTTGTCCTTTCAGCAGACAGGTTATGTTTGAAGTCATAATTTACGATTTTTTACGTTTTTTGTGTTTTCAAAAACTTTGAGGATAATTACGCACTCGCGTTGTGTGTAATTACTGTACTTGTAATTCGAGAGCGTACAGTGAATATAATTATTTCTTATCTCTCTCATTTTTTAAATTTACCAGATTTGTATATCTAATTTCTATAATGGATAAGACAAAGTGGACGTGCAACTAATTTCTAACTTTGAATCTCAAGTAAGTGTATTTGAGACAAGAATCCAATGGAATTATCATCAACACATATTAACACACGAATCCTCACTATGCATCTATGCATTGCCGTTACCTCCAGTAATGCCATCTCTGAAGCAAATTTTACATCACATCAGAGCCAAACATTCATAACTGAAACCTCATGACGTTTAGGCAGCAAGTACAACTACAAAACGAGTTCACAACGTGTCCATCAGCTAGTGCTAAGTTAACATCTTGTAGAAAAACCTTCATATTGTCACAAAAAACTATTGTCACTTTTCAAGACACGTAATATCCGGGCAGGTAGGTTTGATGAGATCGCAAATAAGTTGTACAGATTTTAGTTTTTATCATAGTGTTATGGGCAATAACGATAATTGCGCGTTGACGGTAATGCTGTATGCGGGCGGGTAATATTGTTGATGTTTTTATCCTAACGTTTTGGATAAACGGATGAAAAATATTAACGATATTTGGAGCAATGGAAAAAAGTTTAAGAAGAGGAGTTGGCCTCAATGTCTTTGCTTCTTTAACCTCAGAAATATGGTAGTTTTAGGCGGGCATTAAAGTCATTTCCCATGTTGATTGTATTATACTTTACCAATCTTGACCAAAATGGCTGGACATTCACGTCATTGCTTAGACCCTCTGAGGAAAAAGCTAGTTGCGAACATGTATAACAGAGAAATTAAACGGAACAACTCAGTCAAACTGGCCTATACGATTAGACCAGACATCCTTTCGCTGCCCTACTTGTAGTATCGTCCATCTGGCACTGTCGCATCTCTTCAATACTTGGTCGCACAGCCCGTCAGCCGCAGCACAGCGGCCGTAATGTTTTACGGGAGGTGTGAATATCTAATAGGTGCGTAGGGTTACCAATTTTAGACGCATATATCTATATGCAAACATCAACAAATAGATATATATTTTCTTCTCAACACCCCATGATTAATCCGCACAAAAATTTATCTGAAAATTATGAGGAGGCTTTGAAACGTCGAAAAACGAAGTTGAGCGATTTATATTTTGTCGTTTTTTGCCCCGCAGATCTACCGCCACTTGGTCGATTTTCAAAAGCAACAAAGCTTTTTCGTGTTTGGCACAGTATTAACCTTGTATGACTCACAGACAAACCAACGGAGATAAGTGACATGACGTAATGGAGATGCGGTATAACATCCAACAAACGTAATATCTCATATTCGAAGTTTTCTCGCGGTTACAATACTTCCTCTCCAGTAGCCGTGGGAAGTAAAAATCAGTGGCTAAACAACAAAAACTTTTACTGTGGTCATGTTTATAGGATTCCATTGTCTGCCGCTAAATCAAACCACATATTTTTTAATTACTGTTTACTATAAATCAGTTTCCAGCTTGATACAAATTTTTCCGATTCGTATGGATCAAATATATATATATGCTTGTTCGTCTCTTGTTGCTTCAGAGGTGTGAAATCCTATGGAAGTGTGGATTGTCTGTGGATGTAAAGCAAGGAAGAGAAGCAAAGGCGCGAAATGCGTCTGCCAGCCAGCAGGAACGTGTTCGTAGTAGTAGCAAATGA
The DNA here is from genome assembly GCA_963669975.1 of Acanthoscelides obtectus. Classification (NCBI taxonomy): domain Eukaryota; kingdom Metazoa; phylum Arthropoda; class Insecta; order Coleoptera; family Chrysomelidae; genus Acanthoscelides; species Acanthoscelides obtectus. Next base: position 54,702,590 of record CAVLJG010000007.1, on the reverse strand, counting down.
CGTCACACACTTCAACACCTTCGGCGTCGGAATGACGCGAGGCGTCGTGCCGCGGGCCACGACTCGTCGTTGCCATGGTGACGACGCCAACAACACGGCCCAGTGATGACGCCTCTCGCGATGATCTGGCGGAGGAAAACCGAGATTTTTCTCTGTCAATGGATCTCCAGTTTTGTGCTTCTGGAGAGATGGGTTTACCTTCGCTTTGAAGTATTTATCCATATATTTCTATGGACGGAGTTGCGTCCGATATTTTAGTTTTATAGGTTTAAGAAAAGATGTCACTGTCATGGTTGTTGTTTTTTACTGAAATCTTGGCTTTTCTCTTAGATGCTATTTCGCTAGATTTGTGGCGATGAGGGTATTTTGAGGATAGCAGATCGCTTCAGAAAAGGACTAGAGGAGATAGATTTCCTCATATCTTCAGTAATTCAAAGGAGAAGAAAGGTAGAATAGGTGAACGGGGAGATTACATGCCCGCCTGATAGTCATAGGTGCCCCACAGACGAATCTTGTTCCAAGGAGTTAGGATCCAGTGTGGCAAAAGCGTACAGGGAAGCTTTACGCTAGGAATTTGCACAACGGTGCACCAAGTAGAGATATTCACCATCCTAGTAACGTTCTTAGAAGAGTTTCAACGCTTCACTTAGCAAAACATATTTATATGCTCTGACAGTCAAGCATCCCTTGCTGTGGCATCTCCGGGGACAAGTTCAGGCCTGCTTCAGAGATGGAGGATCTACAGGAGTAGTATGCCTTGGACACAGTAAGATACCGGATAAATGAGAAAGCAAATTACCTGGCTATGCTAGGAGCAAGAGGCCCTGCATTGGCTCCCAGCATAGGTTGTGAATGAAGAGACTCTAGCTCAATGTTATACCGAATGATGGGCAGATATGGACTTGGATATCTGGCGAGAAGAAGTGTATTTACCGAAATGGCTGGACATCCTGGCCTTCTGTAGTAGATCAAGAAGGTTCAGCAAAGAATCTAATGTCTGTGTTGGTAATACTACTGGATCCTAGAAATACTTTGCAGGTGGGACTCATTTTTCGGCCTAACATGGCGATTATAATTTATAGGTTCATTACACAATGTCAACGCGCATATTCTCTAGGGATTACCTTAATAATTTTCTATGCCTTAAATTTGATCTACAGCTTCGCGGCCGACAACAGTTTACGAGGGATGTCTTTTAAGTTTTGCATATAGAAACACAGTAGGCCGCGCGGATCCAACGTCAGTACTGAATCTTAACCTCACTCTTTAGTAAACTTAAATTCAAAGTTTCACAACAATACGTGCAGTGTTCTCACTACAGTGAATTTTCAAGTGTCACCAAGTCATTAGAAAAATGGAACTCAATCGAGAACATTTTCGCGCCATAATTTATTACAACTTTCAGAGACAATTATCGCAACAAGAATGCCTTGCTGAGTTACTGTCTGTTTTCGGCAACGAAGCGCCACATCAGTCGACAATTTCCCGTTGGTATGGAGAATTCAAATGTGGACGGGTGAGTCTTAGTGACGATTCCAGGGTGGGTGCACCAAAAACGGCAGTCACCCAGGAAAACGTCGATGCTGTGCGCAAACTCATCATTGAAGATAGACATGTGACATATCGCGAGATTGAGGTGTCCTTGAAGATCTCAAAGATCTCAAAGATCTCAATTCAAAAAAATTTACATGAAGAATTAGGAGTAAGAAAACTAGTTTCTCGTTGGATACCCCACCTGTTGACTGAAGAGCAGAAAGCAGCCCGGGTTAATTGGTGTCAAAAAACGCTTGACCGTCTTAAGCAAACTTCCATCTTACGGCCTCCCAGAAAAGCTTTGCAGATGGGTGGCTGACTTTATCTCTGGCCGCAACATATCCGTCGTAATTGACGGATTCTCCTCTTCATCCCACAACGTCAACGCGGGTGTTCCCCAGGGATCGGTCTTGGCTTCAGCACTGTTTCTCTTACATATCAACGACCTCCTTTCCTGCACGATCAACCCAATCCACAGCTTCGCTGATGACAGCACTCTACATGCAGGAATTCAGAGTGACAAGCCGATCTCTGCCGCTGAGCTGGAAAAAAGAAGACTAGCGACGACTTCTTCTCTGACAAGAGACCTGGAGGCTATCACTGCTTGGGGACGCAACAATCTTGTACAGTTCAATGCTTCCAAAACACAGTACTGTACTTTGACGAACAAAAAGCGTCCTAGCGCTCATACAGTTTCGATGGACGGTCGAGTTCTACCAAAGAGCCATTCATTTCGGCTGGTCGGAGTCCATATCACCGAGGACCTGATCTGGCACGAACACATCTCTTCAATAGCTGCAGCTGCTGGGAAGAAGCTAGGCTGTTTGTTTAGGGCTAAGAAGTACTTTTCTCCGCATGACCTTCTCACTCTATACAAGGCCCAGATAAGGCCTAGCCTCGAGTATTGCTCCCACATTTGGGGTGCTGCCGCCCCGACTACATTGTCCATGCTCGATGCTGTCCAGAGGAGGGCGGTCCGACTGATCGACGACTCTTCTCTAACAGACAGTTTTGGGACTCTTTCGCACCGACGGGCCGTCGGCGATCTAGCTCTTTTCTATCGCTACACCAACGGGCTTTGCTCCTCAGAGCTCTCTTCCATGATGCCGCCGCGTGATGTGCCTGCCAGACAGACCCGCCTGACTTCGGCGTCCCATCCTAACCGTGTCAAACTTCGTACATCCAGAACTGGCCGATACGACCGCTCCTTTGTCCCGAGGGTGTCTAGATTGTGGAACAATCTACGGGAGGAAGCTTTTCCCAGTTCTACTAACCTTAGGCAGTTCAAAAATCGTATTAACAAAATTTCCTTGGGATCATCATAGCAGCCGCGGTGTTCCGGCATTTAGGCTTCTGCCTGCGCGGCAGTTTCGATATAAAAAAAAAAAATCCGGAAACTCAAAAAATGTGTACAGCATTGTTAGTGCTGATGAATCGAGGATTTACTGTTATGAACCAGAAAATAAACGACAGTCGACTGTTTGGGTGTTCCAAAGGTGAAGAAAAGCCAACAAAAGTCATCCGTTCTCGAAGTGTTTCGAAAAAGATGGTCGCGACATTTGTGTCAAAAGCGGGTCATATTGCAACAATTCCTCTTAATGAGCAAAGAACTTTTACTGCGGATTGGTATACCACCATTTGTTTGCCAATAGTCATCACCGAGCTTCGAAAAATCAACCCCGAAAGAAGAATCATCCTCCACCAAGACAATGCAAGCTTGCACACAGCCCAAAAAACAAAGCAGTATTTAACGGAAGAAAACGTGGAATTATTGGACCATCCACATAGTCCCGATCTAAGTCCTAACGATTCCTTTACTTTCCCGAAAATTAAAAACATGCATGGTCAAAGGTTCCAGTCACCCGAAGAAGCAGTTGACGCATTCAAAAATGCCGTTTTGGATCTGCCAGCAAACGAGTGGAATAAGTGCTTAAAAGACATCCCTCGTACATGTCGGCATTTTGATTGTTAGACCGATCTCTGAGGCTGAGCTAGAAAGAAAACTGGTAGTGACTTTTCCCTAACGGAAGGCTTTGCTATCGTTACTGCCTGGGGTCGCAGCCCTTTGGTACACTTAAATCTTTCTAAGACGCATTATGTATTTAGAAAATAATAGATTTTTCGATTACTTCCATAGAATACGGATCATAGCTGTAATCCTACCCTACTGATTGGGGTCGTGGCAAATGCTTTTACAGGAAGTTGTTGGGCTCAGGATACAACTTCTCCCCATTCAAGCGATTGTACACGGGTTAAGGAATACCTCAGTACTGATTGACCGGTGGCACTACAAATTCGTCAGTAGGTCACTTTGAGTTTATTTAACATCATTTACGAAAGAAGGTGATATACAAGGACCAGTCGACCGAGGCGGTACCACCAGCTAGCTTCCTCCAGGGTGTCACAAAAATGTGGGCATGTTTCCACACCTAAGCTATGCAGTCGTTTTTTTTCCTTTTCTTCTTCACAGCAACAAATGATGTATCCTTCGAGTTCTAAAAATTCTAGACCTGAACTCAATCCACTCCTGGAATGTTCGGGTGGAGGGTGGATCCGAGGGAACAACAACGACAATAAAATTTACTTCCCGAATATCTGCCAGATTAACAGCAACATTGATGTTGTTCTTGGGGAAGGAGGGGAAATTGTGGCTTTTGTCGCTAACAGTTTTTCCTTCTCCTGAGACGTCTGTTTGGCGTCAGTCTGGAAGATCATTCTACAGCTGCGGCTCAACTTTAGACCATCCACCAAATTTGTTTGCCCTCCTTCGGACCAAAGCTGGGATGACCTACTTGAATACTCCGCTGTTAAGATCGATTCTTTCAACATCAGCGACCCCGAATCATAGGTAGTTCTTTTCGGTGATTTCAATGCCCATAATGAAGTCTGCTTGAGCTCAAACAAGACCGTTTGCTTCTTTTTCATACGTGTCTTGCGATCAGAATACTGGATCCCTTTGTGACCACGCAACCGGTCTCTTATAGCACTAGTGCCTTGTCTCCCCTAGATAACTTGCACTACAGTGTTGTAGAGGTCCGGTTTCGTTCAGTACCGGCTGTAGCAGCAGAAGCTCACCCTGGCCGCTAAATTTGGCATTACGGATATGCTGAATGTGAAAGGCTCAGATACTTTTTTTCACCTTTCCTGGAAAGATGTTTGGCTCGGATCTTTCGGCTTTCTGTTCATCAGTAACTGAAATTATCCTCATTGGAAGCGAGGAATGCATCCCCCATACGGTGAAAGCTCCTAAATCGGAGTCTAACGGCTGTTTCAACAAATCGTGCAATACTGTTCGTCAGCAGAAGATCAAGACACACAGAACCTACTTACAAAACCTCACCATAGAGAACAGACAAGCCGATGTCGAGTCTGGAAACAAATATAATGAAACGGTTCGCAATGAGGAAGACCAGCACGATGCAAAAACGATCGTAATCAACTCATAGGCTACGGCGAAAGTGCTTGCCAACATCGCGCTACCAACTCCACCATGCCAGAGTGCCGTCGATTTACTATGCAGGAAATAACCTTCAGTCATACGACCTGTTGTACTAAAGAGTTGTGCAGTGGAGCCTGCTCCAGTCCTTTCGCGTCGTTTCCAGATATCTGACGAATCCGGTATTCTCCCAGAAAACTCGAAATTTTCTCACATGCAGCCCGTCTCATTAAAAGGATCTAAAACTGACTCTTACAGCTACAGACTTGTAGCTCTGCTTTTTGTTATAAGTAGTTTCACGGAGACGTGCATAAATCGGGATATTCTGGAGTACGTTTATTAGCGATAAGCAACATGATTTCCGGCATCAGAGATCAATAGGGGATCTCCTAGCTTAAGTCATGCAACTGTGAAGTAATCTCGACCAGTCATATGGTGAGGCTCAAGTCGCTGCTCTTGATATCACGAAAGTCTTTGATTAGCTGCGGCATGGTGCCCTCTTATGCAAACTACTTTCCTCACAGCCCTGACTTCGGCCTCGCATCCTGACCATGTCGAACTTCGTGCATCCAGAACTGACCAGTACGACCGCTCCTTTGTCCCTAGGGTTTCGAAATTGTGGAACAATCTGCCTGAGTAGGATTTTACCAGATCTACTCACCTTAGGAAGATAAAAAACTGGATTAGCGATGTTTTTTATGCTCATAACAGTTGCGATGTCTCGGAACTTATGCGGCTGTTTCAGTATAAAAAAATCGCTTTACGCATCAAAACTTTGAGTATCCATGAAATGTTTGTCTGTAAAACAGTATGTGAATTCGAAATTCTGGCTCTGATTATCTACTTGAAACCCAATATGTGCTCTCGGTCCCTCACTGGTTTTGTCCATTAAAAAAATACTACATCAAGCTCTACCATCGATCATGTTCTATTTTCCTTATTCCAGACACGTTTTATCCCTAAAGACCATAAACACGCCCATCATGGGAAAAATAAAAAATAATCCTGGTAGTTTTCCGGAACCTCCTCTTTCTCAGTCCTCACAAAGCCATAACAACTGCCAGATAAAAAAATATGATTTTTAATATGCACGCCCCTTATAGCTTATATATTGCTGCCCCCTTCTATTGGCGAAAATTCCAGTGGTGTAGGCTCTAGGGGAGGGTGCATTATATGAGGTATTTGGACTGTCAGTATCCCTCAAAGACTGAAATTCCAACCTCGAATCGAATTACAGAGAACACCTATCTACGATAGGGCGGTGAAGTGTACTTTGTAAATAGGTTTCCGGGCGTCTTTTCAGCCTACGGACTTTTTTGCATCCTAGGGCGTAAAGAAACTTCAGATCTCGCTTTCTTCAAATAAAATTGATCTATGCTCAACGATCGGACCTCGATAACTATCCTCGTTCATTTGTTGCTATGCGGTTGCTGCAACAACCGATGATAGTTCGGTTAATTTATCAATATTTGAGCATACTTGGAAGCTTCTCTAAAGTTCTGACTTATCCTGTAGCCGATCGTAGAAAAGATGTTTTATGTGTCTCGGTCATAATAGGCATTTATCTCCCTTGGGGTGTTGAAGTAAGCTGCGCCTCTAGCCTTGTACTGTAATTTCAGCTGGTCAGAAATTACAATGTTACGCCTCAGATAAATAAATAACTGTCATCTGTTTGTGTGCTTAAAAATTCCGTCAAGTACGTTGTCACTGCACCTCCCACGCAACCCTGTACTCAGTTAATAAAATGTGTTTGGCATAAGTTAGCCGGCTTTGGAAAAAAATTTACTAAGCACGTCAAAAAACGAAGTTCAAGCGATTTTTTTTTGTTTTTATTTCCCACGTCACGGTCGAGGAGGTATTGGAATCGCAAAAAAACAAAAATGAAAATGATGAAATATTGTCTCATTTTCGTACCTCTTATAACTGCCGGGATCCCAATTTCAAACACCCTGTATATCGAGAACCGGTGTGTACATCCGTTTTATCCATAATAAAATGAAAACGCAAAAACTATCCACCAGAAGTTTTCCCTAGCGCTTGGTTCCCCTCAACGAATTCAGACTAGGTAGAAGGAGCAGGCCTACGATTTGTGTATCTCCAAAATCTCTAAGTCTGTAGTTAGAATGAAAGTGCACACTACAAGTGAACTTGACATAAGTTAGTTTTTTGACAGTTTTGTCATTAAATTGGTAGGTATTATTAGTGTTATTTCTTAAAAGTGCGAGTGTTTGCAGATAATTGTGGTGTTGAACAATTTCAAGACAAGATGCTTCTTGCATAATTTGCAAAAACCACCACAAGCTTAATGAAGGTAGATATTTGCACCGGTAAGAATTATTATTATGTCAGATCCAACGGTGTTAGTTTGGTAGGCAATGGTCCTGGCAATGGTGGTCAAATGAGTCGAAAGTGTGGACAAAAACTACACCATTTTGGCAGAAACCAATGCAATGTAAATATATAGGCTTGGGTCTTAATCTTTTCGAGTTCCACTGTATGACTATAGCTGGTATGGCTGCTTCAGTATCATAAAATCCTGAACGATGCTACGTGGTGATATTTGAATTCCAAATGGCGACGATTTCTAAAAATTCATAATTTTTAGTAACACAATCCAAATTACCTCCCAATTATGATGCTGATTATTATTATGCAACTCCAATAAGCCCTTAGGTTACGCCTATGCTACAAAAAAATTGCGAGCCGTCTCGAAAAGACAACCGAGGCTTTCCAGCGAAAAGAACAGTTAAAAACATACAATGTTTCTATGGGTCTCTATTAAAAAGGGAGGAGATCCTCAGCCAGCACGTAAATCCTGAACGTAAATACTGGCAGGGATTAGAGGTTAAAAAATCCATTGTCCTCTGACAATAGCACGGTTTGTTGGACTTGCTGTTAATAGATAGCTACATAATGGGATGTTTTTGTAAGGTGTTACCAAGCTACGCAACGCACACAGGGTGTTTTTTTAAGCGTGAGCTTGATTTCGGGTACGTGTTTGATTGGCCAGAAAGAAATAACGTCTGCAGTGAAAGGAGAGATTATGTATCAACAATACAATGCGCATAGAGCGGAAATCATAATATTGTTTCATATACGGTGTATACATGGTTAAGGATCAAGAAGACCGGCTCAGCACTAACTAAGCTTTGGTATAAAACTGCTATAATCAAAGTTGGAGTGACTGGTTAAATCGCGCTGCGCCAGATCCTGTTACTGAGATTTTGGGATATTCTTCTATTCTGGATTTTGACCACGATACTTTAGGTCAACAGTAAATGGCCAACACAACTTAAAAAATATTTGGTACTTTCAGTTGCCAATTTGAAAATGTTTGAAAGGATGTCATAACATCTTATTTTTATTTTCTTGGGTATTCTGTTTCGAATTTTAGAGAAGCTGACTATAAAATTGCTGAAAGGTATGGCATTTTGACCCCAAGAACGGACAACTTGCTTTTTCGTGCTTACCTGGAGGAATATGCATAGTTTTATATTTTTAATTTACAAAGTGGAAACAACACAACTTCTATGGATCTTTTAGTAGCTTCCGAATTTGTGGGTTTTAAAAAATGATACATAAAAAACGTTGTTTGCCTGAATTTAATTTCCCAGACTTTTGTTATTTTATATGGTGTCACGTGCTAATATCACGTAACCTTTCTTTTTACTGTTTTGATTACTTATGAGTCATTTGAATTTCTCTTCATTAATAGTAGAGTACCGATTCTTAGACCAAACCTTTTTCAATGATTTTCTTTGGTCCAATTTCATAGTGTATTAATTGTATAATTTCCTACGTATTATATCTGTCATTCTCAGTGACTCAGTATTGTATTGAAATCTTTTGGACACGAATGTTATAGTATTATTAACGACTATCTTCGAAATTTTCTCATAAAATATCGTTGGACCCTCGTAGAGCTGGTAATCAGCGTGCCACCTTGTGACTTTACACGTACTAGCCGTACAGGGATATTTCGTTCTATCAACATACCTTCTTCAAGGCCATTCATTCAACCTTCTTTTAATGTTTACTTTCCTATCAAGATACTTTCTGTTAAAATTTGATTTACTATCAAGTTACCTTCTTTTGAAATGTGATTTACTATCAAGATACCTTCTTTTAATTGCGTACCGACGCATCCAGCGCCATTTTACTTTTGCTTTTCCGCTGTGATTTTGGTTGTGTGCGGGCGTTTTTTTAGTTAACTTCCAGATTTTGGGATATTACCGCCCCAAACATCAGTTTATGGAGTAGTACCCTCTTATTTTGTACCTTACGTTTAGTTGTGTTGGTTAGGGTACTATTCCTCCATTTTGTAATGGGATTTCAACCTCCAGCGGGGAAAGCCATTGTGGAAAACCATCATTCACACTCCTCCAGATTTGTTTTTTGTTGGAAGACATCTCTCCTCCTTTATAAAAATCCTGATGTGAACACGTTTTTTTTATACCATAAATTTTAAGAACGAGGCAAGCAGCCCCTACCTTGTGACGTTCCTTACGTCACTGCTCACTACTGGCCAATGATTGCTGTTTACTCGAAGAACTTCATTTTGAGTATAGAAAATGGGTCAGACATAGTATTTTGATGGACAGCCAAGAGATTATTTTATGGAGAAGAAATTATTTAAAATCAATAAAGAAATACCGCGACCAGGGCAGGAAGATTTATTACTTGGCTGAAACCTAGATAAATGCAGGACATACAAAACCTAAAGTATGGACTGACTCTACAATTAAATCAGCAAGACAAGCGTTCTTAGATGGACTAACCACTGGCCTAAAGAATCTGTCAGGTACGTGTATCTAACCAATTCGTCATTTGTGTTGTAAAAATGGTGGCAAGTAGACTGAGTCTATGACTCCACGCTGAAAACGTAGCTACACTAAACTTAGCTATATCTGGTAGATTTGGATCAAACACCTGTTAGATAATCTGCTTGTATTATTATTAGTTTTCGTGAATACTATATAAAATAATTATTCCAGGAAAAGGAAAACGATTTGTTATCTGTCACATTGGCATTGTGCCCACTGCCCTATGGGCATTTGAGTTAAAGAAAACAACAAAGTACCATGAAGAAACAAACGGGTGTTCATTTGAACGATGGTTTGCAGAAACGCTCCCAAAGCTTGACGACAATACCGTCATTGTATTTGATAATGCTGCATACCACACTAGCAAACTAGAGAAAATTCTTACAATGTCCCCAAGAAAGGCAGAAATTCAGAAATTCAACAACGGCTTGTATCAAAAGGCATTAGTTTCAATGAAAATATGGTCAAAGCATAACTTATCTACCTAGTCAGGCAGCACAAATATAAATATAATCTTAATGTTATTGAACTGCGAATTAAATCCCTCTGAAATGATTTGGACAAATATAAAAAACCATGTGGCTTCAAACAATAGAAAATTCAAATTTTCTCACGTGAAAGCTGTCAACAGAGTGATGGCAAACCATTGGAAAGATTGCATCCGTCACATTCAAGAGACAATTGAAACAAAGATGTGGGGTCTGGATAATATGATCGATATTCAAATCGAACCTGTAATAATTAATATTAACCATTCGGACGATGATTCAAGTACTTGCAGTGAATAAAAAATTGTGACAAGTATGTGCACTTCTTTCTATAAAAATAATCATTTATTTTGTTAGATTATTCCAAAGGCCATTGAGGAAAATACGGACCTGAACAATCTCGTTTTTGAGCATGTTGTGTTTTTTCTGGGCGTATCACTTATTTTGCGTGGTATTTAGGTTTGAATGTATCAAATTAAAATAAGAGAGATACGTATACATGTCTAGCCTATTATTGTGATCTATTCAAAACGTGCTGACTCTTTTCGGCATTCTCTATTCGCCAAGATTGTTGCCAATACTTTCTTCCAGAGACTTTCGGCGGGAAAAGTATGTACTATTTTTAGGGTGAGAGTATCCATTGGCTTTTGGTTATCTCCTGTTAACACAAATGCCAATTTTTCTCTAAATCAACCCATACACAGGTTAGATTCGTTTAACTTCATACTTCAGTTTAGGAGCTAACAATTGCTGCATCAAATTTAACTTCAAAAGCGGGTTTTATACACCACTTCCTTTCCTTAGTGTGGCATACTAGGAAGACATATTTGGTCGTTAATATGGACGCCTTTTTTAGCTCTGCTAAAAATTTAAGTACCTGTCAAATCTATTCCGCCATGTACAAGAGTGATAATATATTCGTTCAGTGTGTTACCAGTCACATATATGCGGAACATATACTCATTGACATTAGAAGTGTTCACCCAGAAAAATAATTTCCTCAACCTGATTTTTTAGGTAGTCTTGCTTCAAGAATGAAACGACAACATCCTCACGAAATTTTATTGACACGTAATAAGAAAAAAATTATAATGTGTTGGGCTAACCCCTCAGCTAAATACAGTCCTGTATACGTCTAGGTATCGACAAAATGAGACGATCGTCTGGTTATGGCAGCTCATTCCAAGCAACTCGAACATCGTGGATTAGCTGTGGCAGAGTCTATGGCGGATGTTGCAAAGTGGATAGTCTTCTCCCCATCGTATCCCACACATGTTCGATGGGATTTAAATCCGGTAAACGGAGTGGCCACGGAAAACATTAACGCCTGCTAGGTCTACCTTCTTCTCCAAACCATTGGTCAGCGATCTAACGTGTAGTAGCAAAACGGTCTCGTAGGGCTAGTTGTCTGAAGTGTATATCTTGACGCTCTATGGTACGCATCGATGGACCAGTTGGCCTTCTTCGTGTTCCTCTACATACTTCTATCCACACACGTATTACCGTGATTGCAGTACAATTAACACGGCGGCCAATTTCGCAATAGGGCAAACCAACATCTCGATAGGCATTAATTCTACCCCTGTCAAGGTCGCTAACATGGTGATAATTTGGACTTCTTCTAGCTCGAGGCATTTTGTTAAGCTCAACATTAGTAAATGAAAGGGCAATAACTAAAAATATCTGTACCATTCAGCTCTTAGAAACTGCTTTCTTCTCAAAAACTAAGAGGTAACATTTTAACAAAGGTAAACAAAAACAAAGATAAAACGTTGACATTGTTGCCACAGCATGCTTTGAATATATTAATTAGGTTGCCAAAAAAAAAACAAAATTAATTTTTTTTTCTGGTGGCAACATGCCGAGGATCACATAGGTAGTGGTAGGGGATATTGATTTGCCGCATATCACAACAATAATAATATAGAATGGGTAAATAAATATGTTTTAATCCACAGAAGGACAATGCATGGATTAGTTGCATCCTGAAACGTGGGGCATTCCAAACACAAAACAAAAATTAACAGAAAAGTTTATATCGAAGAGGAAGACGATAAATTTTAATGAATATTTGATAGTTAATAATATTTTATCTTCCTATTGAGCCTATCCATTTTGATAATTCCTTTTTAAAATTAAGTGTATTTTGAAATTGTGTTAAGTCGAGGTATGTGTTCGTATAATTTTGGAGCCAAATAGAGAAAATATTCCATTATATGCATAGCACAGCAAGTGAAAGCAATGCAACATTTTCAGAAAATTATGTCGAAGAATTCTATACTAATTGCTAATTTCTTTGGGTAGGTACTACAAAAAACTAATTGCTTTGAAGCTTAGGCGATTCCTTTTATACTCAATAAGTAAAAGAAAATACTCACCACTATTGTTATTCCGTGGTTGAATTTTCTCATCTCCCAAGATTGCACTAACACTAAACTTCAAAACCGGTTTAGAGTCTTTTATACTGTCCCCAAATCTACAATGTATAAAGTTACAGTCCAATCTTCCACAATTCGAACATATTCTATTCCGCAGGCATGTGTTAAATCTCAAGAACATTTCATTCCTCTCATTCTGCAAGGCAGGCGATAGTCTATCTTCTTCTTCCTCTTGCCTGATGTTCCTTTCGGGGCTCGGACTTCGCTTGATGATGTGTTGAAGGTCTTCCCCGCGTTGTGATTTGAGATCCAAGTTCTCGGGGGATATTTTCCCGGTAGAGAGTAAATTGTCCATCGAAAACGGGCTCTGATTATTATTGATACTACGCAACATGTTTCCGCGATAATACATGTACATGCCGTTTACGTCATGTCGCGCTGTTCGGCAGACTGGCGAGCCGCGTGCACAGTTTGCCACCCCTTCGGCATGGCGAGGGGCGGATCCCTAGGGGTGGAGTTTCTTTCGTGACCCTTAAAGCGTACTTTTATAACGCCCAACCAACCCTTAATCTATTGAAAAGCGGCTCTCTCAGGGTGTAATTGCGATGATATCCGGACCGGTGTTAATTTGTAGTTGAGATGGAGGTTGTTTCCTTGGGAATGGGGGGGATGAGAGGGGTAAGAGGTGGATTAAACTGTGTTTTATAAGGACGTTATGGAGTGTGCGGCGGTCGTATAAATGATATTGTTCAGAATTTAGGAGCCAGATTGGATTTGCGGCGATAAACTGTTATATGGCTGGTCTGCGACGAGAGTTATATTCGTAGTATAGAGTTGCTTATGGGATTTCTCATGCGACAGCTGTATTATTCTTCAATTTTGTCGCTTATGCGAGGGAAGTGCTGACTTGAAACTTTCAGCGTGAACATCTTTTGTTTCGTTTCCATTGATCTGTTGTTGTGTCTATCGATTTTTCGATTCGTTGGTGTGGAATCTTCTATATTTTTAAACTTGGATTTTGGTATCTATTTTGATAATCAAACATTACAAATGTGTTTTGTAACTCCCTACTCAGGTTTCATGAGGAGGCGATGCGTTTATTTTAATCAAATGCTGATTAACTGGACAACACGCGCAGTAGCTACCTTTTGAGCAGCAAAAATCGTCAGTATCTTCTTCGCTTATATATGATACAATTTAAATCTTATTTATTTATCAAGCTCAAATATTTTGAAATGTGTATTCCATCTGATAATAATGTTACCAGTATATCCGACATCGCACCCCCATTTGTGACTCTCCTGGTATATTTTGGGAAAAACGTTCGGATACGCCAATTTTGATTTCTAGGGTTACATTTTTTGATCCAGAAATAAGATATTGGTTACACTTTAGATTTTCAAATAGAAACCCCCCTTTTTTAATTTTTATATTCTCTATTTAGTTTTTAGTAACTTTTGTATAATATAGTTTATACCTACATATCTTTAATTGTTGTGATGCTATTTGAGTTTATAATAAAATTAATTTGCTATAAAGAGGTAGGTCAATGTGGTAATAAGTGCTGAAAGTAGTGGCCATTTACCTCCATGCAATAATGAAGATTTTGTTCAATTCCTCACATTTTCAAGCATGACTTGAATTATTTGTCTAAATTCAGCCGTAATGCGCTTGAATGGAATCTGGCTTCGTACTGAAAACTTTACTTTTCAAATGCCTCCAAAGACGGTAATCTAAAGGACTTAGGTCTGGAGACATCGGCGGTCACTCGCTGGAGTCTCGATTCACTGATTTGCGAAATGGGTGTCACACTGGAGCCTCTTAGTGCAGCGGTGCATCATCTTGTTGGAAATGAATGTAATGTTAATTACAGTTAACGTCAATTTCTTTTATTTCGGTGATCCGTGGCTCTATTGTATTTTTTATAATGTCCAAGTACGTCTCGCCCGTCAAGTTTCCAGGAATAAAGAAGCATCCTACAATATGATTTCCGAAAATGCCGGCCCACACATTTATTTTTTCAGGATATTGCGAGTGTACCTCTCGAAACAAATGTGGATTCGAGTCACTCCAATATAGACAATTATGTCTATTCACAGCGCCATGTAAATAGCACTCTCTCATCCGAGAAACAAATATTAAATAACAGATTTGCATTGTTGATTGAACATTGGGACATTAATTCGCATAACACCAACCTTCTATCAAAATAGTCTTCATTAAGCTCATGGACAAGTTTTATTTTGCGGTGAAATTTGTCGTTCAAAATTCCAGTCCACCAGTGCTTCTGGTGTTGTCAAGTGCTGCGTGTCCCAAAACTGCTATTTCTGCGGCTTCATTTTTAACTGGTAATTGCGGCGAATATCAGACACAGATACAGTTACTTCACATCTTATCAACTTAGCCACATACTTATCATTAATACTGTTGTCAGGATGTAACGCATTAAACAACCGGGCAGTAGTAGCTCTGCAATGCTTCCATTTTGGTAATACAGTTTTGTTATTTCTACCCTTTCTTGAATTGGATGTCATTGTTCAATATTTATCACAACTAGGTAGGTAACTTAACAATTTGAAACGAAACACAAAGTTTTTCTATGACATACGATGACACTGACTGATGCTAAATGTTCTTGCTGGTATCCATGATTATTATTTTTTGCCGTGCATTCCAAATTTTATTATAAGCTCAAATAGCAAGCACAACCACTGCTGAAGTGAAAGTTTTATTATGCAGAAGTTACTTAAAACTAACAATTGAAAAAATGGGGATTTCCATATAAAAATCTGAAGTGTAACGCAATATCTCTTTTTTGGACCACCCTGTATTGCACGACTATAGATGAAAAGACGTCCCTCTAGAAATAAAAGCGTTTTATCCAAAATATACCAGGAGAGTCACAAATGGGGGTGCGACCTTTTCGTTGGGCCACCTTGTATTATGGACATTACGTGCCCTGAGTAGTTGTCTAGGGAATCTTTTGTTACATGCGCCGAAGGATACATTTATGAAATAATAAGAGGTTTTTGCTGCATACAAATATATGTAGATAAGGCCTAATCAAGAGGATTCGAAAAAAATACAACAAACTTCTCGTGGAAAACAATTTATGGGTTTTCAAATCTGGTATCTCGGGGCACATTTCTAAAATACTCAGATTTATATAGGCTGGTCCTAAACCCACATATCAACGTTTTTCTTGAAGGAATGCTCTGCCTTTTATTATCTACTCGGATTGGCTTTGTAAAAAGAAGAATAATAATAGACCATTATTTTGCTGGTTAATGGTTTTGCACAAAGTTTGACTACCTGGTATCGACTATCTTGGTATGTGTGATGGTGGATTTTGTGTCAAGAGATTTTATTATACTCAATCAAATCCCCTATTTGTCAAAATGACTAATACAGGGTGGTCCAAAGCGCAATATGTATCTTTTCCTCAAAAAAGTTATATGTAATACTTTAAATATTTTGATAGTTTTGGATTCCACCTCGTACAAGCGTTTCCCTGATATAAAGATCAAGGGGTCTTGTATGAATAGTTTCAGTTGTATTAAATCATCATTCATTCAAGTACAGCAAAGGGACTTCAAAACAAATCCATTAATGCAATAATTATTTGCTCATCTGTCTAACTAACGCACAGTGCTTCCTTTTATAATTTATTTAGGATTCAAAATATTGTGTCAGTCTTACTTTAAGATACAAAATATAACAGATACAATTTTACGATAAAATCTTTCGATGTTATATGAACTTAGACTTGATTGAAAAGGCTTTTGTTTCTATGAATGGATATTTTATAGTTTTAATTATAAATCTGCTATTTATCTTTAGTTTTCACGGATAATGTGATTTTTGTTATTCATAGTACGCAATTTACGAACAACTTTGAATCATTCAAAAACTTCATACACGAACACCATTGACCTTTGTACTAGGAAACAGCTTGTAAAAAGTGAAGTTTAGAACTTATCAAATATACAGGGTGTTCTATTTAAGATTTTTGACAAAAAGGGCATTTTGCGCTTTTGATGACTCTCGATTGATCATCCAAAAACCTATTATCAGATTTAGGTGCAATAGAGGAATAAAAAAAACTCAAAATTCTATACTCCACCTGTCAAGATAGTCGATATGCAGGCTGTCAAACAACAATGATTTTCCAAATAAAATAGTTAATATCTCAACAACTAACATTCTACTGTATTTAAAAAATAAACTTTGATTAAGATTATGCACCCTGTATAATTGTGAATATTTTAGGTACCATATATAATCACCCAGAAATAATTTTCTTTGAAATGTTTTTGTTTAGAAGCAGTACTCCGTCCTTGCAATGTTGAGAAACCCTGTATGCAGCTTTTTACATGTAACTCGAAGCTTAAGATAAAACTTTAGATGTATGAGGTATTACGCAGCCTGGAGTGGTGGTGGCGTATTTGGTCACGGTGGCAGGTCAAGATGTTTCCCGCATAAATCTGTCAACGTAACATGTATCTATGTTTTTCTGGAAACTTTTTTTCACATTTTTGATCGTCATGTGTGTGCTATTGCAAATGAACATGGTATCTTGTGCCCTGATGATGCCCTGAGACGATCCGCTATGAATATGAAAAGATCGTCAGGCATATTTTATAGGTAAGTACAGGCAAGATGCAGGACCGAATCAAGGTCTTTTAATTTCTGAATTGCTACTGACGTATATACAGGATGTGAAGCTTGAGCCTGACGTGTATCAATATGATATAAATGTGCCATCATCGGAATCCACAATCACCTGTCAGCTTATTGGAACCATATATGTCTGAATTACTGTTTTATAAACGTTTCGGCCAACCCACACACCGTTTTGTACATTTGTATAGCTAAAATATATTCTAATAGCGCCTCTGTCTTGATGAGTACGCTATATTTATTGTATATTGAATATAAAAGCTTTGAACAGAAAATATGGGATATACAGCAGCACTATTTCACTCAACAAGTTATCTGAACAGGTTCGCTCTAACGCAGTGTTTCTCAAAGTGGGCGACAACGCCCCCTTGTGGGCCCTGGGTGCCTACAGCCTAAAGAAAAATTGGGGCCGATTAATTGATTGGGGGTCTCCTGCACAGTAGCCAAGAACACCGAAAAGCTGACAAAAATACAATTTCTACAGCACTTGCACGATTTTTAGTACAACCGAGTTTTTTGGGTCGCTGATTTCAAATCTGAGCGTTGTTTGCCTCTATGACGGCATTTGCAAGCCACTTCAAGGTCATATCAAGGAGATTTCGAACAAACAAACAGTTAATCCCAACGGCATGTTGTTTAGGTTTTTCTGAGTACTAGGTCCAAATCAGAGATCAGTTAGTTACAACAGGCAGTGTGTTTGGGTGTTTAGGCTTTAGGCCTTCGTGGTAGTTGGAGTATAAAAAAAAAACACGAGCATCTGAAAGTGCATTTCAAGGTCACTTAAAGAGACAATTTTTTCTATATTCCAACTACCCATGGGGTACCGTGCGGCTATAGGGGGATACAGGGGAAAGGGGGGAACGCCACACGGCCTCTGGCGAGGGAACACGTGTGCATGCAACAGGCACACATTCTGGCCCCGCCTACGAGATCCGCCGGGTGGTACCTTTACGTTCGACAGTCAGAGATTGTCTGCCACCTACGGACAATCACAACATCCATAGCCAAGAGAAAAATTTCTCTTGGGACGGGATTCGAACCCGCACAGCGCACGGCGACTGATCAAGAGACCGAAGAGTCTACTACTGCGGCCACCGCTAAATTGAAAATAACTCTAGCATTTAAGTCCAAGCGCCTGTCATATAGGATTTCGGGATAAGTATGAGTCCGCATCAGATATCAGTTTGTCTTAAAAATTCAAAAAAGTATAACAACCATTTCTGACTACCTGCCATGATATGGCAGTACATGAAATTTTATTTTTCAATGGTTTATGGAAGTTAGCAAAACACCAAATTTAACAGTATTTCAAAGTTTACATTTTTATTTCAATTGGGGCCCTTTGGCGCACCCTTATTGAAAACGTCTCTGAATACTACTAAAATAAAGAAGCAAACCAAAACTAGTAATCCGGTGTACATGAAAAAAACCAATAATGACATAATTCAGTTACATCAAATAAAGATTCGTACTCTCTTTATCATGATCCAAATGCAGACGCTCAAATACTTTCAACACACAACACAAAGGATGGTGCAAAATATCTCTAAATTTGCGGTTAAAAAATTAATGTCGAATGATATACCAAGAATTTCAAGTTTATGGTAAAGGTAGTGTACACAAGGTTCTGATTCCATAGCCAACCTATTGTTCAAGGTATTAGCTTCAAAATCCGTAATAGTTTTCGTTCATTTTCAATACTTTGCTTTTCCAATTTTTGAAAGGTTCAACTTTTAGTTGTATCACCTACCACTCTTCAAAAAAATTCTTCATTAAAGCATCTGTTCTAAGAAGCACTGATGCAGCAGACAACGCCTCTCCCCGCTTTTCAATGTTCAGTTGTGGATACCTCCCCGAGACGTACATCTTCTTGGACAATTTCGTTGGCGCTAGAAAATATTTTTTTTTCAGAGTACGCAGTAGGTGATAGGTGAAATAAGTTTGAGTTTATCTGCTCTATCGTCTAAGAAATGCTAAAAGCTGGGAAATAATATGATTTGGTCTGCTTATTTATGTATAATCAAACAAACAAATATGCCACCGGCTTAATCGGCCTAAGCTTTCAGAAGCTGTCAAGCGAAAAGTCAAGGAAAGCCACGTCAACGGGCGTTGGTTCATAAAAAAGAAATAAAAGTGGCTGCTATGAGAGAGGGATGATAGGATCGTCTATGGTGGTGCGGTGGTGAATTCGGAAAGGCGTGCGCCTCCGCGGAAATGATCGTGTTTTGATTGGTTCGCCGCCGCCGCGCTGTATGCCGCTGCTGCCCCCACTTCTACCGTGCGGCGATGTAAAGACTTGCAGTAAATCAATGATTTTTTATAATACTGGTGGCCGAAGGGCGGCAGTCGGTGGGGGCGGCACGCCAAGCCGGCCGCCCGGCCGGGGATACAGCAGCGAATGAATTTTATTTTTACTTACCCGGGATCGCGCAAATTCGACTAACGATGAGGTTACTTGCACATATTATAGTACCTACTATTGCTCTAAATACTTATTAGGTATCTTGAGTCGATACCACTCTTACCAGCATCAATAAAAATAATTTCCAAGCTAGGCATAGGCAACTTCTAATTACACAATATGAGAGAAAAGTTAGCTACGAACATATGTTATAAGCAAAAAAAATAAATGAATCAAGTCAATCACAAAGGCCCATATAATCATTCCATAGCCCCCACACTTTTGGTGTCGCTGCGATCTGAAAGTTTCTTCCCTACCCCACCGACATCGACCATCAGGCAACATTGCTGCACCACACCAAATAGCCATGAGCCAGCATCAGCGGTGAGCGGTTAGACGTGAGTCTACCACACAGCGTTTTATCCACATAGGCATGCGTTCGTTGCGTTGCCTTGCGACCGATATGCGACGCGTCTGTTGATAATATTTCTCTAGGCAAATATACGGGAAAACCTATGATGTATAAAATATCTTCTAGTAGGTGCGTAGAACTACTAAGGTTGGAAGTGTATATTTATACAGGGTGCAGCAGAGAGGATGGACGGTTTTAAAAAAATCATAAAATAGTTAATTTTTACTCGAAAACAAATTTATTGATGGAATCAGGTTCACAAGGAAATAGCATTTGAGACAGTCAAGTGTGGAAAATCACATCAGGCATGTGGTGGCCGAAATCGTTGATGCAGTGCTCGAAGCGTTCTTGGAAGTTCGCGTAGACTCTCTCCAACATCGCTCTCTCAACTTGGGCGACTTCCACGCGAATTTCGCCCTTCAATTCGTCCAGAGTTCGGGGCTTGTTCGCGTATACTCTAGCCTTGAGGTATCCCCATAAGAAAAAATCGCATATGGATAAATCTGGGGACCGAGGAGGCCAATGAACATCGCCAAACCTGGAAATAAGGTGACCAGGGAAGAGAGGGCGAATAACATCCATGAATGCTCGGGCTGTGTGGGCGGTCGCCCCCACACACGTCGGATTGGAACACGTCGCCGTCGTAATTCATGGAGAAAGAAGTTAGTGATCATGTCGACGTAGCGCTCTGAGTTCACGGTAACATCACGACCATTACCGTCTTCGAAGAAGTAAGGGCCAATGATGCAAGTTTGCGATACAGCGCACCACCCGTTACTTTTGGGCTGTGCAGCGGTCTTTCGTGTAACTGTTGCGGATTTTCATTAGCCCAATAACGACAATTCCACCATACTGTTTAGGTAAAAGTGGGCTTCGTTACTCATAAACAAAATGAGGTTCTCATTTTGATCGATCAGTGCTTCCATCTCACGTGCGAAGTTGATTCGTTGTGCATAATCTCCGGGCTGTAACTGTTGCACAATGGCCGATTTGTAGGGGTGAAAGCGGAGATCCATATGCAACATTCGCCTTACCGAACGATCACTAAGACGAAGCAGCAGCATGTTTCCGGGCAGATCGAGTCGGACTGCCAAGAAAGACCTGTCGAACGCCTTCAACATTTTCAGGAATTCGAACTGTTCGCGGCGCTCCTCTTGGTTTTCTGTCGATCAGTTCACCACGCCTGCGAAGTGATTCAACCCAACGAAGGATGGTGTTTCGAGAGGGAACAGCTCTATTCCGATGAATGTTGAAGTGGCGACGAAACTCACGCTGTACGACGATGACTGACTCATTATTTCGACGAAACAATCATAGGCGAAAACGCGGTGCTCCACCGTCCAAGGCTCCATAACGACAACTGGTAAAATAATGCTAGGATCTCGCGAGTCAAACGGCACCCTCCCCACGTCTCTCGTAGACGGCGGCGGAGAGTACTACCCATCCCAAAAACATCCGTCTTCTCTGCCGCACCCTGTACTATGCCGTAGGTATACTACCGTCAACAAACTGTGATATACCCTCCCCTACCCCCTAAAACACCCAATTTTAGAACTTAACTTAAAATGTTTCTGCCTGTAGCTGCGCCGCCACTGGATCAATTCTCAAAAATTGCAAAGCTAGCATTTTCGTCGTTGGTATAGCAGTAACTTTGTGTCAAAATTTCGTCAAAATGCGAGCAGTTCGTTCCAGCTTGTAGAGGGGTTAATGATTAGCTTACAGACAGACAGACCGACGGAAATGGGTGTCATGGTTTTTCGTAACGTACACGTAACATCCAAGAAACTAAGATCTTATTTATGAAACTTTTTGCGATTTTGATACATCCTGGCCAGTGGCGTGGGAAGAAGATACTGTTTTTATTAATGACCACTTAAGAGATTCGCAGCCCACTTAAGGTTCATGAATTAGATCTGAACATTTGATACGTTTTTGAGCATCAATACTTACTTGTCCACGCTTTAAAATGATCAGCCAAGCATACATAGGAGCTGGAACTTTTATTGATCAGGAAGTTGAACTGGTAATAGATTTTTTCTCGAAAAATCTCTAGCTCGTTATTTCTGCACCTCCTGCTCGTTTATGTTGAAGTCACCTATGGTAGATGATAAGCATGGAATATCTTAAAATGGAGGAAACTATGACGGAAATATGTATTTCAGATCATAAAAATAAAAAGATGCATAAAGAATTACAGCTTCTTCACATGGATAAATACATTTTGATCAATGCCAGGATGCCGCCTTAACTTCTAGTATATCTATATTTTGCAAGACATAAGTTGGTCTCGCTTTTTGATATGAGATAGGCGGATGCATGAGAAACGCCGAATCAATCTACTTAACTCTATTTTTCCTAGATGTTAAGCTTCATATTAATATTTATAATAATAAAAAAGTGATGAAAACATATTTTTTGGATGTTACATGATATGGTCTTACTTCGTGGGAAATCAAATCGCTCATTTCCAACCTTTGATGAAATTTTCGAGGTTATTTGAGTATCTAATAATCTTTGGGTGTAGTGGTAAAAAGTATTGGATGGATCGGTATTTATTAAGGATGCCAATGTTCTTTTGACGTTTTTCAATTTTCTGATGACTGTTGGGTGTAATCGAAAATTGTTCTACGGACAAGGGAGGATTTAGAAATCTCTCTAGAGGGGGGGCGCAGGCTCAGGAAGATGTTCATCTCCAGGGAGAAGGGATAACGGCGATTAAGAATTGAAAGGCTGGGGGGGGGGGCTGCACGCTTATTTACTTGAGCAGTCCTTCGAACAATTGAAGAGCCGGGATATTTCTAGGGAGGGGAAACATTTTCTTAGACAAGACTGACATATGGGTTCATCTATACAGGATGCCCGCAAAGTTGGAGTTTTCCTCTACACGACGTGTAGATCTTGTAAAATAAGCGGATTTTCTTAGAAGCATATACACCAACGTCTTACCAACACCGAGATATTGGGCTCCGCAAACTCAATCAAACCTGAACCAAACCGAAGCCGGTCCTGTCCTATCCCTCGATCACGTCCACAGCGCCAGCGCCAGCGTACAGTTATACGACGTACTACTATGGTGTAAATACCGATTTTACGACAGAGCCGTACTTTCAATTCAACTGAACAGTGAGTACTTTTTTTCACTTGTTCGCTCACGTTTCACCACACATTAACTTTGTTATATCAAGCGTAGTTGTGTCTGAAAAGGAAAACTCCAACTTTGCTGACGCCATGTATTATACACGCAGCATAGGAAATTCTAGGGAAATCCCATTTCATCCACTTCACAACAACGTTCATTATGTTTTCAATGACTCATAGATTGCACTTTTTCAAATCGGACGTTGTGTCGAATTGACTGGTATCTGAAAATGTATTTTAACTCAGTTATTTTGGCCTTTTTCCCCAATCTATGTAAGCAAATTGGAAATTAGTCACCCGTTATAATAGTGAAACACGCCGGGCCGGTCCTCTCGCTCCGGACCCGGTTTTGATTTAATTTATAACGCAACCCGCCAAAACAAGGGCGGATACCCGAGCTCTCCAAGGGCTCTATAAGAACAAGATAGGCCTTTCAAAAATAGATGATACGTATGTTTGCTTCATCTATCTATCTCCATCCATTGAACTGGCCAGTACAGGTTTTCCTTGCATTTTTTATAACAAAACATATATTTGAAGTTCCATCATAACATATTCATTTTTTGGGATGTGAACAAGGAACCTTGGAGTAGAAGTTATGTATTACCTCCTACCAAGCATTTGGATTTTTTTACTGCTAACCTGAGAAATCGTCATTATTTACCGCATTCCTATAGGAGAAGTTGCATTTCCCCCTCTAGGTAAATAATGATAATAAAAAAATCCGAGGTAAGTTATGAACATGTACATGATATATATTTGTTTTTGCTAACTGGGCATCAACCATCATTGTTTGAAAATTACTGCTAATTATTGTTTACCATGAGTGAATATAGAGACCATTTTATAACTGAAATTATTGTTGTTGAATATATTTACTTATCAGATTATTTTGACAGCTTCTCTCTTCTTTCTTGATAAATTAGAGTATCTGAAAATGAATGAGAAACGAGTGATGTCTCGACGTATGTCGCCTTCTACATCTGTCCCATCAGCATCCGTCTTCTACGCATCGTTCTGCGATGCAGACATTGCGTCGGATTTATTCTAACTGGGCTACCGGACGTTAAGGAAATTCTCAGATATGCTATATTTCAAATTCTAATCAAATGTTGTAATATCATAGTAGTGCAATCTACGTGACGAGGCCTTTTCGAGTTCAACTAACGTTAGACAGGTCAAAAATCGGATTAACAAAGTTTCAGTAAGCACCTCATAGCAGCCGAGGTGCAATTGTATTCAGGATTTTGCCTGCGAGGCGGCTTCAGTATAAAAAAATTCAAGATTAGTCAGGGGCAATTATTTACATACCCTTCTACTCAAATTTGCCTACGCGGCATTGAC
The DNA here is from genome assembly GCA_963669975.1 of Acanthoscelides obtectus. Taxonomy (NCBI): domain Eukaryota; kingdom Metazoa; phylum Arthropoda; class Insecta; order Coleoptera; family Chrysomelidae; genus Acanthoscelides; species Acanthoscelides obtectus. The sequence continues at coordinate 54,677,957 of CAVLJG010000007.1, read as the reverse complement.
TTTATCGTTTTGGACTGACTGTCAAGTGTCACACTATCGTTAAAAACTTCTTTCATAAAAAAATTATGAATATAATGTAAATTTTAACGTTTTCCACTCACGAATTGTTTCATATTAATCAAGATTTCAATCTGCGTTATTGATGTTGTCCACTAACCAATGTTTTTACTTCGTTTTTTGGATTTCCTATCTCGAAAGGGAATTTCAACGTTGTCATTATTTCAGTGACATTGTAATGGATTTAAATTGTTTGTGATATGCCATGTTGAAGAAAATAAACATTTTCGAAAGCTTGATATGAACAAAGAACAAACTTTCTCTCTGACCCGAATTTATTGTATGCTTTGGCTTCACCCTAAAGAACTTTGTACTTTGGAGATCCAAAAGTTTAAAGTCTAGTGATAGCTACGGTCATGACAATTAACAGAAGTAGCGTTATCATAACTATAAAAGCATTTCCGCGGGACCATTTGAACTCATCCTAAAACAGCATTTTCTTTGAAATAATTATTTTATAATATGGTACATGGGATGCTTTAAGCTGAAAGCAAAATTAGAAATATTGCGTCTTCCCAATTACTCTTTTAAGGATAACCTACGCTCATGGGGAGCGAAATGATGGTGGAAGGGGGAACAAGAGAGAGCCCGCGAATTTTTTCCGTGCAAATTTAATTTTTAATCAACACTTTAACTAACTGCACTTTTTAAATTATTAATGGAAAATTGTTTTTTAAAAGAATATAAAGCGTTGGCGAGTCTCGATTTAAGAGCCACGCGCTGGAGTGTTTTTGAAGTTTCCTGGATTTATTTTTACGCTTTTAAGTGTTTTCTCTCCCCTACCTGCGTCATTCGCTATTCCGATGACAGGATGAAATTGAATTACTTAAAATTATACCATTTTGTAGAGATTTTAAGTGGAGACAGTTCCAGTTGGAAAATATTATACTGCATTATGGCAGTTTATTCTTTTTCCCAAGTATTTGTCACAATTATTTTAATCCAAATGCGCAGGTACTTTTCCTAGACCTGCATCTTGTAGCATTCTTTTCTCACGAGAAAACAACGTGGTGTCTTTCTAGTATACTAGAAACAGTAATCTAATACTAGTAGCAAAAAATAACCAAGAATTAAACAAGGGGTTTGAGGAAGATAAGCAAAAAAGCTTTGTACATTCTCAAATCTGCAACCACACATTTTCTGGAAAAAGAGTTTTAGGAAAATTTTCAGGCTATTAAAATAACAATTTGTCGACGACCTCAAATATGTTCTAGGCAATGACCTCAGAGGTCATTTGACAACAAATTCGTATCTAGCTCGATCGTAATCAGCATAACCTACTGTAACGTCTGAAAAGCACACGGATGTCCAGAAAACTTGGCAGCCAACCATTTATATGGAAAAAAGGATGCAAGAAAAGTCTTGTAATACCTCAAAAACAGTTTGTCGATCACCTCAAATAAGACCTAGACAATGACCTCATAGATTATTTAGAAGTCCAAAGGCACCTATCATTTTTGGCATGTTTTTTCATACATGCGGTCAGTAGGCATGAGCAGTATAATTAATCATCATGACCTACTGTTAGGACTGAAAAGTAGTCGAACGTCCCAACGTTGCAACCACACACATATCTTTAGGCTGTATGGCTAGAGTACAGTACATATCATGACAACATTCCTTTTTGATCTCTGAACTTTATTTAAAAAATGCATAATTATGGAGTGCTCGGGGCGATCATGTAGGTACTTTTAAGACGTACCTACACATTACAGATGACTAAGGACTGCCTGATTTCATACATGGAAATTGATTCTGATGTAAAATCTAGAGCTCGACACGAATCTCTTGTCAAAAAATGGTGGTTGCTATTTGAATTCAAAAAGTTAATCTCCAAATGAGCTCTGAAGAAAATGCACGGTTACCAAATTTTCGGGGCATTCATGTAGGTTTCAGATGTCATGCTCGTTGAACCACTTATAACTGCCTGAGCTGATGTATGAAACTGGATTATCATGTAAAATTGGTAGCTCGACAGGAATTTGTAAATAAAAGTTATGGAACCCAAATTGACAATAATTTACAAGCACAATGCGATGCTCAATTTGTATTGATGCTTGGAAGTACCTCTTCAACCTACTTGAAGTGACACCTTTTATACAAGCTTGGCCATTAAAGAGAATTTGTAAAAAAACGATGACATACAATCAATCCTCTAACGGTCACTATCCAGCCCTTTAGCGTAAAAATACAATCCCTTTTCCCATTTAGTCTCTCTCAACTCGGCAACAACTGGCATCGATTTCCTCTGTCTCCATTCTTTTCAGCACGGCACCCAGAGCCACAATCGTCGCAATCGTTCGCAATAATTGATACACTTTTAATAAGCGTATCATTATGATCGGCGGTGATCGATCGATCTCTATTCGCACCTTTCCAATTGATTGTGACTTTCCTTCCGGCACAAAAGCGCCGATGACAAATCAGTTTCTATTGGGGTGATTGATGACGTCCGTTCGTTGGTCTGTATGTTGTCGCGAACGTTTGCGATTCAGAATCATTCTGGTCTTCACGGTTTGACATTGTGAATTACCGCTAGATTGGCGCAATCGTCGGTTATATTTCCATTCCTATCAAAAGTGATTGAAAGTGCATATTGACTGCAGTATTGAAAAGACGTACAGTGACATAATTAGAAAAAAACGTGTACGTTTTATGCATAGTTTTGAGTCACTTATATCCACTACATTTTTTTAATGGCTTTTGAAGATTATTACTAACTGTATCATGTATCATGTATGGAGCTTAACTTCAATAATACCCGTTTTACCAGTGCCGTATGCTCCGCTGTTCGATTTTCGTCCGCCGGCGCGCATGACGTCACGCGGAGAGTGATTATCATTTGGATTGATATGGATAACGTGCATATTTTCACCTACAGGCTAAACGGCTGGACGGATTTTCACATATGAGATGTCGTTGGATTCGTCTTAGCAGTGCGAGTGACACTAGCTACATTGAAATTTTATAAAAAACAAAATGGTGGATTTTTATAAAAGATTTCAACCTTGTAATTCCTACTTCATAGGCTACAGATCAAACGGCTTGATAGATTTTCAAATATGAGGTGACTTTGGATTCGTCTTAGCGGTGCGAGTGACACTAGCTACATTGAAATTTTATACAAAACAAAATGGCGGATTTTAATAAAAGATTTCAACCCTGTAATTCCTATTTCACAGGCTATAGCTTAAACGGCTTCTAGCTCCACAATAGAGCGTATCGTCTCTTCACTGTAAAAATAAGATAACTCCATTTTTCTACATTACCTGTATTTTAGTATGTTCTGTGGAGCAGGATTGACATGTTCATGTCATAATACTGTACTACAGTTATCCTTATTCCACAGAATATCCTAAGTACATGTAAGTGTGAAAATGTAAGCAAATAGAAAAATGGAGTCATCTTCCTTTTTCAGTAAGGTGGTGGTATAACAATAAATGGAAATGACTTAGTCTAAGCAACAATTTTTTTCCATTTCCTTTTACGATTTTTCTGGTCTTTCAAACTTGCATTCAGTTCTTTGATCCGGAAGAACATCCTTGACCTGAAAAACAGTTTTTTAGCTTTTTCAGGGCAGTCAATGTTGCTGCTCTTCAACAGAAGTTCACCTATAAAATTTTGCTTTTTTGTCACTATTCCGTCCCCTTGAATGTAGTGAATACCTTGTTCAGCTTCTCAATTTGATTCAAGAAAGTTGCGGAAGGTTTTGATAATCCACCCTCACTAAGATGGTCTATCCATGAATAAGTTTCATTTGAGGAACTTTTCAACCTCTCATCCTGCAATTTATTGCAAACAAAGCCGGCCAAATTTTCCAGCCCGTCATACTCGAGCTCATCTATTTCTTCCACTAAAACTTGCTCGGTATAGTCAGCCTGTACTTCAGATACATTCAGTTCAATCTCGTTAATGATGCGGTTAGTGGTTAGTGGAATGTCTGGAGTATCCTCAGACTCTACGCTGCAATAGGTACTCTGAGTATGCGCCTTCGTTTCGCCCCAACATATATGACCTTATTCTATACTTAAACTCTAGAGGACTTGTTTGGTCTTGTGCCCTAATTACTCCGAAAAGGTTTTCTATCACATCTTGATTAAGACGTCTTGTTAACAGGTATTGGACGCTGAAGCGTCGTTTCAGATCCTCTAGAGCATTTTCTAGCAAACCCCAAGCGCTTTTTACATTGACTTTGTCTTATCTTTTTGAGAGATGTAGCCATTTTTTTGCTAAAGTTTGGGTATTGAGGAAAACTGTGGAACTTCATGTCTTTGCAAAGATTCCGTTTAGATTGATTGTCGGAATTACATCCCACAATAGCACACCGCATTTTTATCACTTTATCAACCACACAGGGTATATAAGGTATGTATAACTAATACAACAAGTCACAAAACAACCAAAAAACACCAACAAATCGCACTATATAGTATTAACCACGATACACGTGAACTAAAGTAACGATACGACAATCCTGCCGCTGGTAACCATGAGCCGATAACTCTCCGGGTGACGTCACGAAGCTACGCCCACATGCACAAAATCCTATCTTCAGTGTATGTGTATCGTGCCGTTTTACAGTCAGCAAGATGCAAGAGAAAATTAGACGCATGCGCACTAACAAAACCGCTGATTCTTCCTGTAATTTTATTGCAGCTGCCGGGCTTTGGTGAAAATCAATCTTCATGCAAGTTTGCCTGCAATTCCGGTGGTTTTATGTGTATTTAGCTGTATACAGATATACGTTTGATTTGGTCGGCGATTGAAACAAGTTTTTGGATATTAAAACCATGATGTGTTCTAAAGGGTAACAACCAAAACAAATTATAGATTAGGAATGTGCTAGGGTATGTTTCATTCATTTAGGTTGGTTAACCTTGCTCGTTTGAATTGAGGAAAAAGGGCTGCCTCGCAACTGCAATTGAATGCAATTGTCTAGCAGACAAAACAATGATGAGCTTGCATGCAGGGGTGTTACGGACTGTAAAACGGTTTTAAGGGAAACTGCACAGTACTGAAGTCAATTTTTAGCGCAGTTGCTATAAGCTGTTGCACACACACGCATGAATTGGGTGACAGATGACCGTTGTTCTCATTTAATTTGTGTAGTGCAGTACAGTTGTTTGTATCTTCAGGCATTTTTATGTTTCATACCGAAGACATGAAAGTTGCCATTCTGACAGTGAAAAACCTACTCGTAGATGTGGAAGAGCATGACGAGAAAATTTTCAAGGCTGTGAGATAAATCTAGTAAAAGTATATTTGTGCACTTCCACAAATAAACACATACATACCTACATATGAAAGTTATTCTTGTAGCTTTACTGCGGTTCGTGAAAAGCTGTGAAAAGACCTGGATCGAGACCTTTGCAATATCTGTAAATAAAAAAGTAGTAAATTAGGTTTTTGCATATATATATATATATATATATATATATATATATATATATATATAGGATGATTTCTTTAAATACGCCAAATCAAATGACACATTTTAACCGGTTCTGTTGTAATTTTGCACAAAACCCAGGAGTGACGTGAAACTAGACGGACGATGTATAAATTCGAAATCGCGATTAAGTTTTAACAATAGAAAATGTTTGCTTGAAATTGCCAATTTTGTTCTAACTTCAAATTGCTTTGTTGATTGACTACTTGTATAAAATAGAATTGAATGGAGATGAAATTTATACTGATATGGCAAATGTATCAGGAAGTGACGTTCTTCCACGATTAATAGTATTTACTAGAATCACTGAATTTAAACGTGGTCGTACAGATGTCCATGACGAGGCACGCAGTGGATGTTTGAAGACCGCAACCAAGGAATATATTGTTGTACGATGTAGTTTTTGGGAATATACGGAGTAATGAGTATGTAATTGCTGAGGCATTTCAAAGGAACTTGTGTTTCATATTTTGAGGAATTTGGAAAAGATATATCTCAATTCAGAGTTATGTATGAGATGGATTTTTCACCAGGATCCTCAGAGTGAACTGAACCTAGTTGTTTTGCTGCGAAGCCAAAAATTCCAGAGAAAAGATCAGATTTACATCTTCCATCCGAACACAGAACCTTTTCACAGAAATGCTCTATGACAGGAGTCACTCAATTACGTTTCGAATTTATTGAAAAGCGACCCCATCCAACAGATTTAGCATGTTTGGTGTTTAATTTGTTTCCATGCTTTAAGAAATCCATATGAAGGACACATTACAGTCGCAGATATTCAAAAATTCATTGGACTCGAGGAAGATTATTTTGAAGAATAACCGTACTTTCAGAGATCACCTAACATTTTTTAACGCATAGTCCAGAAACTTTCCAAATAATCTTGTATTACTTCAATTGACTAAATATAGTCCATGTACCTGGGCGTAAAGAGCGCGCTTAGGGCCGCGGCGCGAAATTAGTGTCTAGAGCACGAGGAGCCACGCAAAGGGTGATTAAAGCCTATTACGACTGAGATACATGAAAAATCTCATTTACGATTGGCCTAAAGTCAAACATTTGTAGCAGCTATTAAGTATTATTAAAAGAACATAAATTGACTACACTTTTGTATCGCTGGAAGTGGTGCCGTGCCCTAGCAAGAAATTAAGGTAGTTCCCTCCATCGCCATATTGTTTTCAACATAAGTTAATTGAAATATAGCGGGAACCAAAGTGACCTCCCTGGGGCGTGAATGAGTCCGTCGGTTGAGAGGTGGGACCTGACTCCCGGAAAGCCTATTTAAAAAGTACACTTTATAGTGGACTTATCTATGCGAAAACCTGGCAAAAATGATGGTAGGAGAATCAGAACTTTGATTAAACGACCTTTACTATAAAACAATTAAACTTGAAGCTTGTCGTGTATCATTCGACACTATATTTTGATGTCAAACTTTGGGAGTTTCTGTATCTTTCCTTGTGTTGTGTGTTGGAAATATTTGAGCATCTGAATATGGATCATAACCAAAAGGGTATGAACTTTCATTTGGTGTAACAGAAATTTGTAATTATTGTTGTTTTAATGTACACCGCGAATTGAACGGATACTGTTTTTAGCTTCAATTCTTTATATTGTATTATCCAGAGATGATTCTAATAAGGTGCCACCTATTGCTCCAAATGCAATAAGCGAAATTTGTGAATCTTGAAATACTGGTAGATAAAATGTAGTGTCAGTTTTGTATGGCCCTCCCATCTGGACTCAAATTTGGGCTTATTTAAATTTGCCCTTGAATTATTTTTGACATAACCTTCAGATGCCTCTATAGTGACTGGACGACCTCTGACTCGGACTTGCGAACAGAAACACTTAAATTACATGCAGTTGAGATCAACTACTCGCGATTTTTGACAATTTACTTGCTTTGACCTCGAAGTGACCTTCAACTTACCTCATACAAACAAATCAACTCTCGATTTAAAATAGGCAACCCCAAAAACACTCTTCTGCTGAAAATCGTATAAATGACATAGAAAATGTATTTTTTCTTCCAGAATACTGTAGGTCGCAGCTAACAATCATTCACTTGAACGTTAAGTGAGAGCTTATTGGCAGTGTGAAATTAGAGCTTAAGGTTATAACACGCCGTGGGGTCCAATAATATAGTACCTCGTTCCTCCCTACGGTGCACACCGAAGGACAAGATATCTGGTTCTCATGTGGGCAACCAAACATGACCTGACAAGAGGAGTAGTTTTCTTTTGAACACCATGGCTTGACCAGTTAATGCTTAATTAAAACAATTTTGGCGATGTGTCAATACCAGGTCATTTCAATTATTGAACCTGATCAGCTCTCATACTTCTCATTTCTTATTATGACAAGGCTTCTCAAGTTTTTTTCCGGTCGTCATCAGACTTCCGACGCCCCTTCCTACAAGTACTTCCGGATTTAATTTAATATTTTTCCGGCAAGAGCCGGCGTTGCATTTGACAAGTCAAAAATTATATCGTCCTGTATTTAATTATTCTTTATTAAATGAATTAGTCCTCATTCTTTTCCACCCTCTTAGCCTCGAAGGCTAAGTAGAACCAGAAAGGCTCCTACCATGGATTTTAATTAATTTTTCCCGATTTTCATCACCGCTTCTGCCGCGTTTTTTCCTTAATTAAAACTCTTCAAGCTTAAAATTAAGCATCTCTACATTTTATGTCCAGCCGTCTCCACGTTTCTAGCAAATTCATGTGAAACCTCACAAGACGTAAGGAGTTACCCAAGAAACGTTTTAAAATTGCTGTTCTCCATAAAATTTTGAACAGAAATCACTATAGGGTAAGATTCTAGTATCAAGCGTTAGATACTGCGTTCGTGTCTTCACTAAAGATACGACCGTGATCTTATTGTTCAAAGTTTGGCCATTCATTCCTCTAGACGGAGATAAAGCAGAATCGTGGTATGACACAGGCAATGCACAGTGTTGCGGTACTTCACGAAACTTGATCAATTTAAGTCAAACAATTTTTATTGTGCGTCACATGGGTACCTAATACACTGATATTAATAGATTCACACATTATTACAGTAAGCAATTTCTAAGCACTGCATACGATCAAAAATATTTCCATTTCAGTTTGTCGCATATTCAAGTCCATTTTCTTTCTTAGTACATAGTAGTGGCCAAATCAATCGAAATCTAAAGATTGCAAATTTTGATAATGATTGCTCGAATATGCCCGAAATTCCACGAAATCGATGTTGTTAATAACTCAAGATCACATTTCGTTAAACATTGAGCACTATAATGCTGTGTACCATTTTGCTACTCATTAGACCGCATACCTGAACCCTGTGTAGTAGAAGTACCACATCATAGGAGACAATCAAGAGGCTACCTCTCAGACATCCCCATATAAAATTACTCCTTACGAAATTTCACTTTGACGGCGCCATTATGGATTACGAGGCAGGGGTGAATTCAGAATAACGAAAATTCATCTACTAATGTACTACTAATATAGTCATTTATTGGTCACTTGGAAGCACGATTGATAACATGTGTTTATTGAGAATTGTTAATTACATGAAAATGTACATGAGAACAATTTTTAATTTCCCTAAACTTGCGCGCCCTTGGTCATATCCTCTCCTGGCTGGCATTTGGAGAGCAAAATATTCTTACTAGGCTACACATTACTTGGTCAACGAGCGGTGCTTGTTTTTATTATTTCATATTTAGAAGTCATTTTTTCTTCCAATGCTTTAAATAGTCAGTCAATCTATCGAAGAATGAAACTAAACACAAACATAGTCACGCATACTTCACGTGACCAGACACCATAATTCCGAGCTAACACTAGCGGCCGGTTAGGCTTCTTGCACCACTGTGTCGTCTCCAATTCCACCTTCCTGGTTTGGCATTGGTCCTGTATATGAAAAATATCAACGTTCTGATCACGCACGGCTAGCTATTGTTTTGATTTGATGTCTTTCGTGGATACATCGACTTTATCAACCCTGCTTCAAGCTTCAAGCCACTATTCGAACGGTATTTATATATACTACATGTTGTGAATGTTCATCTTCATAAGGTAAGAAAAATATAAATTATATCCATGAATAAAAACAAAAATTAGTCCATTTTCCCTAAATATACTGAGTGACAGAAAAAGGTAAACCCCTACAAATATGTTTATCCGATTTTAATAATTTTTGCCATGTATGTTCAGTGTCCCTTACTAGTAAAATGATTAAATTTTCATCTTGATTCGTCTACTATCTGCAGAAGCTGGTTCAACAATGTGTTGGGGATCCACGATTTCTTATACACTCATTGACACGCCTGGGCATAAGCAATACCACCCCATACCATAACTCCCACGGTGTGGTGAAGGTGACGCTCTTTGTCAAATTGTGGGTCACGTCTTTCACCTTCTCACTCTTTCCCGACCATCGTGCATCCTCAGACAGAAGCGGGATTGCGTAAGGATCTGTTGGTCCTCCTAGAAACGTCTCTTATCGATAGACCGACTTCACGCAACCCGATAATTAGACCCCTCTCAAAGTCACGTAGCTGGAACACCCGGCAAATTCTACGAACTCTAGGCATTTTGAGCAATCACAAATAGGCTACACGAAATTTAACGTTCAACTGACTCCGTAAATGTACGAAGACTGAATGCTTCTTTATCACCAAACAATACCCTCAGCCGCCACAAAAACTTAACAGAATAACCTGACCATTTTATCACTTGTTCTTCATGGCAAGATAAATGGATATGTAAAAAATTCTTGAATTCTAATAAACATACGTAGGTGATTACCTTTTGTTGTCACTCAGTATATACAGGGTGACTTTGAAGTTGAGTCATTAATTATGATAATGATTGTAGAAGGAAGATAAACCAAAATATGTGTGTAAAAATAAAAAAAACATTAAAAAAAATGTTACCTTTTTTTATAAAGTATCCTCCTGACAAGTTTTCAGTGCGGACCTGTATTTGATCGTGCGGTCTTGGAGCACCGGCAGGCTCTCCCCTGTAAGGTCTTAAGTCTCCTGATTCACGAGCCCTTTGTACTACATTAACAAAGGCACGAGGGGTTGGTTGAACTCGATTGGGAAACCGATTCGCACAAATCCGTGATGCCGCGGCAGCATTTTGTAAAGACTCGCCGTAAATAAGAATCATGTCCACAAGTTCAGCATTTTCGTAAACATGTGCTATTTTTTATTTCGTTTGAGCCACGCAACAAACACCACTATTCACTCACGCGTTACCGACTGACGAAAAACATCGTGATAAACGTTTCAAATTCTTTCGCTTTTTTGTTTCCGATGCGATGAACCGATAACGCGGATTATATCCGTTGTTGCCAAACACGAGCACATAATATTATTATTGAGACAGGGCGGTACTCAAACTTCTAAAGGGCTATAACTTTGTTACTTTAATATATGACTCAACTTCGAAGTCACCCTGTATATATATATATATATGTGTGTCCGCAAAGTTGGGGTTTTCCTTTACACGACGTGTAGATCTTGAAAACATAAGCAATTTTTCTTAGTACCATATACACCAATGTCTTAAGGGAACCGAGATAAAGGGCTCTGCAACATCAAAAATATATGAATACCGTCCTGTAGCCGCGACCCGCGACATCACCGAGTGGTACAAGGTCACTGGCTCAACCCGACGACAGAACTGGGCCGGGGTCAGTGTGTCAGGTCAGTATGCAACCTTCAACCGACGGTTACGGTCACGCGTGTAGAGGTAAACGAACCCGTAAAATCGATTGCATTTAAAAAAAAAATATAATGGCACACTCATCCAAGGCCCCGCAGATTTGTGTACCTTGTCCAGAGAGTCAGGGATACGGGCCATTTGGAGGAATTTCGAGGTGGGCACAGTGGGAGGCCTAGACAACCACGAATGGTGCAAGTTGAGGAAGAACTACTGAATCGCGTAGACGAGAATCCCTCAACAAGCACTAGAGACGTGGCTAGAGAAGTGCAAGTAAAACTAAAGTGTGGCAAACGCTGCGTGAAGAGGGGCTGTATCCGTTTCACGTCCAACTTGTACAAACCCTTCAACCTGACGATTTTCCAGCAAGAGTGCGGTTTTGTGAGTGGTTGTTCCATCAACATGACAATAATCCGGACTTTTTGAAGTGCATATTGGTGACAGACGAATCTACGTTCACGCGTAATGGGGTGAATAACTTTCGCAACACTCATGTTTGGTCAGTAGAAAATCCGCACGCTGTCCGTCGGGCACATTTTCAACAAACATTTTCGGTGAATGTTTGGGCTGGCATGGTGAACGGTATGCTCATTGGACCATCTATTCTCCCAAATCGATTCTACGGGATGCAATACCTAGACTTTTTACGCATCATTTTACCTTCCTCGTTAGAAGATGTGCCATTAAGTGTAAGACAATCAATGTGGTTTCTGCACGATGGTGCACCGCCCCATTTTAGACGCAAAGTGCGTGAGTTTTTGAATGAATTATTATAATAGGTGGATCGGACGTAATGGACCCGTAGCGTGGCCTCCGCGATCTCCAGACTTAACACCATGTGATGTTTTTATTTGGGGAGAAATGAAACGCTTAGCTTACAAAACTGAAGTGCATACGGTTGACGAACGTCGTCTCAGAATTGAACAAGCTGGTGCTTTCATTCCGGGGAGGGACTCCATTCTCAAAGCCTGCACCGATGCTTGGCTACGTCGTGCACGCACCTGTGTTTTTGAATCAAATGGCGATAACTTCGAATAATACCTATAAAGTACGTTTACCTAAAAACTGAAAACGTGGCAACGCTGTCATATTTGTTACCTCTGTTCGTGGTCTGCACCACCGCCTGCGTCTCCTCGGTAGCGCATCAGCTGATTTCATTTTCTGTTGGAGCGGTATGATTTCGGGCAGAGACGTACTTAGCCCTTCTCGTCAACTGGAGAGTGAGTACTTTTTCCTTTATTTTTTTTTACTTGGTCACCCTCGTTTCACTACACATTACCTTTGTTATTTCAAGGGTAGTTGTTTCTGAAAAGGACAACCCCAACTTTGCGGACACCCTGTATATATATATATATATATATATATATGTTGGTATATTTTCTGAGCTCAGCGAACATATATTTTCAAAATAATAGAATCTTCCCACAATAATAAATAGCTTTGTTAAATACGGTATGCGGTACGAACTCGGTCGCAACTGCAGCTTCTGTGCAATTATGCGAATACCGCCTAGGCCTAGACCAAAAAGCGTACCAAATACCCGACAGACGGACGGATGACAAAACTAATCCCCACCGCTATGGCGGTAAACCAGGAGCTGGATAATCCCCCGAAGTCTCCAAAGTGACACTAAGTCTTTACCATGTTACCAGAGTAAGAGACAAGCATCTTACCAGCTGTGGCGTATGCAAAACTTGCATAAACTTAGGCTGAATCGGATATGTTTGCTTGTTGTCTCTACGGCCATGATCAACCTTATACAACATCATTTCATACTTGTTATCAATAATCAGTACGGTATAGGTACAGTCTTAAAGACAGACGGGGAGTCGAGCGACCGCTCTTGCGAACTACTCATAGGTGAGATGAACATATGGAAAGCACACTGATCCTACTCAGCCTGGATTTGATTGGTGCCTACGTCACAAGTACTAGGGTGAGTCGATTATAGCGAAAGCTCAAACTTCGAAGTTTCAGTAAGCATTATTCGTACCATAGCCATGAAGTTGAAATTCGTGTTACGAGCCTGTTGTGAGTGACTGCTCAAACATCTAAAATTACAATAAACACGATGTTCTTGGAATTATTCCTGTTACCCACTTCTCGGACTTTAAAGCCACACGTGCCACGTTATGTGTGACAGGATAGAAAATTTAGTATTTCGCGGAGTTTCCAGTTGTCATGGAGCTATATTTAATTGTTGTGCGACAAGGTCGTTTATCAAGCTCGCGGCACATCCATTGTATAACTGATACAACAAGCGGGACGCGGGTCCCCGTTCAACGTTTATTGATGGTCAAGCTTCACCCGCAAAACAAAACATCACTGGGATGGGATACGGCAGTTTTCAGAGTTGCGGTTCAGTTGTGTACAGGATGTTTCCTACGTTCCTAACCTTGCGGACTAGAATTTGGTTATGAGTGGATTAAATGCTATAGGATATTTGTCACCGGAGATGAAGAAACTTTTTGTTGTTTCATGTTGTTTCCGGTTTATCCTGTGGCGTATGCAGCGACCTTTTGTTAACGAACATAAGTATTTTTTGCGCAACAAGCCAGTAACGTTCTAGTGATAGATTTATCTCATGACCTTCCCTCTCTCATCAGTAGAAATAAGGACGTTACGTTTCTTGATATTATATGAGATATACATCACGAAAACCATGTCAATCATTTCCGTGGGCTTGTCTGCCTGGGGTCTTTCCGTAACTCCTTGACGGTTTCATAACTCAGACAAAATCATTCAGGCTTTGATCAAGCTTCAACAGAAAATTACCACTATGCCAAGAATGAGAATTGCTGATAGTCCCAGATACTGACGATTTACATTGACTCTTTAGCAGGAGGTAGATCCTTAACTTGTGTTAGCCCCACGGTACCCAATGGGTGCTTAGGGCTTAGGCCTTCGTGGTAGTTGGAGTAAAAAAAAATACTATGGTCTGTCGAGGGTGGGATCATCTGCACTTCTGCAGAAGTGTTGCCTGGTCGCAGTGCTCACTCGCTTTCCGATCAGTGGATTTGTGCAAGAAAGAGGTAATTTAAAGCATCAATTTAGCGGATTCAACAATACCTATGTAGTAGTATATTTATGTATAGTCTCGTCACACAATGTGCCAAGAAGGAAACCAAACACAACTAGAAAAAAAAAACAAGGTGTTACTATCTTCCTTGAAATCAACATATTTAGTAAAAAGTTGTTTTATCACATAAATTAATGTGTGGCTGACATCTCTTTGGTCGTGTCTGGACGGGCGGGCTGCTTTTTATGTGAAAGTGGCGACGGACTGATATTTTAGTGGTTTATTTGAAATGCTATACAAGATCATTGACGGGTCATAAAGTTAGATACATTAGGAAAATGTTCCCGTGATTAAAGACTCAAGTTATCTCAATCTTCATGCTGACATAGGTATTTAGATTTAATATACAGTCCGCACGCTACTTATTTTTGGCATGTACAATTATCTTCATCGTTCTTCAACAATCTGTGAGGTGTAAAATATTCCCGACACTACGCTTCTTGGCCGAGCGCCGGCAGTATCATTGGTACCAAATGTATGCTCTGCTCTGTGCACCTTATTCTCATTCATGGTGCAGCCTGAATCTAAGTGTAAGATTTTATTCTAAGAAGGCCTTATAAACTAGTAATAAGAATACTTCACTCTCTCCGCACCGTCCCAAAGCTTTGAAAAGTAGATTCAACGTACCCAAAAATATAAGAATAAGCATTTTTATTCATGACAACATGAATGGGAGTTTTTTTGTCAAGTTTTGTATCTCCGTGACCTGCTGTGCGGCGTTCCATTGGAAAACATAGGGCCTCTATCAATTGACGCCACTCTTGTCTGTTTTTCGCAATCGTTTTGATCTGTCTCCAGGATTTTCCATATCTTAACCATGTCAGCTTGGCTCGTTCTACATTTCTGTGTTCTTAGGGGTTCCAGGGTACCGCCATTCTAGCTTCTAATTCGTCCATTCCTCGCCATACTAGTGCAGTAATTTTGAAATTCCTAAGATTCGTCAGTACGTTTGAGATTCAATAAAAAGTTTTAATATTGCATGTTCGGAATCAACCTGCTGGCCACCAAGCAGTTAGTAGTCTCGTTTTGAGGATGTAGATAAAGCCACTGACTATATACTTACTAATAAGAAGGCGTAATGTAAGTGTAGACTATTTCAGTTCATAAAATCCCAGATTCAAAAGAAAAGTGATTGATCAGTGATGAAGAAACGCAGCTACACCGTATTAAAGATCAATATTCCGACCAGTGGAGTAGCTTGCTTCTGAGGGGCCCCGTATCAAAATTTGTCGTGGGCCCTACTTGGCGCGAATCCCAAATAGCAAGTAAAAGATTCAAAGATGCTTGCATTGAGTAAAATAGTTACGTATCAACTAGGTGTGGATTTTAGAATTTCAAGTAACAACTTTTCTTATTTTTTATTTTACCCCCATTATCCAATTCGACAAATGCGTGTATGAGGGTAGTTATGGTAAAAAGAGAAGCAAAATATGAGGGAATCTCCATTTTTCATTTACTGTGCTTATTAAAGGTAATTTTTCTGCGAACTCACCCCTTTTGCTAGCCAATATGCTGTCACCCCCTATGAGCACGCATCCCTCATATATCCGTATATCTCAGCTCGACTGGCGTTAATACAAAAGGAATTATGCGAAGACACCCGTAACTAATTCCAGAGGCCATGTGCCGGGGGCTAAAGCTTTATTAAAATATTTTCAAAATAAATAAGGGCGATGCGACACGGCTCATTAGAATGATTAAATTTGCATAATTTTCATGGCCGTTTCTCTCCTTCTTTCTACAATGGCACTCTGTTATTTTCATTGCACATTTAGAATTTTATGACCGCTCATCCATGCGGAAAACCGGCTCCAGATGGTGGGTGCTCTTTGGTGATATAATGCCATGCATGTCATAGTTCTTGTGAGAAGCTGCTCTGCTTATATTAGAGTTGAGATACACTCTTCTTTCTCTGAAGAAAATACGTCCATACATCTTTTAACATATTCTACGTGAACATAGCCTACAGCACTATACTGTATTCTAGCGTCTAAAAACAAATCTCAAATACGCTAGCGCCATCTATGAGACAGTAGCAGAATACAAAAGGAATCTACTTTGACAAGAGCTAATGTGATTCGTTCTGCTACTATCTCATAGATAGCTGTAGAAATTTCAATCTGTTTTTATTCTCCCAAGTGCATATTTCAACTGGGTAACTTTAAGTGAGATTAACCAACGCCAAAATGAAGGATTTACAAGCGTTTTTGTAGATTAGCCTCGTACGCTATCAATTAATTGAATGAAAAATGTATCTTTTGCTTAACCAAAATATTATTAATGAAAATTCAACCTCAAGAACTCCCCTTGATTTTTGTCGTACATTTTGCCTCAGAAATTTTTCTATCCTAAATATGACGCTTGGCAAGTTTGAAAACACCAAAAAGCTTACTGTTGCATAATGTGAAAGCCTTTAAAACGTAGGTTTCAGAGTATCCTTGTTTTTTGCGTTTAATGCAATCTTATTTTTAAAGATGGAGCAGCGGCGCCTACAGAGGTTCCACAAAGTTGTTCTACGAATATTTATCCAGTTATTACTAAAATTATCTTCATTACATATAAAGCCTAGTTTGGAGTATTATGTCAGGAAAGCCTACACCTGCTCCAAACTTGTTGAGGATGATAATCCGATTAATCGGTGACTCTTCCTTGAGCCTTTCTATGGTTAATAATCGGTTGGTTGCCTTTCTCTTCGATATACTAGGGAGTTGCTTCTTTGAGATTATCTTTATGATGCCGCCATTTTTCAAGTCTGTAATATCAATTCATACGATGCTCCATTTTGTCTTTCGTGGGTGCTTTCAAAAATGGCGTCAAGTAAGTTGACTCTGTACTTCCTCACGACGCTGTCGCCAGTTCCTATGGATTATGTTTGGCACAAGTTGGCCCTTCTGAGAGAAGAGTTAGCTACGAGCATCAATAACAAAAAATTAACACATCAGTATGGAAGCGATTGTCGACTTTAACGTACGACGTTCATCTATCGGAGGACCACATCGCATGTACTGACACGCAACTGTTGGAGATATTTCTAAGTTTCAAGGGTACATGTTCGGAGTCATTTATGATGAGTGAAATATGCTTAATAGTGCGTAGAATCCCACCCCCTGCAACCCCCAACCTCCAGTTTTTTACCCGTACACTTTTTTTTCGAAAATAATCAGGAGCCTGTGAAACATGAAAAAACAAAGTTTGAGCGATTATAATTTTTTATCGTTTCTTAGCCTTCTCCACCGTAACTGGACCGATTATCAAAAACTACAAAACTTTAATTTCCTTGGCATAGTAATAACATTATATGAAAAAGTCCAAGCGGTGCTTTCCAAGTTAGAGAATGATCAAGGATCAGCGGACAGACAGACAGATAGACCGACGGAAATGAGTGATATGATTTTTCGTGATCGATGTCATATCACATCCAAAAGACATCTCAATATCGAAAGTTTTTGCGACTACAATACTTCATTGCCAGTAGGCGAGGAAAGTAAGCTTGAACGGGCGTGTTCTGAACACCCTTAATAAGGTCACGAGACAATAAAAAAATGCGTTGAAGGATTTGAAAAAAAAATCAAATGCCTGAGTTTTCAGGTCATATCCCAAACATAAGTACCAGGATAGCGTTCGAAACAACAAGAAACAAACATCAAATAATTTTGTTATATTTGTTAATCATGAAACGGTGTAGAAATGTTGCAAGAAAGCTAGTCATATCACAATAGCAGCTGTCTTTTCCAAACCACCTTATTTAGCTCAGCCATAAACACATCGATTCATTAGCAGGTAATGCGTTCCACCCGATCCATCTCCATTCAACTACTTCGATTACACTTTCACGTTCACCTTACAAAATACAAAGAAATCAATTTGTCATTTTGTAACATGCCAACGTTCCCGGTGCTCCAATTTTTTACAGATAACTATTACGGATCTTTTTTTATGTTCATATGCCCACTATCAAGCCAGGTGGTCCATGATCAGCCCCCAGAGGGTTAAAATCTCTCTTGTTGAGAGCGATTAAACCCCTCGGGCTGACAAATAGTTTGTTTTCGCAGGTCGATGCGTTTATTGTCACAATAGTGTGCGTGGAAGATTCCAGTTAAATCCCACAAAGAATTCGAAATACTTTCCTTTGATGGTGAATTACTACATTCCCATAAAATGTATCATCGAGAATGTGTAGAAATCAAGCTGCAGTCTGGCCAACAGATCTAGATGCTGAAAATTCTTCTACGAAATTCTTTGTTCTTAACATTATTACCCATGCACGAATTTCCATTACAAAAGACAAAACATACGAGCAGATGGAATGCACAGATCTGTAAAAAAATTGCCAATCATCAGCGGTCAGCGATGTTGCTCACTTCTATCGCTATATCAACAAGCTTTTCTCTCCTCCATGATGACGCCGTGCGCTGAGCCTGCCAGACGGACCCACCAGGTCCATTTCATCCCAGCTCTATCGAACTTCGTACATCGAGAGCTGGTAGGTATGACAGCTTATTCGCTCCCAGATTGTCAAGATTGTGACACAGTCTGCCTGAGGAGGTTCTGCCAACTTTAGGCAGTTCAAAAATCGGATAAACAAGACACCAATAAGTTCCTTATAGCAGTCGCGGCCTAATTAAGCGTCCAGTTTGACATGGACGATTGCTGACATGTATTTGTTAACCGACGGAATTTGCATCTCTTAACATATTGTCCAAAAATATGATTGGTAATTTTGGAAACGACATCAAGATTAAGCGTAATATATCTGTAAATTATTTATACTAGAGTAATTGTAAGAAAACTGTCGGTGTTGTTTGAACTTCAGAAATGTCTATTTAAACATATTTAGAAATGAAATTAATGTAGAATAAAATACAAACAATATTGGAGAACAACACATATTTCATAGGTTTATATCTTTATTGCAATCTTTTATTCAGTTTTACCTGTTAGCATGTGAGTATGACAGTCGTTGTTTGATTCAAAGTACAAGAACGCTCAAATTTGACAGCTTGTTAGTCCACCATTTTGGAAGATACTTGTTGATATTGTAGTGTTATAAAGTACCCATAAGGAGTTTCAAAATGAAATATCACATGACCCTTTTGAAAAAATGTTCCAAGGCAGCGCCCAGCAGCCATCATAAAATGTTCAACTGCCAATTTTACGATAAAATAAAGTTCCCGTCCATCAATTTCGTCACCAAAAAATTCAGCCTATCTGAGAAGGACTGAATGTATCATTCTCCAACTCATTGAAAATTGCTTCTTCTTCAAGATTCAAATGCAACAATGGACGTCCCTTCAAAGCAAGTAGAAGTGGATGACCAAAGTAGCAAAGCAATGGACCAAAATAACGTTCCATATCAAAATTCGAAAATTAACAACCCGGTAGCGCTACATGCAGAACGGCAGATGACGTTGTGATTTTGCGATAAATGAGGCGTCCCTCGTTGTACGAAAACGAGCATATATTTTCCGAATAGATCATCACGTCCACTCCCAATAAATGATTAATGTAACACCTCCATGGCCACAAAAAGATTTATCAATCAACCAAAATATGCAATTTGCAGGTCAGCGTGTTAGGCTGGTCACTATATGCAATATACCTACTCACTATACTGTTAAAAAGTTAATGCGCCAACTCAGTTTGAAAATATTCCACACGTATGTTACTTCCGATGCCAGTTGGTGAGCAAGTATTGCAATTTCCAAAATGTGATGTTGTATGATATGTGCATCACGAAAAGTCATGTCCCTCATTTTTGTCTGTCTGTCATGTATACCATTATATACAGAATGTGCCATTTTAATCTCCTTGCTTAAATATTCAGAAAACTCGACAACGCAAAATGATAGTGACAATGTCCTTGACTACGGCCTTTATTGTCCTTTCAAGGCAAGCAAAATTTTCAAATAGAACTCCCTTTTTTACATCGAAATTGAAAAGACGTCCGAATGTGATCATCACCATGACCTTGATTATTTCCTTCGAGACCTTTTCAAGGTCTAATCAAGACGTAGAGAACGATTTGCTCTAGCAAAAATGTTCGACCGGATAGTTGTGAGGCTTATGTGACACACCCAAATATGAACTTGGCCATGACCTTGACCATTATCTTCAAGGTAATGTCAAAATTTTCAAAGAAAACCTCTCATTTTTACACTGAAAATAGAAAAAACCTTGACCCGACAGACAAGGTTGTGCCAAGTTTAAAGATTATTTGAGTTCAATGTCACATTCGGCGAAAATTTCCTGATTTTCCTCCACTTCCAGTATAAAAACGAGAGGTTTTCTTCGGAACTTTTGGCTTGACCCTGAAGGCTATGGTCAAAGCCATTGTCAAGGTCACCTAACAATTGTTCTGTCAATTATTTTTGCTAGAGCAATTGCTGCCTTAAAGATCATGGTCAAGGTCATATCAAGGTGATATTCGGACGTTAGATTTCCCCCACTTTCCAATTCAGATGTGAAAAATGGCAGGTTTAATTTGAAAAATTTTATTTGACCTTGAAATGATCTGGAATTGTGTTAAGGACGAAAAATCTTTGTAGAATTCGAAAATCTCGGACAGCTGCTGGCAAAAAACGAAAAAACATGCTTCCTTGAGGGACAAACCAATACATTCCAGTAACCCATTATGCTGGGTAAACTCTGGTAAAGAAGGGCAGAAATACTGTCAGTGTTACGACGTGAATCTTCTAGTTACTTTTGAAATAGGGATAAGTGAAATAAGGCGAAGGAACTCAAGTATTTATTAACAGTGTAGCATAGGAGCAATTCCAGCTTAATTCGTAGTTCTGAAAAGTTTAAAATAACGAATAAAGGTCTTCATCAAACAGCAGCAATTGCAGGATACCTGATATTGGGTAGATGCAAATACCTAGTTGAACATCATATAGTAACTGCTATCCAATCATTGTTACTATGTTATATAATAGCCTTTTTGGGCATGCTAAGGTTTCTCAATAGAATCTGGTGGTGCTAAAGTAAGCAAACACTAAAGTAAGATTATTTTACAAAAATTTTTAAATCCTTGTGTGAGAGTAGATGAGACTCAAACTTCCAGTTGATCGTTTTCAGTATTCATAATAAATTCTGGCTTCTCTCAATCTTTTGCACGTTTGAATGTTGTATTCGATATAAAACATTGTTATCAAACCTTAGGTTGAATTTCAGTACTCAAAAAGAATAAATCGAATACAAAAACAAAAAATTAAAACGCTGGGAAATAGTCCAATATCCTATATCAACATTTACCGATAAAGAAATCTGCTTTTATTCAGCTTAAACTGCTTTTTTAATCTACAGAAACCTTCACTATTTACGTGAATTGTCTGGAATACTACAACCACGCACAATTATACGCCAACGATTTCGTGGATCAAAATGAGTCTCTTGGTTGCTCCTTCTACCTAGTCCAAATAACAACCATAATTACCTATGGATTATACTGTGGCAACAACCAAAGGTCGCTGCAAATGGCGGTGCCTATTCTATAACTAAATTCGGTCACACATCTCCCATGCATCTCTTACAAAGGTGAGCTAGTTCTCAGCAAAAACTTTTATCTTTCGCACTACGTGCGGACTAGTGACTCTGGTCTCATTATAGTCTCAAGCTAACGACTAATTGAGGGTTAGTTAACCAGTATTCTTATTACGGGCGCTGCTTTCTTTTATTCAACAATTCATCGCTTGATTCCCTCAAGGCGTTCTTTTATTCCCGATGCCATCAACAAAACACTTGCAGTCTTTTTAATGAAATTTCGTCATCGCTCTTATCTGAGGATAAAATACCGTCCCTTCTGAGGACGATAGTCAGAGCCGAACCGAGGGTTTTCTCCTTACGCGACATGACGTAAAATCTCGTCCCTTATTGCTCAAAATTCTATAATTGCCTATCAAATAGCAAAAATACCAATCAAAGTTGTAAATGCAAAATTTACAGACAACATAGGCTAGGGTTCGTAACAGAAAAACAGTAAAAAAGTCAGCAGTGCGTTCTTTTATTTCTACACTGATGGTGGTAGCACATTGCCAATAGAGCTCCACTTTTCTGCTGAATAAAGGTACCCCCACCCGATGCCATACAGCGATAGCAGTACGTTCTTATCTGCGCGATATCCTCAAACGTTTTTTGATTTCTTATACAATATCTTCTGATCGGTTTAGCAGAAGATAATTGGCGAAAATGCTAAGTATTTTGGTGATAATCATTGGTTAATAATAATAATTGTGTTTTAGGCAAAATAAGAAATGGATACATGAAAGAATATATGGAGAATATCATACCTTAATACCCGAATTATATAGAGACCACAACGTTCTTACGTATACTTTCGGACGACTCCGGATTGTTTTCCAGCAATTTTTATAGTATTCGTGACAAATAGAACAATATTGGGTACTTCTTAACTTGTTCGATTCATTTCTCAGTTGTGGACATCAGCAGCATTTTCTGAAATGAAACGCTGTCAAGGCGATAAACCGCGGCCCACCACACCGCGCTGGTGTGATCGGAGTTATTTATCCCTCTGAAAACTGAGCACCGCATGGATAGCGGTGCGTTTATCGCTATCGCCTTACCGCGTCGGTGTGGGGGATGCTTAAAAGAAATCGCCGTACATACCTGCAAAATGACGGGTATAGCGAACTGATTGCTATAGTTTTATACTATAGATCGTTGTGTCATGCCTCCATAAAGGTACGCGTGACGGGGGTAACGACTAGCTAGTACACAAGTGACAAGTATGGCGATCAGATCGCTATCATAGCGGAATTTGAAATCGAATTCGTCTATGTTAATATGACTGTACTATATAATGCGGCCAACTCGCCTTCATAACATCCACACAAAACGCTCAATTATATACAACTAAATTGCTGTGGAGGGCATCAGAGCCATGCCAGCACCGATCAGCTAGCGAGAGCGCATCTCCGCACCGTTGATACATGAGTTTTCCGGGATACGGTTGGGAATATGGGAGTATATATCGAAAATCAGCATTAAAATGGTTCATTAATTTAATGATTGACATTTAATTCGAACGGTAAATCATTGCCATCAGTTGGAAACATAAATTCCACGGCGCCTGGAAATATTTGTTTGTGGTTTGGAATATTATAGAAATGGACTAGTGTAATTTTAGTAAGAATTTAGGGCATTTTTTGTTATATTCATTGATGCTCTGTCCAGTCAAGTGATCGTCGGATTCCAGAACAATCCGTAGGACCTTAGCTCTTGTGTCAAAGTATCGTTTCGTAAGTGTGTTGAGTCTGGTAATCCAGAAAGAAGATAATATTAAGGAAATAAACAATAGTTTAAAAAACTAAAAAACACGCTTTTATAGCTTACCGAACTAAAACGCAGAAAATATTTTTTATTACAAAGAGTTTATGTTACAGTAGTAGATGGTTGAACAATCAATCATAGTTAATGACCTCAATACAAAATTATAATCAAATTTAAGTTATTAACAGAATAATTCAATTCAGAGTAAAAAGCGTGGGCTGCTTGATATATTAAATATTACAATCATTCTATTGGCAACTATCAATGAGAGGAGAATTATGAGAATGTACTAAAATGCACCTCACGTTTTTTACCCTAAATTGAATTGTTCTGTTAATAACTTAAATTTTACTATAATTTTATTTTGAGGTCATTAATTATGATTGATTGTTGGACCATCTACTACTGTAATATAAATTCTTTGCAATTAAAAATTGTTTTCTACTTGTTAGTCCGGTTAGCTATAAAAGCGAGTTTTTTAGTTCTTTAAACTATTATTTATTTTTCATTTTTTAGTTCGATTTATCAATTATTTTTTTGTGGACATGTCATGATATTGCATTAACGCCGGTCCTTGATACGTGTGCGAAGTTTCGAATAAATTAAACTTCTGGAAATTGCTGAAAAATATGCTCAAAGATTCCGTCACATACATACATACATACACACAAGTCAAGCTAATAAAAGAGTGTGAAAAAATAAAGAAAGGTATAACCACAATCTGCCTCCTGTGAGGATTGAACGGACGACCCCTGGTTTAAAAGACCAGTGCTTTGCCACTTGGTCTACAGAGGCTTGTAATTTCAATATTCGTAAAGGGGCATTTGCAATCCGTGGCTTTTTATTGATTTACCTGCTTTTTACAGAGTTTCCTTATAAGGATAATGAAAAACTGTTATCAAATTATTGCATTGTCATCGGTCCTTGATACGTGTGCGAAGCTTCGAATTAATCAAACTTCTGGAACATACATACATAATATGTTAACAGGTCAAGCTAATATAAACGTGTTAAAAAGGAAAGATGAAATGAAATAAGGAAGGTAGAGATAATCTTTCAGGATAGGAAACAATTATAGTCATTGTTAAAATCACTCTGCAAATTTTAATATGTATCAAGAAGATCTGATCTTTGTAAACGTCTTGTCAAAATACTCTATAAGTTATTCGAATTTTTTTCACGAATTAATTTTTATTACAGTGAGTGCCGCTGCCTTTTGTGCTTGCGAACTTGTCCGAGTGTGTAGTCTAATGACTCACGCGACAGAGGGTTGCTATGTGGTTCCGCTTTCGTCGGTGCACCTGTTGTTTAATGAAGTCTTTAGAACTTGTATAAATTTGTCAATAGAACAATAAGTCGCACAAGCGTAAGTCATTACGTAATAATTGGAAAACCTACCGGAACGTAAATAACTTGGGATTTGGATTTTAACACTTGACTATTCTGTCAAGCTATCCTTTTGTACATTCACTGAAACCTCAGACCGGACCCGCGACGTCTCTTCAAACAATAGATTGCCTGCGTTTGTGAATAGTTAATTTTAATTAGCCGCCGATCCGTCCACTGAAAAGCCTCCTCCATCGCACTTTGTAGACTGCCGTAGACTAGATCACCAGACGACGACTGAGCTACCAATGAAGTATCGTCAGCATAGAGATGGGCTTCACAGTTGGTGGGGCTAGGCACATCAGGGTTATACAGTGAGTAGGGGACCGAACCCTGAGGGACACCTGCTCTGATGTTCTATGTTGTCATAGGACATTGCTAATTTTGATCCGAAGGATTTTAATCGTTTTAAAAGTCATGTTCCCAAATGCTTGACCGAACAAGGTATTCCTCTGCTTTTTCTTCCCCTATCTGTTTCTTTCTGGTATTTGGGTTACCTGTTCTGGCTGGCCTTGACTTTGATCAAGAGCGGGGTTCCTAAGGACAGATAATTAGCATTATATTTGTAGAATTATTTGACAAATATTTCACTTCGTTGAAGTGACTTCTAAAACTCATGTGCAACTAAAATGGTCAGGTTTTCGCGCTTACAGTCAACAACTTGCTTATCCAATGAGGTTTCAAACGTCTGAATGAGTCATTTTCATGAGAAATACGAACCTTGGCACATATGAAAATATAATGGGTTGCGTGTACTTATATTTATGAATAATAATGAAAATTACAACACTGTGCAAACACTTAATCCATTATCAAGTACTTAATGGCGGACGAATAAGCTATACGTGACGCGTGGTGCACATGTGTTCCACTATGACGTGGTATATACTTAAGCTATTATTTACACGTGGCAATAATGGAACATCAGAGGATGCAGAGCCAACAAAAAGGGGTTCGCTTTAGGGGTACGGCGGTTTTGGAGCACAGATTCTTATTTATATTTTATGGAAAGGCCCGTTTCTCCCAACAGGCTAATTATAGACTTTCTCAGGAAAAGGTGCTATTGGAGGAAATATAAATGTGTAAGCCACAAAAGACCAATGACTCTCAGCTGAGAATCGCGATTAACCCACTCGCAAAAAACCCAGGATTTAGTTTTTGGGCATCCACAAACAGGCTTACAAGTGCTATGCAAAATGTCATCGAGCTCTTTCCTGTTCAGTTAAAACTTTCATGAAAACGGTTTTTTATTTCTGTTTTATGGAAAGGCCCATTTTCCGTAATCGAATCTACCGGCACGCAGAGTTTTCACGCTCGGCGTTAAAAATGGGGATGTTATGGAATGGGAGGCTTTCCCGCTTTCCCCGGCGCGGCGTGGAGGTTTGATTATAGAAAGCCGGGCCGGGTGCTCGGCGTTGCTCACGTCATTCTGAATGGCAGGCGTCAACTACAGACGATAGCTGGTGAAAAAATATAAAAGTTCCATTTAAAACAGCGCCAGTTTTACGTGTGTGTGTGTGTGTACCGCCGCGGTGCCGCACCACGCCATTCACTTGCCACGCGTTGTTGTTTTTTGCGGCCCGTCAACTGTTGCAATCGGGCCGACCGCCGCTCTCTGCTCACAGAACGGAGAGAGAGGGGGGATGGGAGAGTAAAAAGACACGTTTGATACCTTCCTACTTCCGTCAAGTATTGTTCCATCTAAAGGGTGTGCCATCAGTTAGTTTTTTTTAAGTTGGTATTATTTGGACACTTGGTAACATGCTCAAGATATTGACAGATATATTGTGTCAACCTTCCGCTGTTAGCAATGGATCGTTTTAATCTTGAAGAAAGTTGGGAAATATTGAAAACTATTTTCAAAGCGAGTGCTGTGTTGCAGAAACTTTGCGAAAATTGAGAAGACTATTTGGTCGGAATGAAGCTCCGTTCGCGACTGGTATACGAAAATTCGTGAAGAAAGTTCGTGAAACTGGCCTGCTTATGGATAACAGAAGGTATGAGCGTGTTCGACCCGTACGTATAGCCGAAAACATTGCTGCTGTTGCCCAGAGTGTGCGTGAAAACGCAAGAATGTCAACTCGTCACAGAGCACAACAAATGGCCATCAGTCGCACTTCTGTGCGGAGAATATTGCATAACGGCCTGGGATTATTTCCTTACAAGGTGCAACTTGTGCAAGAGTTGAAACAAAATGACCATCCGCTTCGATACCGATTCTTTGTGTGGGCTGTAAATCAATAATTCGAAACGGACGTCAATTTTGGTCGCCAAATCATCTTTTCGGACGAAGCCAATTTCCATCTGGGAGGCAGAACTGTATAATTTGTGGCTCTGAAAATCCACATGTCATAGAAAAACCAATGCATCCAAAAAGAGTAACAGTTTGGCGTGGCTTTTGGAGTGGTGGGATTATTGGCCCCTGCTTTTTTCAAGATGAAGATGGTAATAGCGTGACTGTAAACAGGGAACGCTATAGAGACATGAGGAGTTTTTTGTGGCCACTATTAGACGACATGCAGTTGCACAATCTCTGGTTCCAGCAGGATGGTGCAACTTGCCACACCAGCCGTGAAACAATCGATCCTTTACACACTAAGTTCGGTCATCAGTTGTTTTAAAAACGTTCATTGGCCAGCTCGCAGCGTCCATGGATTACTTCCTATGGGGTACTGTTACGGACCGCTGCTACACTAACGATCCTCAAACAATTGATGTTCTTAAGGAAAATATCCGTCGAGCTCTTGATGAAATAGACTCACAAACTATCAAAAATATGCTTCAAAATTGGGCTAAGAGGATAGACTACTGTCAGTCCAGCCGCGGCAGCCATTTAACTGAAATTGTTTTTCATAAATAATCGGACGGTGTATTCTTTTGAATAAAGTCTCAAGTGTTACATACTATTGAAGAGTGTAGTTTTAATACTAAAAAAATAAACCAACGGATGGCCCACCCTTTATTGCAATCGTAATAGATCTATTACTATTGGAAAGTGTACCTATTACTATGAACATCATCCTCATTTTCCCTGATAGCAGCTGGTACAATCTGAATAGTAGGTACTGTAGTTTAGTTCACATATGATCAGCTTCCTCTTACTTCCCATGCTTACTTGCGAGGAAGTATTATAATCACGAAAAATTTCAAAAATGCTATATCGTTTTTGGATATTATATGACATGATCATCACGAAAAACCATGTCACTCGTTTCCGTCGGTTTGCCTGTCGCTCTGTCTGTCCGCCAATCCTTAACCTGTCTATAACTTGGAAAGTACCGCTCGGAGCTTGATAAAAATGATAAAAATCGTTTTTTGGCATTTTAAAGGTTCCTGATCAATTACAGAAACGCGTTTGTTGGGATTAAATATATATATATATATATATATATATATATCTCATTTTTTGGCGGTAGTATATTTATACGCTTCCAGCCCCGTAATTTCATGCACCTATTAGTACATATTTCGCACATCTTATCATATTTTCTGACGGGATACGCGGTTGGTCGGGACGATGGCAACATTCATCCTCCAGACTGTGTACGGATGACTGGATCGCCGGCGCACTCGATCTGGAGTTATAATATCGTGCCTGGCGCTAATGGCGTGGTTGACTGGTGTGGTTCAGCACCGTTGCCAGATGGCCAACACTTAGGGCAGGGAAGAAAGCAGCGTTAACGTTAATAATTGGGTGGAGGCTATGTAATTTAAACTAATTGTATGGGCCTGTTGACTGTCGTGAACACCAAAATTAGAGTTGTGTGTGTTGACTATGCTCGGGTACAAAAACAGAAGAACATAGCACCTAGTACAGACGCGCCGTTTTATCAAGGGTGTACAATGTGCTATGCTACTCTCTCCCTTTTGGTATCAGACTATAAATGTGGATTTCTTTTTCGATGTCAATGAACAGTTCCAAATTCGCTTGTGGATAGCTCATGTCACAAAGTGGTATATTTTATTTATGATACAATAAC
This sequence comes from Acanthoscelides obtectus, assembly GCA_963669975.1. Lineage (NCBI taxonomy): Eukaryota > Metazoa > Arthropoda > Insecta > Coleoptera > Chrysomelidae > Acanthoscelides > Acanthoscelides obtectus. The sequence goes on along the minus strand of CAVLJG010000007.1, from coordinate 54,648,995 downwards.
TGCCGAATGAAGAATAGGTCAATGTGGCACTTTTCGGCGACTCTGCGCTGGCATTTGCCATACTCGGGCGTTGTACTCTGAGATACAGGTTGGGAAATTTTTAACTTGGACAATCTTGCCATGATAAACAAGACAAAATGGTATGTGCATGATAATATAGGACGGTTATCTGATATATTCCACAGCAAAGCTTGTCTGCCATCCTTTGTCTAGAAGAAAAACTTTATTTGCATTATTGGTGATCAAGTTTCCAAATATATGAAGGTGTAGTAGTAGTTGTAGTGGTGGGGAGGCGAAGCCTGGTAACTTTCATCCGTTATATTGACATCATCAGTGGACTACTCCATAAGATATCTACTGGTAACTTATTATTGAATAAACCAACTCCAGCGATACTATGTACATACCTACGATCCGGTGCGTGATATAAACAACACATATAGTAGCATAACATAGATGGCTCGAAACCCTTGAGCATTCGGGTCGAACGATCAGCAGCTGTGCGAGCTAACAACTCGGCTACCCAGCTCCTATATGAAAGTGTAATCTGTGATCAAATGATTCCAATACAGTTTTCCACAGAACGGCTAATCCTGTTAGCCGAAAATGGACAAGGAAACAACGCACGCCCCTTTCTCATTCCGAAAAATGCAACGCTGGTCACTGATAGGTCAATGCAAATTCACGGTTTAAAATGCATGGTCGAGAAAAACTGGATTTGCTGTTGTTTTTTACACGACGCTTTATTTTATTAATTGGAATTCTGACGTTGAAACTGCTGTAACGATGTTAAAATTGGATAGAGAGAATTGTCAGTACCTAGCAGATTATTCTTTATTACATGTTCGAAATAATGGAGTGAAAGCTTTGATAATAAAATATCAACACAAGTTGATAGTTTTTTATTTAAATCAAATTTGTTGCTGTTAGATATAATGAACCATTGCGTTGGTAAGATACGAGGCTAAGCTAGCTTAGAGTTCAACAAAGTGCCATCCATTACTAGAAACGTCCATTGCGAGGTGAAACGGCTTGTATTTTTTTGAATAGAACAATCTGTATATTTTTAGTCAGCATGGTAGGCTCCTTTCTCTGATTTCAAATATATATGACTTATCGTACTTATTTTCATTACTTTAGTCAAAAACTTAAATGTGTATTACTCATTGTCTCCGGGTTGAAACGGTTTGCATCTATCCGCTTATACATTTTGGTATAAGGCCGGATACATACGATCAAATAGCACACGAAATTTGAGTTTCTAAAGCAATGAAAAGCAGTCTGACAAACCACTAACCACATAAATTGCATCTGTAACATAATTATGATTGACATTTCAGGGTACATTGTTAGAGTAGTAATTCTACCAATCAGTATTTTTCTTCCCCAAAAATCTTCTGAAAATGACGAATTTCGAAAATTCATACTTATTTCCAAATTTATGTTTGTCGTTTTTAGCCCAATTCCATGAAACAGAGAGATATTGATTTCATCTTGGAACAGAAAGTCCTTTAATATCAAGTCAACGTAAATTAATGTCAATAAAGTAGCAGTACTCAAATCTTATGATCCCGTTGAGCCATATAAACGTACTAAATATGTCGTAACAGGTCTCCGTTTTCGAGCTAATTGCTTCCGAAAGCAGTCTTCGATTTTTCCGGAGTTAATGCCAAGATAATTAAATTTTTAAAACCGGTAGCGGCCTGCACAGAACACTTTTTTCTCCGATTCGCAATGTTTGCTGCGTAGAGCAGACTCGACAACCAAATACGTTGTCAGAACATTGAAAGAGTATATTATTGAGGCCACTTGGGATTTTCAAATACATCAAAGTACTGTTTGCCAATTCGTCACACACATATTTACATACTTGGCTGTGTATACTTCATCTATGTCCATATTTTAGAATACGAGCCCCTTCCCACTTCAGTTGGCCCGCTTCAAGATTTGTACCAAAATATGTCTTTATAAACTAAACATGACGAAACTATTGACTTCTAAAACAATTTATTTTCTCAAAAACATTTTAGATACACTCTAGTTTTAAAAAATACACATTTGAAATCACTTAGACCTATAACTAATAGAACATCTGTACAAATAATAAACAATTTGCGAATAAATCCGCGAGATTAACAAAGCAACAATTGAAAGATTACCATTGGGTAACATCACCTTTATTTTTTATTACGGCTGAAATTCTTTGGGGCATAGTGGTAACCAAGTTTTGGTGTAAAACAATCCCATATTTCTTGAAGCTTTTGTCTCAGTTCGGTCGTTGTACGAGCAGGATGTTGTCGTAGAACCTTTTTCATCTCGTGCCACAAAGTTTCAATAGGTGACAGATCTGGACTGATAGAAACCCACTTCAAAAGTGGTACATTATTTTCTTCCATCCATTTTATAGCTTTTTTGAGGTATGGCACGCTGCACCATCCTGCTGAAACACAAAATCTTGGCCGGATGTCCAACATTCTTCCATCACTGGTAAAAGCGATTCTTCTAAAATTGCCAAATATTTGTTTGTATCCACATTTCCATCAATAAAATAAAGTTTTCCTACTCCTTTTGATGACATACTGCCCCAGACCATGATGGATGCTGGAAATTTCACTTTTCTCTTCAGACAGTCAACACGGATGCTTCATATTTTTTGCGAATAACTCTACTGCGACTGTCACCAACACAAACTTCGAATCGGGCCTCATCACTCCATTGTATTGCACACCATTGTTGAGGTGTCCATTGTCTATGTTCTTTAGCCCATCTAAGCCGATTTTTCTTTTGCAGTGGAGTTAATAGTGGCTTTTCTTTGGCCTATAAACAAGTTGTGCAACTTTAGGGTTTTTACTTCACTTTTTTTTATAAGAAAACTTACCTTCCAAGTGCTAAATTCCAGTTTGTGGGCCTCTCTATGAGTTGTGGACCTCGAAATTCTCCTTCCAACAGCGTCACTCCACAGAGCACTTGATTGTAAATTATTGGCTCGCCTGTTTTTCACGATTATTCTTCTTAATGCTCTTCGGTCGGTATTTGTGATATTACTTTTTTTCACATATCGTGGCTTAATATTAACTGAACCAGTTACGTCATATCTTCTAACAATATTTCTCACACTGTACCGCGATAAGTCTAACAAAGTTGCAATTTCTGAGTTTGATTTCCCAGAATTAAAAAAATTAATTATCAGTAACCGAATTTTCTCACTAATAACCTTTCCTCTAGCCATTTTGAAAACCTTAACTACCCAAAACTATTTTAAACGTATTCTGACAGCTGTGATTAATAAAAACAATTGTCATGGCTTTTATTTTTCACAGCCACCTTCTGTAATTGCAACATGTGTTATTTTTATGCTGCAAATTTGATTAGGGAGTGATAAAGTTGGTGTTTTCTACTATATATTATCAAAATATTCATTGTTAATATTTTAAACCTATAACACCCTGATACATTTTTATTATTTGTGTTTGATAAGAAAAAAACTAAGATTTCAATAGTTGGGCCAACTGAAGTGGGAAGGGGCTGGTATTCTAAATTTAGGAAACTGGCATCATACCTGCAGAGATGAACATGTTTGGTATTTTGCCGGTCTGAAGCAACAAAACTGCCAATTCTGAGTAGCCCTCGATGATCATAAACTTTCTGTAAAGTAAAAAAAAACATATTTAGAGTGATTCGAGAAAATGGCGTCAAGTAGGTTGACTATCACATGCCACGCCATGCTGTTATCAGTTCATAAAAGATTATGTTCGGCATGAGTTAGATCCTCTGAGATTAAACTTATCTAGAATTGGTCCATAGATATCTTTTTCCTCCGCTACCGATAGTAGCTCGTCCATCTGGCACCGTTGCACCTCCCTCATACCTTGTGTGTTGAATATATTTCTCTATCAAGTTTTAAGGGCAAATGTACGGGAAAATCTATGCTATGAAATTTGTCTAATCCGTGCGGAATGACGGACAAGTATTTTCAACATATGCGTCGCATATCGGTCGCTCGGTAACGACACGTACGTATACATATGTGCATAAAATTGTGTGTGTGGGTCTGATTTCAGATTTGGCAACGTTACCAGGTGGTCGGTACTATCGGTACGATGGGAAAGACATTTCTAGATCGCAGCGACGTCAAATGGATCTGACTATGGACTAATTGTATAAGCCTGTTTGACTAACTTGGTCCATTTCATTAATTTGTTGTACCCTTTCATAGCTAACCTTTTTCTCTTTTTAGAGAACCTGTGCCAAACATAATCCTTGGTCAACTAATAAACTTTCCGTAGAAATTGCATCATCTTTTTATTTATTTGTAAAGAGTATTCGCCCTAAGTTATTCTCGTCCTTGTCGTAAACACTAATTTGTACAATTGTGTCCCAGGGCACGTAATCTTAGAACTGTGTTTAAATGTGAAAATTGGAAGCTGATGGGACGGTAATGATGTTCAAATACTTGGAAACTGAAATAACAAGTGATGGAAATTTACAGGGTGGAAGAATGGTTCAGACAGTGAAGGCAGCGAGAATAGCAGGATATCTAGGGACGTAAGCTGGAGGAACAGGTATATGAGCTTGAACAGTAAAGTCAGAATACAGAAACCGGCTGTAAGACCATTGATAACTTATGCAGCAGAAGTCAGGAAAGATAGATCTTATAACTAAAGATATGCAAACGCCGAACTCTGTAGTATCGATAGTTTCAATTACCATTCATGGAAAAATATTAAGAAATAGAATAAGTTATGATAAAATAAAACACAAAAGTGACATTCAAAACCTAACAAAGTGGGTTAGAAATAGAAGACACTGGAATAATCATGTAAATTTTATTGGAGATGACAGAGTAGCGAACATAATTAATAATAATAATAATAAATTGGTTTTATTGCTTATGTAAGAACAGAAAAAAAATACATCATAATTCCGATGCAGTGAGCAAGCGGCAAGGCTCGCTTGATTAACAACCATTAATTGCCGATCCGCCGTCTCACACCTAACGAGAAAATGAAAAATAATTTATCAGTGATAATAGCAATACTTGATAAAATTTTAATAGTGAGAGAAAAGTTAACATAGATACATATAGACATACATATTATGTTTTAGAACTACATATCATATTATACATAGATGATATGTAACTGTTGCAGGCAGTTTGGTAAAACCTATAATTAAAGACGAGTGGATGTTTGAATAGAATAGTTACAAGTTGTGGCTAATGTTTAATAAATGTGAAATGTCAAGAATCAAATAAAAAAGACATACAGAAAAATAATCTCAAAATTGATAGGCCTTTAATTCTATCAGGCAGCGAGTTGTAAGCATTAACTAAAGATATCATATGAAAAAGAGCAAATTTGATGTGTGGAATTTAGGTAGCGAGAGTTGATGTTTAAGCCTCGTGTTACGACTATGCACCTCGGTACGTGTCTTGATCTTCTTGTAAAGATTGAATGATGATTCAGTATTGAGTATCTTGTGGTATAGTACGAATCGACGAAGGAACCTTTTTTCTATATTGGGCCAACCTAAGTTCTTTAAGTAAAGAAAAATAATTCAGATAGAAAGAGACCACAAGTATGACCGCACAAAAGATGAATGGTCTGGCCATCAGAAGAGACAATGTTGAACAAAAACAGACAATTTGCCCATTCATACATATGCACGTATATGCAGTGATTTTCATTAAGTTCCCCCTCTCTTGTTATTTGTTGAACTGGTCGAATTAGAAAGTTGAAATTTGGAGCAATGAATTTCATGTATGAATACTATGCTTAAGCGTGAAAGTGGCAATAGAGTATTTTAAAATGGCAGCTGCCCTGGCAATTTTGCTTAAAAGAGGGGTCATGTGACATCTGATATTTAAGCTCATTATGAGTACTTTATATCCCTAGAATATAAAATCACTATCTCTCAAAATGGCGATCTGGCAGGCTGTCAAAGTTGAGAGTTTTTGTACATTAAGTCAAAACGAATATGTAACGAAATGTGGAATGTTCCATTAAAAAAAAAATCAAAATATGTCAAACTTTTTGAAACGAAATCTTAATATTATATTGCATATTCATATAGAACCTTCCGAAAGAAGAATATACTATAACATTTTGATAATTATTTGTTGAGTTATATTATAAGCGATTCAGTGTACCAAAATGCTTTAACTCTGATAGCGTGCCAGTCCGTCACTTTGAAATATTATGGTTTTATATTTTAGTTTTATAAAATACACATTCCAACTGTTATTTTTATGTTGAGATATAATACTTATGCTCCAATTTCATCGTCCCAAAATGTTAGCTCGCTAACTTTATCATTTCAAAAAAATAAGTGGGGAGGGGAGTATTGCAAACTCTTATTTTTTCAAAATTATGTCGAAGAAGAAGTAACATAGAACTTTAGGTATTTTTGTCCAGTGTGCTTATTGCTTTGTAAATATCACAGTTGCTTGGTGAATCAGTATCAGTATTTCAAAATAATGTTGCAAAAAATGCCGCCAACAATTGCACATCTCTCAAATACCATCATTCGGTAACCAAACACTTAAGTTTTCGAGCTCTCATCGTGGTATCGAATGTATCGATTAGTCCGAATCCATTTGTAATCTTATACGTTTGAAAGCCCTTGCACCCCTAATATTTGTAGATACTTTGGCGGTTTTGCGAAACATATGTCTGCAAATAGTAAATATTGCCATCGCTCCATTTTAAGGGGAAGTCGAACCTCGATCTATCTATACATATACATACATAGATATCTGTTAAACTAATCACTTCGATAAAGTGGAGGTTAAAGCTAAAGTGAACTTGTAAGCTTTTCATGTTTGATTGTGAATTTGTTTTAATTAATGTAATAGATAAGCGGAAATGTAGGCTCAAACGAAAGTCTGGAACTCAGACCGTCGCTTTTTGAGATTTTGTTTTTTGTTTTTTATGTGATCAAAATAATAGAATACCAGAGCCAGAGCCTGTTAGAAAACTAAAGGAACAACAGGTTCTTTTAAAACTCCTATGACTCTCAACTATTACTTCAAAATCACTTTTGTTTATCGCAATATAGTAAAGCAAACGTGTTCATGGCTCAAAGCTTTACATGGACAATGTTGGTGCTGTTGGAGGCGTGTACTAGCTAGTCGGTATCTTCATCGTTTTTTATGAGCTGTCAAGATGGTATGAAGAACTATGAAATGGACAATCTAAGTTGAAAGTTTAGATCATATAGGTCAAACTAATCAATATGACAGTAAATTGCTTATACTGATGAATATTTCCTTATTACAGTCGTTCAGCAAATTAGATATTACGAGTATATAACGATTTCCTCAAAAATTGATGAATAATTTTTTGAGGGGTTAAATATTCTTTAATTCATGACTAAGATGTGCCTTTTTTTCCGACAACAGAAATATTAAACCTCCTACAGGGTGTTTCACAACTTATCTGACAAATTTTAACCACATACGCACTGTTACGAAAGAAGTTGATTTCTCAAAAAAAAAATGTAATAAAAGACCAATAATAAATTGAAAAATAAACATCTGAATTTTACGTCCATCGTCGTGATATTAGAACATGCATAAAAAATTTATTGTAGCAAATGTTGTACCAAACAACTGACGAAAACAGAATACCAAGAATTTTTGTTTTTTTATACTGATAAGAACGTGTAAATAAGGTTTAATCTGTATCGTGCATGATCTGAATGAAGAACGGCCGATTTTGGCGAAGTTAAATAAAAAAATATTTTGCGAGTTAATGTTTTTAGTTATTTATTAATAAAAATGGCACATGTGTACAATAATGAGGAGTTAGTGGACATTGTTTTAACGTACAGAGAAACATGGCAAAATTCGCGAGCGACTTCTCGTTTGAATGCACACCGATTTCCGAATAGGCACATAGCACATCACGAAACATTTAGTTCAATTGTTTTAGGTGGACGTGCTAGTGGAGATTTGCGCCACAGACGTGGAGTGGATGGGGGTCGTGTTCGCCCACAACGCGTTTCAAATGCCGAAGACGAAATTTTGGATATTGTGGAAGAAAATCCGGGAATAAGCACAAGGCAGTTGGCCCAACAGGTCCCAGATGTGTCACATGCAACAGCGTGGTGCATATTACATGAGGCCCAACTGTACCTTTATCACCTCCAGAGAATCCAGGCGTTGCTACCTGCAGACTATCCCCTAAGAGTAAGATTTTGTGAGTGGTTGTTGCAAGAAAATGCTCGAAAAGCCAGTTTTACAGCTGATATTTTGGCCACCGATGAAGCTTTTTACTTGTAATGGGATAACCAATCTTCATAATACACACGTTTGGTCCTTTGAGAATCCTCACGCACTGGTCCAGACACACTTCCAACATCCTTTTTCTTTAAACGAGTACGCAGGTATTGATGATGAACGTCTAATTGGATCGTTGATATTGCCAGATCGGATGGATGGTCAACAGTATTTGGAATTTCTTCAGAATGATTTGCCGCTCCTCCTTGAAGATGTGCAATTGGCGGTCCGAGGATGTGGTTCCTGCAATATGGGGCACCTCCGCATTTTCGTTTAGAAGTTCGTGATTTTTTTAATCAGGTATACGCTGGATCGGAAGGGGTGGGCCAATTGCATGGCATCCACGGTCTCCCGATCTCAATCCTCTGGACTTCTTTTTATGGGGACACTTGAAAAACGAGGTATACCGTACTCCAGTTCAGAATATTGGAGAATTGCGTGACCGAATCACAGTGGCTGCCGATAATTTGGGCCTTCAGGCACAGCAGGAAGGAGATGTATTTGAATTAGTGCGTAGAAATTGGATTAGACGCGCCCAAGCTTGCACTGCAGTCAATGGAAACAATTTTGAACAGCATTATCTCGATTTCTGTAGGACTTTTATTACATTATTTTTAGAAATCAACTTCTTTCGTTACAGTGCATATGCGGTTAAAATTCGTCGGATAAGTTGTGAAACACCCTGTATAAGCGATACGGAAATCGGTTTTTCTCACGTAACTTTCGAATGACATTGTAGAATTCAACAAAACTTTGATAGCTTATTAATAAGTTAGGGACGTACATAACAAAAGAACACATTTAGATCGCCAGAGATGGACTAGCCCTAACGTAATATTACCTTGTAAAAATCACTTAAAATGTATATACCAGGTTTTTTCGGACTGCTTATCAAAACTACATATTTTCATAAAGGATAAGTATATTTGACCCTTTTGCAGAATTGGTAGATCGTTACTAAAACACGGAAAGCGGTTCACTTTATCGAAGGCAAACGAGGATACATATTTTTCTCCTAGACGATTGGCCTTTTATGATTCTGAAGCCATCATTATACAGTGAGTAAAAATATCAGCAATAATGCATTAGAGCTGATCCGTCCCTGACGATTTAAATGAGATGATAGTTTTCATGAATGCCTCAACTGATTGCTAGACAGTGTCGCTCAATAATAATAAAAGAAAAACCGATTTACAGCACTAGGATTGGAACGACTTGAAAGATGTTATCCAAAATGGCTTTTGTAAAATTCTGCAGTGACTTAATAACCGAAAATCAACTCATTTTTTACCATTTTCGCCACTATCAAATCATCTACCTAGTTATAACCACCTTTTCTTTAACGTAAATGATGAAAATCTAAAAATCATGTAAGATCTAACATATTTATCGAGTAAATAAATATTACTATTACTACCCTCTAGGAGATTGAATTTCTGTAGGATTGCCCCGTAGATCATTGCTTATAGGAAGTTATGGCTTTATTTTTATATTCTATGTACATAAAAGGGATTGAAATGATATTCTGGGACTCCCTATATACAAGTATAGCTATTCTTTAACTGAATAAATAATAATAAGTGATTCCAAAATCGCTATCTAGGTTTTGAAAATTGGTAGATTTCGCGTCCGTTGCTGTGGAATAATCTCAAATAATATACAGTAAATACTATCATTCCTACAAAAAATGTAGTTATGTTTTTTCGACATACAATTGTTCCATGTACATACAGGCATTATCCTTCCATGGATAAATTATATTTATTCACTCATTTCATGTAACCTCTGTCTATCGAGTAAATACATATTACTATTACTATCCTCCAGGAGATTGTATTTCCGTAGATCATTGCTTATAGGAAGTTGTGGCATTATTTTTATGTTCTATGTGCATACAAGAGTTTGACATGATATTCTGGAACTCCCTGTATACAAGTATAGCTATTCTTTGCTATTAATATTGGAGAATAAAAATGCGGAGATAAATTGACTTTCATTTTCATCCTACATCTATATGGTGGAACTTTGTAGGTTTTAATTACTTGTATGACGGTAGAGCATCTACAATCTGCATCTTCAATATCTTCATGGTCAACCTACTTGAGCCATTTTGCCGACAATTCTGATGAAGTCAAAGATTTGCATGGTATGCATAATTGCCTAGATGTGCGATACTTTATTCGAAAGTTCCTGATTTATTTCAGCTACCTCTAATTGAACAACAAATAAGAATCTCCCACCAACAATGCCATCCGGCTTGACGTCTCGCGATGAAATGGAAGGACTTCTTCCACTCCAAAAACCAATAACACCACCATGCACACAGGCCATAAATCCGGGCATCGCCTCGTCGCAAAATATCTTTTCACACATAAGGCAAGGCCATAATTCAAAAAATCCGTAAGCAACGTCCATACACTTGCGACTGCTCATATATCACCAGCCGGAGCTGCTTTTGTCGCTCGTAAATTTTAAAGTCACCCCTTCCCACCCCTTTGCAGCCAGTATCAATGCTGTATCGATAAATATTGATTTACGAAGTAATAGCTTGTAAAAAGTGTTTTATTTTGCTATAATGCGTCACATAAATTCGAAAGGCAAAGGCATTTAACCTTCGACGGTTAATTGGCGATTAGGTGCTGAGGGTTTAGGAAGGGATGGAAAATTTATAACGGTCGTAGGCAAGCAAAAATATATTGCTAATAGCTGCAATAGATGTCAATTAAAAGGGCGTGATATTGATTCATTCGGTTATTGCAAGGTATTCTCGCTTTTCGTTGGGTCAATATTTTATTATATTTAATTGTTTATTATTCTTATTTCGATGGAATTTTTGTAGAGATATAAGATAAGGAAACTATCAACCAGTCAAAAAATATGAACTTCAACGAATAATTTTGTTGTGCACTTTTTTAGTTTAAAGTAATAGTTATAGTACATATTTGCTAGACGCTCCAAGAATTTTTTATTTACTCAAAATTGAGGTTTCGCTTAGAAAAAATGAGTCGTTAAATACCTCGTTAAATACCTCCAACAAATGGATAAACAAGCATCAAAAATTGTATAGTCCAAGGTTAACTAAAACTGAAGGGTCGTAGGATTTTTAATACCTAAGTGCCGTTTTATTTATGGACATAATTATGCCGAAAATTTTTGGTGTCGTATTACACGTAAAAGAATTCTGGTGAAAATTTTCATAGTAAAAATATAAAACCGGTTCTATAGAATATGCGCGAGAATCGGCGCAGAGGGTTATTTCCGTGCATGTCAATATCAAATGTCAACGATCACTACATAACCTCACTTAATATTTGTTAGTGTGGTCCTGCACGAGTCGCACGAAGAAGCGTTTATTGTTATTGTTTATTCATAATGTCGTGGAATCGGGAAGAAGTTACACTGTTGTTGGAAGAGTACCAAAAATGGAGAAACCTATACAAGGTGAAGTCACCCAATTACAAAAACAGAAATTTGCGGCGTCAGGCGCTGGATGCGATAGTCCACAAGCATTGAGAAGTTTTATAATATTAACCAAGATCTCGATTTCAGAAATAAATTTAAATCAACGACGTCTGTTGTCTTTCCGATTATATTGGACGTCATACCCGTTAAGGTTATGTCCATTCAAAAATATTACTCTAATGCACAGGCGTATCATATGAATTACTCCGAAATTTTGTTTGCTTGTGTCATACAGGTTGTAAAGAAAATCTTCAATATTTTTCCATGCAAATTTTCGGCATAATTATGACCATAATTTTCGGAGTAATTCTCTTGTGTGTAAAACGGCTCTTACCCAATATATCTTGTCTAATTAACTGACAGATGGGCGGGTTGTCAAACTCAACAATAAAATAATAATATCTCACAATTCTAGTTCATAATAATCAATCAATGTTAGGTTTGTTTAGCAGAACCTGGTGAATCTGGTTTAAGGCTACAGCATCGAAGCTGCCTCATATCAGTTTGCGATTTTCCAGGAGCTGTTTAGGTAGATCTATAAGACTTCAATTTTTAGACAAGATTCCTATCCTGTAGAATTTACATTTGAAAAGTATAAGCATATGGCGCTTCAAAATAGGCAATAGTTTTCTAGCCCGACTATATTTTTTGACATTTCCAAGCTATTTTCATGTAATGCCATTCTTAATGCCTGGTTTCTTTAAGGTGGGTTCATGCAAGACTTAACGTAACTTAACTTAAGAAAATGAGCATTTAAAGCGCATGCGCGGCCAGGATTGCCAATGTAGCAATGGCGACAATATCAACATTAAACACACTAACAAAATCATATGTTTAACGTCAAGGTAGCAGATGAAAGAGTGTTTTGTGGCTTCTGTGTTGCGTGGACTGGCGGACCAGCCTTGACATTGACAAGTGGCCCCTCCCCACTCGCTTGCGCCAATGCACTGGTAATCAAGTTACAGAACTCGGATAATAGTCCAGATAATATCGAAACATCTGCTCGGAAAAATCTTCCGATTCCGATTTTTGCATAATCTGATTCAAGGACCTCTGTTAAAGAATCTGCATGTGACTAGGCCCAAAATTGCTCCAAAAATTGTTATTAAAGCGATTCCAAAAATTGATTTGTTCGCTTTGTTTATAGTATTTTGCGGTTTTTAGGACATTCTGAATAAAAAATGAGCTTTAGAACTTTTCTCTAGACTTGATATATACAGGTCTAAGCAAGGTAAAAACTCAAAATATGTCATTTGCTACCCTAAAAACAATATGAAAAATGAATATTTTGATGTTGCCAAATCTCACACATGCTTCAACCAACCAATAACAAAACCCCCAGAGCATTTTAGGGAGTACAGTTATTGTAAATATTTGCATAGTAATTATGAATTAAATGCGCGCTCAATGTATAGTCTATGTCTATGTGAACGCGAGAGAGAGATGAAATATCTCTCGTGCATCGATCTTCACTCCAACTGTCTCCTCGAAGGATGTTGACACTGTGAAACAAAAAAAAAATTATTAGCATAATATCACTGTCATATTTGGTCAGCAAACACTTAACAGAAACATAGTCATCTCACCACGCCCCTTCAGATGATACTGCTCTGTACATATGTGTAAATTCCCAATCTAGCAGTATACATTTGATTGCCAAAATTCTGTATGTAAACAAATTTTCATTGGTGATACCAAACACCAGTCCTTAATTTGTCCCTTTACCAGATTTATTAATACCAACAGTACAGATGTCACAAAAAAAAGTTACGTGCTACTCATCTGTTTACCTCAATAAACTTCAAAAGAGATTACATATTTGGTGGGCTGCGAGGTGTACACCTGGTTCGTAGTTAATGACAAAGTACCTTCACAGTGTTCTGTGAGGTTTTGGAAAAACATGTCATGGGGGGCATGGTATAGATTTAAATTCTCTTTTTTCTTCTGTTGGGGCTATAATTTGCCAACATCACCACTGGTACAGTCTCAGACATGAATGTGTTTGCATCTATCAGCTATGAAGTCAGTACTACAAGCAAAAAATTTTAAGATCATTTCCATTTTTTTTTTATTCTCTAGAATATAATTTCAAAATCCTCTATCTTGGTAAGGGTCAATTTAGGACCCATATTTATTTTTTTCATGCTGTTTTTTGATCTACTTTATGCTGTAGCAATACTGATATGTTTTGTTGGAACTACCACTATACGCACTTAGGGGATGAAGTAAACATGACCACTGACTTTATTTATTATAATTTTTAACATCTCTAATTTTTTTTATCAATCCGCCCGGATGTTCAGCTCTAAACTGTCATGCGTAAGCAAGCGCAAATAATTTTTCATACAACTATCACCGAACCATCTGCCCATACAGCGATATAAAATCGATCAAACATCACGATATAAATATCGACTATCGACTTTTGTACAGTATCGATGGCTCGTACCAATCTTCTAATTCCAGCTGTAGCGATCAGCTGACCAACGCTAGTGATCCGATTGGTTGGTTCTTAATAAAAAGTTCAGTATATTGAACTTTATTTTAAGAAGTGACCTTGAATTAAAAAAACGACCATAACCTCTATATATTTAGTCATTTATGCAAAAATGAAGTGATTTGGATACTTACTGCAACGTCATCATTAGGCGCTCCTCTGGCGATGTCCGATTGCGTTCAGGTGACTTCTGCAGGTACCTCTTCAACAAGGTCAGGAGTTGATACCAGCGCGGCTTTTCGTTTTTTTTTTGCTCTAGGCATGGCCATCCTCAATTAATCGCACAAAAAACAAGTCCAAGGCAGAAAAACACACCCGAAGACGAACACCAAAACAAATCTCTACCGCAAATTCGTCAACAACTCAAACAAAAACAACAGATGAGTCACCGCCTGGCTGTCTCGGTAAATCGTCGTGGAACACGAGACACCACAGACTCATTATAATTACGTCAATACGAGCATAGAACAGTATGGAAAGGGCTATCCAAGGGTAAGACGAGTTCCGAAACCACCCGAATCATGTCAAAAAATGGGTGTGACGTCACCAAAACGTTTGACCACCACTGGAAATCACTAGCTAGTTACTATCTGGAGGCGTAACATGTGGAGGACACTGGTGTAGAAACAGCTGATCCTTAAGTTCGGTTACGTTAAGTCGTGCATGAACCCGACATTAGTTCTTCTTATGAAACATTCTGACTATAAGTATGTGTCTGTAAACATTGCAGAACATTTTGCCAAGATATAGCCGAGAAATAGCTAGCATATACGAAATATATAGCTGCGCCATGGAAACTGAATGGACGATAAAAAATGCATGCATCAAACCAAAAGTAGAATAGGAAACCAGAAAGCTTTGCTACAGAAAAACATCATCTTTGAGTTAACAAGTAGACATAGCCACCAAAAGATTTTGTACTTAACATTTTTGAAATTGCTAGTTTTTGTGGTTCAACGAATTAACACGGTTGGGGTGCAGGTACAAAAACACGGTTGATTAGATGATGTGATGGTGTACTGATTGTGAGTCAACCTTGAATTTATTCTTTTTCCAATTCGTTAGTCCTTATCTCATGTCACCATATCAGAAATTATCAATGATTGTAACAGGCTCTAGGCTAAGGTGGAAATGCTTGCCAAGATTTTTGATGCCAACTCTACGATGAACTGCCCGAGTGCCGTCGAAAACGGTTGACTAGATGATGTGATGGTGTACTACTGATTGATAGTAAATTGCGATTCCATTTTTTCCAAATCATTAGTCCATATCGCATGTTATCATATCAGCAACTATCGTAGAAATCGTTGCTTTAGTCACCCGAAAAGGTACGTTTTGTTGGCATTTGCTAAGTGGTGAAATCAATTCTCCAACACTTTGAGTGACTACAATTACTTACTAAAATGCGGCTCATACTTAATATGCATTTGTAACGGCACCGGTGGCTCTTTTTGTTCAACTTGTGCTTTGTCGCTGGACTGGAGCTTTTACCGCCAATCAAATCAGTGTCCTTGCATACAGAGCGTATGCATTTCATAATGGTAGGTAATGCTCATTCAGTGCCAAGCAAAATATAGCCCTGAACTTATTGACTTTCAAAGTTTGCAGACAAGTTGGCTATCGTGGGTAATGTTAAGTTACATTCTTGCACTGCAACCCTCAAAATAAAATGAGTCAGTGATGCCAAGCCTGTATCACCTTGTACATATATGTATGTGTAAGCAAATATGGAAATGAGTAGGCCATGGAAAGCGGTAGCAGCAGCTAGCAGCAGCCCGTTGTCGGCGCCAACCCTTCGTTCGGTTCTTGTCACAATATTTACCCTTTTAATATGCCAATTTGAATACCATGGTGGACCGTATATGCATGTATCGCTGTCCCGAACGCCCGGCCGCAAAACACAATATTTTGTTTACATGAAGCTTTAGTATCAATACTCATTTGCATTAATGCGGAATCGCTCTATGATATGACTTTTTGTACTCGAACTTCGACATATGCGCATGGATGGAGCCTACATTGAGGGTTGGTTTTCTTTGTTTGAATAAACTTGACTTGTCATTTATGTAAATTACATGTCAGGCTTGTAGAGTTAACTTTGTACAGAACTCATTTGTTGATATAGGCTTCTATTTTACAAGTTTTTATTGAACTTGATTTGTTAGTATGTTAAATTGGCATGTATGTTAGTGTGGAATTCCAGTTTAAATCCAACATGACGGATGCTACAAAATGGCGATCTATCATTGCCACAGAATCCCTATGGTATGAGTATCAAATGCTTGATATGAAAAGTGCGGTTATGGTAAATTCAAAATAATGACCGTCGCAAAATCGCGATCTTTAATGTTCATAATTGCCCCTATGTGGTAACAGATGAATAGGTTTGATGAGACAAGCACAATAAGGAGGATTTTTACACCCAAGCAGCCGGCCAGGCAGAAACCTAAATTCTAGGGCACCGCGGCTGCTATGAAAAGCCTAAGGAAACTTTGTTAGTCCGACTTTCGAACTGCTTACGGTTAGCAGAACAGGGAAAAGCGTCCTTATGTAGATTGTTTCTTAATCTCGATACCCTAGGGACAAAGGAGCGGTGGTATGGGCCAGTTCTGAATGTAGGAAGTTCAACGTGGTTACAATGAGAGGCCGAAGTTAGGCGGGTCTGTCTGGCAGGCACATCGCGCCGCCGCATCATGGAGGAGAGGTCTGAGGAGTAAAGCCCATTGGCATAGCGATAGAAGAGAAGTAGATCGTCGACAGCCCGCTGATGCGAGAGGGTCCCGAGACTATCCGTTAGAGAACAGTCATCGATCACTCGGACAGCCCTTCTCTGAACAGCATCGAGCATGGATTATGTAGTCGCGGGGGTAGTACCCGAATCATATAAGCAGTACTCTTCTCTGGGAATCGTACAGAGTGAAGAGGTCATGTGGATAAAAGTACTCGTGATCTGGAATCCGCCCAGTAGAACTGTGAGCGTTAGATTTCTTCTTGATCGTCAAGGTACGTATACAATGCTGTGTTTTGGAAACACACAAACTCTACACGATTGTTGCGTCCCCAAGCGGTGATAACCTAAGGAAAATGAATGATGAACGAAACACTATAACTAAAGACACGTCTTTCTAAATCCTATAAGGCGAACGTCTAATATGGTGATGCAATATTATTATGACATGGCGCTGATCTGATAATGGAACCGGGGTGTAGCTGTGGCGCAAACTCATTGATTTTGATTCTTCTACACAAGTACTCTGGTCCTAAGGTTTGATGATCGAGGTAGTCAACTATTTCTAGTCCTCAAACGAACCAAAACCATTTTTATGTATCTCCAAAACGTCGGAAATGACTAAAGGTCCGATGTCACGAACCGACAAATATGGCAGTTACCATAAATGATCTTAAATATTTTTATCTGTATCGAATGTGCGGCAAATTATCGTACAGTTATCTACAGTATGGCAGCGCGTGTAGGGACCGCACATTACGCTATTTTATCGTCGATAATTTCGAAAACCGCCGCCACCGAAAAGAACAATATCGGCCGACTGTAACCAATGGGCTTTTCATTAAATTCGAATCGAAGGGGTGAATAGATAAAGGGATGAGCCACCGTGAAAAATAAAATAAAAATCACCGGTCCCGCCAATACAATGAAAAGACATATAGCATCAGTGGTGTACATTACAGGGGGAAAGATATACACAAGTTAGTGGGGTTAATAAAACGTATATATAACAAATGTCATGGTTCGCAAAGGTAATATGCTCAAAGTATAGCTTAACGAAAACGGGAATGTGTTTGCTAAGCCAAAAACCGGCGCTGTAACCAACTATATGCAGATTTCCCGACGTTCAATTCGGCTTTCGGTCGGAGCACAGTACCATGCAGTCAGGCAGGTGGAACATGTAACCAGAGGATCCACTCTTAACATGATTACTGGCATCCTGCTTTTGGATGTCTCAGAAGCCGATGACAAGGTGTGCCACGTGGATCTCCTCTACAAACTAGTCCAAAATGGTTTTCCTTTTTTTGCTTCTAAAACTACTGAATCCGTTCCTCGGAAGAAGGGAGTTTCGGATCAAAAATTACAATGTACAACACTTTTAGTATGGGCTGATGTTCCTCAAGGTCATGTCCTAATCTTTACTAGCTTGTTACCCAAGATGTCCTTGCCCAAGCAACTGTGAAGTCTAGCTCAGCACTGGTTGCCCAGTCGTGTGCTGGTGGTCGAGTTCACGCCAGGTTGCAAAGTGCAGTTGAGGAAGTACTAGATTGGGCGGAACAGTGCTGATTAAAATCAATTATCTGAAAACGCAGGCAATTTATTGTACCAAAAGACGTCGCTGCCCTCTGGTCGAAGTTTTAGTTGACGGAAGTCATAAACCGTGGAAAAATTTTGCCAAGTACTTCAGTGTCACCCTTAATAAAGGCTTGACCTAGCATAAACATACAGCAGCATTGAAAACAAAATTCCAAATTATGTTTCGGCAACTATATTCCCTGTTATGCAGATCTTCCTAATTAAGTTTGATAAACAAAGTTCATCTAAACAAAATGATTATTAGACCATTACTCATTACTTATACATGTGCGACTTAGTGTTTTCTTACCAAAACACACGTACAAAGTATTCAAGTGTTGCAGAGCAGGACTTTATGAACAATTTGCCCATGGTATGTCTCAAACACTAAACAGAAACCTCGACACTCCTAACTTGAGGCACAGTGACATTATAGTCAAGCGGATCTCACAGAAACCATCTGTTGCCTGACTCAGTGGGCTATACAGTGGAGCAAGTTCGTAAGCGGTCAAGGTTACGGCTCCCATTGTGATAAAAAATTAACGCGAACTTTTAGTACACCGAAAATGAAAAACATAGTTGTGTGACGTCATCGAATCTGATTTCGTCTGTGACAACTTTCTAGACGCTATCACTAGGTAGATGACGTTAACTAATGCTCTTATCATCGAAGTCATCTCTCTCATCGAATAGCTATTATATAAAAACTTTCACACACTTACGTCAAGAGTTATTCGTTCTAGAATTAATGTTTCCGATCTGGGACTTTAGTTTCTGTCAGAATGTGACTTGAGAGCTGTTAATGATAATCATTTAATTTGATTCAGGTTTCAGCTATGATCAGGAAAAAAACAGTAGAAAATTTGAATTGTGAATGCCCCCGGAGCTTAGACAATAAGACATTCGTTATGTAGAAGAATCGACGCTTGTGATAGATTACAGCTGCCACAGTAGTTGATGTTGATTCGATACGTCCCGTTTCAGATAACTATTAACACCTGTTTATTAATTGAAGTAATAATTGCTAAATAAAATAAATAAGTTACAGTAGCTCTTCTTTTAATTATTCTTTCGTCTTTTCTATTTCCTATTTTCTGCTGTGACTAGTCACTAGAGCAAACGCGTTTTGCCGGAAAATGCATTTGGATTGGATTTTTAGGTACTTCTCATATCGTTACTTGAGCTTATTTGATACTACTCTTTAATAGGGTACGATAAAGGTACATGTAGAAGTAGGAAGGGCATAGCGCCTAAATCGATGAAATTGTGGTTTGCGAGCCTATGCACGCCTCTGAAAAGACATACGACTATTCTCCCAACCCCGTGAGGGATTTGGCACACGTTTATATTTATTAATTTTAAAGCGATCCGATACGGTCCAGGGATGTTTTTTTGTCAATGGAAAATATAGCTAGATTTAATTTGACACAGTTGATATGATGCATTTTTAATATCTTTACGTGACATAAAGAATGCACTATTTTAATTTATGCAATGGGCGCAGCAACTTGTCCTAGCCATACAATGCGATTCTTATCAATACATCTAGAACAGAGAAGTCCGCTAGAACACCTTATGGTAGACGCTGTGTCTACAATCAGTCGCCGTGAGCTGCGCGGGTTCGAATCCCGTCTCAAGAGAATTTTTCTCTTGGCTACGGAATGATGGGTTGGTCCGTAGCTGATAGACAGTCTCGGACTGTCGAATGTAGAGATAACACCAGCTTAATCTCTTAGGCGGATCCAAAATAGAGTACATCTCACATGCACACCTGTTCCCTCGCTAGATTTCCCCTTTTCCCTGTGTCCTCCTATAGCCCCACGGTCGACGGTTCCCACGGGTATTTAGGCCTTCGTAGTGGTTCAAGTATGAAAAAAAGGTACCTCAAGAAGGCATTAAACACCTCCTCAGAAGCATGTCCCAGCTACTGGTCGAATGTATGCGGCGTCGGGGTAGTGTTTAGGGAAAACCTGCGATATTTTAAAAATGAATCACGACTTTCTGTTGCTTATGTCTGAATATAAAACTTAGTTCAAAGAAAACTATTTATACTTGCGTTCTATTTTCTTTATCACTCAGTATATTTCAATTAGATAGTGTCATATCCTATCAAGGAAGTAATACATTTTGCTTTCAAAATTGTTTTATTTGTTTCTATAACAGGGTGACATAATGAACATTTCTTACTTGGTATATTCCAGCTGATACTCGTATATTTCATTGCATTATTTCATTTCACTTCCTCCAGCAGCATGCGCTATTTAATCTCATTTTAATTAAATAATCACATCCCATAATACTTCGATTGAACTGGTAGGGTGGCAAGAAAAAGAAAATCCGAAGAAATCCGGAAATGAAGTTACAATAGCGCCTCTTTGCGCTCGTGCCGTTTTATTAATTCCTATTATCTGCTGTCAACTGCTACGCAGAGCACGGGCGGAGGTGATAGCTACATTACAGGGTGCGTTCAAGACAGGCTTTTCCTTGACGATTTCCGAAAAACCCTTTCATGATAGGGGCCGAAAGGATTTTGCGGAAATAACGAAATCTATCTAGCATTCAAACTGATTGCTTCCAGCTAGAATGCAAGACTCCAAGCCTCTCCTCGTAGACTGCCGTATTTTCCTCTAGGGTAGTGTTGACTTGCTTAGCTTCCGATGACACAGGGGCTTGCATGTCACTTGGTAAAAATTTCTTATACCTTCGAAACGCAACAGTTATTTAAATACCATCAAAAGACAAAGTAAAATAATTCCGACTCTAGGTATGTATAAGACTCACGTCCTCTGCCAAATAGTGTTACATTCTTATCATGTGTAACAGATAATGAACGGGTTTCCTATTGGTTAACGGGTCATATAACTATGGTAGTGGCCTCTTGATCTTGATCCCTCTGTAACTCCAATTCATAATTCATAGCATAGCGTCTCTGTGATGACCTCGGCGTGTGCCTAGATGCTCTCTATAATTCAAGGCATTCACAAATCCCATTACATTTAAGTGAGTCTAAGCTGGCTGTTATCTATTCCATCAAGTGTCTTACGAAGATTCCTTGAGGTTTAGCCGAATATATTAGGGCGTCAAGCTTCTAGCACACTGACTTGAAGACTGACGGGTCAAATCCTAACTAGGAAGTTACATTTCAAGCCATGGATGTTGTGTTTCGGTGCAAGTTCAAGCAGGTACATCGCATAGCTGGAGATACTACGACAGGCTTAGGGTCTAGCTTCTTTTAGGATCCCACTATAAG
This sequence comes from Acanthoscelides obtectus, assembly GCA_963669975.1. NCBI lineage: Eukaryota > Metazoa > Arthropoda > Insecta > Coleoptera > Chrysomelidae > Acanthoscelides > Acanthoscelides obtectus. Next base: position 54,627,205 of record CAVLJG010000007.1, on the reverse strand, counting down.
TTGACGAGATTCAGTCACATGTATTAAGCTGTCTTAACAGAGTACAGCGATATTTTTCGAAATAAGTGTGGGATACTCGATATATTGGATCACAAAACTGGTATAACTTTACGATACCTTCACCTAACAAACCATCTGCGCCATCGAGTGCATCCAAACTCGCTCAGCTGCACGCTGTCAGAATACATCCGGTCACCTTTAGCCAGCCGCGATTAAAGCTCAGCTGTAGCTTGTCCGAATGTATCAACAGCACAAAACATAAATTGGACTGGCGTGACATTGTCAGGAGACCACGACTTACGATTCATTCATGAAGAGAATTGATGAAATCTGTAAGACAAATCTGCAAAAATGCCTATATCACTTAATTGCAAAGTAACATCGAATTATCTGCAGAAGTTAAACTTTCATAACTGTTTCCCGGGGAGAGCGCAGCCGAGGGATGCATTCGGACAAGCTCTAGCTGAGCGGCTTAAACGCTGATGTATTCTTCCAGAGCGTAGCTGTAGTGCACATTATACATGGCTTTATTACGTTTACGTTCAAAGGTTAGAACTATTGATAGTCAGCTCCACTTGCGATTATTAGCTTTGTTGAAGGATTTGGTAAATTGGCCGTATTGGTTTTGTTATTGAAGTCCATGGATGGCAAAAAGTTTCTAAGCACTGCTGCCCCTAATCACATGAAAGTTCCATGGTTCATTACTACTAATAATCACTACAAATATTATAAATACGAAAGTGTCGATGTTTGTTACTCAATCATGCCAAAATGGCAGACCAGATTAGGATGAAATTTGGTACAGGAATAGATTCTGATCTGGAGTAGCATATAGGCTACCTTTTATCCCATCAAATAACTTTAAAATATCTACTTCACGGGCTACAGGCCAAACGTCTCAATGAAATTTGACATAAGGAGTCTGCCGCGAAAGCGCTGGGTCGATGAGATAAGGCATATGGATTTACTGCAATATGGAAAAAAAATGTGCACACTTCCTAATTTATACCCAAGAAACTTTACAGGCATAGTCTTATCATGCTACTCATCGTCGATTTGGCTGTCAAATACCCGAACATCGCAGAAACTTGGCAACGATACATTTTTTAGAAAAAAGGTTTTGAGGAAAGTTCAGTACGATTTGAGATTTTAGGGACTGGTATAATCAAGACTAGCTTCCACTTTTTTGGGTGGTATCCCCTTTTTCAGACAAAATATTAAGACGTGAGTGATATGGATCATAGTTGGTAATAGAGCGTCAGACCGCTTAGAGTTCATTTTGAGGTCACACTTAAGGTCGTCGACAAATTGGTGGTCCTAAAACTGTTCTTAGTACCTTTTTCCAAAAAATGTGTGTTGCCAAGTTTGTGGATATTTCATGTACACCCTGTAAATGTCGGCAAACCCGATAATGAGTTTGCGAATAAAACTATGCTATAACCTTCGTCGGGTATAAATTAGTAAAGTACAAAGTTTTACGTCTCTTCGTATTGTGGTTCAAACGTATTCCTGACAGACTGGAGAGACATTTCACGTTTATACAGGGTGTCGAATAAGTACTAATTCAAACTTAAGGAGAAGGTAGGGTTTGTGCTAAAGCAAAAACTTACCTATATAAAAGTGTCACCGTTTTTGAGATATTGAATTTTTTCTTAAATTTTGAAAAAACGAACCTTTTCATCTGTGGTCTTTAGCTGCATGAATAAATAAGGTTATACTTTGTTCATTTTTTCTATAAAATACTTCTAGATAGTTGCTTTATCATATACAAATGCAATGTAGTTAAAATATATCAAGGAACCATGATCAAATAAGGACTATCTTGGGATTTATAACCTTCTGATATTTTTTCCTCAACTTTGACCATCTGTGGTGAAAGAATAATGTACTTGGCTAAAACTGCATTATATTGAATATAAACATTGCTCATTGAATACAGATTTCAGAAAGGTACCACACGTACTATTTGGAATAGAAAAAGTGATAGCTGCTTTTATAAGTGACTGACACACACTACAATGTAATTATTGCATTTAAATTGCACTGGAACCGATCAGTGACATGTTAAATAGTACAAAGCTACAGTATTATTTACCTGCTCCTGATATGATTTTATGAAACTTACTGAAATTCGGAGTCAGTAAGAATACAAAAGAATTATTTTTGTAAAGGACAGGTTAGCGTGAAATAAAGCACAAATTGTTTGTGGAAAATCGTTGTACTGTTTAGTATATCATTGGTCGCTAACTTAAAATCCAATAATTACATTGTAGTGTGTGACAGACACAAATATCACTTTTTTTTCTATTCCAAATAGTAAGTGTGGCGCCGTTCTGAAATCTGTATTCAATGAGCAATATTTTATTCAATAAATGCAGTTATAGCCCAGTACGTTCTCTCCTTTAAACTACATAATGCAACTAAAGACATAAAATCTGTATAAGTGTTGTGAAAGTTTGTAGATTCTGAGCTTAAATCGGCTGATCAAAACACCCGTGGAGCGACATTCCCACGTCGGAGTTAATAAGGAAACGAGGCAATGCTTCCCTTCGCCACTGCTCAAACCTCCTCTTCGTCGTTGAGTAGGACCGTGGAACCTCGACCGCCGAGGGGTAGAAGCGACAGGGAAAGCGGAAAGCACGCGGCCGGTTTCAGAGGGGATGAGATATTAAATCTTCAACATCTGGCCGCCGCATCTCTAGCAGCTCCGCCGGCTTCTTCTTTATGACATATTACTTTATTACTATAATAGAGGGAACATTGAATTATTAATATAAGATTATAAAGGCACATGGCGCACCGCTCGGCTCGGCTGTAGCCTGCTGCTGCCGCCAACGGCGAGAACAAAAACGGTGACGACGGTCTTTCGGTTTGTCGCAGAGCCGGAATAGGCGAAATGTGGTCATGTGGTATTATGTCCATCAATACAGAGGACAGGTTCGTACAAATGAAGTACAAACAGTTCTCCAACTTTCAAGCTGACGATAGGCCTGGATATTGTCACTCCCAGACGATGCGTAGTCAAGCGGAATCGCACGGCAACCCTCTGTTGCGTGACTCAGTGGACTACACAGTGGGGCAAGTTGGTAAGCATTCGAGGCCACGGCTCGCACTGTAATCAAAAAAAATTCGCGCGAACTTTTAGTAAACTTAAAATTACATTCTAGCAAAACCGAATCAAAATTTGTTTAGTTCACCTCAAAATTAATTCATGTACCAAGTCAAAAAGTCCAGGTGTTTCCTCTTAAACTAAACACTTGTTTTTCTTTGCTCTTCTCCTTTTTTTTTCTTCTCTTTCCTTTTCTCTTTTTCCTTGACATTGTCTGGTTTCTGGGCAACCAGGACTGACAGATTCGACTAACCTACATTAGACAGTGACTAATGGGCAAAGGTCCTACGGACCGCCCAGACAAACAAATGACGACTAGTAGGAGACGATGCTGTATCTTCGAGGCCCCCGAGACAAGAAGAATTGTATTGTATTTCAAACTAGACTTCCACAAGTGGGATCTCAGAAATGGTAAGAGATATAAAGTTGGTTACATAGCGGCAAAGTTGAACAATTTGGAAAGGAAGAAAGTAGCGTTGAGGAAGTTTCGTAATTCCGAGTAAGCCCGCATATAGTCGAAAGGAACCGATTTTTCCCTAAATCGCTCTTACTCTTTTCTGCCTTTATTTGAGATTGAATTACAAAATACCACTTTTTCTCCTCTACAAGGTGATATTGTTCTCAGTCAACTTCATGTTTTATTGTAGGCACAATTTTTTATTCTGGTTCCCAAAATATATAATTTGTCTTACAGTGATAGTGTCAAACTTGAAATATTTAAAAAAAACTGATGTTTCATAGTTGACATTGAAATCTACAGTTTATCTATGTCCACACGATGAAACGTGGAAAAAATTAATTTACTGACTTATGTTTTCATATGTTTTTTTGTTTGTTTAAAAGGGTTACTCTAAACTCTAAATTTTTCTTCTCGAATATTAACGGAATTGGTTGTTTTTCACATTCTAATTCAGTTGTGCATTAAGGAGTGGATGCGATTGCAGCTATTAGAATGCCAAGACCTAAGAATAGTCTAGACTACCTGCCTCAAGGTATTTGAAGTTAATGTGTAAGGTTCAAATCTCAGGAAGTGGGTAACAGTATGCACCAAAAGATACAGATTAATCTTGTTCCACGTATGTCCTTAAATACTTGGAGTCCCGATCTGAACGTTCTCGCCTTTAGTAATATGACGGCGTGGATTGCTTGATTTGGGCGTGAAGAATCGGTGTGCACGGGATGTGTGTCGAAATCTCTGGCCGATCGTTTTGGGATGAATTTATGGACATGTGAGGGCGATGACGATATTGGCTTTTCCTGCCGACACTCCACTGTCGAAGGCCACTCGTGATGAATGGGAGGTCTTATATTAGTATTTTTTGTTGTCGTTTAGATTCTATTAGGGCATGATGGCATGTTAGCACAGTGGAAGCTAATATCGTCACTAAGTATATATTGGGCTTGGTTTATGTGACCTCCTAATCAGTAATACTCGTATACTCGGTTACCAAAACGAAAGAGAGTAGCGTGACACGTCGTACGATACTGCTAGCTCGTAGTGCCTTTGTATCGGTAAGGACACGCCGAAATAACAGTGGTGTATGATGTGTCTTCTGTTTCGGTACCAGGCTATAATAGCACTTGTTCGTTCTGCCATGTCAATTGAGGATTAAAATATTATTCATCATAAATGCTTTAATTGTATGGTAAACATATTAAATAGCAATTCATCATACTCAACAAGGTATGTTACTGACCCAATAGAATAAATATAATATTGAAAATAATTATTCAAGGCATCCAAGTCAATACTTCTCATACGCGTATATGGTCAAAATTTTGAAAGACACTGCTATTACATCTTATTGCGTGAAGATTACGCCCTGTGTTTAACACCGTCGAGGCGAAGGTTATAAGCCCTGCACTTTTATGAGAATTACTGAAAGGTTTGTGATACATAATTTTAATTACCAACCTGTATTGCATTTATTTATTATTTTTTTCTGCTAACAACATGATCTGGAGTCGTGTGGGTTTCTTTATCAATTGTTCATATGTACTGGACCATTAGTCTAAGTATTCTACGTCTCCAGATGATAATTTCTGCAGTACATCTTGAAACGATAATACTATTAAACGCAATGAAGGTGCCTTAGATGATGATCATAATGCTACTGCTTTATAAACTCAAGGATTGCAACCGACATCCTGAGGGTGTTAGATATATATATATATATATATATACGTATAATATATATAATATATATATAATATATATATAATATATATAATATATATACAGAGTGACTTCGAAGTTGAGTCATTTATTTTAACAGTGAGTAGATCTGATCAAAAGAAATGTTTTTTCCTTTACCATTTTTTTGGTAAAATTAAAGTAACAAAGTTATAGCCCTTTGGAAGTTTGAGTACCGCCCTGTCTCAATAATAATATTATGTGCTCGTGTTTGGCGACAACGGATATAATCCGCCTTATCGGTTCATCGCATCGGAAACAAAAAAGCGAAAGAATTTGGAACTATGTTTTTACAATTATTTCATTCAGTTGTATATAGTCAGTGTCAGTCGGTAGTGAATAGTGGTGTAACTGTTGCGTGGCTCAAACGAAATAAAAAATGGCACATGTTTATGCGGATCGGTTTCCCAATCGAGTGCAACCAACCCCTCGTGCCTTTGTTAATGTAGTACAACAGGTTTGTGAATCAGGTGACTTAAGACCTCACATATGGACGGCATGCCGGTGCTCCAAGACCTCACGATCAAATACAGGTCCGCACTGAAATACTTGTCGGGAGGATACTTTATAAAACAAGGTAAATTTTTTTTTTATTTTTACACACATATTTTGGTTTATCTTCCTTCTACAATCATTATCTGAAAATTAATGACTCAACTTCAAAGTCACCCTGTATATATATAGATGTCATATTTGGAATATTTTTCACAAATATGTGCAGTAATCGAAATAGTGAAAAGTATGAGCCTAAACTACCTAATAGTCCTCAAATTTATTAAAACTCATTAATAAATAGTTCTTTCCACTTCCCCTTTTCTCAACGGATATCGGTATCCATGGTATGTACTCGTATATCTAGTCGATGTCCTTCCACGGCCCTATATTGATGGTTTTCTTCAATCCATCTTCTCGGATGATATGTCCAAAATAGGTTCGCCTCAGTGACTGTAACAAGTTTTTTGCTCGCCTAGAACTCACTCGTCTATTTTGCGAGTCCATAGAACATCACAAAGCACTAGTTCTACACTTAATGACTTCTATGAGCGACCGATGTGTGCAGAAAGACTTTAAAGATAAACGTCCTCACCATTTTTGTTTATCATTACTTTTTCATGATTCTGTTGCTGCCGATTTATTTAGTGCAAATGTCACGAGCGTAGAAGAATGCCAACATCCAGACAAACCGACTGACCGACAAACTGGCAGAGGGGAGGTAACATGGATTTCGTATCTTCGACATCACAAATTATCAATTCAAACTTGAATTCTAAAATATTTGCCATAACAGTACTTCCTTAGCTCATACGTGAAAAGTAAGAAATTGCAATATGGTGCATTCTGTTTATACAAGAAAATTTATAAGCCATGGCGTGGTAGTTGTATGTACTAAACAATAGCTTTAATTCCATCCCAAAAACTATCTAAGTGGTGAATTGAAATCACAATCCACAAGTAATCAGCATTCAAACCCGTTAATCGCCCTTCCTTTTTCAATTACTTCTAATCCCCTTAGCCGAATGAACCAGTGGTCGGGTCGTAATTTCCAGCCTGGGGCGCCATCCTTCCACATCGTCGCCCCTGAAACGGCGCCGCTGAGCCCCGCAGGAGTCCGACGCCCCCTTATAAAGGGCCTGTCACTTGCAGTTCCTTACATTCGCCCAACGGCCCCTTTCGGACATAACCGAAGAACCGTTGTATAGACAGGGTATCGTGAAGGATTCGATGACTACAGGAAAGTATTTTTAATAGTAGACAATCCGATAAAACCGTGCTGAATATCGTTTCGGTATTTTTTAGAGGTCGTATAAACATATTTAGTGGGTCAAAATGCAAGAATTTTCAGTGGCGGACTACCGCGATGCAGGGACTCCGTGGTCTTGTTAGACTTTGACCAACCATATTGAACGATACCTCAGAAAGATTGACCCTCTACCTTTTATACGCCAGGATGGAATGATTGTAACTTACTACAAGGCTATAAGATCCCAACCATTGACGATTCTTCCAACATCATGGTAACGTCGATATCAAGGTTTCTTCACATTATGTGGAAACTAACTTCCAGGCAAGGGCGTTCTGGAGCTGCTCAACTCATTAACAAAGCTTGTAACTCTGACATAGGTAATACCTGACGCACTGAAGAGATATAGGCTAGAACTTGCTGCTCACTATTTCACGTCTCTAGGGCGTCTCGATTTTTTTTACGACGGTGATATCTGTCATGTTCAACCAGTTAAAAAAAAGGCGTCAAGTAGGTTGACTCTGCACTTTCCATGCAACGCCGTTATCAGCTTTTAAAGGATCCTCTGAGAAAAAAGTAATTCATCCAGGTCTATACAATTAGTCGCCTATCCTGATGCTTAACTCGCTCAGGCGATGCAGCGCGGTCACAGCATGGAAAACACTATGATGCAGCGGCGACAGAAATACGTGTAATACCGTGCCAGAACAACAGAACACTCACCAAGGCCGGCAGCACTCGCCGCCGAGAGCAGCAGCCTCGACCTATAGGTGCGCGATCGGTCTTCTGAGGATATAAGGTTTAAGGGCTAATGTGTGAAATATGTCTAATACGTGCATATAGTTACCAAGGTGGGGAGCTTATACTGTACTAACATCAAAAAATTGAGATAATCAATTTTCACCCCCTACAACTCCACCCTCAAGTTTTTTAACTCTATTTTTTTTTCAAAAGTGATCAGGATCCTCGGAAACGACTGAAAACGAAGCATGAACGTATTTCTTTTTTTTTATTTTTCCCGGCCGCTACTGAAGCGGTTTAGAAAAACTACAAGCTTTTGCGTCCTTGGCATAGTAGTAGCATTGTGTAATAATTTCATCGAAATCGGAGCTGTACTCTCTAGGCGCTGAAGAAAGAAACTAAACCCAAACAAATACACGCATATTGCTCGTGAGTGAGTGTTTAGACGCAGGAGTCATTACAGGACCGCATCAAGATATTATGGGTAGTCATCAAAAATTTCATACAAGATAATTATTATCTTTTACAGTAAATTTCAGTTAGAGATTCACAAATGAGTTAACTACACTTTTTAGTTATTAGTAAGTAAGCTGCGCGCACTCATTCAGGAGAGGAACTTGAATCTTCTGAATCGTTTAAATGAATTATTAGAGGTTCAATTTGGGTATCGATGACATTGTCCAAATCCCACATTTTGACCTCAACCTTCTCCCGAACGTGGCGGATACAGTTTTTCCATTCCTCTGCCGTAACTCTATTGACTGCGATGTGAAAGAGATTTTTAACATCAGAAAATTTATAAGTATTATTATTCGACGCCACGTATTGCTTTATGTTGGCCCAAAGCAGCTCAATAGGGTTCAGCTCACAATGGTAGGGTGGCAGTCTCAAGACAGTTTTATTTTGTTTTTTGGCCATTTCGTCGATCATTTTAAAATCGTATTTGTATTTATGTCTATTGAATATACTTATCAATTCACCCTTGACCATTGTTTCATCAAAATCGATCTGTTTTGAGGCCAGCCATTGTTGTATGTTTGCTTTTTTAGTTGCCATTGTGGGAATTTTTTCTATTTTTCTAGAATGGTACGGGGCATTATCCAGTACAATAACAGCGTTATTCTCCAGCTTTAGTAACATTTTGGAGAACCAATTTTCAAAGGAATTGCCGTCCATCTCCTCATGATAGTCCCCTGTCTTTTTTGATTCAAAGACCCACAGTGCTTCGGGAACAAAGCCGTTTTCACTACCTACGTGACAAATGATCAGCCGTTTGCCTTTTTCTGGAAATAAATTATTCCTTACACTATGGATTGATTAAATTTGAAGGAATGAGGCAATTGAGTTCATTTAGCTGAATTTAAGAGTCACGGAATGCTGATCAAAAACTGAAAAACGTAGAAAATCGAAGTTTGCAACTTCTCAAAACCCATTCAAAGCAAATTGACTGCACCTAAAAATGATAATAAATTTCAAAATAACGCTTAAAAGAGGATCGAAGTTTTTTTCCTAATGACTACACTGCGAATGCACCATTTTTGGAGAATATCACACATTATCTGCTATCACAGCATATTATTTGCCCGAATTTATCAAAATTAAATTGCCGGATAGATGAAGGAGCTTACCTGCAGGATTTTTCAATCCAGCCGAAAGACCGTCTAGAAAAGCCTGCCTTGATGATGTTACTGATTTGTCGACCCAAACTTTCGCTTGAGTATGTCCAGCATTCACCCACGTTTCGTCCAAATAGTAAATTTTTCTTTTTTCATCGCGAAACTTCCGAATCTTCCTAAGGTATTCCCTTCTCCACACAACAATTTCTTCTTTCTCTATTAACATACTGTTTCTTCCCCGTTTCAAGAATCGAAAATTAAGTTCCTTCAAAAGTTTTCGGAATGTGGTTCTTTTAAATGATGGAAGATCCTCATCAGCATTAACTAATCTTAATATCTTATCTACTGTAGGTATCTCATTTCGGAAGAAAAAATTATGCATTTTCCTCCTGATGGCAGTTCTGTCAAAGTCATCTACTCCGTCCGTTATCCTTTTTCTTGCAGGATACGGTTTTGGCTCAGAAAGTGAGTGAGTGCTCCTATATTCCTTAATGATCCTATAAACACTGGACCGACATACTCCAGAAATATGTGCTACCTTACATATAACTTCGTCCACGACCAAATCGGGTTTTTCTTGAATTTGGTTTTTGTATATATTTAATATTATTTGTTTTTCATTTGCACTTAAATGTAGCTTCTTAGCCCTTTTTTTGGGTGGGGTTGCGCTGATGTCAACCACTTCGTCGGCTGTATCTGTGTCAGACATCGTATCTTAGGCAATATATAAACAAAACGTTCCACTCGCGAAAAACGAGTATACGCTACTGAATGCGTAATGCGTATGCAATGCAATCCTGTGCGTGAATTAACTGTTAGATGCCTGTCGTGTCATCTACAATCACGTTTACAGGTCCAAACCTGTGCAGATTCGTAGAGCGCCGACGACTGCTAGTGACCTTGAATTTGTCTGTAGATCGATGTTACTCCAGTCAATTTAGGTTCAAAGTGGATGTTTTCTAAACCAATTTGTTGTTCCTACATCAAAAATATATCGATGATGTTTTGTACTGGGAGCTCATGAAAGATCAAGGTAACTTATTTTAACAGTCATCCTTTTTCTAGTCTCAAGATGACACGAAAAAGGGTCTGTGGATTCACTAGAAATACACTGCCGAGGATGCTTAGACCTAAAGTGACTGGAGTATATCCGTGGATGCTTTCGAGGGATCTGTTCACGTGCTGATCACTGTTTACGTTTAATGTCTTTCTTCAGCGCCCAGAGTATAGTTCTCAAGTTCTGGCGGTTATAGGATTAGCCGACAGACCGACATACCGACAAATTACGAACTTACCTTTTTTCAACTTTGCGACAAAATCGTTGAATATATACTCGTATATCTTTTCAATTGCAAACTGTTTTTAATAAAGGTTTCGAAATAACACAAAGACTTTTGGCTGTTTCAAAAAACTCACGAAGACCACATCTTAATCGACAAACATCTTAATTGTATAGATATTTAACATACCTGAGGATATATATGGGCAGCTGAAGAAAACCTTGACCTTAAACTCGTTTGCAATAGCAAATTAATTAAAACTTTCTCTTATTATTATTTTGTTTTTTATTAAGTTTTGACCATGTAAACTTGTGAATTGGACGCGTGATAATTGAACAATGTTTCAACATTATTTGGACCTGAAAGCTATAAATTGCCTAAAGAATTTGTTGCAAAATTATGAAATGTCTATTCTATTTTGTGATGCAACTGATTATTTATTTTCTTATTTTCTTTTATGGATGACAAACAGTTTTCTTTTTGATACCTACAGTTGTGCTTCACTTTTTATCTCATGATATTAATAAATATTTGTACATCTTTCAAGTTATAATTTAAATTTTAGTCTTCGTTTGACACACTTCTGAGTAGTCATTCACCAGGCTATTAAATGTTCCAAGGAATTATGAAATGTTATCATCAACGAGTTTTGAGATATTCATGGAAAACTAATGCAAATTCGTTTGTTACATATACATCTTTATACGATTTCTCGGATAAACTCATCCGCAACAACTTGAGAGATAGAAAATTGAGCACCGCTTGTTAGTGTCGATCCTGAAAGTTGGTTGGCAGCTGGACTGTTAGGTGTATTCCATGGAATGGAGGAGATGTGGGTTCGAATCCCGCCGAGTTATTCCATAAAGTTTACAAAAATCAGTTTTCCGGCAATTGCAAAAGTATGTTCTCAAATATTGTACTTAGACTGCTCTGGACAATCCCCGATGATTTTGTTTTGTCTCTAATTTTTTTGAAGTTGTCCTTGAGTTCTCTTGAATCTACTAATTTCTCGTCTCTGGAAAACGCGTTGGTTGTCCGCTGTTTTGGCTTTCCCTTTCGCATCTGCTGAAAAGATCAGTATATAAAAATGGCCTTTCATAAAGACTTTGACAATACGATATGAGTAGATGCTCACTTATGGATTATGACGGCTGAGTTGCTGACTCAGCTCACCATCACCACTCTGATCCGCTCCTGGTGCGTTTTTACCATACGCGCGCGCACTTGATTGATTTTTACCACAACCGGCATCCACACGGTATCCACACACACATTGCTGGAGCCATATCCACCCCATTTCCACCCCGGAACACGCCCCCGAGGACTCCAGACTCCGGGGAACACCCGGCCAGGGCCGCCTGAGATTGAGATCCTCGTCGACAGATTGTTGTGTATTTGACTCGATTTCGATTAATGGATTAGAAGGGTTCTCTCTCAGCCGGCAGTGTATCTGTAATTAATGTAATTGATGGGAATGAGACGTGTTTCAGTCTTCCAATTGTATTTTTACTCAACGACTTTATCTTGTTTTCTCACGGCAATTGGCAGTTGAAATCGCGAAAGCTTCGAATATGAGACATTTCTTAGTCTTATACCGGATGTTAGAAATTCGACCCTCACCTTCGGTATCTGAAAAACGGTAAGAAATATGAAGTTGCTTGAATATGGGCAAAATTGTGTATTCAGGTAACTGACAATATGTCGCTTAGAAAGTTTCGAAATTCAAAATACTTCCGGAGAGAGACGGAAAAAACGTTTCAATGTTTTCCCGAATACTTATAGAGTAACTTCACAATAAATTGTACATTAACGTTGTCAGTCCTCTTCAAGATGGCATAATTAGAATTTCACTATGACGCTTCGTCTCTTGTTCTCCAGCATGAACTTTATTTTTACTCGAGGACGTCATATCACAGCCTAGATAACATCAGCTGTGAAACTCTTCTGTCAGTGTCAAAAACGGTCGCCATTTCGGCTGAAAAAGTTGAATTCAAATTCCCCCAGGGCAACGATATAGTGTACCGGCTGCTACTGAGCGGGAAAAACTCTTTCATATTTGTACTGGGGGAATTTACATTCGACTTTCTCCGCCGAAATGGCGACCGTTTTTGACACTGACAGGAGAGCTTCGTAGCTGATTGTTATTTAAGTTGTGGTCATATTGTATAGGAGCAAAAGTGGCAATATTAATGAACAATTTATATTGAAGTCTCACTTTATATAGTTGGAAAAAAATAAAAACGACTGTAAGATAAAACGATTTTTTCCGTCTATCTTCGGAAGTACTTTGTATATATGTAATACATAAGTTTGCCCGTATTTAGTATTTTGAACTATACAATACTGTGTACATACATAAGTATATAAGCAAGCACATTAAATACTTTCACAAAAGTCGCTCAGTAGTTTAGTCACGTTGAGCTATTGTTGTATAAAAATATACATGCTTTACTACTAGTACTACGTAAGCTTGTGTTCACAAATTTAATTATACATATGAAAAAGGAGAGATGGTGATGTGTGCAAGTCGAATATATATAAATTAAATAGTAATGTTCCTAGTACAGAAGTTATAAATTCCAAGGTGAATTTGTCTCTCTACAAACTGTAACCTTCTTGCTGGTTTATTTTTCTACAGAACTGAAAATGTATCTATATAATAGCAGACATATTGTAGGATATGACCATGTAATTACTTGCAGTTCACTGTAATCCCATTCAGTTGTTTGGATTGACCATTAAGAACAGGCATCTGAAAGGTCTTTTGTCGAAGCACGTGTCTCTTGAATCTACATTAGATATAAATGTCACTTGCATGTATGTTGATTCTTCAGTTGAGGGTTGCGATGTAATTGTATTTTATGACACAGGCTTGCCGCTATCAATAGAGTTCAACGTAAAGCTTAGAAATAGAGATGTTGAAACTGGAAAATTTGTTAATACGTGAGCAAATCCAAAGTGCACATTTATAATGTAGTGTTAAGCTCCAATGGTACTCGAGCATATGTCATCGCGGATTTGGATAAATATGGTACCGGAGTAAGGCTAGTAATGAGGTGAATACAGAACACCAATGCCGGAAGAGCAGATTTTGTTATTAAGATCCTTAATTAGTTATTTAAAATTGTAAAATTGATGTAATTATGATATAATTTTCTACATTTGAACTAAGTTTATAGAACCGTATACATGTTAAAATTTTCACGGAATCACTTCCAAACTTATCCCAAGCAATATTCACCAATCTGCCTTTTTTCTTTCCCATGTATCCCCCTATAGCCCCACGGTACCCAATGGGTGCTTAGGCCTTAGGCCTTCGTGGTATTTGGAGTATAAAAAAAGTTAGATTAATAAAAGTAATTTCGTCCAAAGATCCTTTTAAAAGCCCAAGACAAATAAAAGCCGAAATCGAGACAAAAGGAATTGCCAGCATATGTGACTGGAAGAGGGTATGTTTCAGTGACGAATCCAAGTTCAATATGCTTGGATCAGATGGTGTTCATTACGTTACCTAGTGGACAAAGTACACTTTTCCCACTGTCAAACATGGAGGCGGGTCTGTTATGGTTTGGGGGTGCTTTTCGGGGTTTGGGATGGGACCTTTACATAGAATAGATGGCATCATGGATAAGTTTGTATACACAGACATACTAAAGCATGTCATGTTACCCTATATAGAAGACAATATGCCCTTAAGATCAATCTTCCAGCAAGATAATGACTCGAAGCACACTTCAAATCTCGCAAAGAAATTCTTTCTGGATGAAAAAATACCAGTTCTCAAATGGCCTTCACAGTCTCCCGATATAAACCCCATTCAACATCTATGGGAATACTTAGATAAGCAAATACGAAATAAAAATTATTCAAACAAGGATGAACTTTTTGCCGCTTTAGAGAAAAAGTGGAGACAGATTGATGAATCTTATATCAAGAAACTTCTACAATCTATGCCTAGACGATGCCAGGCGGTGATTGATAATAATGGTTATGCTACAAAATATTAACACAAACATGGTTGGTTTTCTATAATTCAATGAACTTTGCTTCTTTTTTCTATAATTTTTTTGCCTTGTCTATATACTTTTGTCCTTCATAGTTCCAGTTTTTTCAATTAATTTTTTATTGAAGGGAGTCTAATGAATTTATTTATGTATAAGTGGGTATCATGCTATAACGAATTATGTATACAGGTTGGTGTGTTAATAAAACAAGTTAAAAAAGAACTTCAGCACAATATTAAATTGTCTTATACTTTTGTCCATTACTGTACATCCGGCATTGATGTTTTGTATTCCTCCAATTACCAGCCTCACTTTGATATCATTTCTATCAAATCCACGATGACGTATGGTGAGTGTCGTTGGAGCTTAAACTAATAACGGTGACTACTATTCGTCAGTGTTCGTCTGGTGGACTTTTGCGATTAATTAAATGCCTGTTAGTCTGTCAGGTCGGGCTACATGTTCAAGGGTAGAAGGAAAAGGGAAAGAAAGGAAGGAAGAAATAGAGCAAATAAAAAAAGTAAATCATTTGAAGAAGACAACGTTTAAATATTATTGCTTTGACCCGAATAATTTTAAAAATAATGTTGTACAGTTTTATATACTGAAATAATTTTGTTTTCGCGAATTTATCCGACTGTGTAGTCTACTGAATCACGCAACAAAGTGTTGCTGTGTGATTCCTATTGATTAACTAATAACGGTGATGTACAAAAATGAATACACTTTTAGAATCTGTTCATGCAAATATTGCAAAAATATAAGTAAAAATTGAAATAACTGTTTATATAACGGATTTTAGGAAAAGACTAAGATAACGATGCCACACTCCTAAAACGCAATCCTATATCGAACACTCTGCATACTCTTTCAGAATTATCATCTGTGATCTGCCAAATAATCGTTGGCCTATCTGTAACGTGGAAAGTACCAGCTAATTATGGAAATTGTAAATACAACCAGGAGATAAATAAATAGACTTCTATAACTTATGATACTGAATTTAAAAAAAACGCTACTCTTCTGTATTGCTATGGTGCTACTGCATCACCATCAAAAGAACGCGACATTAGCTCTGCTGGCTTAGCAACCAAACTTTGGTTTTTAAAAGTGTAAAACGGTTTTAGAATGTTTGTTCTTTCGAAGAAGCCTAAATGCCAGGGCACCGCGGCTGCTTAACAAAACTTAATCCGATTTCTGAACTACCTAAGGTTAGCATAACTGGGAAAAGCCTCCTCATGTAGATTGTTCCACAATCTCGATACCCTAGCGACAAACGAGCGGTCATCGGTCATTTCTGAATGTACGAAGTTCGACACTGCTAGGCTGGAGGCCGAAGTCAGGCAGGTCTGTCTGGCAGGCACATCGCGTGGCGGGATCATGAAGGAGAGCTCTCACGAGCAAAGCCTATTGGCGTAGCGGTAGAAGAGAGCTAGATCGCCAACGGCCCGCCAATGCGAAAGGGTTATGAGACTGTCAGTTAGAGAAGAGTCATCGATTAGTCCTCAAGCAGTGATAACCTCCAGGTCTATTGTCAGAGCGTAAGTCACTGCTATTTTTTTTTCTCCAGCTCACCGACAGATATCAGCTTGTAATTCTGAATTCCTGCATGTAGAGTACTGTCATCAGCAAAGCTGTGGATCGGATTGATCGAACAAGAAAGGAGGTCGTTGATACCTAAGAGGAACAATGTCGGAGCTAAGATCGATCCCTGAGGAACACTCGCGTTGACGTTGTCGGATAAAGAGTAGAGCCCGTCAATTACGACGGATATCCTGCGGCCATAAATAAGGTCAGCCACCCACTACAAATATTTGAAGTACATTGAAATAAAGCGATAGAGGTAGCTTACGAAATTTTGATATCAGCTTGTAATTCTGAATTCCTGCATGTAGAGTACTGTCATCAGCAAAGCTGTGGATCGGATTGATCGAACAAGAAAGGAGGTCGTTGATACCTAAGAGGAACAATGTCGGAGCTAAGATCGATCCCTGAGGAACACTCGCGTTGACGTTGTCGGATAAAGAGTAGAGCCCGTCAATTACGACGGATATCCTGCGGCCATAAATAAGGTCAGCCACCCACTACAAATATCTGAAATACATTGAAATAAAGCGATAGAGGTAGCTTACGAAATTTTGCAATATATCTTCTTTTATTTTTAAACGAATAACCTCATTGATAAATTTGGAATCAATATGTTTGGAGCGTAGTTAACGAGAGTAATCTCCATCTACACCCCTATCAGGACGCAGCAGTCTCCTGGAGTAGATATTACTATCTACTACTGTCTGCTTCTCGAAACGTCCTTATTATAAGTTTGATTAACCGGCTAAATCGTAAACTTCGGAGCAACGGACAAACCAAAACCATTAAATGCAGAACGAGATGAGTCCTTGGTTGCAGCACGTGTCCTCAGGTTCAGATTATACATAAATGTCACTCGCACGTCCGGCAGACGTTCGTGTAGAGAGCGGAGGGGTAAGGAGTAGGGGGTGACGTCGTGACGGTGGCGATTGCGGGGTGGTATTTAAACGGCGCCTTAGGGGTAATTGCCATTAATAGTGCGTGCGTTGGACAGGGCTGGAGGGGGCCACGATCCACTGGCGGTGTGGCGGCGTCCCGACGTTACGCTCTCGACGCCTTTGCATGTTATGGACACGATAATGAGACGACCGACAACATTGAAAGGAGAGAAATCAGGGGCGGAGAGATAAAATCCATGATTGGTCGCATATGTAATTTTATATTATTTTTCCGCAGGTATTTTTCTTAGCACCAAAACATGGCATCTGTTACATATTGCTACGAGTGACCACCCTGTAGCGCCTTACTTGCGCCAGCCAGTCATTTTATTTCCGCGGCATCATGTTAATACACTTGTTTTATTGTTACGTAATTATTTGAGCCCTCCACACGTACGAGTCAGCTTAACCTGGAGCAAACTTATCATCCAATCCACAGTCGTGACAATGAGGCACCCAAATGTATACCCACGTACAATCTATGACCTAACTTTGCCAGCGGTCAGGAAGTCATTCGCTCCAATTTATGGAAATTACGACCCAATACTGCTCATATTTTTGAGGAGCTGTTAGATGAGCTGTAGCTGCTTACATTCTATTTCGGTAGATAGACAAAACGATGGTTTATGGTCTTCGGGGCATAGATATATATAAGACTTGTCAGATATACCTATGTGCGTTATTATCACCAAACTTTTAAAATATATTTAAGTATAAATACATAAATTTGTCGAAAAAAAAGCTGTTAAAGTGGACAGAATCACAGTTAGTGGAAAAAGGACAAATGACGCATGCACATACACTAAACAAGCAGGCACAAAATATAAACGGAACAAGGTGTATAAGGATTAAGTAGTATAACAATAGAAGATAAAATGAACGCAGATAAAAGTATTAGAACGCTAAAAAATATTTACAAAGCTTTAGCTTCTTATTTAATATTAAGTGCATCATTCTTACGGTACAATATTCTCAACTACTGAATGGTAGTATTTTTCTATTCAAAGATTCCTCAGCTCTATCTTGATCCTATCTTTTAGTATTGATGGCAACCTATTGAATAACTTGGAGCAGGCACAGGCTGGTGATTTTTAAAACATTGACAGTGTATGCGAAGGTACACTCAAGTCCTGTTTTGCTCTAGTGTTGTAGTTCGAGGTGAAGTCATTGTTTTTCAAAAACTAGCACCTATGATTGAAGGTGTAGAGGAAGCATTTATAAATATATATACTCGGAAGCGTTAACAAGTTATTATGCTGAAATGTTGGTTTATATGACTCTTCTTTTAATATACTCATAGAATCTTTGCTCAGTTCTAAGCGCTCCAGATATTTCGAGACAATCGTTACGGTTAATTCACCACCGCCCCTTTCCTTTGGTATTAAGAAATTGTATATACACTTTAATCCTTGATTTGGCGAATAAAATTCAGATAAAGTTCTTTGATGCCAAAGGAAATGGAGTATGGTGAATATATGGTCTTTTGACACTGAGACTTCGGCTTATGTTCTGCTTTTGTGAAAAAGTTGAAAGACTTTCACATGTGTTTGGTTTGTACATACTTCGGAAAAGGATTTTATCGGGATGCATGATCAAACAAAGCACCGCACGGGATGTTTTTCATGTTATACTCTCTAATCAACATAACCGGATTATTAGGTTCCAAACGAATCTACGAGATCAAATACGAACATCCTCCAAAGAATGTGGAAATATACGACGCATGCTACGATCAAAAAAAGGCAAGTTCATAAATTGTACTTGAGGAAAAATGAAAAATTACACATTTATTGAAATAAGTTGCCAATACGATGTTTATTCACCATGAGTGTGTTCAAGATACTTCGTAAAACTGTTTTGTCTAATGTCAAAAAACACAGCGCGTTTTTCGATGCATCGAACCCAGTACATCGATGTTTTAGCAAACGGGTGTAGAGGGGGAAATATGTACATATATTTGACGTCACAAAACTTTCTGTAGAAAAAAGGGAAGGTACAGCAAAAGTCGCAGCAGAAGCTGTAAACTCACATTAGCATGAACAAATATTCTTCCTAAAATTCAAGCTATATGTTACCCTTGGCAAACCGTCTACTAGAGGGTCGATCTAGATTCAAGGGGTCTAAATAAATGTTAATTTGTGGTATAAAAATATTCAATTTTTAATACACTGCGTAAAAGATCAAATGTGTTAAACTATAATGCCAGCTCTCAGGAATAATAGTCTAAAGAGAATTTCTCTGGAAAAAACATCGCTTGATGGGCAAGTACATATGTGACAAAAATAAGCTGAAAATTCAATCTAACCTGCAAATAACACGCAAATTTACTGATGGTTATCCTTTTTTATAACATACAACCCACAAATTAATGTCTACTGTTACCGAAAAAAAAGATACGGCTGGTGTAGCCAAAACATGATACTGACTTTTAATGCTTGTATCACAGAAGTTTGCTTTATGATCTGAGCCACTGAGTAGCTTTGTCCGCTCGTCTTCAGTCCTTCAACGTCTCTCACATGCTGTGCTAACATTGATTTCCACTTTGCATAGTTTTAGGTTGGGCGCTTGAATCATGTTTCAAGTACCTTCATTTAGTTTTGTTCAATACAGATTATGTATATATACTCGTATATAACAACAAGTAGGAAAATAATGGGTAAAATCCGCAAAAAGGAGGAAAGTGGATTCGAGCAGAAAATAGGATAGGTAACCCGAGCGATACGTATTTCTGCTGGTTGGCTTCATCAGGCCCGAAATGAATGCACATACGAAACTACAAAAGTAGATACACATGCCCACACATCCGGATACGGGTGTAACCTGAGGAAACAAAGTTGGAGGGGAAAAAAAGACACACGAAGTCCACAACAAGAGCCAACCTACACATTGTAGTATAAAATGGCTATACGACCTCGAATTTTCAAGGAGACGTCTAACCACCACCACGCGGCCGGTTATAGCCACTTGCTGTGGTACTTCAAGCCCAAAGGATCTACAAAGAGAATATGATCATGCGGAGAAAAGTATATAACAACAAGTAGGAAAATAATGGGTAAAATCCGCAAAAAGGAGGAAAGTGGATTCGAGCAGAAAATAGGATAGGTAACCCGAGCGATACGTATTTCTGCTGGTTGGCTTCATCAGGCCCGAAATGAATGCACATACGAAACTACAAAAGTAGATACACATGCCCACACATCCGGATACGGGTGTAACCTGAGGAAACAAAGTTGGAGGGGAAAAAAAGACACACGAAGTCCACAACAAGAGCCAACCTACACATTGTAGTATAAAATGGCTATACGACCTCGAATTTTCAAGGCCGCGTGGTGGTGGTTAGACGTCTCCTTGAAAATTCGAGGTCGTATAGCCATTTTATACTACAATGTGTAGGTTGGCTCTTGTTGTGGACTTCGTGTGTCTTTTTTTCCCCTCCAACTTTGTTTCCTCAGGTTACACCCGTATCCGGATGTGTGGGCATGTGTATCTACTTTTGTAGTTTCGTATGTGCATTCATTTCGGGCCTGATGAAGCCAACCAGCAGAAATACGTATCGCTCGGGTTACCTATCCTATTTTCTGCTCGAATCCACTTTCCTCCTTTTTGCGGATTTTACCCATTATTTTCCTACTTGTTGTTATATACTTTTCTCCGCATGATCATATTCTCTTTGTAGATCCTTTGGGCTTGAAGTACCACAGCAAGTGGCTATAACCGGCCGCGTGGTGGTGGTTAGACGTCTCCTTGAAAATTCGAGGTCGTATAGCCATTTTATACTACAATGTGTAGGTTGGCTCTTGTTGTGGACTTCGTGTGTCTTTTTTTCCCCTCCAACTTTGTTTCCTCAGGTTACACCCGTATCCGGATGTGTGGGCATGTGTATCTACTTTTGTAGTTTCGTATGTGCATTCATTTCGGGCCTGATGAAGCCAACCAGCAGAAATACGTATCGCTCGGGTTACCTATCCTATTTTCTGCTCGAATCCACTTTCCTCCTTTTTGCGGATTTTACCCATTATTTTCCTACTTGTTGTTATATACTTTTCTCCGCATGATCATATTCTCTTTATACTCGTATATATATATATATATATATATATACCATAAATTATTAAACTAAAGAATTAAAGATTCATGCAACACCCAATCTACTTATATTTAAAACCTAACAAACAAGACTTAAATATAAATATGTTTCATGTGCTTTCTGGTGTGCTTAATATTGCTACTGAAAATATTTATATTGTAGCTTACAGCGGTGTTGCCAGATCTAAAAATGTGTGGATATTTCTCACTGTTCTGAATAATTTAAGATCATCATATCATCATCAAAAATCAAACAACTGCTAATTAATATAGACTCTGCAGCATCATTGACAAATGAATTGAATAAAACTGGACCAATGTACGAGCCTCGAATTATCGCGCACACAGAGAATACCTGAACACGCATACCAACCCCATATTCTCCGCCACTGTATGCTCAAAGCTCCGATACCAAACAGCGGATTAGGCATGCATGGTCGAAGACACAAGCAGTAGAATCTTCTTCCTACCATAACTGCGATCTCCCCTTTGATATTTTGCTGCTCTCTGTGATTCAATCTCTAGCTCCCAGCTTGATTGTTGTTTTTGAGATGTTTTAGATAGAGCGCCGAGATTGGTTCCACGAAGCGTCCGCGGGCATTTCAAGGGCTCTGTTTAATCGAATTTATTGTAGATTATGGTTGTGTATATGCACAATACGCGTGTATGGATGATAATCTACAAATAGGCAGCCAAGGGATTCATCACTTAGGAAATAATATTTTTTGGATTGGCGATTCTTTTAGTAACCTAGTATGGGGCCGTTCAAGTATTACGTGAGCACTATGGGGGGGGGGGGTGGTTCTTTGCTTTACTTATTTTGGATGACATGGGGGTAGGGGAGTCTAGATGATGATTACGTCATCGGTACTTATTTACTTTTTTACACGAATGGCAACCCTCACATTGTCTTTGCTTGAAAACGAAACGCATTTTCGTGGATTCCCGCAAATAATGCATACGTTTAGTGAACAGCGCGCGGTAATTCCCCTACTCGCTTTAGAACCGAGTAGGGGAATTACCGCGCGGTGTTCACTTGTCTAAATTTCCTCTATCAGTGTATTGTTACTTTTGGATACTATAGCGAGTAGACGTATTTGTAAGCATAGTAAAGCAAGTTAACATTTGTGTTACCATTAATTCCATTAGCCAAAGTTTAATGTTTAAATAAGATGTCGTTTCACATAGACAAATCCAAGTTATACCAAAAATTGTTTGAAAGTTTTAAAAAATCTCATACAAGTACGAAAGTACAACATGTACAAAAGTTAGTTAACGAAGTGTGGCGAAATTACAAATTACAAGCAAAATCCGACAAGGAACTAGATATTATTGTATCTAGGAGAATCGAAGAAAAATCGCAAACGGCGACTAAGAATAAATCCAATCTACTAAATTTATTTTTTAAAGTGAGTGACGAAATCATTTTAGGTACCTATGAGTACTAGAAATATTAGAAATCGACAAAAAGTTTCTCTTTACTGATTAGAAAATATTATGTAGTATAGAGATAATATTCATTATATTATAGATTTATTTCTTATGATTGATTCCGTCAATTGGTCACAAAGTACAGGATGTTAGTTTTATACATATATACAGAAAACTAACACCCTGTATTTTGTTACCGGAACGAATTGTTCGTTTAAACATATTAGATTTGAAGCCATAGGGTTTTGTATTTACCATATATGTATATTGCCATACTCTGTATATATGTAGCTTAATAAGAGAATCTTTATCAGAAGCCATAGAAAGGTTTATTTTTTAGGCAACCTGTAAACCTGCAGAAAAAACACAAATTATACAGTCAGCTTCAAATATTAAAAAAGAGGAAGAAGATAAAATAAAGCCCGGTAATGAATCACAAAAGCAATGCGAAATTAATGAAAATACAGATAAACAGAGAGCAAAACCAGGAAGCTATGAAAAATAAGATTGCTCTACTCGAAAAAAATCTGAATGCTTTGTATTCTGCTAGAGATACTATGCCAAGCCGTGTTGAAGTTGATAAACAGATCATTAAGTTGCGCGAGGAGATGAAAACGCAGTTGCCCAGAAAAAACACAGGGGTGGTGTGAAAAGAAAATTAGAAGATATTTGTCATGAAAATCCAGAAATAAAAAAAGACTATCTCTGAGGGATTCAGTGGGACGTCCTAATCAACATTCACTATTGAAAACAATCGCGGATATAGCTTTATTTGGGAGTGCAGCAGATGATAGAAGACGAACGGAATCAATTCGCAGCGTAAAAACTCTTGATGAACACACACAAGAATTACGTAAAATAGGATTTGACAGTCGCAGTGGGACATATCTTCGTTTGATTCCCAGAAAACATAATTCTGCAGAGGGACGAAGACATGTATCGACAGTCCCTGTTAAGCTCATTTGGGCTCAAACTGATCATCACAAGAGCCACTTAGATAGCAAGTTCGCTGAAACATCAATCAATTATTTAGAGAACATAGCATCCATACTTGAACCAGATCAAGTATTTTTCATATCTCAAGATGACAAAGCTCGAGTCCCTATTGGCGTAACTGCGGCAAATAAGCAACCACCTCTTCCAATGCACATGGAATATAGAATCAAATTGCCTGATCACGATTGGGTAATCGCTGAGCGTCATAAATTAATACCATCTGTTTATGCTGGTATCAAAATCACTTCCAATATGCTAGGACAACCGCAAGCCGTTGGATATTCTGGACCAACATACATCGCTATTCGAAGTGTGAAAGCATAGTTATCTACTGCTAATTTTATTTTATTTTATTCATTACAACACCCTACAGTAAATACCAATTTCAGGGTGAGGAAACACAGAACATAACACAGATATAAAAGACAATAATAAGTATGTAATAAGTAATAGACTACAAAGTGTAAAAGATACATGCTGGTTACTTAATAGTATTTTTTATGTCTGCAATTCTGCAGTTAAATACATATATCAATCCTGTTACTTGCAGAATTGTAATTCCTACACATCACATGTAAAGGGGAATAGTGTAAATAATTTGTCCGTGCCGCAGGTAGATAAAACGTAACGTTTTGTCGGGATGTCAGCCTAGGTACGTTAAATGATAGCTGACCCAAGAAAGCTAAATCATCACTAGCATTACTGATCAATTTAAATAGAAAAATCACTGACTGGCAAGTGCGCCTTGCTTCAAGACTGCTGATTAGATGTTTTTCAAGTAAGGAATCATGAGGTATACCTATGGGCGGGTAAACGCCATCCACTTTCAGTGACAAATATTTTAAGAAACGTCTTTGAACACATTCAAGCCTACTTATATGAATAATATGATGCGGATTCCAAATTAACAATGCATACTCAAGCTTCGACCTAACATATGCATAATACAGCAACTTCAAGGTGGTACTCTGAATGAAGTCACGACAGTTTCTTACAATAAAGCCGTACATGCGGTTTGCCTCGGAAATTTTGCTGTCAATGTGTTCGACGAATGTTAGTTGGGAGTCAAATGTCACGCCTAAGTCACATAAAGTTGAAGTCCTCTGAATAGAGCTACCTGACATGGTATAGTCAAATAACAGAGGATTTTTCTTCAAAGTGTAAGACATTACGTAACATTTATTGATGTTTAATGACAGATTGTTTTGTGAGCACCAAGCATCCAACCTGACCAGATTTTCTAAAAGTTGATCACAGTCTGATTCATCAACTACACGACAAAACATCTTCAGATCATCAGCGTAAAGTAAAAAATTCTCGCCAACAGCATTAACTATGTCATTCACAAATATGACGAACAATAAAGGCCCTAGGTTACTGCCTTGTGGCACTCCGGAATTGGCTACATACTTCGACGATCTGATGCCATTAAACATCACAAATTGATTTCTTCCAGTGAGGTAGGACTTAAATAGTTGTATTACATCTGTTTGTAATCCTCTGTCAATGTTTTCTGCTATGGTCTGTGTGAAGTTCATCAGATTTGATACTGTTGAGCGCCCTTTCATGAAACCATGTTGTTGAACACATATTTTTCTGCTGACATGATGATATAGTCTGTTATATATTAATATCTCTAGAGCTTTTGAAAAATTGCACAATATTGATATAGGTCTAAAATTTGATACAACATTTCTACTGCCGTTTTTGTGTATTGGACATACTTTAGACAACTTCCATAATTCTGGAATTGTGCAGGTGGTAAGGCACAAGTTGAATAAAACGGTCAAAGGACACGCCAACACAGAGGCACAGTCACGCAAAATAAAAGCTGGTACATTATCCGGTCCGGTAGTCATCTTAGGTTTTATTTGCTTCAAGGCTAAGACAACTTCATCCTCCTCAAATCTAGTAATATTGAGTGGTTGTTCATTGCTCATTAAAAAGTCATCAGTTTCTTCGGTGGCTGATGAAGACGAGTAGTATTTGGAGAAGTTATCCTCAAAAGCATTTAATATGTCGTTCGGTTCCAAAAGTTCATTATATACTTATGCTCAGGATTTCGAGACGCTTCTCGAACTTGAAGAGTTTCGACCATTAGCTAAAACTGACCATGGACTAGTAAAACCAGTGGTAATCATGACGGTTGATGGAGGGCCAGATGAAAATCCATGTTCTCAAAAAGTCATAGGGTTTGCTATACAACACTTTAAGCGACATGATCTCGATGCATTGTTTTTATCTACCAATGTTCCTGGAAGAAGTGCATATAACAGAGTATAGCGCAGAATGGCTCCTCTTAGTCGGCAACTGGCTGGTTTAATATTGCCTCATGACCATTTTGGGTCTCATTTGGATGAACGTGGCGTTACAATTGATGAACATTTAGAAAGATCTAATTTCGAATTTGCAGGAAATGTATTAGCTGAAGTATGGAGTTCAATGGAAATTGATGGCTATAATGTTAATGCAAAATATGTTGGGGCAGGTGAACAAGATCTTCCTGATTTTCCACACATTGAATGGTATCCAGAACATGTGGGTGAGAGCCAATACTTGCTTCAAATTGTATAATGTAGAAATACAGAATGCTGTCGTCCAAGAAGGGGACTATTTAGATTACTAGACAGTAGGTTTCTTCCACCACCTGTAAAAGTAAAACAAACAGTTGATGACTTGGTTTTGGATGAAGGAGGGCAATTTCTTAATCTTCCAGTCAATTTAGCTCTACGCTTAAGTGCTTCACTCAAAAATTTCCTGCAAATGCCCTACGATTATTTTTGTCCGACGGTAAAATTGAGGCTATCAAGTCGAACATGCAAAACGTGTGGTCTTTATCATGCTTCCGTCAAGTCACTAAATCGTCACATCGAAAATATCCATAAAAAAGTAAAAACGCAGACTGATAGGAAAGTTAGACCTGTAAGAGTCGCTGCTCGTCGTGCTAATGAACTGATGTGCATTATTCAAAATTTAGAGAACCATGATATTGAATGGCTCGATGAGAACGACGTGGACATTCCAAAATCCGATGAAAGCGAGCAAACTCACAACACTGAGCAGCAATCGAAGCAATCCAATGTCATCGAAAACTTCATGGACTGAAGACTGTTAATTTGAATTTAATATAGGTACCAAAAATTTAAAATAAGTTTGTTATGTTAGTAAGATCTAATGTTTTTGTCCTATACTCTATGTTGAATACCGTATCAGTAAAATATAATCTCTATCCTAAATCTATTTTCTTATTTTTCAAATTATAATTATAACGTTATAATTATAATATTAAAAAAACAATACATTAATTAACAAATGTTTACGTAAGCATGCGGGGAGGGGGTAAGAGCTTTGCTTACTTTTGCTGACAAGGGGGATGGGGGGGTAAATAATTGTAATAAATCTGCTTACGTAATACTTGAACGGCCCCTATGATGATTTCCGAAAGGTCAGGCAGATACAATTTTTGTAAATAACAGCTTTTTAACAAAAATCACATATAAACTTTCTTAGTCCACAAAAGCTACTTACAATAATTGCCTCAGGTTTTCTTCAAAATGAGGGAGTGGAACAAATGATACTAAGTGAGCGTGATTTATTTATTTCCTCTCGACAAAAATCATTGCGTAGAAATACTCATTCTGAACTTAAAGCTGGAAATAAAAAACCTACATTTATCAGAGGACAGTCAAATGGTAACAATAAGTATTAATGGAATATTTCGGAATGTTCTCCTACACTATATCTATTTACAATTAAAAGGTATTTTAAGAGATTCTTAAATGTCTTTAGATACTGGCAAATCCTTATTATTGAAGGCAACTGGTTAAACATTTTTAGACCGATAATATTTGTGGATTTACACAGAAATTAAGTTATTTAGAGCTGTATATGGGGAAAACCAAATTTGTCTGATTGCTGAGTTCAATGTGTAAGAGAGAGAAGCGCTAGAAGTGTGACTCAACAGATGTTAGAATGACATAGAAGCCGGCTGAAGAAGAGCGAAGATCATCACCGTACTGCCTAGCAACGATGATGCGTTTCCAATATGTTGCACCAGCTGGCTTCTACAAAGACGTCTGTAAGAATTTTTTATATTTTCTTTTCATTTTTATTAGAATCATTTATTTCAATTTCGATGCAACTTAGTGTTTTAATTTATTTTAGAATTATCTTTGATTTCCACCGATGGTGATAAAATCAACACATCCTGTGTTATTGTTACATTCTGCGACAGCACTGCGATTAGAAAATGTAACAAATAACGTTAAGCAATACAAAGTATCACTGCCTGCATGTACACAGGTGACAGGCAGTTCGAGGCAGGACGACAGTCCCTTACGAGCGCTAGATGGGTACTGACCAAAATCGGATCATCGAGGTGGAAACCTTGCCTTGGAAGGTATAAGATGCGGTGTTATTAAACGAAACAATGAAGCAAAGACAAATTTGGTTTTCAGTGTATAGAGGTGTTTGCTAATCCTCGTATTGATTGAATGTATTTGGCCGTGTTCTGGGAATGAGTCTTTATCTTTAAATAAACAAGATTCCAATATGTATCAACCAGCTAGTGTTAGAACACGGTGACTATGTAATAATGAGGCTTAATCCATCATATTATATATTTTTAAATTTAATAGATATTCTACCATTACGTCAATTAATGTATTTGTATACTACACAGGTTGATTCTGCTATAAGATATGGCATATCTTTTTGGGGGATTTTTACAAACTCAAGGGAAGTGTTCACCATACAAAAAGGAATAATAATTAGAAGCAGTGCAGTGTTACTTCCAATCCGTACCTGAATTCAGATACACACCAAGGAAATTTTCATATTTGACACTAATAATATTAACATTATCCAAAAGGAAATTTAGTTCGCTGCAATTTCTTTGCCTTGTGTGTAATGTAATACAGTGTATGTCTTATTGAGATTTAAATATAAGTTATCATCTGTGGGACACCTATTAAACATTCTTCAATCCTAGAATTCACTTCTACCCTAGTACTACCAGAGCTTTAATGGCATGTGGCTGCATATTATATGTTAAAGATTGATTTTTTAAGCAATAACACCCTTATCCAGAAAAAAATCATGTTCAATAGAGCCAAATGCCCTGCTGAGATCACAAAAGAATCCACAAGGTTTTGCCCCGCATCTACAAAGTGATCAACTTCATCATAAAAGTATGGATAGCTAAAGTTGTGAATTTACAAGCCGTTCGTTGGTTAGCTTGTTTTCCTCAACAAACTTAATAGTAGATTTTGTACATTTAGTCTTGTGAGCTTATTCATAACCCGATGATATTTGTAAGTAACTCAAATATTGCATTTTCAAGAATTTGGACTAGATTGTTGAAGATTTGCCATAGAGGAACTATACTTAACTTGCCGAATTTGTATCCGTTAACACAGATA
Organism: Acanthoscelides obtectus; assembly: GCA_963669975.1. Classification (NCBI taxonomy): domain Eukaryota; kingdom Metazoa; phylum Arthropoda; class Insecta; order Coleoptera; family Chrysomelidae; genus Acanthoscelides; species Acanthoscelides obtectus. Next base: position 54,598,062 of record CAVLJG010000007.1, on the reverse strand, counting down.
ATCACATTTCTAGACGTTTGCATACTTTTTGAGAATTGTTTTTTTAGTAGGACTCATCCATCTGAAGTTTAAAGAATGTCATCCTTTAAATATCAAGAAAACGATAATTTAAAGACTGTTTGAAAATGATTTCTAAGGAAATATAATAAGGTAAAAAGCACTTGCGTTTGTGATCCAAACAATCTGTGAAAAACCGCTAGATACATAAAAAGACAAGTGAGTTTTCCACTATATTCGAGTATATATATTTTATCCCTTTCCTTTATATTACTGTGCTAATTGAATTATTCTATTTATTCCAGTTTGAGAATGCAAACTATAATAGACAGCTCTTTCCTCTTTGTTTAATCCCACGATACAGCAAACCAATTAGGAGCTCATACAGCGCACACATCCTGCAAATGAAACTCAATTTATCATCACCTCTTTGTTCTCGTTAACATCTCCAGACAACGTTTCGTTAATTCCTAATTCCCGTTTATAAAGCTTTCTCCAGATATTACAGGGTTATTCATATATCAATGAATCTGTGTCATAATACATCAATATAAATTTGACAACACTGAATATATTCTCTGCTAGAAAGTGTACTAACTCATATCAATTAATATTAATACGAATTAGATGGTATGAGTTTTCTCAATTGACTTTTTACTTTATTCCAATTATTAACCGTTTACACACAGCTACAGTAAACATACAAATAACAAACTCAAATCAATGATTTAGAACATAGGAACATATTACTCTGCGGAGACTAAACAAATGTAAATATATACATCTACCAATAGATGAAAAAAATACCTTTATACGTTGCTTTTAAGTATGATAGTGTTTCAAGGACTCAAAGGACTTTTGAATTTCAGATATCCTATACAAGATAGAGTCCTAATACCTAACCTAGGCACGCAAAATTCTTAATCTTGAAAGACTTCCTCTCTGCCGAGAGACTTAGGGGCTATCACTGCTTGGGGATGCAACAATCTTGTACAATTTAATACTTCCAAAACACAGAACTGTACCTTGACTATAGCCGAGTTCCTCCAAACAGCCGTTCATTTCGGTTGGCCAGAGTCTAGATTACTGAGGACTTGATCTGGCACGAACACATCACACACAATTGCGACAGCTGCTGGGAAAAGGCTATTTGACTAGAACTAAGAAGTACTTTTTTCCACATGACATCCTCACGCTGTACAAGGCCCAGATAAGACCTAGCCTCTAGTACTGTTCACATGTTCAGAATCTGCCGGCCCTACTACATTATACATGCTCGATGCTATTCAGAAGATGGTTGTCTGACTGATCGATGACTCTTCTCTAACAGTCTCGGAACCATTTCGTACCGGCGGGCCGACGGCGATCTAGCTCTCTTATATGTTATAGACTCCTAGATTTCATTATTTGTTTTTTAAATACATGTATATCTTTGTCTTTACTTACATGAATGCGTGTATGTGCAGGAAATGTATACCGAGTTATTTACTGTATAGTTTGCCGCTTTGACTCATCCGATATCATGCGGACACATGATCTATGGACAAATAAAATATCTATCTTTCGCTACGCCAACGAACTGAATACAGCTCTTTCAGGTACATGGCCAAATAAGAGATGCACATTTCAGCTTACTCCTTAACAAATGTGAAGTACGGAGGGGTTCGATGTTGTAATATGTTGGAGAATGTATCCTTCTAGAATACAGGATTTTCAAAACATTTTTCAAATCTGCTTAAGTATCTCAGAAACAGCTTGGCCGGTTTTGTTGAAATTCTATGGATTACTCGTACGTATTATGAGAATGGCACCTATAGGGTTGTTCAAATATTTATGAATTCGTATCGTAATATAGAAGAAGAATATTCAGTTAGATACAATTGTACAGCTGCTAGAAGTGACACCAGTTATGTGAATGGTTAGCATAGAATAGGTGATCAAGATCTTGACAGTTCCACCTCTCAACCTACGAGATGTTTCGTGTGAATCATCAAGCTAATGTCTTAGATGATTCTATGCTTAAAACTAGATATAAACATGTCAAAAAATGCTCATTTCAAAAGGCAGTGCCTTCAAAAAGTTTTTCGAATTCCTGAATATCTAAAATACCATCTGGCCAACTTTTCTGAAATTCAGTCAACTAATAGTGTCTTTCAGAAAACAATGGTTGCTCTCGTCAATATCTCCAAGCAACGTTTCCTCCTAATTACTGTGTGTAAAGCTTTGGTAAGCTCTGAGATGCTAATTAGGTTATCTGTAAATCTATGTCGTAATATATTAGTATAATCCTAATTATATCTGATACAGCATGCACTGGAAAGGCAAAATATCGTATTTATGGAGCATCGACAATCAGAATCGTGCCCATCTGCTCTTTGGGTTATATTTTCATCTCCACCCCTTCACAACTTACGGGATGTTTGCACAAGCATCGAAACATATTCCAAAAATGGATTAATAGCATGATTTCATGAAAAATCATGTGTTTAAGAATGACTCCTATCTGAAATGCGGGAGATTAAGGGGTATTTTAGTAACAAAGTATCTCGAAAGCTATGTAGTCGGCCTGTCTTATTTTACATAACTCTGTAGATTATTAGAAAATGATAGAATAATTATTATGTGCTGATTATTTTCTAGTAAGCATTTGGATGTGGGGTGGTAGACTACTGGATTAGATGTTTCCAAAAATAATAATAATAATAATAATAATAATAATAATAATAATAATAATAATAATAATAATAATAATAATAAACATAAAAACATAAAACATATGCTGAAGACCTGGAGAACAAGAATAACACTGCATACAAACGGGACCAGCACCATTCAAACTGAGACGATCTCTATCCGAAAAGGTCTCTTTCAGGGTGATTCATTAAGTCCCCTATGGTTCTGCCTAGCTATAAATCCCCTCTCAAACCTCTTAAATGCAACAGGGTATGGATATAGTCTGAAAGATAACAGGAACGCATCCATAAAACTGAACCACTTGCTGTATATGGACGACCTAAAGGTAATAGCTGCTACTGAGAATCAAATGAAACAGCTGCTAGAGATAGTCGGTCAGTTCTCAGATGACATAAGTATGCGATTTGGGATGGATAAATGCAAAACCTTATCTATACGTAGGGGGAATATCTACCCTGGAGGATTTTCAAGCTGCAGAGGCCAAAACATTGACGCAATGGACGCAAATGACACATACAAGTACCTTGGAATGGCGCAGGCCCGAAGGATAGACCATAAAAAAATGAAGGAAGCTATATCGCAGACCTTCACAAAAAGAATACGGCTACTTCTGAAAACAGAACTCAATAGTAAGAATCTAGTCAAGGCGATTAACACCTACGCATGCTCTGCCTTGAACTACTCGTTCGGTATAGTTCTGTGGAGTAAAACTGACATCGAGAAACTAGAGAGGCGGGTAAGGACTATGCTAACAAAAAAAGGAGCGCACCATCCTCGCAGTGCAATAGAGCGCACAACCTTACCCCGACAGTTAGGAGGAAGAGGTCTAATGGACATCAGCAAGCAGCTAGCTCAACAGGTACTCGCCTTGCGATCCTACTTCTTTGAGAAGGCCGAGATCTCTGAGCTGCATCGCATCATATGCTCAATAGATGACACAACGCCCTTACACCTTAGTAGACGAGATGACCAACCGAGTCACCAAACCAACGAACAGAAGCTACAACGATGGATTGAAAAACCTCTACATGGGAGACATGCCAACGAGATTAGCCAAGAAAACGTTGACAAGAAAGCGTCAAACTATTGGCTTACCTCAGGCCAAATGTTCCCTGAGACTGAGGGATTCCTTGTAGCTATACAGGACCAGGTCATTCCTACCAACAATTACAAGAGGTTCATACTTAAGAACTTGCAACAGTCTGATAAATGCAGGTACGGCTGTCAGGACTCCGAAACAATACAGCACGTAACTGGTGGATGCCAAGCATTCGCTCCAACGGACTATAAGGAGCGCCACGACATAGCTGCCAAAATCATTCACCAGGAGTTGGCATACAAATTCAAACTGATCGAATGCAAGCTACAGTACTACAAATATACACCGCAATGTGTCCTCGAGAACGACAAGTATAAACTATACTGGGATCGCACTGTGCTTACTGACCAATACATAAAACAAAACAGACCTGACATAATCATTGTCGACAAGGACGCCCAGAAAGTAACACTGATTGATGTGGCCATACCTAATAGTAACAATTTAACATACAAACATAATGAGAAAGTTGCAAAATACAGGGAGCTAGAATTTCAAATTAAACGCCAGTGGAAAATGAAGTACGTGGAAACAATACCAATAATAATGTCATCTACAGGGGTGATACCAAGAAGGCTGCTAGAAAACATCAAAGCGCTGGAACTGAGTGAAAACATTTACAAAATCATACAGAAAGGAGTTTTGCTGGCAACTGCCCGCATAGTAAGAAAATTTATGGGAAATGCAAGTACCTAGGGAGGTCACTATTGAGGCTTACCCCTTTGATGCTTGAAGCGTCCGGGTTAAGCCAGAACACCCCGATTAACGGGAGTAACAAAGCCCTACGGCTATAAAAATAATAATAATGATAATAATGATAATAATGATAATAATGATAATAATGATAATAATGATAATAATGATAATAATGATAATAATGATAATAATGATAATAATGATAATAATGATAATAATGATAATAATGATAATAATTATAATAATGATAATAATGATAATCAATTTATTCCAATCGACCAAATACATGGCATAGGAAACGTCGATGCACACTCGAAGGATAGTATACATATTTATAATCTTACAGAAGAGTAATATACATATAGGTACATATTTTTAATTATGACTACAGGCTACCTCAGAATACAAAACATTGCAGAAGAGGCTTAACAGATTACCTTCAACATTCCAGATACTCCGACACACTGTAGAAAGGCTTATTCAGGAAGTAGGCGGAATGTTTAAGTACTGCATATGTTCTCCATATACAGAGATAAGAAAGCACTACACAATATAGTTCGTTCCAATAAAGGTCCTGTAGTGTATTATGATCAAAATAATTTCTGTTGTCCCTGATGGAGAAGAGAACATGATATTTCTTAAAATAGGGTTGTGGTGAGACCGATTAGTCCCCTAATATGACTCGTACAATTTTCATTGTGTAAAGTCAGCATATTCTCAAAGTAGAATGGTATTAAGCTCTTCATAAGAATTTTATCTCAAATATTTTAAAATAGTATTTCTCAAATAGAAGTGGTCCGATCAATTTTTTTCTAGCGAGGCAATTCATGAGTTAGACGCCTTATTGGAAAATGCAATATGTTTTAAGACAATCGGTGGCGCAGGAAATATTTGTCTTTTCTTCTGTAGTATTCGAAACATCCTAGCTTGTACAGCACTGGTGCATCTTAAGTCACAAAAATCTATGTATACATTGCCTATGTTGTTGGTACTGTACACATGTATATATCCGCAAATATATACATAGCTAGCTAGAACCCTCACCCTGTACAAACCGTATCTCCCCGATAGAGGAGTAACGCAAAGCACGGTTAGCGCCCCTGAGTTTATTCTATTACAAAGCTGTTAATTAATATAGACACAATAAAACTAAGTCTGCCGGTGGTTGTGAGGCTTTTGTGTGCGCTGGAAATGCAGCAGCAGCTCTACTTCCTCCTGCCCCCCCTCTCTTCTCATTCCCAACCGCCTACCGCTTTTTCCTCCGTTATAATATCCAATATAATATACATCAACCGCAGAAGCTTGAAGATTAATATCATACTCGCAGCCTTGCAGCTAGGCGGATTGGGATGGGTGCCGGTAAGAAGACGTTTTGCGGTAAGAGGAATATTCCTCCTTGCAACGCAGAAAAATATCTGATCAAGTTTCAAGAAAATAGTTGAAACTTCAAGTATATTTCTAGTTCAAACATATACAGGGTCCCGCACCTGGAATGCCGAGTTCATTAAGCTGATTTGGCTATTTGCGTAAAAAAACCGAAATTCTGATTTTACAAAATGTTAATACACACAGTATCACTCGCACTGCTAGGACGAATCTAACAGTATCTCACATGTCAAAATCCATCAAGTCGTTTGGACTGTAGCTCTTAAAATAGAATTCCTTGTTTACATGTATAGATACCCACCTGCGTCAAACATATAGATTTTTTAAGGTGAGGCACTTATCGTAGCAATCTGAAATTTTCAGGGTTTATTCTACATTGATTGATATAGCTTTTACAGTAGAATTAATAATGAAATACAAACTCTTTTTTTTTACCGCCCTCCTGGGGGATGGAAAAGATTTTTCACAAAAAAATGAGTTAAAGATTTTTGCGTTGATTTCTAATTAGCTCTGTTAAAAAGGGACATAAACATTGCTGAAACTAACCATTTAGCTCATCTCAGAAAAAAAACACAGCCCCAAACCTAATTGTTTAGTTGTAATTGCGATTGAAAGTTCATTATCCCGTTTTTTTTCGAAATTTCACAAAATTGCAAATATCTCCTGAACTATAAAATTTCTGACCACACGTATAGGGGTTCATTTGATAGGTTTTGAGGCCCTCTATCACCTGACTTCTGTTGATCCACTACTAACTTTACACCCTGTATGTAGTCTCATTGGAGACTGAACAATCTGATCAGATAACTATAGAACAGTAGCAGTTACCTGTGATCAGTGAAGTGTTAAATGTTTCAATAAGGAGGTTCTGACCTGGAGCATCATCATTCTGTTGGCGACATGCATTATGGTTTCTAGGACTATAACAAACTGGAAAATCCTAGTTTACAGTACACAATCTGATTTTGTTATTTGTACATGCTTTCGGTTAGCTGAGGTTTACTGCTCTCCCATTCAAGCACACCAAAAAAACTTTGTAGATGAGTGGCGGTATCTGTTCCTATCGTGACACATTCCTCCTAATTGATAAGTTTTTATCTTTGTTCCACAATATTAATGCGGGTAGTCGGGGCAGTTATCAACCTTACATGCAACTTGTTTCTGTTTTAGCGATTACCTTCCCACAACACAGTTTTGTAGATGATAGCACTTTACATTTACAAAAAAGAACGAATTCAAAGTTGCAGTTTAATGCTAATTGTAAAAGGCACCCACATGAAGATCCGGTTCTGATGAATGGCCGAGCTTTCTCAAGCGCGCGTGAAGAAGCGCTGCTATCTGTTTATAACTATGAAGTCCCTAAAGCTATAATATTTTTAGAGGAGTGCCAGTTTCGCGTCCACCCGTGGCTTTTGAAACATGTAAACAAGAAAAATGAACACTTCAAACCAGCATCAGCGGTATCCAAGATTTCATAATAAATATCTTTCTTTCGAGAGAATAAAACCAAATCTCTAGATATCAGCGGAATGAAAATCTCATAAAATCAATCTAAATATGAGAAATATACAGCCTGAAAGTTGGGACTTTCCTTTTCAGAGTCAACTACGCTTGCAATACCAAAGCTACTTTACGGCAAAACAACACCGACAACGTAAAAAATATATTGAAGATACTCACTATTCATTTGATAAGGAATTTCTAGTACTTCCTAAATTTGCAACATTTGAGGCTGTCTAGGTCTTGGACTGGGTTCATATGAGTAGGGTAGGATCGCCTAAGAGTACGCGTTCCATAAGAGTACGCGATCGCCATTTTTTTATTGTTATCCCCGCCAGTCGGCTGTCGTCTCGTCAGTAGTTAGTTGTTAGTTGTCCCAAGAGTTTGTGTAGTTTTGCTGACAATTTTTAACAAATGCGTAACATATATGCGGAAAAAATAGTTTTCCTGAAATTACATGTAATATTTTGAACTTACTGGGTAAGTAATATTTAATTAAATCGCAAATTTTTATAAAAAATCGTAAATATGCCTTAAACAGTAATGTTTACAGTTGATCCTTAGCGACATACATACAGTTTTTCTGGTTGCCTAAATTTGTAACTCAGTGTTTAAATTTTTCATGTCAAGGTTCCTAAGAGTACGCAGGCAAAGAGTACGCATGCGAACTCTTAGGATTCGTGCGTACTCTTAGGGACACATGAAATGACTTCTTATTATTTGTTTTAGTTTGTTATAATGGGTAAATACAAGCGAAAGAGCGATAGATCATTAAAATTTACTCAAGAAATCATCGACCAAGCAAGGGACCGCATCGCAAAAGGGGAAAGTAAAAGATCGGTCGCAAAGTCCTTTCATGTGAATGAGTGTACATTAAGAAAAAGATTGCGAGAGGTAATAATAAACTGACGATTTTAACGTCAAAATGCAATTTTATTTTTATTTTAGGGTACTATTCCATCTAGTCTGGGTAGATTTAAGCCTGTATTTTCACAAGCACAGGAAAAGGAATTGGCTGACCATATCAAAGATCTAGATAACAGATTTTATGGACTGCGTATGAAAGATGTTAGGTACTTGGCCTTTCAGTATGCAGAATTAAATAAAATTCCGCATAGGTTTAATACAGAAAACAAGATGGCGGGGAAACACTGGGTACAAGATTTTGCAGCAAGAAATACTTTGTCTCTCAGAGCTCCAGAAAAATGCAGCTTAGGTCGCGCTATCGGCTTTAATAAAGTTCAGTGTCAACGCTTTTTCGAAAATTTAAAAATAGTTTACGAAAAATTAAAACTACCACCACACAGGATCTTTAATATGGACGAGACGGGATTATCTACCGTACCAAACAAGCTCCCAAAAGTTTATGCTTGTAAAGGGAAGAAAACTGTGTCAAAAGTTGTATCAGGTGAACGAGGTCAGCTAGTTACGGCTGTATGCTGCATGAGCGCTGGTGGTACTTGGGTTCCGCCAGGTCTTATTTTCGCAAGAAAAAGAATGAAGGAGGAACTTTTTTTGGAGCACCTCCTGGGACATTAAAAATGATCTCAGATTCAGGTTATATGAACACTGATTTGTTTGTAATTTGGTTGCGACATTTTTGCGACTTTGTAAAACCATCCGAAACAGATCCAGTGGTTTTAATAATGGACAATCACACATCTCATTGCTCATTGGAGACCATTTTATTCTCTAGAAGTCATTTTATAACGCTACTAACCCTACCTCCTCATGCAAGCCATAAAATTCAACCCTTAGATAAAGGATTTTTCTTTCCCTTAAAAACAGCTTTTTCAAACGAATGCGATAAATGGATGGTCAACAACCCTGGACGCCCTATTACTTTAAAAGAAATGGCTGCCATTTTCCATTTTGCTTATTCAAAAGTCACTACTATAGAAATATGTGAAAAATCATTTGCTTGCACTGGGTTGTTTCCTTATAACCCAGACGTTTTTAGTGATTTAGATTTTGCTCCATCTGAGGTCACAAACAGACCACATCTAGACCTGGCCCAAGAAACTCAATCTGAAATACAAAGAATCGAATCATCTGTTGAAGAGAGTTCATTTGATGACGATTGCACTCTTGCCGAAGTAAGAAATACCATAATAAAAGAAAACTTAAAATTAACCGAAGAAAAGCAATCTACGATTCCCGAACCACAAAGTTCAGACGTTACTGAAAGTACAGCTTACTTTAAAGCAGCTCCTAAGGAACTAAGTGAACCAGGTACAAGTGGCTATATCCCGCCTAAAAACGATAAGGAAAAATTATTTGAAAATGAGCAAACTAGAACACCAAGTCCAAAAAGTACAGGCTTTACCAAAATTTCAACTTATGTTGAGGCTACGTCTGCGGCACCGATTGATCTAGGTTTAAGTGTTTGTATTACTCCTAAAATGATTTTACCGTTACCAAAAGCTACCCATGAACAAGTAAGAAGAACTAAATCTAAAAAGTCGGAAATCCTGTCATCTACCCCATACAAAGACAAATTGTTGGAAGAAAAAGATAGGCGTAAAGAAGGCCTAAAGAAAAAGGGAGGAAAAAGAAAAGTTTTTGGTGATTCTGGGCAAAATACAGAAATCCAGAAGAAGAAAAAAGTTGACAATGAAAAAGACAATACGATTTGTCCCGGATGTTCCGAGCATTATTCTACATCCGATTGGATTAAGTGTCACTTGTGTCAAACATGGTGGCATGATGACTGCTCTAATTATCTAGGAAATGGCCTATTTTCTTGTGACTTATGCCTACATTTAAAAGAATAAGTTTAGGTACAGCCAATTGGGCGATATATCTTACCGCGTACTCTTTGGTTTACATGCGTACTCTTTAGGACACAATTGAGTACTCTTAAGGAACCTGTATCCTAAGAGTACGCATTTTATTGTTTTTGTTTAAACTTTTATATTTTCGTTAAATGTTAAAATGTATGGCAAAATTTGTCTTTTAAGTTTAGATTAGTATGTAAGCTAAAATATTTTGAATAAAAATTTCAACTTAAAGCATTTCAATTATTTTTAAACAAAGTAAATTGGTTAAGTGCGATCCTACCCTATGCAGCTCTGATGGAAAGAGACATTGAGGTGGACGGCGACGTTCTCGCGGAGTATCAGTATTATCTTGAAGATGGTCATATCAAATCAATAACTATGTTATTGCTCTAGGAATGTGCCAATTTCGGTGTTTCAATGGATGGCTGACTCACATAGTCTTAGTACATCATACGTTTTGACGTAGGAGAGGATTGTGTACTGATTTATTTATAGCTTTTTGGAACCTAATATCTCGGTTATTTTGAAGCTTTGGTATATATGTTTCTAAAAAACCTATGCACTCTGTAAAAGAAAGTCCCAATTTTGAGGACCCTGCATTAGAGTGGTCTCCTGGCACAGCTAACCTGGCCCTTCCGGATGCGATTTAGAAAAATCTAGTTTTCATGAACGTGTCGGAACCAAAAGCAATACAACTATCATTTTAACTTCTAACAGCGTATTATTATAATGTAAATATTAGAGTACAAATAACAAACACCAAGATATTAGTAGTGCATGAAACTTGGTCATAAACAGTCCAAGATAAACAATGGGATATACAGAAGGCACCGCTACCTTCAGATAGGTTTGCTCAGTAGAATGTAATCTGCTCGCCAAAGGGTCAATATAAGATATAAGCATTCCTTTTAATTCTGAGCTTCATCAATAAATTAGCGAATAAAATCCATATTGCAAGAAAAGTGAAAAATTAACACATCTAGTAAGGCATTAAGACGATCATTGCTTGACCTAATAGATGTAGCACATGGACACTTGCACTTAGAAGCCCTGACTGAAGGCTGACTACTTTCACTAGTTGTTATGTTTAATACTGGCGTCAAAGACGGCCGCTTCTTATCCAAGTGAACTCCTGATGCCGAGTCGATCTGTTTTTTCCCGAAGTAGATGTTTGATGATTACTCATGTTTATGGTATCTACCAACTCAAATGTTATGAAATCATTACTTCTCTGTGAATATGTGTGTATGATAAGATATTATTCTGTCTAAGCTTGTTCGACTACGTTTCTGACGCACTGGCTGATTTTATGTATCCATACGCAGTATAAGCCCTATTACAGAACACTGTCACTACCTTTTGATGCGCCCATCACTTCCAAGACACAAACAGGAGGAATGAAAATATCAAGTAATGTAGAGTGATCCAAGAACCCACGAAAATAAAAATATCTCTTTCCAGAGAATAAAACCAGCCCTCGAGTTGTCGACGGAACGGAGCCTGGAAACCATTAGAGAGAGAACTGGAACACAGCCAGCGCCAGCACAACTTTTTTGCAATATAACATTATATATGCATTATAATGCGGTCCAGAGCACTTTATTTGCCTTCGGACCGCTCCCGGAGCGAAAGAATGAGCTGAACGGCTGGAAAAGCAGCCAGAGTCGGTCTGCCCGCTAACTTAAAGCATTCATATTATATATAGAGAGAGTTAACGTTCAAATATGCCAGGAACAGAAATTGAAATGATTCGAATATATGTTTTAGTTTTTCGTGTGCGCTGCCAGAGAGCGGGAGTTGCGATATTAGAGGATGTCGGAAACTGAAGGGAGCGAAGGGCAGGGAGGGACGTGGAGCAGGCATATCGTTGCTGCTATCGTGTATATGCGGTAAATGATGCGTTCTGATATATTTACCGAATGGAAAATCCGACGAATTTCGGAATACGAGGGTCAGTGGTCTTTTGCCAATTCTTTGGATTCAGCATATAGTCGAACTAGTACCAGAGGGGAGATACAGTCTGGCAATTATTCCATCTTTGCTCCTCTTTGCCGATCAACACTACCTCATATGACTTCTTGTTTAACTTCTGACACTTCTTTTATAATCTATTTACTACTTTCTGGTATTCCAAACGCTGCCCCTCTTTGACATCACTTACGTTTACAGCACAATTCTTAGGATTTATATACTAAGTGACATATAAATCCGAACACCCAGTTTAAATGGTTTTATTTTAATAAAATTTTGTATAAGTACTTAATGAAGCATTATAAGTAAATGATAAAAATTTCAAAATGATTGCACTGCTTTAAAGCCCTTTGACCTTTAATAATGTGTGGATGCACCCTGATGTGCTACGCATTCTCCAACGCGCCTATGCATGCTTCTGATCAGGTGGTCAATGTCCTCCTGTGGTATCTCATTCCAGGCAATCACCAACTCCTCTCGAAGTGCTTCTAGAGTCTGAGGAGGACGTTGCAAATTGAGCAATCTCCTACCCATCATATCCCACACGTGCTCAATTGGGGATAAGTCGGGAGATCTTAGTGGCCATGGTAACAATGTGACATCATTATGTTGAAAGAAGTCTATTGTGACTCTCGCAACATGTGGTCGGGCATTATCTTGTTGGAAAGTTGGATCTGCCAGGGTGTCAAGATAGGGTAAAAGATGGGGTTCTAGAACTTCGTGGATATAACGCTGCGCGTTCATGTTACCTCTGATGAAGATTAAAGGTGACGTGGAACCATAAGCTATAGCACCCCAAACCATAACTCCAACAGTGTGATGAACATGTCTTTCAACAAAAAACTATGAATTCCTCCTTTCACCACGTCGCCTTCTAACCCTGGCACGACCATCGTGCATGCCTAAACAAAATCGAGACTCGTCACTAAAGACAATACTGTTCCATTCCTGATCCCAGAGTGACCGTTGTCTGCACCACTCAAGGCGATTACGTCGGTATTCTCGAGTTAAAGGGAGGACCCAGTGTGGCCGGTATGAAAAGAAGCCAAAACTTCTCATTCGTCGGTAAACACTTCGCATGCCAATAGGTCTTCCGTGTTCTGCAAACCATTCATTTGCAAAGGACCTGGTAGTGGAGAAACGGTCCCTTAAGGCCAATAATCTTAGGCGGCGATCTTCACGGTCTGTTGTTCTACGGCGGCGTCCAGTGCCCCTTGCTCTTTGCGTACGGCCTTCTCGAAGCCATGCCTGACAACACCTAACCACAGTGTCTACACTTGTTTGCACTCTAACTGCAATTGCCCGAAAAGAAGGTCCAGCTTCCCGAAGTCCCACTATACGGCCCCTATCAAACTCACTAAGTTGACGAAATCGTACAGGTCTCCGTACTCTAGGCATCGTAACCGATCGTAAAGGATGTCAAGAACCAAAATCCGCCAACGTTGATTCTTTACTGCGGCTGAAATATTCATTTTTAGAGCGTTAGTGAATTAAAAAAAAAGCAGTATAAAAACCGGAATGTCCAACTGATAAGGCTGAAAAATTTTTCACTTGTTATTTACAGTAAGATAAATACATTCACCAACTTTTATTAAAATAAAACCGTTTAAACTGGGATTTATATGTCACTTAGTATACATATACTCGTATACATTATATATATATATATATATATATATATATATATATATATACGAGTATTGTGACTTGTGACAAATATAAGTCTGAGTAATATATTAGCAATACAGATTCTACTTAAAAAGTGATTTATGTTCTATTTGTTGCTTAATAGTAATTTGAAAAGTGTGTAAAGCTTGGCTGATTTTGTTCGGGGTTGGTGCTGCAGCGAAGCACTATGTTAGATCAACGCGTAAATTGGAAACAGACATTTACGAGATTTGTTTAGCGGTGCATCTGTGGCCTGTCCAGAAAATGCGTCGTTCGATGCTCAAAGTCAATACCACGCGTCCCGCATCTTTTCCCGAACGATCTATACTGAATTTCAAAAAATAATTGACTATACCTATTGATATTTTTATCCCCTGCTGATATAATAGAAGTAGTGGTTGATTGTGTCAGTATTTCCACCAACTACTTGATTTGTTTAATGGGCAGTTCAGAGTCTTAATCCTGTACACACCAGTAGACCCCGTTGTCTATAGGCAGCCTGGAGACGGTCTCAAGACACGATCTATATATATAGATGGTCTATAGAGATCCTTCTTTGTCTCGTCTAGCGTCCATACGATAATGTGAATGTTTCGGTCTCATGTTCGTTTTCGACTTCAAATTAATATTATTACACTGGTTAATTATAAATGCTACGTACTTATTGTGTTCTCATATAATAAAATATTGGCTTTCTGAGGATTTCTGAGCATTTTCCATGTTTTTTTTTTTAAACTGGCATTGACCAGATAGAACACAATCGATTTAACGAGCCATAATAGGGTAAATTTTAGAAGTTCCAATGAGGTTGAAAAATTTCCAGCCGCAAATATCGTTTGCGCCCCTCCCTAGACGAAATCCTAAATCCGCCCTTGATTAGTAGTGACCTATGCTCGTACTGGTGCATGACCCTTTAGACCTCATTGTAGCTAGATAAATAGCCCTCTCATTACACGGCACTTCCCAATAGTCCAGAATGCCTTAGTAGGTACACCTAATCTGTTTCGCTGCAAGACTATCCATAATCTCTCTACATTCTAACAAAAAGGCCTAATGTTAACATGCAAGTACCAGTGCCTTGATCGTCTTACGGCTGTTGGAGCAGTTTATTAGGAAGATATTCGCCTTCCAAGTACCAAACTGCTACATCTCTATAATAGCGCAAAACAAAATGTAAAAATCTCATACGAACATTGTTTTATCTCTCAAGGGAAATACAAGCTTTTGTTCCGAGTTAAAACATTTCGGACTGATCACTCAGTACGGTATCTATTCTGTCAAAGTTTATCTTTACCTTTTGTATTCTACTCCTATCTTGTTGGAGTTTTCATAGTCATAGTCATAGTGATGATGCCCACACCTAACAAGAAAGACTTCCAGTTATTGATTTCTATGAATGCAGTTCAAGGCTCCAAAGCACTATATTAATAAAAATCATTCGGTACTAATGTGGTATTAAAATTAACTGTACAAAGCCCAGATAATCCAAGTCACCGAGTACTTTTTCCAGGTCTTTCTTAGCCCCTACCTCATCCCAGAATCTCAGACAGAGGTTGGTTAAACATGAAGTAAGTAAGCAATGGTCAAAGGACGCGTTTTGCCTTTGCCTATGTTATCATCGTTTTCGTGACTATAACAAAAAAAATAGAGCCGAGTAGATTGACTCTATACCTCATGCGCCTTCCTTGGAGATTTCAAAGAAAAGGAATGAGTCTAATCATTTCAAAAGGTGAAATCGAATGGTGATTAGATAGATTACCTTAGGTACGATGAATCTTCGACCTCTGCATACCAAAGTATATAAAAAAATCTATCATATTTATGTTTCCATAGCAGATTTGAGAAAATATGTGTAAATATGTGATAGTATCACTGAGATCAGCAGCTTTTTAATAATATGCAACAATTGTATAACCATTTACCGCATACAGATTCCAACCTACAATTTTCATCCGCTCCAAATAATGTCTGAAAATGAGCAAGTATCTCTGAACACTATGTTCCAGCTATTTTATTCCCGCCTCTCATGGATCTACTTTCAAAATCTACGACCACCTGAACGACGGAAGTATCAAACTCGACATAATATTCGAATTTCGGTTCACAAGTTTCCCGTTGCTTAAAAATATCTGCATCACACAAGTCCGAGTTTCTCTTCTATGTCGCTTTGTGTCTTTTGTATATCAGTGGTGCATCATAAGTACTGCGTCAATCTACTTGATGAAATATTCAGAGAACCATAATAGCGTAACACAATTTAAAGGTTAGGCGAAATAGCTGGTAGGTACACAAAATTCAGAAAAATATATGTGTAGATATAAAAACAGTTAAGACATCATTTACAAAATCATCTCAGGACGCTTAAGTGGTACGTACTACAATAATATCAACCCCTACAAAAAAATTCCGAAACGTGATAAAACGAAGTTTAAGCGTTTTTTATTTTCTTTGTGTTTTTGCCCCTAGCTCCGCTACCACTAGACCGGTTTTCAAAAACTACAAAGCTTCTTCATCTTTGGAATGGTAGTAACCTTGTGTAGAAAATGCATCAAAATTCGAAGGGTACTTCTCAAGTTATAGGTATAGAAGTAGCGGACAGACAGACAGATCGACGGAAATGAGTGACATGGTGTTTCGTAATATACATGTCATATAACATCAAAAAAAACAAAATATCTCAAAGATAGTTGGCGGTTTGGTAGTGGAACCTGCAACTGAAATTTTCACATCAAGTTTGACTAGTGGTGATGATACATAGGAAGTTAATATGGAATCCTCTTCAAATTTAATGAGATCATACCACACTTCCCCCGTATGATGAAAGCTCTAGAGGAAAATTAAATTGTTTTCCTTTGGATATATCCGCTGCTGTATACATGTATCAGGAATAGCGGAAAATCCGGAAAAATTGGATTCGATTGCTTCCAAAAATAAATCTAATTACGTGAATATGCTGGTTATGTGCTTCCAAACGTTATTCTTTTATTTTTTATGAACCTGTGCATGAACTTATATTGGATTCAGCCTTTTCAAAGAGCTACAGACAGGTGAATTTAATTTCTCGGCTTGAGAAAACATGAATACGGAACGCGGTTTTCCAAGCCTACGATTCCTGAAATTGTATTTAACCGCAATAATAATCAAAACCCCCTATTTCTGAAGAGGTCCGGCCGTTTGGAATCTAAGGCCCGTATCGTCAGTCGTCCCTACAATTGTAGGGCGCCTTTATGGCCTCCTTGATTGTCATAGTTTTCTACTTCTCCGTGTCAGCGCTCTATTTTGAGGTTATGTCACAAACATCTATTTGCACGGGACAAGTGTAATCTAGAAATTTTTGAAGGAGAGAAAGGAGTATGACAATCAAGGAGGCCATAAACGCCCCCTACAATTGTAGGGACGACCGACGATACGGGCCTAAGAAATGTTAACCTTCCAAACACTGTCACAAGATCAATAGTGCTCAGGAAGACGAAACTCTACCATACCGAAGCAGCCGCGTAGCCAGAAGCCTAAGTACTAGGACACCGCGGCTGCGATGAGAAGCTTGAAGAAACCTTATTAACCCGATTTTAGAGCTGCGTTATGCTACCAGAACCGGGAAACTCGATCATCCAATGAAACCAGATGAGCGCTAGGCCGCTTCTTGAAGGTCACGGCACAGCGCTGTGTTTTGGAAGGATTAAACTGTACAAGATTGTTGCGTCCTGAATTCCTGCATGTAGAGTGTTGTCACTAGCATAGCTGTAGATAGGATTGATCGTACAGGAATGGAGGTCGTTGATATGTAAGAGGAACAATGTTGGAGCCAACACCGATCCCTGGGGAACACCCGCGTCGACATTGTGGGCTGAAGAGGCTGTGAGAGCACGTCCATTACGACGGATATATTGCGGCCAGAGATGGAACTATTTCCTGATATAAAGAGCAACGACATGAGTGTCATTATAAGACTGGATAAACTTACTCCATCTGCAGTTGCGTATCGTAAGCTAGAAGGTCTCACTTGGATTGCTGGTATCGGAAACCGTACTGCCCGTTCAAGGTACTTCAGAAGATCCCGATTTATGCACCTCCCCATCGCCTCATAACAGAAAGCAGAGCTAATGGCCTGTAGTTATAAGGGTCGGTCTTAGAACCTTTTTGTGAGATAGGCTGGACATGAGTAAATTTCCAGTCTTCGGGAAAAGCGCCCGATGCTTAAAATATCTGAAAGAGATGCGAACTGGAGAACTGGAGCAAGCTCCCTGGACTGTTTTGGTATGCTTTTGGTGTGTTTGCTTAGTTTGGCAGCACTATCTCGTATCGTTTCATGTCACACAGCTTCACAAATTCCATTGAAATTTTTACGTGTCCATTAAATTACGCGGTTACAAAACACCATCAGACCCAGAAATACAAGTAAACTGGCGGAAATATTTTTAGTTACACATCTTTTGTAAGAAGCTACATAAACTTCCAATTCGATTGTTCTGTTATCGTAAAAAACAAGGACTACCACTTATTGTTATGCCAAGTATTTTGTACGTTTATAACCTTCATGTTTATTTGAGCATGTATGAAGTCATAATGCTATCAAAAAAATATGCTGCATGAAATATATATCCTATACGAGAATTCAATTTAGAAACCGATCCATTTTTTGCTCCATAAAAAAACAATCACCTATACTGCAACTGTAGCAAATTTTCCCCTTTTTACGTAATTTGGGACAAGGGGTGTGGTTCAGAATGATGAATTGTCGTGATTTACTAGCTTGTATTCACGTGGACATCCCAATGTGCTTGAATAATCGGAATCGGGGATTATTATGTACATATTTTATCGCTTTTCTATAATAGATTTACCCTTATTAACTGTGTAACTGTTACTTTTTTATGTTGCTGAATTATGGACTATAGAGAGCAAATATTTTATTGATCTATATGAGCAGAACTATAATATGATTGATATTGCCAACAGTATTATTTTAGATATAGTTGGTTTCTCTACAGTCTTCTAGAAAGGCAAGAAGGCAAAGCCTAAGTACTGCTGCAGCTTAGTCATATAGCATTTCCTGGTAGATTTTTTTCAGAATCCCAGCACACAAGGAATTAAGAGAGGATCAATTAACTGACAAAAGCTAACTTTATCAACTAGATATTAATGCAGGAATCTGATCAAGTATCTGGCGATATGGCTTGGTGACGATACGAGATGAAGTTTGCCCCTAAGTTCCGACTGCAGAACCACAAACATCAATGATATCGAACGATAATGAGTACTCGATAGAAACTATGGCTTTTATGTAAACTTTTATGCTTGCTATGCCAAAGACTTCATGGAAGATTCACTTTGCAATTTTGTAGTAAATATTTTCAAATTTAAACAACCAGTTTATTGAAGAATGAAGGCTTTCACAGCTAGTTCTAATCTCATTTAGGTTTTTCGGGCTGTTGAGCCGGGGAACCATTTTAAATTTAATTTGGCAGGATTTTAACGTATTACTACAGTTTATAAAACCATCAGTTAGTTTTCGAAACAAATATTGAAAAAAACAGAGTTGAATTTTCTATAAATCTATATGCAACGCCTGTTTGCTTTGGACTTCAAAATCACCGTTTTTTTTTAACTTTCTTATATAGATTCTTGTAATTTTTGGAATAATTGGAGGGGATATAACGTTTCTTACGGAAGAGCATTTAAAAGTTATGAGGCTTTTTCTCATAAACAACACAACTGATTTCATCCAAATTTTGCAAAAAACGGATGTCATTAGACTGTCTTGACGATTCTATAAATTGTGGCTAAACGCAAGTCGCTACTGAAATATGAACATACATTCGCAGAAATTGTTAAAGCTGGTGAAACAAATGTAGGTACTGGTTAAGGAATTTTTCATCAGATCCGCAATACAGCGAAAGTGCTAACAATTCTCTCAAAAATTTCGCATCATCCGAGGTACATCTCTGTTAATATTGAGAGGCTGAAATTCCCCTATAATTATTAAATACATTATCGGAAGATTTTGAAATAAATACTACAGAAGTAATTTGTAAGATAATAAACAATGTATATTAAGTATTGGAAATAATGTCATTAAGATGGATGCAGTCTTCGATTCTCGTTTTGAGACTCTACACTCTAACATCGCTCGTTCAATATGACTATAATATGATTTCCTAGCGATTGCGTTCTTCTACTCGACCAAACTACAAGGCTTGTGAGCATATACACGACTCTTTAATTACCCGCACAGAAAAGAATTACCAATTGACAGGTCTGGACATCTTGGAGCCCACGGCACATCTCCAAAACGTGTAATGAGTTTTTCTGGCAAAAGACTGTAGACAACTTATAGATTTAATAATAACGAACGAACAAAATTTAATTGCAAAAGCTATGCATACTCCTAAGATCAGTGGTCATTCATGGATATATGCTTTGAAGTTGAAAGTAAATTTGATGCTAACAAAGTGGCAGAAATTACTAATATTAGCTATGTAAAATTACCAGAAGCTCTTTTACTGCAAGATATGACTGAAGTGTTTGTTATATAACTATACATGCCTATTGGATAATGTTTAAGTTTGCATGAAAGAAGCTACAGTCAAAACAATAATTTATAAAAGGAAAAATCCAACACCTTGATTCTCGCAGATGTTCAAGGATTCCAAATTAAAAAGAGACTACAATTATAAAAAGTTTATGATTACTGGGAGTGAAAATCATTGGCTAGAATACACCAAATCAAGAAACCAATCTGTAGCAGTTGTAAGAGATGGAAACGTTGGAAAACATTGTTTCTCCTATTAGAAAAAATGAAGAAATGATAGCAGATTGAATGAATACCTATTTCGTAGAAAGTGACAACGACAGTGTACGGTCAATTATTAACGGGGATCCCAACCAATGTCACAATAGCTCAGATTTTTTTTTAACATATTATTGGCATTGGAAGTTATCCATTTGCCACAGATGTGTGTTACTTATATTTCTCTAATTATGGACAAACACACGACGTCACAACATCCATGGCGAAGGCGAGATTCGAACTCGCGGCCAACCGAGGCCCCCAGCTCATATTGTAATGCATCATTTGGTGAGTTTAGAACAATAAATATTAATCGTCTCAAGAAAATTATATCAAAAATTAAATCAAATCAAAATAAGATCCTTTGGGCTTGAAGTACCACAGCAAGTGGCTATAACCGGCCGCGTGGTGGTGGTTAGACGTCTCCTTGAAAATTCGAGGTCGTATAGCCATTTTATACTACCATGTGTAGGTTGGCTCTTGTTGTGGACTTCGTGTGTCGTTTTTTCCCCTCCAACTTCGTTTCCTCAGGTTACACCCGTATCCGGATGTGTGGGCATGTGTATCTACTTTTGTAGTTTCACATGTGCATTCATTTCGGGCCTGATGAAGCCAACCAGCAGAAATACGTATCGCTCGGGTTACCTATCCTATTTTCTGCTCGAATCCACTTTCCTCCTTTTAGCGGATTTTACCCATTATTTTCCTACCTGTTGTTATATACTTTTCTCCGCATGATCATATTCTCTTTGTAGATCCTTTGGGCTTGAAGTACCGCAGCCTAGTGGCTATAACCGGCCGCGTGGTGGTGGTTAGACGCCTCCTTGAAAATTCGAGGTCGTATAGCCATTTTATACTACAATGTGTAGGTTGGCTCTTGTTGTGGACTTCGTGTGTCGTTTTTTCCCCTCCAACTTCGTTTCCTCAGGTTACACCCGTATCCGGATGTGTGGGCATGTGTATCTACTATTGTAGTTTCATATGTACATTCATTTCGGGCCTGATGAGCCAACCAGCAGAAATACGTATCGCTCGGGTTACCTATCCTATTTTCTGCTCGAATCCACTTTCCTCCTTTTTGCGGATTTTACCCATTATTTTCCTACCTGTTTATATATATATGGTGAACTAAAGTTTGAGGATTACTATGAATATACTATTTCAAAAACTGCCAAAACAACAAATTACTCTTATAAGGCTTCTCATAGTCTTGGTACACATTCAAAGAAAATAGTTTATGACACAATTGTTCTTCCGCATTCACTATATTGTTCAACTATCTTGTTCACTGCCAATCAAGCTGTATTCTCAAAATTACAAGCCCTGGAAAATAAAGCTATGAGAATAGCATTGAATAAAAATAAGTTTACCAAAATAAAATCTATGTTACAAGATTTGCAGTAGTTGAATATAAAAAATTTCATACCATGTTTAGTTCTTATTTTTATATTTAAAATAAAAAATCATCTTTTGCCACAACATTTAGAATACTACATGGAATTCAATACTCATTACGACAACTATTGTACAAGAGGAAATATAGATTTTCATTTACTAAATTGCAACAGTAATATAACTAGCAAATCAATGTTTTAGAAAGGATTACGTGAATTTAATAAACTAGATAATGATATGAAGTCTACTTGAAATTTAATGATGTTTAAAGGAAAATTAAAGGAATATTCCATGGACAGTAAAATTTCTAGAGATGCAAATTTTGTTTTTTCTAAGTATTTGTATGTTATGTAGTTGTTCAGTTTTTTAGAAGAATGTAATTGTAGCAATCATGCTAAATAAATCTTAAACAAACAAACAAAACATTCATTGATACGTTGACGGTATGTGCTGTGGCACCATGTTGCTGAAACCACACATTCCTGGGGCTCATCCCTCTTCTGCGAAGTTCTACCATCAAAAAATTTTGGGTCATCTGAACCTACCGATCAGAATTAACGGTGACTGTACGGCCAGCCTGTTCAAAAAAATAAGGACCACTAATGCTTATTGGACCAATGGCACACCATACTATGACCTTTTCAGAGGTCGCGCATGGTTCTTCTGAGGGTTCTCAGGAGTCCAGTACCTAAAATTATGTGTACTAACTAACTGTTCCATCTAAGTTAAAATGAGCTTTGTCGCTCATTAGAAGATGCAGGTCTAAGATATTCTCCAAAATAACTTGTATTCCGGCAGCGAAAACCTTACGTTCTCCAAAATCGCTTTCCTTTAATTGTTGGTCAACCTGTAGTTTGTAGGAATGTTTCTAAACGATTCCCGATTCGTGTTTTTTGTATGTTTTCGGGCGGACCGTGTAGGACTTCTGATGACCGCTTCTCTTACTCACTCTAGGTTTTCACGAGTTCTTACCATTATTTTATGGCCAGGTTTCTTTTTATTAAATTTTATTCTTAGATTCTTCATCCATCTCAAGATTGTGCTACGAGATAGAACAGCTCCACGCCGACCAATATTAAAGGTAGTGCGAAGAAGCCGCCGCGTAGTGATCACAGACTCGTTATTTCGGATACACGTGTCATATGCAAATACGCGACGTGCTATCATCCACTGTTACTGAAATGGCACTACTACAAGAGTAATAACGTTGCAAACATCCGACTCCCGATTGTCACCCTGTATAATATTGTTCACTGATATCAAATACATAAACTAGCATTAGGGTCTGTTTTTTGAAACACAAAGCGTTTCAAAATATGGCATACAACCAAGTCAATCAATACATTTGTAGTTAATAACGTAATTTCCCTGAAAAGCTACTGTTGTCAGATGTAAGTTTTGTCTAATTCAATCAACATAATTTGAGGTCGACCTTAACATATGGATTACCTCTATTAAGCGGTAGATATGAGAAAGGCGATGCAACTGGGTATTAATAGTCTTATTAATGCTTTACAAGGAACTATACCACATCCGTTCTGATTCTATGTTTCTAGTAATTTCAGAACCGCTATGAGATGTTTTCCTTACATTGAGCATACTAGGACTGGGAGCTTTGTGTTCATGTTATGTGTAGCTTTATTGCTGCAATTAGAACCCGCCTTACCTTGAAACAGCCGCCTCATACACATATTTAAAACGATCTGCTATATGTATATGCAAACTCACATGTAAATCCATCTCTCAAAAACAACAATCACCAATCCCATTCTCTCCTGGAAAGCTTTGGTCGAGGGAGCACAGGGGAAGGAATGGAATGAAAACGGTCACAGCAGCCACCACACTAGGCTGTTTGCCGGAGCCTCATTCTTCGTGGGCTGCCTACCGGAAAATTCGCTGCCCGACGCACAATGCTCGTTCAACCCCGACACTCGAGAGCTCTAATTGATGATAAATCGACGATCTTTGTATGTAAATTGAGGACCCACACTGTTAAAAATTACCCTTTAATGGCCCTCCGAGAATCAGGGTCGTTAATTGTCGAATTATTAAAATTCGGGTGTACCTGATAACACATATCATGTATGTATGTTGATTTTATAGACGATTTAACCTATTGTTGGGAGTGTAACTGTTTAACTAGACAAAATCAACTTGAATCTACCCTTGTATTGTTCAAGAAGTGTTTGAAGTTAAGGTAGGTGCAGTTTTGTGCAGTGATTTACTTCCTGGACTCACTCTCAAAGACGATCTAGGGGAATTACATACTAACCGCGCTATATGAATCAGTGGAATTACATGCTCAGCAAGCCGTAATTGAATTGCAAATTTCACAAAGATGAAAACACTTAAAAAAATCCAGATCGAGATTAATCCTACAACATTCAAGAATTTATCGAATCATTTCTGTAATATCTAGTAGCTCATATGATAAAACATTTGTCTTCCAGCTTTTCGTTCTTGAATCTTGCTTCATTCTCCATATGACATAAAACAACCTGTTTTTAAGCATCATCATAATTACAAACAGTTGAAAATATGTGCAAATGGTGGAGTCTATCCGTTGGCCAATTCACTCAACCAATTCTACCAAACTTTTAATGTCATTGTGTGCTTAAAGAATATTCTTTTAAAAGTCAGTTAACTTTCTGATGATTTCTTGTGTTACTAATATTATTGTTCAATGCAATACGAGTATAACACTTCGCGGCTTTATACTCGTAAGAGCGCTGAAACATGGCTGCGCGATGACTTGATATGCATTGTAATGTGCTTGTAAACCTCAACTTTAGAGATCATGAACGCTTGTTCTGAATATAAGCTTGTTCCATTGAACGTGAGGTTAAAAGAGTGCTTATAATCATTTTTACAAAAGGCAAAAAGAAGTATTCGAAAAGTTATATCAGTACGGTTAACGGTGTAACCTCAAGATGATCGCTTTATCAAATTCTTTTCGTCTTCCTGTAAGCTAACAGAAAAGGTGATTGTTGAAAATCTCTCATCAGGAATGTACTGACGGCAAAAATCCAGAACGCCACTCCTGTCAAGGGCACTGACAGAACGCCTTAGCTCTACGTAGATATTATTTTTGCATTTAACATAGTGGTAACAAAAATTGTATCCTCTACAAACTAATCCAAAAATGACTTCCCCATCGGGCTTTTAAACGTGCACGCTTTTGAGGTACAAGAAAGTCACAAATGTCACCGTCGCTTTACCTCAATAAGCGGGCATGTTAAAGCTCCCTTGAAATAATGGCCTATCTACAACACTGCCTATTGAGTCGATATAGCTCAGGGCTCTGACCTCGGTCCCCTTACTTCTTTGTAATTGTCCATAACACCTCTAAGCAGACGACACTGCACTTGTAGCCTAGTGTCGGTCTCCACGTTCTTTGTTCAACAATAAATTATTTGCAAAGGAAACTGTTTCCTCTAGTATATTTTCTAGCTTTTGCTCTGTCAGATCAATTGTTGGTGTTACGAGTGTAAGAGTTAATTTTTCTTTAATTAGAATCATAGGAAGATTATGTTTCCCCAAAAATACTTTGTTTTATATCGAGCAGGAATAAGGCTATTTATTTTCTAATCTACGAAACAAGAAATGACTCATGATAAAGAATCAATGTGCATTATGAAGCACATAAGCATGTAGTCAATTTGGAAGAAAAATTCCAGCTCTTGACGAAATAAAACAACAGGATTTCAGTGCTATGCACACTGTATTCTTATGAATGCTGTAAATGTTGACCTTTCAGCAGGGTTGAAGTGCTGATCCATAACCTACGTAGTCAGCCCCAAAGTTTGTATTGTAGCAACCTAAAATACATAAAGAAGACCTCAGTGTAAATTAACATTTTTAATTTTTTTTTAAATATACTTACGTTTACAGTATATTTCGCCTTCAGCTTCATACACACTTTTAAGATCCAGACACCTTTGGCAACAGTAACAGGAGAAACAGCTGTTGTGGTAGGCGCCTTTCGAAAGCGTTACTTTTTCAGCCGCATAAACCTGAATAACGTTATAATAATGCAAGTAATTTTAGTAAAGTCTTGTTCCAAATTGTAGTCGTAGGTGATCATACCTACACAGAAAGTTTTAGAGGCATAACCAACGTCAAAAAAATGGTGGTACCGACAAACGGAGGCCTGCGACTTCCGACTTCGCCTGATGTACCCTCAACGTGAACCTTATCTTTTTTAAGTGACAGGGAGCTACACGTTCAGTTCAATTAAATGTTTTATCAAGTGGGAGGCTTTCCTGTCAATTAAACCAGAGCATTTTAGATACAAGATTTTAAAGTTCCTTTTAAGGGGATATGATTCGCTGAACTTTATCCGTTGTAAGTGTGGTCGCGAGTACTGGATCAAAAATACAACCTTTCTATGTACGTATAAATTCTTTCCTGTTCGATCTTAGATCTTTTTCTGTGTTGTAGCTCAAAAATTATCGTTAGCATCCTATTCGTTCTGAGTGTTTCCCACTGTTCTAACCCACTCATCGAAAGACACTGTTCCCATTCCAACTTTGAAAATACTTCAGTCAGTTCCCCCATTACAAGTTATAGTTAATTGTTAAGTGACTTGGTGCATCTCACCGGTTTTTGATTATTATGGAGACTTTAAAACATTCTTTCTATCAATCTAGCGCTTTGTCAAAATCAAATGAGGAGGCTAGGAAAAAAGTGACATTTACGTTTTTTCAGTAAATTGGAAATATAAAACATTTTTGATTTAATGAATTTAAAAGTTATTTTAAACGTTTGGACAAAATATAATTAAGTACATTTCAAATGACATATATTCATTAAATAACATATAAATGCTACCATTTGACTCGATACTTTTGTAAAATGTCACCTTTTAAAAGTCACTGACTAAAAAACACATTAAATAAAGAAAAAAAAAATAATTTTGAGTCATACAGATTATGTTAGACATCATTTGGAAGAGAAAATGAGTAGGGGTCAGGTGTGGCTAAAGCGTTCATTCTTTTCAGACCGACAGCAGATTTTTGAAACATAGATAACAGGCATTGCTATATAAGAATCTTTTAAAACCAATACACTTTGTAAGCAAATATATCAGTTCTGATCCAACGATAACAACATCAGAGATAAATTTTGATCACTACTGTGATTGAATGAAAATGTAACTTTTTGTTCCAGAAGCAGCAGTTCAAGTCGATTTTTTTATGAAACAGGTCATTTTTTGAACGAAATCTTGGCAGATAAAGTCAGCATTGAATCTTCTAAGTCGATTGGAAAACAAAAAATGACTAGAACTAAATACGTAGGTGTCACTTCTTTTCCTCTCCTCAAATCCCTTGACCGTGAGTCATCAATTTAAGTCGGAGGTCGCCCAATTCGAAGAATCAAAAAGGTTTTCTTTAAGCTCAAAACTTCGTTCTATTTCAAATTAACCAAAGCTGGTTGAGAATTTACCTTACATCCACACCTGACGCAACACGGAGTGCACGTGGCGATAATTTGGCACTGTCTGCAGTTACAAGGCGAAGGCTTGCGGCAAAATCTCCTTGGATCCCCGTTGCAATTCTGTGGTGGACATGAACTGCAGTCTTTTGGGGGGCAGTACTTTGGAGGACCCCATTGCTTCGGAGGGCAACTGGATGGAGGGCAGCAAGGCCTTTGAGGACACCTTGGCGGAGCAGGGCAGCAAGGTTTTGGAGGACAACTTGGAGGAGGGAAGCAAGGCTTATATGGACACCTGGAAGAGTGGTAGGATAGGTAATACTTATTGAAGTAAAATTAATCTTTTGTGGCTCACATGTTTTCTGGCATGACCACCAACTTATCATCTTGGTGGTATCTATTCCTTAGTACGATAATTAACGGTTGCCTTATTTAAGTTATATTTAACATATCAGCAAACTTGCGATGTGGGAGTTTTCATATCGCTCCTTAAATGTTGTTTTACTGAATTTCATCAAATATTGGGTCGTCTTAGCTGCTCACTTATTTGAAGCTAACACTGACATCATAATTTATTTTTATCGGTGTCATCATAATTCATTTTTATCGATGTAAGAACTGTCATTTTTCCCGTATATTGGTATTTCATAAGTGCTCGCTAGGAAACCCTCGAAATGCCACATTTTCCAGACCTTGATTACAAATATAAAGTATACATCAAGCAATACACGGCTGAGGCATCACAGATAGTGTAAATGTCAAGACCGGCTTAAGGTTACCTGATGATGGAGTTACCCGTCCGTGATTCGGTAAATTGGGGATAGGGTAACAAGTTACACATCAAATTTCTTTATTAGGTAGGTCTCACCAGGACAGTATTGCCATTTATGCTACCTACGGTAATTGGCCGTATAATACTGGTGTCAGCACACTATACGTCATTTCAAGGGTCAGGTTATATATACTAGCACTAATTCAATATATCTAAAATTCAAAATGAACGATAATCCTGCTCGCAAAGGGTTGGGCGCGCACTTGCGATGAATTAGTCGTAACTACATTTAGTACCATCATGGATTTTACTCAAACTGCTTGTGTGGTTGCGTTGATATCACGAAATAAAGCCAAAACACGACGTAAAAAGCAATACTGGGTACATCCACTGATAAGTCAAAGATTGCTGAAAGGCCAATTTTATAAAATTTAAAACGACTTAAGAGATCATCTTCATAATTTTTTTCAATATTATAGGATGAGTGTGAACAGTTTTGATGAATTACTTCAAAGAATAGGGCCGAAAATAACATATCAAAACACTAAAACGCAGCTGCTTTTGCATACATGAATTGGTTAATAAATGATAACTATTTTCATTCAATTTCTCAAAATACTCCAATAATTTGGGCAAAAACTATCGATATTGTCGTTAGTATTTTCAGGTACCTACTGCTATTTTACATTACGAAGACCAAGAAAAGGTAAACCTCAAATGATATGTCCATGTCAGGTTTACTCATACGATAGCAAGACCATTTTCGAGGTGGCGAGATGAAACTGAAAAACGTTTGTCTGAGCTTTCACAAACAAACGTCTGAGCTCAGAGGCAGATTGCATTATGTATGTGTGAAGAATGTGGATGCATAAAAGTGACGTCAGTAGTTTTAATGTGACCCGCCAAAAACCGTGAAATATATAAGTAACTCGATATAGAGAAAACTTCATTTCATGCTGATAAAAGTATCAGTATCGGTTCGGGTACAGGGCTGTCTTTAGGGTGGAGCTGAGGAAGGTCTCGCGCCGCGGGGCCTTACTCGCACCGCGAGGCGTTACTCGCGCTAACAAATATGTTAAGTAAAAGGTTTTGGTTGAATGGAAATAATATAATAATGTACAAATATACGTGCCAAAAATATCGGTCTGGTAACTCTCGCAATATGTTAAATTATTGATTAATTACAAAACCCACGAACGAGATAATCGTGACCAATGAATGCAAAACATCAAACAAATCCAAGCGAATAACCAAAATTTCTGTGTTATGTACCGCGGTTATAATATGGTTTAAGATAACACAGGTTGATGACGTCAGTTACTCGAATCGCTTGAACGCGTTGGTTTTAACCGCGGTTTTGTTGGAAGTCGTGTATTTTAGAAAAGCGCGTAAATAATTTCTGATTATTTTTATTATCACTTAATAATCGGTGCTTTTTCGTCTACAACAGTGTAAGGAAAGTTTAAAAAAGAAACCTTTCATAATATTAATGGGAGAAAAGTATTTTTTTAAGAAAATAGTTTTTATTGATGGAACCATGGCTTTGTAGCTGTTAACGTCCAAGTCTCTAAGCTTTTCCGCATGTCAAAGAGAACATTTATTGATATAGCAGAAATTATAGAAAAAAGCGATGAAAAAAGATATTTTAGCAAAACCGTATATAGGTGGACATTATCCAGTGAGTTTCTAAGGCCAGATTTTAATCTTCTTGTGGTATATGGCTACACAGGATACTTTGTTAAGCATAGGAGCTAGATTTAAAGTGTCCCCAACAACAGCAATGATTATAACTAATAAGGTGCTCTACTTTATGCTAAAACTGAAGTCAGCCTGTATCAAGTTTCCCAAAAATGAAGCTGAAGTGCAATAAGAATATCCAATACCCGGCAAAATTCTAACTTGTCACATTTAAAATAATAACCAGAAATATAAAACTACTCCTGCGTTGGGTAAATACCACAATTTTACGGTGATAACTATGACATATAACAGCTGATTCATGACGTCACGGATCTTATAACCAAACTGATAACCACACTCGCTTGAACGGATCGGTAAATACCAATCCAAAATGGTAAATACCATTTTCATTTGGTTATCCGCTTGAATTTGATTATCGTTTGATAGTGGCGGCAGGGTCCGCGGTGACAGCTGCCCAAGCCCCGCGCATGCTGGTGGGTGACTCATGCTTGCCGGCGCGCTGCCTTGGAGTTGAAAATTTTGTGGCGGCCACATTGGTAGCAAGAAAACTTAGTGAAAGTCTGGGTGTAGAGCCAAAGTTCAAACAAGTCAGACAGATAAAGAAAAGAAGAATGTTTGAGTTCGAGGGAGAAGATGAGCCTATGTCAGAATCTGCGAAGCAAAAGTTTATACAATATTTAAGATTTTCACTTAAGAATACAAAACAAATGATAGTATGTGCAAATAATATGAATATTTTGTAATAATGTGTGCTTATTTATGATTGATTATTCACTACAAAAGAAAAAGGTTTCTTATACGAATTTATTTCCTAGCAGACCTAAATTTTATTATAATTTTTCTTGTGATTCATGGATTGAAGTATTAAAATGGAAGAGTTTAGACCATAGCCATAAATTATATTTCTTTCTTATCTCAATTCTTTGCATATAGTGAAATATTGTATACTTACATTAAAAATAAAAATATACTCAACCCTAACAAATGAAAAAAATTACGTAAATAATTGTCGTGTTTTGAGTTGAAATAACTTCATCAAAAATGCTAAGACACACACGCAAAAAGGTTTTGCTTCAGGCCTCGCATCTGCTAAGGACGACTCTCTTCGGGTATTTTTACTACCAAAATATCGAATATCCCGATTTTTGTAATTTCAATACCCGACAATAAGTTTAATTAAAGAAATGAGTTTCAGCTCTATTCTCATGGTATTTCCGATTCTCCGAAATAACGCAACACTGTTCACAATAACACAATAAAGTGTTCGATGTTGTAATGATACTCCTTCAGCACGTGGTGATCTGAAGTCCGTAGACAGCAGAGAGCTAAAAAAAGGAAACATGGTGTTACCTTTTCGGAGGGCATGGGCTCGCACTTCTATTGCAACAAGGCGATTGCGATCGACTGGGTGGACATGGTCTACTGCAACCCTCGTGCTGTGGACAACAGTTGCCACACTGGCAACATCTCTGGGACTTCGGGCAAGGGGGTGGTGGTGGTGGACAGCAAGTGGAACATGTGCAAGGCTCAGGTCGAAGGCATGGTGGTGGACAACGCGGTAGACTTGGGGGCGGGCAACGTGGGGGGCATCGTGGAGGACATGGTGGCGGACAACGTGGAGGGCAACGGGAACGACATGGAGTACCGCAGCGAGGAGGACATGGTGAAGGATAACATCTGAAAAAATAGGAATTTTAGGAGTACAGTCATTTGGCAGTTTAATGTAGAAAGTTTTGTGGAGAGGTGATATCCTTATACGAAAATATTGTGCTTTCAAAAAGTATCCTGTTTAATTATTCTTTGGACGGCTCAAGATAGCAAGCAAAAGTTTGGGGCAATGAAACTGATGCATTATATTATATTTCAGCAAGAAAGCGGCAGTTGAAAATTTCAAGATAGCGACTGGGTGCAAAAAAAGTATTTACCTTTCACACGTGCAAGGCTGCGGTTCTGGACAGCAGGAGGAACAGCAGCACTGAGGTGGGGAGCATTTCTGTCTTCTAGAACAGCACTGCGATCTGGGAGGACATGGAGAGCAAGGTTGAGAAGAACGAGATCTGCGATAAGGCATTGGACGAACTCTACAACTTCTGGGTGAACAGCAACTGCTACAGCACGGGTTATCACAACTTGGCTGGCTACAGCTAGAAATTCGAAAAAATCAGTTATAGTATAGAAACGGCACGAATAGTGCTTTTGCCTAAAACCGAATATTCGGTCTCCAAATATTCTTTTTGTAGTCACACATTTGGCGGGCAATAGGTTACGACCTACCTTCCGTAAGAAGAGAAACTCTAATGAAAACAACAAAAATATTGCAAATGGTGGTCAGAAAACGTACAACTTTTTTTTGATACTTGAACCACCACGAAAGTCTAAACAGGCCATGGTACCATGGGATATAGGGGGACTCAGGGGGAAGGGGTGTCACCACATGGACTCCAGCGGGGGCACACGTGTGCATGCAACATGCACACATTCTACCAGCTACGGACAATCACAACATCCACAACCAAATGAAAAATTTCTCTTGGGTCGAGATTCGAACCCGCGCCGCGCACGGTGACTGATTAGTAGACCCATAACGTCTACCACTACGCCACCGCTGCTTCATATACAGGGTGTTTCACAACTTATCCGACAAAGTTTAACCACATATTTATGTACTGTTACGAAAGAAGTTGATTTCTCAGAAAAAATGTGATAAAAGTCCTACAGAAATTAAGTTATAAGCCTGAGTTTCAATAATAAATTGAAAAATAAATATCTGTATTTTGCGTTTATTGTCGTGATATTAGAACACGGATTAATAATTTATTGTAGCAAATGTTGTACCAAACAACTGACGAAAACAAAATACCAGGAATTTTTTGTTTTTTCATACTGATAAGAATGTGTAAATAAGGTTTAATCTGTATCGTGGGAGATCTGAATGAAGAACGATCGTTTTTTGTGAAGTTAACTAAGAATGTATTTTGCGAGTTTATGTTTTTAGTTATTAATTTATAAAAATGGTACATGTGGACATTGTTTTAGCGTACGCAGAAGCAGGGCAGAATTCTCGAGCGGCTTCTCGTTTGTATGCACGCCGATTTCCGAATAGGCGCATACCAACCACATCACGAAACATTTAAGTTTTTGTTTTACGTGCACGTGCTAGTGGAGATTTGCGACCCATACGTGGAGTGGATGGGGGTCGGGTTTGCCCAAATGCCGAAGACAAAATTTTTGATATTGTGGAAGAAAATCCGGGAATAAGCACAAGGCAGTTATAGCCCAACAGGTCCCAGAAGTGTCACATCCAATAGCAAGGCGCATATTACATGAGGCCCAACTATTATCACGTTTTTATTATCTAAGCGTTGCTACCTACAAACTGTATTATTTTATTATCTCAATTTCTGTAGGACTTTTATTACATTTTTTTTTTTTTTGAGAAATCAACCTCTTTCGTAACAGTGCATTTGTGGTTAAAATTTGTCGGATAAGTTGTGAAACACCCTGTAGAAGCAGACTTGACAGACTTTAAAAAAATATATCTGTCATCGCCTGATAGCAGTGTATACAGTGGAAAAATGTACTTACCTGGTATTTTTCTTATGATTTCGGTTACAGTAATTTGCTACTTCTCTTGGCATAGGACAACATTTTCTTGTGTCATCGCCAATTGGTATGTAACAGCAAGATCGTACAGGTCTCATACAGTTGACCTAAAGCAGTTCAACTAAATTATATTTTTTAATCAGTTCAGCTGTTTAACTTAGGTACCAAAGATCTTTTGCGCGATGATGTTGCGTATTATATGGTCTCTAATGTCTATAACAGGGTAAGATACCTATTTACTCCTTAGGGTCGTATTCTGAGTCGCTCCTATTTAGTAAACGTGCACTGCTTCCGTCCGTCCGACCAAAGACAGCCTTAGGCAGCTGTTTCATGCTTTTTGGCTACTCCTCAGCATGGTCTAAAATTGGACAACGAACTATACACTATGCAAAGTGTGTGATCTATCGAAATAAGGCAGCGCGAAGCGCCATCTGCCACTGTAGAATCGATCACTGGGAAACAGTGAATCGCTGTGTACTTACCAATGCTGTGCCTAGGTCCGTCCGACCAAAGACGAGGAAGAGTAGTCAAAAAGCACGAATCAGCTGTACATGGCTGGCTGTCTTTGGTCGGACGGAGGAAAGCGGAGCATGTTTATTATTTTGTTCAATTGCAAGCAGACCACATCTACTAAACAGCTAGAATCGTCACCATCTAGCGGTCACGTTGTGACTGGGACTCGATTCACGCACTGAGATCTCTATACAAGTATACATCAGTGTCAACTAGAAGGCTGAGTGATAGATGCCGAATTGCGCTGTCTTATT
Source organism: Acanthoscelides obtectus (assembly GCA_963669975.1). Lineage (NCBI taxonomy): Eukaryota > Metazoa > Arthropoda > Insecta > Coleoptera > Chrysomelidae > Acanthoscelides > Acanthoscelides obtectus. The sequence continues at coordinate 54,563,810 of CAVLJG010000007.1, read as the reverse complement.
TACCCTCCTATTCTTTTGATCATGGCTTCCAGTTTTTCTTCCAGTTTTTCCTCTCATTTAGGTTCCTTTTTGCCTTCCTAAGGGAGAGGAAAGACTGGAAGAAAAACAGTGAGGCTATGACCAAAAAAATGCGTCTTTCGAACTAGGAGTGCAAATAACAGGATAGACTGAGAATGCGGTGCTTAGAACCAAAAGAGCGAGAAGCTTCAAAGCAAGATCCAATTGGAACTGTTTCATATCTTTCATCATTACCAACCTTGTTGCTAGGCAGAAAACAGTAAATATCGTACTTCTTACAGCAATCTCTTGGCTGACACGCTCGACAGCAGCTGTCTTCCTTACAGCTCAAGCTTGGCGATGAGCTGGCTACTCTGCAAGGTTAATTACATAAAGTAAAAAGCCTTTCTGAACCCCTCGAGAGCATATATTGGCCCAACTAATAGCATTTGTAAAATATCTCACCTTGGCATGCTCTCGCAGTGCATTTGCCCTGATAGCCTGATTCTGCTGACCCCTAACTACTGTGGTAGAAAGCACCTGCATATAAAGGAATTGATCAATGTGTCATAATTGAACAAAGAAGTGGTATCCTTTTTTGACTCGGAAAAAGAGGCATGGAAATTAATTGATATTATGAGGGTTGAGGGATGACGAGATATGAAATTTGTCATAACCGTATAGGATTCGATTATTTCCAACTCTCTAAGAACAAAGTTATGATCGCGCTGAACACTTAGATCTAGATGTAAGTACGAAAAGAGCACCACGGAGTTGAAATGAGAAGTGGCAGTCCGACGAGTTTCATATGAGTAACGCCCAAAGAGTTCCGTCGTTTGAATGTATAAGGATCAAGAATAGATCTCCAAATCTATGAATCACTTCTTACGAGTGCCGAAGTGTTTTGGATGAGATAAAGCTCAATACTTTTTACTCAGAGTTATTCTAATACCTACTGTTATTTTGAATCTCCATTAGACGCAACTCCGAACGCAAATCATTACATTTACTATCACGATTTAGGACCCGACAGGCTAGATTTACTTTAAAAAAAATGGTGCACAAATCAAAAAAATGGCATTTAGTTGTCGTTTCTCTCGACGAGCCTGGTGACCCATCCAAAATTACCAATGATTACTAAAAGTCCTAGACCCGGGCCTGGATCACACCGGATCCTGGATCCGGACTTGTAGTTGGCTCCGGGGACAATTGTCGCCATCTAACAACATACTAATACAGCAAGCTGCAAATGTTTCTCATGCACATTTTTTACATTCTAAACCTCCGTTTTTTCAATCTTCATCTGTCGACTAGCTAAATTTGAGGAAAGGTGCACAAATAAGGATATTCATATAAATGTTTTTTAACAAAACACGAATTAGTATTGCTGCTGCCATCTAGGAATGAGTTAGGTAAATATAGCAAATCCAAAGCAGAATTGTATACCGACTAGGCCTGCCATCTCACGGTGCATATGAGAAATGCTGAAAATGCAAGTTTTTAAGACAAATGAAAAAGCAAAGATTCAATCAGAATATGTTTAAACCAGAGTGGTATTAAGTTAGTTGACTTATTTTCTGGCAAACTCACAGTAGTTGAAGGTGTAGGCTGTACTTTTACCACAGCTTTTTCAGCGTTATCACATCTTCAAATTCATATATTCCACACTCACATATGACACAGGCCATTACACAATAATAACATGGATGAATTTTGATAAGGAAACACAAATTTAGCTGTAGAAATGCCAAACAGGTACATGAAATTTTGAAATCAATTGACACTGACGCTGTGCTTATAATGTTTCATATTTCCCGGGTGAAAGCGAGTCAATAATGATTGCGCCATCTGACGGCGATGTTTGTAACACCAGTTTGACATAACAATTTTGTCATAACCAAGAAAGAGTGCAAAACGTCTAAAATAAAAGTAAAATATTTGGGAAATATACTGTGATTTATCGGTGTTTTCTGTGTAAAAGTGACCTATTTAAATTTAAGGGTGAGTTCCATTGAAAACACTGTTTATCAATCATGTTATAAATCCTGTGTGGGTGTTATGTATGCAGTAAAGTAGAATGAAGTTATTTTTAGTTTTTATTTACTTTATGGGATGTAATTTATTTATTTTGGACTTCTTCCTTCTAATGCAAATCAAAGTGGCAGCGAAATAAATGGCTTTGAATACCATAACTATTCGGGCTAAATAAATCAGAATTCGTACTGTATTTGATTCCTCTGATTTGCTAGAATGGACCCTATTAACATTTTATACATTCACTGTCTAATATTAACTTTTTCTTTAAAGTGGTACAAAATACAGTACTGCAAATAGTTTTTCTGCTGCAGTAAATAATACTTGCACATTTGATACCAGTCTTTAAGGTCCTGAAATTGATATTTATTTTCCTGATAGTTGTGAGTCATGTGGTGACCTTAAAAAAGGGAATTTGCATCATATGTCACTGTGGTTTATTAAAATTTATGATTTATTGCCCATATAACTCTTCATCTAGCTTAATTTAATACCAGAATTCCAAACTTGTTATTGTTTATTTTTCATGAAAATTAACTGCAGAGGCTCATTGCACTTTATAAGTTCATTATCAGATATTTACTGCAGCTGTCTGCTGTAAAATGAATTGTAATTCATATGCGAATTTTCATGGAAAATGGTATTTAAATAGTTCCATTAATCTCACCGAACCAAAGATAATCATATCTACTTATATTCATATGTGATTTTTCATGGAAAATGGTATTTAAATTTAAATATTTCCATCAATCCCATGTATGTATAATAATAATTTTGTATCTAAATGATTTACCTGATTTTATTGAAACTATGACAATAATTGACCCAAATACTATATATATTTTAGTGTCACATTGGTCAAATTTGTAGTTGTCCTTAAAATGTTTTCCCAAAATAGTGTGCACCTAACTATGTGTGATGTGCGTTCACTTCCGATGTGAAAAATATTGAAAATATTTGACAAAATCCAATTTTTATGGTTGTTACTGTTCAAAAGTTTCTGATGATTTATACTTAAAACAGAAATTAGTAATAGAAGCTTGATCATATATCAGAGGAGTTGATGAAATATTATGCATTCATTGAATGTACGACTAATTAAGGTGATAATATACCTCAAAATGATAACAGTACCTTCAATACTTATGCAGCAGTTTTGGTATTCTGGTGATAGCTCCTTGACAAACCATGCCAAGCCAATCCCTTCCTATTTTCAGTTTGTTTCAGAGCAAGTTGGTCCTAAGGTAATTTGATCAGGTTGGAATTGGGGAGTACGGTGGATACTTGATGGTTTTTAATGTACCTGCTGTTGTAATTGTGTAGTCTAAAGACATATAATTTTCAATTTTCGGGTACTTTCTTGGTTTTAAAACTGCATTGCCATAAGATTGGGTTTATAGCATAAAAATTGAAGGTATTGAACATTTCTAACACACAAATTGTCTTATATTTCCATATACATACAATACATTTAATTTTACAAGGTTATTATGTATTTAATAACTCAGTTTATCTATCTACATGTTTGTAAATTGTACTGCTGGTCATAAAAAGCTGACAAGAGAAGTTCCAAGAATCAATCAAGTGGATAGTTATTTGTTATTTTGTACATTGTTCTACATGTGTATTACCTTTTCCATCTGCTATCCAGTTTGTTTTGCATCATTGATAAGCACCATTCATTGCTTCTTTGTGTATATGTTCAAACACTTCCTTATCCAACAAGGTGTTGATTTTGCTGAAATACAATAAATTTCATTAAAATCGGTTCAACAGTGCCTGCAATATGACCTTTTTCGACAAATCACCCTGTATATTATTGAGAAACTGAAAAGTCAAATGCTATATTAAGCCCAAAGACTTCTTTTAAAACGCGTGAATGGTACAGTTTTTGTTGATTCCTGAAAAGTTCAAGATGATTATTTAAAGATCATCGACATGAATATGATCAGTCTGCGAAAACCAAAAGTACACCAATATTGACCTAACAAACAAGGTTAAAAATTGCTTTACAAGAAAGTAATCTCAAAATACTCTTCGGGGTATTGCAGAGCAATGTTTTATCTTTAATTAAGATTTTAGATACCTCAAACATAATGATTTTTAACCGAGTTTTTAAACATTGAATATATCAATTCTTACAACTTTCCAGGCAATTAATCGCTTATAACTCGTAAACGGTCAGCTTCAGAGAAAAGTTGATGGATGTCTTTTTTGTTCGGAATGATCCAAAAATCCCGAAAAAAATATTGCTTCATTAAAAATATATTCAAACATACTTGATCCGGATTATCGTACGGGTATATTCAATGCTTAAAAACTCGGTTAAAACTTTTTGAGGTCATCAAGTATCTAAATTAAAGCTAAAAGCTTGCTCGATAAAGACTTTGTGTTTTTTGATAGTAGATTATTTTAAAGCGATTTCAATCTTGTTTTTCAGACCTAATTTGGCGGACTTTTGATCTTAGCAGACTGTACTCAATAAATTGTAAATTTATTATTTTAATATCTCACTCATTTGATTGTAGTAAAGAAAATCAACTCACTTCATTAACACTTTAGTGTTTTATTGTGGAAAGCATTATGAAGGTACCCCAGAATGCATGAGGTGCAAATTAATTTATTGCTCAAAATTAACAATGTTCCAAACTGCTTGCCCCCAGGGTTCGGTTCTTGGACTAATCTTTTATTCACTCTTTACTCATGTTATTCTTTGGCCCAGCAACTGTGAAGTGTATCTCTTTGGTGATGACACTGCCGGGTGCCCACTCATGTTCTGGGAATCTGGTTCACGTCATGCTGCAGAGTGCGGCGGACGGGGTATTGGAATGTGCGGATCGGTGGCTGATCATAATTAAACATTCGAAAACGCAGGCTATCTATTGTACTAGCGTAGCGACGCCTCGTCTGAAGTTTCAGTGAATGGAGTTCGCGAATCATGGGAAAATTCTGCCAACTATCTTGGCAAGGGGATGACGAGGCAGCAGCACACTGAAGCGTTTAAAACCAAATTACAAATTACACTTCGGCAACACTACCTTATGGTGTGTATAACCTCAAAATTAATAATGTTCCGAGCCGGTTGCCCCCAGGGTTCGGTTCTTAGACTAATCCTTCATTCACTCTTTATTCATGGCACTCCTCGCCGCAGCAATTGTGCAGTCTATCCATTTGCTAATGACACTGCCTTGTGCTTAGTCATGTTCTGGGAATCTGGTTCACGACAGGCTGCATAGTGCGTTCGAAAACGCAGGCTATCTATTGTACTAAAAACGTAGCGGCGCCTCGTCTGAGGTTTCAGTGAACGGAGTTCGCGTACCATGGGAAAATTCTGCCAACTATCTTGGCATTTGGATGACGAGGCAGGAGCACACTGAAGCGTTAAAAACCAAATTACATTAGTACACTACCTTATGCTGTGTAGAACCTCTAAATTAAGATTGGCTCGCACCGTGAATAAAATTAAATCGTGCAACTTTAGTTCCAACCAAAGTTACAATTTTTTCACAACAAAAAATCTCCAAATTAATGTTAATATCAATCCAAAATTCCCGAATACTAGTCATTACTGCCAAGGCACCCCTCAAACTGACGCACTTCTCTTTGATCTCCCTTCTTTCTCCCTGACTTTGTCTAATATCTGGGCAACCAGACCACTCTGACAGACTATAATGAATACCTGTGAAGAACATATAATATAATGTGTAACTGCTACCTTAAAAACTTGTTGGTTCCATTACGTTACGTTGCAAAAGGTGTTCCAGTGGATTTATTTCATATAATGTTTTGTATGTAATACAATAACATAAATATTTTCTAAAGAAATCACTATGTATTATTATTTATTTCCAGATTATTGTTGCAACCTTGTCAACTCATACCATGGCAAAACTCCAAAAAGAAATAATGTGCATTACAAAATACTACAAAATATGCGCCAGCAGGTGAAACGAAGGTTTAAAAATGTAGTTTGTATGCCAAGAAGGCAGCCCAATACGTAAAGAGAAACAGTAAGACTGCACTTAAGGGGTGAACATAAAGCTATAGATTCTGACGTCCTGACAAAAGACAAATAAAAAGATTAGTCCTATATTTTTTTGTAAAAACATGGCGATGCAGGAGGACAAAAAGAAGTTCTATTGCAGAGAATGGGCTTTTCAAAAACTAGCCCATTGCCTGGATCAACGACCTGTCTCAAAAACATGTGGAGCTTTATTGCTAGGAGGTCCAGGGTGTGGCAAAACCACATTTTGCTCAGAGCTATGTTGGCCTTCACAGGGTCCTGCAAGCAGACAACAGCGAGCTCTAAACAGGCGACTACTCTGCTACCATTTTCTTCAAGGTCACAATGAGAAAAGCCTATCACTGAGCGAGTTTGTCCGGTCACTAGTCACCCAGATTCTGAATCATTCCACCGAGAGCCATAAAGAACGGAGTATGCGCAGAAGACTTGCCCAGGAAGCGGCAAAGTTAGAAGAACCCGGAAAATCTCTCACCAGCCCCAAAGAACACAATGATACTTCTAGTTTACCCCAAGAGCACTTATACAGTAACGTGTATGCCGATAATATTTTTTCACCTTCCTTGGAATCAAAGAAATCTGTGGATATGCCGCCAATACCTAGCTTACCTGTCAATCCTCGTACTGTCATCGCAGATGCTTATCTGGAAAAGCTGAAGTCTGATCCAGAGATTCAAATTGCGCTTAGAGCAAAGAATATTGAGATGAATCCTGATGACTGCCTTAAAAGAGCTCTCTTATTTCCTCTGCTAGAGATTGACCCTCCAAAAACATCACTCTTCATACTCATAGATTCTATAGACGAGCACTCTTTTGTATATTCAAATTCTACTCTTACTCGATCCAAACCGAGAGATCGGACTTCCCAAAGTAAAACCATAGCAGAGCTTCTAGCAAATCATCATCATCTTTTTCCCCAGTGGCTTCTGCTGGTTTGTACAGCAAGGAAGCAGTCCAAAAGTATTGCAAAGATGTTTACAGGATTTAGGAAACTCAGTTTAGATGATTTGAGAAAGTCCCAAGTCGTGAGGGACGTTCAGCAATATATTCTGGCTAGGTTGGATCAGGAGAACAGTCTTAGGCAACACATCAGTAGGGATACAGCAGAAATGCTGAATCAACTGCACATAAAGAGTAACGGTTGTTTTTTATACCTTGAAAAGGTATTAGATGGCGTCTCAGATAGCTTTATAGTATTGAGAGAGGTTAGAGAGATTCCAGGGACGCTAAATGGACTGTACCTTTGGTTGTGTCAAAGACTCTTCAACAGAAGGCAGTTTTCCAAAGTGCAACCACTCCTAAACGTGATCTTAGCAGCCAAGTGTGTACTCAGCGAAGCTTTACTGTTCGACATCATCAAGGTTTATAACCCAAAGATAACGACAGAGGATTTCAAGAAAAGGTTTCACCTTTTAAGGAGAGTCATAATAGTGTCAAAAAGTGGGGCTTTCAGATTATTCCACCACTCATTTGCTGAATGGTTGCTAGACATCAAGCACTGTACTCAGAAATACCTTTGTAACATTCACCATGGGCACTGCATTTTGGCTATGTATTATACGCTGCACGCAAAGTTGCTGAGCAACCAAGAGATATACGATTATGCGTTTCATCTGACAAGAATGGAACAGTATTTAGGCGAAAAGCCGTCGCAGAAGTGTCCAACTTTGGTGTATAAACTGTCCCAGGAAAAAGGTACGACCTCACAGGGCGAAAACAGTTTGGAGAAGACTTCGACTGAGATTTATTCAGATCTCAAAGCTTTGCAGGAGTTGGCTAAAAACTACGAGAAAGAGTTGAGTTATGATATGGAGAATTTAGAGACGAGTTTCGTTGAGACAGAGAATAGCCAGAATAATATGGAAGATTCTCCGTTCAACTTGGATCTACCAAAAGTTGAGGCAACATTCGAAACACCAAATTTAAAAAGCCCTGTGTCTGACAAAAATCCAATATATGCTGAGGTGAACAAAAGCAAAAAGACAAGCAAACCAAAACCAGTAGAAATGACAACTAGCTTGGAAACAAACACTGGTAAAGAGCTTCATGTACCTTCAGCTATCGCCCCGTCAGCTCCCCCTGAAGCTGATTCCAAGCATCCCGTGGATTTGCACACCTTGGTGGTTTTGTGGTTGATCAACAGTGGAGCGAACATTGAAGAGTGTCTGTTAGAAGGTAATGAGATGGCTGGAGTGAATTTCGGCGCATTTCTACCCACGGATCCGAAGGTACTGCGGCTGTTGCTGGAAGCAGGAGCGGTGGAGCAGGTGGATGTGGATGGCTGCGACTACGAGAGTCAGGTGAGTAGGTTTTTCATTTTTTGTAATATTTTCGATAAATAAAAGCATAATGAAACAGTCAGTCACTTTTAAAAATGTATGGTCATTCGGTATCATTTCAAGCGATTCTATGCAAAATAGCTCAAAGTACGTATGAGAAGCGACATTTCGCCAACTTTTACCAAACTCGCTAACTTTCTTACAATGTCTTGTTTTTAAAACATATAAATATGCATTTACTGAAAAATAGAAATGTTGAAAAAAGCAGAAAAAAAAGATTATTGTTGTATATACAGGTATGTCTCATAACTTCAGAGCATAGCCTCACTGTGATACATTCTTTGGATTTGAATATTCTAATATATCAAAAAGATTATTTTTTCTTAAAAATAACATGACCCCTGAGCATTTTTTCATACTTAAATTTAGCGCTGTCAAACATCGTATCATAAAATACATTGAATTACATGTTGTACTCCTAATGGTAATTTTAGTTTTCTAAAGCATGATATACGAAAAGAACAAAACAATTTCTAAAAGTATGTCATTGGAAATGAAATAAGAAATACTGTACTAATAATAATAATATTGCTGATTATATATCAGAATTTCAGATTTTGTTCTGTTCTGTTTGATGTTTTATCGACTAATACTGGAGATGAACCAAATATTTCAACACATCGGATCTAACCAAAACTTACACACACATTGTGTTGAATGATATTCTGTTCATTGCATATTCAGTGTGAGTCACTGATTTAATATAGTTATAATTTAAATTTGCATAATATTATACAGACCTATCTTATTCTTAATCCAACTTATAACTATTCAATCGTCATGTCTCATTGGCGACACAAAAATATTTAAATATGTTTTATTAATTATGTTATATGTCTAGTGTAACCTTATCTTTTGTATTCATGGTGTGTTAGTTATACAACAGTCAAAATACAATTCAGATTTGCAAGAAATTCCCAAAAGAATACGAATAATATATAATAAGAATAAACGCGATTACCTATTAGCATCCATATAAGACCAACACTTGTTGCCAGATGCAATATTGTAATCAGTTATCAGCCTTCGAAATTTATATCCAGTTCCGGTGGTTTTTCTAAGTCCCTGAACTTTCATGAAGATGTAGTACGGAAAACTTTTTATAATCTTGACGTACTGGTCACTTTGATAGTTTGCTAGTTCTTATGAATAGAAATTTGATTTTAAATGGGACCCCAAACAATTACTTTTAGTTTACGAAATAAATTATGTTTACATTTATATATTCATTTAATATAGTCTCTTCTAGAAGAGGTGTGACCGGTATATGAAGTCGTTTGTAGGCCGGTTAACTAAGAAACAATAAGTTTTCCTCTCTCAGCCGGCTATCTGTAGATTTCACAAATGGACTTGGTTACAAATCAGCAAAGAGCATTTTCCTGTTCAATATTTCATGACTTAACAAGTGCTGCTTGAAATTCTGCATAATTAACAATGCGCGTTGAGGATCTAGCTAGTCGTAGGTGTTGCCACTCTAATGGCTTCGCGTCTCGATTTAAAATTATAATAAAACGATTGGAAACCAATTACTTCTCATTAGGGTTGAATAGGATGCTGGCTGGAAAGGAAATTAGAAAGTAATGTTGGTTATTTTGTCTGGTATGATAATGCTTAGGGAAAAGTGGTATTTGATGAGCTACTCTTATGCAGCCTCAACAATGCTTGTATATAATATAGGCTGAATCAGTATAGAATTGAATAGAATTTAGACTTGGTTAGCCGTGTTAGAATGATTGGTGATTGGTATATAAGTGTACAGATTATTGTTGGGATTAAAGCAGGTTGATAGAAAATAGCCAAGTAGAACCACTCATATCTGTATTCAAGAATGTTGCATCGATGAACCAATACATAGCATTGCTATTCTATTAGTAAACAATACAACAATTGATTATTGTATTCTTCTGTATTTTGACGTTCACATACAATTTCCACCGTCAAAGCCTTGTTGACATATTAACAGACTCCATTATCCTTAAAGAAAATTCTTATACACGACCAACTTTTCAAAGAAAATCACGCCTCAAACTCCTTCGTTATTATACATAAGCTTTCGTATTCCCAGAGTTTCTAAACGCCGTAAAAGAAAGTCCTATAACCTGCTGCAGTACTCGTAGAGGTGGCGAAGCTGGCACTCAAAGACGGTGGTCGGCACGTATATAGTTGTAAGAGTAAGTGATTGGCGACGTCACGGTACTGTTACCCGTTTTCGCACAGGTACGGTTTCCAATCGAATTGGCTATGGAATACTCAGTGGCGTTGGAGGAACCTCCAAAAATCTGATAATGTTTAGATTTTCACAGGATGTTTTCATGTCAGCTAGGGAAAAGTGTCGGCTTTATGTACCTCAAACGATCGCCACTGGTATCAAGCATCGGGGTGACTCGGTAAAAAGTCGTCGTGAAATATTAAAGAAAATACTTGGAACCACCTCTTGAGAAAATAGCACGTTCATAGCACGAAGAGTGAAATCAGTACACAGTTTTGATTTTGTCCCAGTGAATTTAAATTACTTTTCTAATGAAAATATCTCATGAAGAAGTGTTTGCCTTGAAAAAATATTACTCGAATACTACTGCTAACTCGGTGGTAACTAAATGAGCACCTTCCCACTTCAGTTGGCCCAACTATTGAAATCTTAGTTTTTTTCTTATCAAACACAAATAATAAAAATGTAGCAGGGTGTTATAGGTTTAAAATATTAACAATGAATATTTTGATAATATATAGAAGAAAACACCAACTTTATCACTCCCTAATCAAATTTGCAGCATAAAAATAACACATGTTGCAATTATAGCATATTAACCTATTTTCATTTCAATGCAAAATAAGTCTATAACGTACAGGTGGCTGTGAAATTAAAAGCGATGACAATTGTTTTTATTAATCACAGCTGTCAGAATACGTTTAAAATAGTTTTGGGTAGTTAAGGTTTTCAAAATGGGTTATTAGTGATAAAACTCGGTTACTGATAACTAAATTTTTTAATTCTGGGAAATCAAACTCAGAAATTGCAACTTTGTTAGACTTATCGCGGTACAGTGTGAGAAATATTGTTAGAAGATATAACGTAACTGGTTCAGTTAATATTGAGCCACGATATGTGAAAAAAAGTAATATCACAAATGTTGACCGAAGAGCATTAAGAAGAATAATCATGAAAAACAGGCGTGCCAATTATTTACATGCTCTGTGAAGTGACGCTGTTGGAAGGAGAATTTCGAGGTCTACAACTCTTAGAGAGGCCCACAAACTGTGATTTAGCACTTGCAAGGTAAGTTTTCTTATAAAAAAAAAGTGAAGTAAATACCCTAAAGTTGCACAACTTGTTCATAGGCCAAAGAAAAGCCACTATTAACTCCAGTGCAAAAGAAAAATCGGCTTAGATGGGCTAAAGAACATAGACAATGGACACCTCAACAATGGTGGCAATACAATGGAGTAATGAGGCCCGATTCGAAGTTTGTGTTGGTGACAGTCGCAGTAGAGTTATTCGCAAAAAATGAAGCATTCCATGTTGACTGTCTGAAGAGAAAAGTGAACTTTCCAGCATCCATTCATCCGGCCAAGATTTTGTGTTTCAGCAAGATGGTGCAGCGTGCCATACATCAAAAAAGGCTATAAAATGGTTGGAAGAAAATAATGTACCACTTTTGAAATGGGTTTCTAGCAGTCCAGATCTGTCACCTATTGAAACTTTGTGGCACGAGATGAGAAAGGTTCTACGACAACATCCTGCTCGTACAATCACCGAATTGAGACAAAAGCTTCAAGAAATATGGGATTGTTTTACACCAAATTATTGCCAAAACTTGGTTAACACTATGCGCCAAAGCATTTCAGCCGTAATAAAAAATAAAGGTGATGTTACCCAATAGTAATTTTTCTATTGTTGCTTTGTTAACTTCGCGCATTTATTCGCACATTGTTTACTTGTTCAGATGTTCTATTAGTTATAGGACTAAGTGATTTCAAATATGTATTTTTTACGACTAGAGTGTATCTAAAATGTTTTTGAGAAAATAAATTGTTTTAGAAGTAAATAGTTTCGCCATGTTTAGTTTATAAAGGCCTATTTTGGTACAAATCTTGAAGTGGGCCAACTGAAGTGGGAAGGGGCTCATATATCAAATTTGTCGTTAATCAAAAGATGACAGTGAATGGAGATAAATTACCTTAACATTGTTCGAATGAGTTTATATAGAAATTCGCTGATATCTCGACACAAAAACGTTCAAATAATGCAGGAAGCTTTTAGAGTATAAAAAATAGACATGATATAATGGTAAAGAGCCTATAAGTTCATATCATCATCATGGTCAAAACAATTATATTCATTTTGATCAAATTAGGCTGTAGTATTTATTGCCTGGGATAAAGATACGTATAGATGCTATATTATGATACAGTACGAACCTTCAACAGTTGGATGTGATATTACGAGTATACTATTATATTTTCTATACAACAATACTAACAGCATGTTATTGGTGTCCACCATTATCATGGGTTTTTTTACTTTTTCATTGCACATGATATATTTTATAGGTTCAAAAACTCAATAATTTTATTCAATGTGAGACTAGTACGGCAATCGCATATAAAACTTCTTATAAATCTACACGCACACAGCACGCTTAGCGTCAACAAAATTGAACTATACGTGAACATTACAATAGATACGTAAATGATTTCTTGCAATATTTCAAAAACTGAATACAGGTTAGCTACTAGTTTTGCAGTAACGTTTTGATATTGATTAAATTTAATACATTTTTCTAAACATTCCTCATAAAATGTAATACTACGAAAACATCATACATCAACTTTTGGTTGTTTTGTATTCAGGTTTCATATGATCTTGTCCATTAGTATAAAATCTATGAAAGTAGGAATATCACAGGGCATTGTTTTCTGTGAGAGGCCATATAAATGTCACAAGTATTATCTTGAAAACAATCTCAGTCGATTTAATTCAAGCTTTGTCGTCAAACGCAGGTTTTTCTTTAAATTTTTGTATCTCATCAGTGCAATGAACAATTTCTAGAGAAGTATCGTCAATATCGCCATCGCCACATAGTGAACAAATTTCTTTACATTTGTTATCCATCTGCTCTCTCTTCGTCGACCAAAATAAACAAATGGCTATCTTTATCTTGAAGACCTACTGGATATTATTTGTGAAGGTCTATTTGCTCATCTAACTGGTAGCGACAGTCATTTTCCAGTTGGTTTATCGTATATAGAGTTGAAATGACTTATGCTTATAGTTTATAGGCGAAGACCAACTGTCGTGAAATATTTGATGTATTTTTTCTTTATTCTGACATTACCTTGCGAGTATTTGTTGTGATTAATCTTGAGCTCAGTACCAATCTGTATAGTTTTCTTTATAGTTACCGAGTGGTTTTCCAAAAAAAAAAAACTACTTTTTGGCCATCCTGCATCTAGTACCCACACAGAACAAGGTACGGCGACACTCCCCCTTTTTCATATTGGAGAGACAACGTTAGCACATACGTAAACGTTAAAGTTGACATTTAAGTAGTAAAAACTCAATTAATTATAGCTTATACTTGACGTTCGCGTATACCATATATATGGTTTCAGAAACTACTTATTGTCTGCAGCTCAGGATTCATACAATTCTTCATTCAGATCATTGTCTACTGTTGGAGGGCTTGTCTTGTGCTGGTTTAGTACGGTTGCAAGGTTGATGAAGCAGATGAAACGTTAGTATCTCTCGTTCACCAAGAAACGTAGCTTTTCAGGGAGGAATATGCAATTGTCTGTAATACCCAGATTGAGAAATCCGAGTTACGCTATTGCCAATGCCTCCTAATCTGTTATTGGCGCCAGTAAACATCTTTATTTGCATTCCTCTAAGATTGCCGTACACTTAACACTTCATACAGATTTTGAGTACTCTGAAATTTTAGTGCTTTTTTATAGCACTCGGCTTATTGTGCCAAATTATACATCGAAACCTACTGACTGTGAAGCTTTAGCCATGAGTTACAGAATTATAAAATTAAACTACCATAGGTAGTCTTAGTAAATATATCATAATATCATAAATACGCTAGTTTGTCCTTTAATACAAAGAAGTTGCAGATCCGTATGATGCATTTTGATATTATGTTCATGATCTATGTAATCTGGCTGATCTTACACATAAAATTGATCGTTTTGTTTAATATATATTATTTTGTACATCCAGTATTGATTCCGATTTTATAAGGTTTTCTTTTCCTATACATCCAGTAGTCTGGAATACATGAAGACACAAAATATATGAGAAGGTTACCTCATTAGTCTGCATCATAACTTGTGCTTGATATGATCTGGAAAATTATTTGCGCTGAGCTTAACTAACAATACAGGTAACTGTAACTTTATTCCGTTATATGTTTTTTATGCATACTCGATACAAATTTTAATTAACGAGACGGTCAAATGCATCAAACTGCCTCTTGAAAAAAGTTCCAGTCACGTTTCTTCTGATATCAGGCCTTCTCTCGTTCGGATAGTTCGTTACTAAAATATCTCGGGAGTATTTTTAAAACATACGCTTTTGAAATATACAAAGTGAAAAGAATTTATTGCATGATTCCGACTGAAATTTCCATCATATCTTCAATATAATAAACCAACTTTTCCACTTGGCAAGTAAATTGTATACCTAATTCTGAAACTGATATTGTTCATTCAACAACTCTAACTGTTTTTCATGATTTTCTAATCATCAAATAAAACCATATCGACTTTTTTAAGACGTCAAATTGCTGCTCCAGGCTGGTACCGAAACGGCAGAGTGTAGCAAAACACATAGTACGCCACTTTTATGCGTAAAAAATAAATGGTATATCAGTTAATAACTGTCTTTGCAGATTTTATTAGATTTCTAACGATACACTTACATCATCCAAAATGACCAATTGCTTCTGCAGCTTTCCCAAACCGGGTGTCTCTCTAATGTAAATTGGTTGCCAAAAGACATCGTGAAAATTTAAAATCTATGAATTCAAAATATACAAAGAATCCGTAAGATTGAATCCCACCACCTAATATGTAAAATCATGAAACAAAGTATTTTTTTGATCGCTTCGTTGCATTAAAATCGATATGATATGACATTTATCGTCATTGTTTAACCCTCGGTTTAACCTTTACTTCCACGCAGCAGTAAATGGCAAAAAAATAAA
The DNA here is from genome assembly GCA_963669975.1 of Acanthoscelides obtectus. NCBI lineage: Eukaryota > Metazoa > Arthropoda > Insecta > Coleoptera > Chrysomelidae > Acanthoscelides > Acanthoscelides obtectus. Next base: position 54,548,211 of record CAVLJG010000007.1, on the reverse strand, counting down.
ATTTATGGAGAATACGTTAATCAATCGTTGCAGTGGCGAATCAAAAGTTTTTTGGCCAGATTAGTAGACAATTATACATATACGGTTTTCTATGTTCTCTCTCAGTAATTGATATTCTATGGTCGAATATAGCATTCTAAAAAATCGAATAATATATTCAAACGCCACCACTCCATCGTCAAATACATCCAAATTTACATCATTGCCTTAAATCCAGCTGTGTAACTTCTGGCAGGTGCCTTGCTTCATGATTTACATGTACAACACTACCGTAATTTTTTCAGTAAAGAAGTGTATTTTCACCTACTTAATTTGTTTATTCAGCGTTAAAAGCACCCAGAGAAAAAAAATTATATCAGTGCTAAAAATAAGTTATACGCCAGATGTCGTGTGTCGGGAGATGTTATATAATTCCAGCACGCTTGGTACACTAGCCTCGATATTGATGCTTTATCAGATATCTCTGTGCGAATGCAGTTGAATTTAATTGAATAGTTTTTAAACGTTTTAGCAGAACATTAATATAGAACGTGACCATATCATTAATTTAAAAATGCATGACTTATTAACGCCTCATAGTTTGTACACTCTATAATTATACGTAGTTAGTGTATTCTTGCACAAACGAGCTATAAATTTTACATTATGTTAGTTAGTTACAGCTCTGTGCTAGAGACATGGTACATACGCCTTTTACTCTTTTATCTCAAGGAAATTGGTGACGATATCTTATGTATCCTGAATTGTTAATATGCAGTCATTCGGAACGCCAAAGCGATCTCTATGGTTCAGCTGGAGAGAAGAATAAGTCTTAACATTATTACAGAAATCGTTACAGATCTACAAATATAAAAATGATTTACAAACAGATACACAGCCATTGTCTTTCCGAATAAAAGTTTGGTACTGTCCAAACAAACCAAGCACAGAATTTTCGAAGTACATTTTTTTGCTTCAAATCATTTGTACCAATTCCCCGAGCAGATTTCATTTATTATTCTATGTAGCCCATATTTTCTTTTTGTATAATCGCAAAGCAGCTTCATGGAATCATTGTTATTTTTCTATTAGCCGCATTCAGAACATTTCTCGAGTAGCAATATTTACTCTCGCTTAACAAGTGTCTAAACTATATACTCGTAAAATACACAAACTTCTGTCGTCGCCATCATCTTGTTTAAGCTTACACACCCACTTTACGACTTTCCAGAACTATTTACTTCATTAAAAATAGTTCAAACAAAATTCCCATCGCTTAAATTTTCGCTAAAAACAATCCGTTACATGTTATTCCCGTTTCGCGCTCGTGAGAATTTTCTAATGAAAGTGCACTACTAAAAATACACGCTATTTTATGCTTTAGCTACAATGTAAAAAATCGCATTCACACGGTCTGATGTTTTTTAGTGTTCCACATGTGGTGCGAATTTAGTTTGATCAGTATAGTGGAGTGAGTGCCCTTAGATTTATACCTCTGAACCCAGGGAAGCTGACAAGGAGTTTTAGTGAAATATGTTTAAAATATATAGGATGTCTCAGTATAACCTGACGATCTATCGGATGTATCTAATGCATAAAAAATAATGCCAAAAGTTCTTATAAAAAATAATATACGTAGGCCGCCATTGGAATTTTTTTAATAATTCTCTAATCTGTATTCTATATAGGAGGAAGGGCAATCAACCAAAATCATAGTACTTAAGCCCTATCGAGCCCCTTGTACGTCCTCCTCATGGGTCGCTCAGGTCTGGATCGTCAGCCACCCCAGACTATTGAAAAACGTGGTGATGCGACCCAGCGCAGTTTCCCGTACGCTGGCCTTAGAAGGCCAACGTTTCCCCAGAACGGGTTCTCGGATTGATAAAACAGCTGGGCAGTCGCAAAGCAAGTACTTGACTCATCTTCCCGTTCACATCCTGTATATAATGTGTCACTCAGTCTCATGTTATAGAAATGCTTCCGTAGCTAACAGTGTCCAGTTGCAATGCCAGTTGCAAATCGAAATTGTTTTCTGGATATAGACTGGTAGTTTTTTACTAATTCCTCACTAGGATTTCTGAGGAATTTCTTAGCTAATGAGCAGCCCGATGTATCATCCCACATATTGTATCGTCTATGATATTACCCTTGAATTGTGAATGACTCTTCATCCAGGCAACAGTTACTTTATTACTGGTAGAGGCACTCACAAGTGCCGAGTGGCTGACTAATGCTGTCCTCGTTGTAAACTTACAACACTTGAGAGTCAGTATTGCTTGGCTGCTGTCCATGGAAAACCCAATATTTTTGCCTGTGACATTTCTATAGGCAATTTTCTTTACGGCTAAAGTTCTACCAGCTAGTTTGACCTGTGTCTCGCCGGTATGTCCATAGACCACTTGCATGTCATGCAGAGGCTCGTAGAATATGCTCCTCAGCCAGCCTCATCATTTTTCTTAAATCCTTCAGTGTTAATATCACCTTCCTCGATGGTTTTAAGAAGTTGTCGTAATGGCATAGGGTCGATCAAAGATGAACTTCGGAGGGATACTATCCATGTCAGCCAGCAGGAGTAGCATGTCAGTAATTCCGTATTCAACAAGCGACTCCACAGCCTTTGTTCAGCTGTCCACCAACGAATTTAAGGCGTACCATTGTTGCCAAAGTCACTTGTACCATATAAGTTTTTAGTGTTGACAAATTCAGCAACACTTCCAGTGCTTTAATAATTCTCTAACATTTTGAGAGCGTGGTAACCATTTGAGGCCTCACATGATAATGTTCTTGAAAAACATATTTTTGTTTGATTTCAATAAAATACTGTTCCAATCAATGTATAGTATTAGTCTATTCATATTAGATAAAAATACCCCTGAACAAATGCGCTACGATATTCGAAAAACATATGTTACTATACACATTTTAAAACAAAGCAGATGTGTGTATCATCTTTTGTTGCGAATTACTCACATATACGACATGTTTGAATTTGTATAGAAGAAAAAATGTAACCCATCATTTTTTGCATAAAAATAACATTTATCTTCCGGAATGGGTTGCGATTCAACCGGCAAGATGAACACGTTTTTTTTTTCTATTAAATGCTCTTTGAACGAACCCTGTATGTTGCTCAATAAATGATGGGCGGAAAACAGATGTTTTGGGATAAACAATTAGATATTCTCAGAAAACCACATAACCAATATACTACAATTTTGTTGTTGTTATTTAGAAGAACGAATCCTACGGATTTGAAGAATTTCAAGTAGTTGCGTGAAATTATAGTCGCATTACCAAGTGCCAAAACCTGCATTTTGCCTCGTCTTTGGGCCATAACATTTTTACTCTTAGTCGGATCTTTTTACGTGTGATCGCATTTTGTAGGTCTCATAAATACCTAAAAATCTTTTATGAAAAGTTATTTCGTTTCTGTCAATACTTTCGATTGAATCGAAAAAAACACATTTTCTCATTCTTTGTTGTCAAATAAGAAGTTTTCCCACAAAAATTGGTGTACCCATTTTATGCGTCCATGCTTTAAATACCCCCTTGAACAACTTGCACCAATAAAACCAGACGTACAATTATGTCGGAGAAACTTGCTTATATGATTAGACTATATACTTCATCCGATCCTCTAAAAGCACTAAACTAAACCTGGGGTTTCGGATTACGAATCTGTCACCAGAAATGTATATTCAAATTGCCGGAACCAACTGGATTCAGAACCAAAATTAAAGGAACTGTACTCAAACAATGGTTGTTTTTCCAATAATGACTTGTTTCACGCGATATTAAGCAAGATTACATTTTGACGGAGTAAAGTTCGGGCTTTTCATAAATGTCATCGTTGAACCATTATTGTCAAGGTTGTCAAAAATTGGCAATATTGTGTTGATACTTGAGAATCTAAGGCCCGTATCGTCAGTCGTCCCTTCAATTGAAGGGGACCTTTATGGCCTCCTTGATTGTCATAGTTTTCTACTTCTCAGCGCTCTATTTTGAGGTTATGTCACAAACATCTATTTGCAACAAATTGTGCTTGCTTTTGAGTTATATCATGTTTTATCAGCCTGAAATTTCCTACAATTTGAAAAGAAAACATATCTTCACAATAGGAGAGCGCTGACGCTGACACGCGACAAATGTAATCTAGAAATTTTTAAAGGAGAGAAAGGAGTATGACAATCAAGGAGACCATAAACGCGCCCTACAATTGTAGGGACGACTGACGATAAGGGCCTAAATGAGTTAATGGTTTTCCAGGGCCTCCATCATGTGCTGCGCCTACTGGTTACTGTTCTGTCAAAATTATACAGTGTCATTCAAAAATTATTCATAAAAAACCTTTTTGCAGGGTCACCATTCAAGGGCCTGGATCTATAACACGACATTTTGAAAATCATCAGAAGACAAAAAGTCTTATAATAGTTGTATATTATTTTAAGTGTATTTCGCTAAAAATCTTTAAACTATCTTCGGCGTCCTGGGGTTTGGAATTTACGTCTAACGGCTCTCGACGATTTAGCCACGCTGTAAAATATCGCATTCACACGAACTTCGATGTTGTTTTTTGACTGTTTCATATGTGGTGCGAATGTAATATAATTGCAAGAAATGCGTTAATTTTTTATGTGCTTATTTGCCAGATGTCATTAGCAAGCACATCGAGTGAGCAGAGTCCTGAGCCGCTGTTTGACATGCACGATCTCCATGGGCAGGCTGCGTTGCATGTGGCTGCTAGATTAGGTCAAGCGCAGGTGGTCAAGGTAAGGAATCTAATCTTGATAGCCATGAACAAAAAGTTATTATTATAATCCGGGATTCCATATAAGTACAACAAAACGTGCACAATACTATATCAAGAAATCAAAATTCTGTAGGTTATAAAGGGTTTTCTAATAAGAAGGCGCCCATAGTGAAATGGAATACAATAAACTGTGTGGGAGGTATTCATATTTTTACTTCCCACGACATTGTCAAGGAAGAATTGTAATCGGTAAGAAAATTGAAAATGGGATATTATTTATGTACATCATGAAAATCCATGTTACTTATTTCCGTCGGTCTGTCTGTCCGGTAATCATTAACCCCCCTATAACTTGGAAAGTACTGCTCAAATATTGAAGAAATTTTGACTGCTTCTATGCCAAGGCCGAAAGAGCTTTGTAGTTTTTGCAAATTCGATCCAGTGACGGCGGTGCTAGGGGCAAAAAACGAAGAAATAAAAATCGCTCAAACTTCGTCGTTTGACTTTTTTTTAACTTATATGTTAGCTAAAAAATGGGGGGTAGAGAAGGGTGTCTTCTACGCTTCTAACGCCCGTAATTTTACGCACTTATTGGAGGTACTTTACGCATAGATTTACCCGTATATTTGCCATTTAAGACAGAACGAATGAAAACAGAAGATCTTGTCGGGTGGGAGCCGTCGATCGCAGATTCATCGGCTCAGACACTAGCGTCTTCAGGAATTTCTTTCTGGGGAGACGATTTGACTTTGGCGGGAGGAATGGAAGAGCGGGGGGAATTCTGCTCGCGGGGGGAGGAGTGGGGGGCAATCTAAAAATCTCTAATGTGCTACACAAAAATATGTTAAATGTGCAAATTTTAAAAGGAAGCCAGATTCTCGGTGACCATCGGTTGTGGCTGTAGACTAATTCTATGGACCTGTTTGACTGACTTGATCCATTGAATTTCTTTCTAAGAGACTTATGCCGAACATAGTATTTCATTTACTGGTGACAGCGTTGCGTGGGGAGTACAGGGTCCACATAATTGACATTTTTTATTGTTTGGAAGGCTTGAATGAGGTCCAATATTTAATGAATGTCACATAAGTCAAGTTGAATTTGAGTGATGAATTGCATTATGTTGTCGTTTAAGGCTTCCGGCTTATTGACGTAGTCGCGAATTAAGAAAATCCACAAAAATTCTTATAAGAGGGATGTCTTTTAAGTTTTGCATATAGAAACATAGTAGGCCGCGCGGATCGGACGTCAGTACTGAATCTTAACCTCACTCTTTAGTTAACTTAAATTCAAAGTTTCACAGCAATACGTGCAGTGTTCTCACTGCAGTGAATTTTTAAGTGTCACCAAGTCATTAGAAAAATGGAACTCAAATGGAACATTTTCGCGCCATAATTTATTACAACTTTCAGAGACAATTAGCTCGACGACAGTCGGCTGTTTGGGTGTTCCAAGGTGAAGAAAAGCCAACAAAAGTCATCCGTTCTCGAAGTGTTTCGAAAAAGATGGTCGCGACATTTGTGTCAAAAGCGGGTCATATTGCAACAATTGCTCTTCATGAGCAAAGAACTGTTACTGCGGATTGGTATACCACCATTTGTTTACCAAAAGTCATCACCGAGCTTCGAAAAATCAACCCCGAAAGAAGAATCATCCTCCACCAAGACAATGCAAGCTCGCACACAGCCCAGAAAACGTGGAATTATTGGACCATCCTCCATATAGTCCCGATCTAAGTCCTAACGATTTCTTTACTTTCCCGAAAATTAAAAACAGACTGCGTGGTCAAAGGTTCTAGTCACCAGAAGAAGCAGTTGACGCATTCAAAAATGCCGTTTTGGATCTGCCAGCAAACGAGTGGAATAAGTGCTTCGAAAATTGGTTCGAGCGCATGCAGATGTGTATTAATCTTCGTGGAGAATACTTCGAAAAACAATTAAGTCATTTAAAACTACCTAGCGTGTTGTTTTATTTCCATATGCAAAACTTAAGAGACATCCCTCGTATCAAATTACAGGATGCCGAATTCAATGCGCTCCACGCAAAATGTCCATTGTGTGATACGTAACACCGCGCCGTCCTGCTAGAACCACATATCTTCCACACAATATTTCCAGTAATTTTAACTTTGAAATAGGCCACCGTGGTGGCAGAAACGTCAGTAAAAATAATAACGACGTGTGGTTTCATTTGGTCAGAAGATCGTGGAGTTTCTTATCGTGTAACTTGGCTCATAAGAAATTGGTTATCATTGACCTGTAGCCCTTAATATTGATGGTGATGGCCTCGCCAATGTTACCTCACACAGATATTGTTTTAGTTCATTCAACAATGAAACTTTTGGAGTACTAGAAAATGTTCAAAGTTGTATCCGAAAGCATATTTTTACACACCACTATCAAAGTCAATAATTTCCGGTTTAGAGGCCAGGAATTGAGTCCACTATGAATGAATACAAATCGGTAATTGCCGTTTTTATCTATCATGAACATATTAATGCGTAATGATATTGATAAGTGAGGAGCATCCTTAGGTTAATTTTGAACCACCGTTTAAGCGTACTTGTTACTTTTTTGGGATACCAAAAATGAATGTGAATTTGCACTCTTTAACATATACTAGATATTTCATTATATAAGCGATCCCGGACTATTAAGGCATAAAAGCAAAAGTTAAACATTTGCGAGTTAAGCAGAAGGATTCTGTGTCCTGCTTCCTAAATATACTTGTAAATTGCTATCTACGGAAATATTTTTTTAAAAAGTCGAAATACTTTGATGAAAATGGAATGAGAAGTACTTCTTTTATACACTTGGCACACATGTCTCTAAATTTTACAACAAAAAGATCAGGCCCTGGATTAAAACCAATATTCCTCTGAAGTGAAACGCGTGTCGAATGTTAAAAAATAGTTTTTTTAGGAAAACCTCACTCTATTCCACAAATTGATTTCAAAGTCATTTCAATCAAAATGCAGAATTGCCTGAATTAGGAATACCTGAATTGATTGCAGAGAAATGTACGTTGCAGTATACATTCGTCTGATATTTCAAATGTTAGACAATAATGCTGGTATCTAGCAATTTCCATTTTAGAAATCATATATCGACCGTTCAATAAAATAAGAAAGTTGCAATACTTGAAAGTGCCCATTCTTAATTTTATTGCACTGACAAATTGCTTAGAGACAAGTTCAGTTTTTGTGGAATGTTCGAGCTCATGCTTTATATAGAGATAATACGGCTGTACCGCATAATTCCAGTCGTTTATATGTGGGCTGTTGAATGCTAGAGCGTTGACTTTGAATATCCATCTTGATTGCTTAAATAGGAAGTTCTTTCATACATTTACATGTGCTGCAATTCCATCGCATAATATAATAAACTCGCGATCACCATAATTCGATTGGAGCAGTCCGACACGTTTATCTAAACCCTAAATTTGTGACTTTTCGATCGTATAAGGTGTTCCGAAAAAATGATAGTGCAATTTCAAATAATTTAAGGCAGTAACAATTTCACCATTCTGTTACTTATAGACTAAGTATGATTTGGTTTCTCATTCTCTTTAAGTATCAGTGGCTTCTAAAACAAAATTAAGACCAATCGGTTCCCATCCGAACTCATGCTTTCTAAATAATTAAAAATTCCTCTACAATAAAGCAAGTATGATGTGCCTTATACGTGAAAAATCCGTAGCATGTACGGAACCATCAATTTTATATGTCGATACTGAGTTATGAAGTGGTCTTCAAAAATTGTAAACAATATATCAATAGTCTTGAAATAAGAATGGATTAACTGTTCATTAAATTGTAGCTTGAACTGTGGGAGATAATTGTTTATTTTGTTATAATGTATACAGTCAATATTATCAATGCATAAGTGCATTGGAGCTTAAATCATTCTAGGAATTACGATTGGTTATAATCAGTAGAAAAGGTGAAATCTCTTTGGCCGTTGACCTGTCAATTGTTTAGCTGCACCGTAATTTACCGAAAAATCGATGTGAATTGTTTTTTTCAAAGCAGTGCTCATTTAAATCTTGTGATTTGAATATTAAGTAGATATTTCAAATCCAGGTGCGAATAAAAATGTTATTGCAGGTATTATTGGAAGCAGGTGCAAATGCGGATCAAGCGGATGTCGACGGTTGGACACCTTTAAGAGCTGCAGCATGGGGTGGACATACAGAGGTATGAATTTTTTAGTAGCTTCACATTTTGGTCTGGAATTGTTTATATAATTTGCTTTAGTCAGATTAACTATCACCTGCAAAAGATCCTACACATATTATTTATAGGGTTTTAGGCACTTTTTAAAAATCTCCAAATAAGACCATTACTCTCATATTGATGTTACTGCACGGTAAGTCTGTGTCCTAACAAAACGTATTTGTTACGTGTAAAGATTTGTGTCCATACTGTTGATAATTGTGGGTGTTACCTTCTTTTGTTACGTGTAAAGATTTGTGTGCATACTGTTGATAATTGTGGGTGTTACCTTCTCGCAACACGCAAACATATTTTTTCAAATAAATCATCCTATGTATAATTTATTCGTGACATCCGTCTTAATTCTAACAGTTTTTGTTATGATCCACAGGTAGTTGAGCTCTTAGTGAAACACGGCTGTTCCTTGGACAGCGTTGATGCTGAGAATCGGACGGCTCTTCGGGCTGCAGCGTGGTCAGGTCATGAAGAAATCGTCAAAATTCTTTTAGAACATGGAGCGGATGTGAACCTAACTGATCACGAGGGCAGGACGGCGCTCATAGCAGCGGCATATATGGGACATAGTGAGATCGTAGAGCACTTGTTGAATTACGGTAAGCAACATTATACTATTCAATTCAAATAATAGCTGAGCAAAAATGACGATTTGTATGATCAATTGTACTAAATTTGAGCGACTCACGGTATTTTGAGATTTTGCCAAGCAGAGAATCACAGGTACGCAAGTGCTAGAATCCATAGCAAGTTCCTAAAAAAAACAATACGAATTATTTGCTAACTAGATATACTGAACTCATATGTATGGCGGATTATGAAAAATAAAAAACTTCGTACAAGTTTTGATTACATACATTCCTGAACGAAACTAATCGAAAGTAACGAGCGTTTCTATTCTAATGTGAACTACTACCAAAAACTTGAGCTGCTAGAGATTGTTCCCATCGGGTCTGTTACATGAAGTGTTTAAAAAAATTGCACTCACTTGTGACTCACGGCAGTCTGTATTACACTGGCCCTGTAACGCTAACTCAAAAGGCTTCGTCCTCTTGAGCCTTCTTCAGATGTCCCCATTGACCAGGAGCTAGAATGCTTCCAGAGTTACGTATGGAGCTGTTTTTCTCATCTGTGGCCATACTGACTGACTGACGCCAAAAAAGATCACTTCATCATGTACCACGAAACATGGCCTAAACCCAGCAGTACATTGTTCTGAAATCATTGGATGACCTCAAGATTGCTCTTTCTGACATATCCTCATAGCAGTCCATGTATAGTTTCAGTATTTGGTTGTAGATTAAAGGGTAGTTTTGCATTGAAAGCTGGTAGTTTCTGTACAGCATCCACTTTATTTTCTGATATTTATGGTCTTGCTTTTTCAGGTGCTGACATAAACCATGCTGATGCAGATGGTAGAACAGCGCTGTCTGTAGCGGCCTTGTGTGCCCCAAGACAGCCTGGTGTCAACGTAGTGTCAACATTACTAGAAAGAGGGGCAACAGTAGATCACAAGGACAAAGAAGGAATGACACCATTATTGGTAGCGTCGTTCGAAGGTCATAGGTAAGCTATAATAACCTCACAGAATTTGTAACTGATGCTGCAGTAAGCTAAAGATACCATTGTTGCTAAGTTTCGTTCATTTTTGTTCATAATCGAACAGTTTGTATGAGAAATATTTATTTCAATTTTTTATATTTTTATAGAGACGTATGTGAGCTATTGTTAGAAAACGAAGCTGACGTGGATCATTGTGATCATAGTGGGAGAAGTCCATTGTGGGCGGCTGCTAGTATGGGCCATGCACCAGTGGTAGCACTTTTGCTGTTTTGGGGTTGTTGTATAGATTCCATGGACTCGGAAGGCCGAACAGTGTTATCTGTAGCAGCCGCACAAGGTTTGTCTTTTTTGTATGTTTGTGACAACACTATAGTACATCTCGAAGACACAGGCAATCTGGTGAATGAAAAGACGGTGTTTCTCTAAGTATCTCAGTGTCATTTTGGGGAACGGTATCACTTGATGGAAATATACTGAAGCGTTCAGAATTAAATTTCAAATTATGTTTGGACAGTTCTCCCCACCATTATGTAGACATTTAGTTTGATCAACAAAATTAGGCTATATAAAATAGCCATCAGATCAGCAATAACATATGCTTGTGCTTGTGTTCTATTGGCAGAACGCATGTTTGAAATATACAGGCTCTGCAAAGTGGACTACATTAAACGACAGGCGCAGCGATAATATGCCCAAGCGAAATTGTATAGTACGAATCAGTAGACTGCACAGCCAAGCAAGCTCGTAACCATAAAAGGCCGCGGCGAGCACTGTAACCATAATTAACTCGTTAATTTAGAACCAAAATCAGAGCATTTTGACAAAATCTTCACAAAAGAAAATATTTTTGGACCTTACAGAATTTGTAGAGTGATTTAAACAATGCTTAATCTCCGTTTTTTTTCTTTTCCTCTTCCCTTTACGCTTGACATTGTCTGGTTTCTGGGTTATCAGTGTTAATAACTTCCGAATTCATACTATAACACAAGAGCTAAGGCCCTACTGACCTCTCTGACAACCAACGATGACTTGACCAAAGCACATTTAATATTATTTGTAATTCTCGCCGATATAATGGGTTCACACATTCCATAACGCGCATCCCTCTTATTATGGACTTATGGACTTTATAAAACGCGCGCGCGACGACACAGCGTCGGTCACGATCGTTTGTGGTAATATTTCGGAACATCTACCGAGGTCTCGCGGTTATAAAAATTCAACATATGGTATTTATTATCTGCCTTGCGAGAGAAATCAAGGCAAAATAATGCGGCAATGAATTGTGATGTTGTAAAAAATTGTGCGTGAAATTTGGAATATATACAAATATTACTCGACGGTATTGGATAAGCTGTGGGTTGTATCAAAACAACAATACTGTTTTCATATCGGTCATTTTACCTGAATAGCAGCAAACATGTAGTGACAGGTAATTGTATTGTTTTTTGTTTAAGGTTGCGTTGAGGTAGTCAGGCAACTGCTGGATAGGGGCCTAGACGAACAACACCGCGATAATTCCGGGTGGACCCCATTGCATTATGCAGCTTTTGAGGGGCACCTGGACGTCTGCGAAGCACTGCTTGAAGCAGGAGCCAGAGTAGACGAAACGGATAATGAGGGTAAAGCTCCATTAGCGCTTTCTGCTCAGGGCGGGCATACTGCGCTTGTAAATATATTGATAGAGAAGTATAATGCACCTGTGGATCAGAGGCCACACGACGGAAAAACTGCACTCAGGTAAGCCCATTGACAAATCAAACATGGCTTCATTCCCTGTTGTAGTATTTCTTTAATATACACTACTGAACTCTATTCAGTTTTCATTTAATTCGTGTAAAAACAAAAGCAGCTCAATATCTTCAAATTTTCCCGTTCTTAATGGCTAGTGGACTACAAGTGCCTGAACAGCTCTTTAGTAAATACGTACAACTATTGTACTAATACTTTACTCTAAAAGTGATTCTCTTAGGTTAAGAAGTGAGTGCCGTATGGGCTTTGATGTTCCCTTGGAAGTAATGAAACCATGATAATAACACTTTTTTGAGCGACGTTCAAGAGAGGATTTGACGTTTGCATTCCACAGTAAGCTGCAGCAGATGTCATCTCAGGCTGTCATCGATGTCAGGAGAATTTTTCATTGCTGGCGGTATCTGTTTAGCATTTGTTGATGAATTTTGGACGGAATGGTTTATTTTTGTGCTAAATATTAAATATTGCTAAACAATGCAAAATGGTAATGTAATTGTTCTCTTGAATTTATATATCGGAATCGGACCAGTAAGTACTGGACAAATTTAAAGGAACTGTTGAAAATAAAAAACTAATAGCTGCCTAATCGAGGAACAGTGCTTGTGAACGAATTGCTTAAACCTTAACGAAAATAATACACCCAAAAGAACCAGTAAACAACTGAAAAAATGTGGAAGAACACCAAAAGGTATGTAGAATGATTTTGTAACAGCTAGGGAAATAACAATATTCTCTATGAATTAATTTTTATAAAGCTGCCTTTTTCTTATGGGAAGTGTTGATTGTTTGCTGAAAATAGTGCAATGTCTGCATGTATGAGTATTTTGAATTTTGGGATATTTCAAAGAACAATAATGCAAAGGTCTCATATTATACTATATTGCGCTTCAGAAACCAAACTATGGTGATTTTCCTACTTTTGCTTGATGTTATACGGTTTTTTGAGTTTTTTTTTTGTATTTCAATTAAAAACAAGTTGACATTATTCAGATTTTTTTGCCATATCGATTTCTTACGTAAAGTGCCGGAGTCTACAAAATGCACAGACTGTGGTATAATACTGGTTGCATGTACATTTTACTGGTTTCGATTCCTATATAAATTCGAGAAAGCAAATAAATTACTATTTTCCATTGTTAAACCATTCTGTCTCAATTTTATCATCCAGCAAAGAAAAATCTTTCTGACAACGACAGCCTGTGATGACATACATACTGTGAAATATGAAAATGTTAAATCCTCCCTGAAACAGCTATCAGCCCTCAAGGGTCCTTTATAAATATGGCTCTAAATCAGCTGATGTCAAAAATGCTTGAAGGTTACACGAACCTTCTATCAGCATTACACTTTTTTCATTTTTTCAGGCTAGCTGCGTTAGAAGGTCACTACGATATTGTACAAATTTTATTATCTCACGGAGGTGACATAGATTCAAAAGACGCGGATGGTAGAAGCACTCTATATGTTTTAGCATTAGACAATAGATTAGCAATGTCAAAGTACTTCATACAGCAAGGAGCTGATGTAGAAACTCGGGACTTGGAGGTATGATTTATACTTATTTAGACCTTTCTCAACTGAAATATTGGAGTGATTTATATAATTTACAAATTACCTGATTGAACAGATAAATATTCTACCTTCTTCCAGGGCCGGACACCACTGCATGTGTCATCATGGCAAGGCCACACTGAAATGGTGTCCTTACTTTTAACATATGGAAAGGCTCAGGTCGATGCGTGTGATTTAGAAAATAGGACAGCACTTCATTCAGCCAGCTGGCAAGGACATAGCGATATTGTTAAGATACTGCTGGAAAATGGAGCTGTTCCTGATCATACGTGCAATCAGGGAGCTACTGCTTTAGGTGAACACATTCTGTCAGTCAGCAGAAGCATTTATAATAATCATCATTATTGAGTACAATGTTCTGTAAACATTGTCAAAATAAAATTTGTTTTTCTGCAAACGGGTATTCATCTATTCATATATTATTTGACTTGAATCATGAGAGCAAATTTTAGAATATCAAAATATTTAGCTAGGCTTGTGACTAGTACCTCAAAGTCATCTACTATAACCTGATTTGGGTTCTTCAAGAGATTATCCCTTAACGGTTCTAATTCTGCACAATAGGTTCTTTGGATTTCAGAGCCGAATTGAGATTGACTAGTTGGAGTTCAGAACGGTTCTGGGATAGTTCCATGTAGAAACTTGAACTGTGCTATTATCACGCGGTTCATGTCAACGTGCAATCTGAAGTCAATCAAGTCTTCAATCTTCTAATTCACGCTTTTCTGTATTCTAGGTATTGCGGCTCAGGAAGGACATGAACTGTGTGTGGTAGCCCTTTTAGAACACGGCGCTGACCCTAATCATTCGGATGCTTGCGGAAGAAATGCTTTAAGAGTAGCTGCTAAATCTGGGCATAGGGGTGTGGTTAGGCTACTTGAAGAATACAATGCTCGATCGCACAAAATTGCGCACACTAGTAGCAGTGCCAACAGCATAACGTCAGGTAAAGTCGATCTGTTCCTAAAGAAACATAAATAAAACATTACATATAATTAACTCAAACATTCTTCTATAGCTTCTACAGCAGAAACTAAGCCTTCCTGTGCCATTTTGTATCCGGGAATGGGTAGCGCAGGAGACTGGACGGATCAACAACGCAGGTCCATGGTCTCGTTAGGAAATCACAGTTCCAACTCCAAGTCCAGTTCTAACCTCACGGGTTCTAGTCAGTCAAGTCGACATGGTGATAGGCAGAGGGGAGAAAATACACAAAACACACAGGTGAGAAAAGTCAATGAAAACTAATAATCGTAACAATACAAACATATATTATTTTTTAGCCCCTGTCGTTCACGCAACAGCTACAGCAATGTACAAGAGGTGGTAAGACACGACCTTTGAGCAAGTTGCTGTCGCCCTTGCAAAGTGAACCTCAAAGTCCTATCTATGCTTCACCTCCACTCAGCCCTGTACATGACGCACCTAATATGTTTGGTAAGAACCAATTTTATATTTCGATGCCCTACTGCCAATATCACGTCTTCAGATTTAGCTAACGTTTGACATTGTCTCCTACATGCGCCAATATCCAAGATAGAGTAAAACTTCTGGAGTACCTTGAACGTCACGGCTTGATTAGCGATGGGCAGTGTACTCTACGGGGGACCTCCGAGCTTATGTCACGCAACTAGGGAGTAAACTCATGCAGTCACGTGGTGATGCTCATGTCATTGCTCTTGATATCACGAAAGCGTTCTCTCTTATACATACTTCCATTGTATGGCTTCAAGAGAAGCGTTGCAGATGTGTGGCTGACTTCCTCTCTGGCCGCAAGATATCCGTCGTAATTGACAGATTCTCCCCTTCATCCCACATGTCAACGCGGGTGTTCCCCATTGATCACTCTTGGCTCCGAAATTGTTACTCTTACACATCAACGACCTCCTTTCCTGTAAAACCAAGTTACGCCCCTTTCATTCGATCTGGGAACAAGCTAGACTACTTGTTTAGAGCTAAGAAGGACTTTTCTCCTCATAACCTCTCTCTATACAAGGCCCAGATGAGACCGAGCCTCGAGTATTGCTCGGGGTGTTTGGGGTGCTGCCGCCCCGCCTACATTATCCATGCTGTTCAGAGGAGGGCTGTCCGACTGATCGATGACTTTTCTCTAACGGACAGTCCCTGTACTCTTTCGCACCGACGGACTGTCGGCGATCTAGCTCTGTCTTCTACCGCTACGCCGCCGCGCGATCTGCCCGGCTTCGGCTTGTGACGAAATTCCGTACATCCAGAACTGTCCGATACGACCGCTCCTTTGTCCTTAGGGTATCGAGATGAGGAGGCTTTTCCCAGTAATACTAGCCTTAGGCAGTTCAAAAATCGGATTAATCAGGCTCATTTAAGCTCCTCATAACAGCCGCGGTGAAAAACGCAGCGTTCATGGTGTATTTGTTATCCACCACGTGGCCCATTAACCTGCGCCGGCCATCGAATCACCGCAAGACTATTCTGAATACGACCATCGTGCTCAATGTTTCAGCTTTGGACTATCACGCGAGAAGTGCTTAAATGTGCTATATTGGCTTTGGTTGGGATGCGGATCCCGCTTAAATACTAACGTGTCTGTGGTATTTGATACGCCTCAATTTATTCCATACTACCAGTACCTATGTTTTTTTTATTATTTTTACATAAGAAGTACTTCATCCTATTTAATTTGTTATAGGTGCCATGAACATATACCAACCAGTTTTAAGGCATAACAACTTCGCCAAAGCTCCAGATACCCATTTTGCTCGAGACACTCACATGAGGATAATCTTGGGCAATTCGGGCAGTTCGCCGTTTACGAAAGAGAAAAAGTCTGATCAGTCGCATTTCGAAAATAGCAACACAAAATCGAAGTGAGTACAAGTTATTTCATTATATTAGTGACATTATCCATTCTACCATTTCATGCACTTTCTTTTCTTGTGCTTCTGTCTGTATAGACTGGTGCACTGGTGCTTGATGACCTTCTAGCACCCACAATTTCACAATTTTTTTTTTAAATGTACTCAACATATTTATAGCAACATTGCTATACCGGATGCCACAAAAAAGTGAACCGCGCTGAAAATTATAATATTATAATTATTATGTTTGCGGGTTAATTTTAGTAAAAAATGGAACGATGGAGTACTTCATGTTTTATTGGCAGTTGGGGTTCACAGGGTATTTGGATTAAGAAAAATTTGAATTTTGATCTGACTATTATCTTTTGATACTAACCGAAATTGTACAAACTCCCGTGTAGTGTAAAAGTTACTCAGCTAGGTTATAACGTGTTTTACGAATAACCCATATTTCCATAAGGTTATAAATCACTTTCTCCCTGCCGCTTTCACATAATTTATTCGTACACTCTGTATGTTATTCGACTCACATCTTAGGTACCATTTTACATATCATTTAAGATGATACAAACTGTTGCTGTCAAACGCAAAGTTCCTACTACGTATTGGCGCTGTACAATTGCTGCTTGGAGCAGTCGTGCAACACAAATAGATTGAGTTTAGAGAGTTCCTTAATTGAGAGGGAAAAATAACCGATAGAAAGTAAGCGCGTTTCGTGAACTGTGTTTTCTGAACATTGATGAAGGAGTTGCTTCCCGGGTAATTTTCTGGAGAACGAGTGCTGAACTCTCGCGGCTGTCTATCAATCGTCTATCTCTAAATTCGAAATTGGCTTTGATATGAAATGTACAATGATATGAAGAACCTATAACAGGTTATTTTGCGAAAATGGATGTTCCACGGAGCTCAAGAAGTCTCCCCAGTAGGAATGTGTTGACTTCTACACTCTAAGCTCTATACTGAGCCGAGGAGCTTAGGCAAAATAACAGCAAATCGATAGTTCCACCATTCATTCGTAAGATTGTGTTTGACAGCCTTGGTTGCTATCGTCCTATTTGTACCTTTACGCAATATCAAACTGTATCAACTGTCATTTCATCCAATCTCCATTCCCATTGTAGATACAGATCTTTCAAAATTTCAGCCGACCAATGTGTAATCCCTTGCTCTATTATTTTCAGTAGCTTCATTAATAAACTTTTCAGCGGAGGCGGCGGTGGCGGAGCGCCATCGTCCACCGCTGGTGGTGGGGGTGGCGCTGGAGGCGGCAAACCGAAGCGCAACGGCATCGTGACCAATCCGGCGCTGCGATTGGTCGCAAACGTGAAGAACGGTCTTGACACGGCCGCCGCCAATCTGCGCAAGTCCGCGTCGGGGGCAAACCCCGCCTCCAAGACCAACAGCTTCCACTGGCGGAAGGAGACACCTCTCTAGAGGCGGCCGAGACAGTGGGGGTAAATGTTGGGATCTTAGAGGATGGTTGCTAGTCATTGTTACGGTGAGTGCACATATTTTGTTATCAAAGTTAGTTTCGGCTATTCAACTTTAGATATGACCGTTATGGTTATTTTTGATGCCTGATACCGTTACTTTTCGATATAGCGATTTAAAAGCCTGATTTTCGAATAATAATAATAATATAGGTGAGCTCCGCTGATTCGTCGTAGAGGACGGATGGCACCGTAATCGGCACGGGTATCATGTAAAAAACCTATAAGATGTCAACTTGCAGACTAGTTAGTTTTTAGGGCGCAAACAGTCATTCCACGTTTGCTCACTAGGATCGTTGTGAACGCCCATCTATGAAGGAATCACTCAACTAAACTACGCATTATTGGTTGCATAGTTCTGTTCAAACTGAGTGATCCGGGTCTGTAGTTTTTATCTCTGAGAAGAAAGTTGGTTGAATAGCAAGATCGACTCTCGATGATTATGTGTATTGGTCTGCATGTGTATAAAATCAGTGATATTTGCTGTGTGAGAAAACCATTACTGGATATGCCGAATATGACGGGTTAATTATATGTTGTGCTTTCTGAAGAGAGGTTATGTTCAAAGTTATAAATTACGAAAAACTGAGGTGGATTACGGGAAATCATCACCGCGTTGGTGTAATTACTGTTAGCATGTATATGGCTTGTAATTCAACAGTGATTATAATTATTTTTTATCTCTCTCATTTTTTAAATTCAGCAAATTTGTATGTGTAATTTCCAGAGTGGATAAGAAAAAGTGAATGCGCAACTAATTTCTAGCTTTGAATCTCAATTAAGTGTATTTGAGACAAGAACCCAATGTAATTATCATCAACACATACAACTTACAGCTTAAACCTCCAGGAATGCCATCTCAGAAGCAGACTTTACATCACATCAGAGCCAAAGATTGATAACAAGCCTCATGACGTTTAGGCAACACGTACAACTAAGTGCCAAGTTAATATCTGGTAGAATAATCTACATAATGCCAAAAAAACAGCATAATGTCAAAAAAAAATAGGCATAATGTCACTTTTCAAGTTACGTGATACCCCTGCGGTGCAGGTGCAGAGAGATGCAAGGCCATGATTATTTCTAACATCTTTCCATATTTGTTAAAAGTTTTGTGTTATATTGTCAGATCGTGTCGTACAGAACATGGTATTTTTAGTAAAACTTGACCAACATGCATAATTGTTCTTACTAGTGGTTATTGAAAGTAATTTGTAATTTGAGCAGCTATCGGGTTCATCACAAGCTCATAGTAATCTATAATTAATTATTTATTATATATTTTGAGGAAAATACCGCGATCAAATCGTATGGTTCAAGCTACCAAACCCTGTAAGGAACGATATCGCTTGCAGGCCATGGGGTTATCCTAAGGTAGTATACGACTTTCGACCTAGCCAACCACCGCGCATCCCGTAAAAATTCATTACCTAAAGCGGCATCAGTTACTAAATCACAGTTCGTAGTATCTCTGAATTCACGCGGTTGAATCGCTGAAAACAACTTACATCCGTTTCCCGTTACAAAGGGTAAGGGAAACATAGCGTGTCTGTCTTCAGGAAAAAGCTAAGCTGCCTTTGGGACACCTGTAACTGGCAGAACCATTTCCCTTCCGAATCTTCGTTCATAAAAAACACTTTGGCGAAAGTTGAGGTTTACGACGTAGCTGATCAATTAAGGTGTTAGGTCGATTACTATGAACAGCACTTTGCCTGCAACACGACTTCATGGCTGCGTTCTCAAATGACAATTATGCCAACTCTGGTGCCACACAATAATGTTCACGAATGTAAAGAATTGATCGTTCAAAGCGTGTCTAGATTATTCAGTCCAAAATTGTACAATCTGCTCTATTTGGAGCTGGTGTGGATGTTTCCATAGATATAACATACCTAAGAAATGAAGTGGCATTAAGCCGTTTGGAGTAACGGAATGTTGGCCCTTAGAGCGCACCTAACGGTTGGCCAGCGCGTACGAGTTGGCGCGATAGTCGTCCCTATAATTGTACAGGGTGGCGCAGAGGAAACGCACGATTTTCACCTAAGCATAACATTTTTTATTTTCAAGATAACTTTGTTTCAGTTACAGCTAAATAAAGTAATGATAGTGCACTTTTAAACTAATGATGGTAAATAACGTCACTCAAGTGTCGCCCTGCTTCGCGCTCGCACATCTCCAACCGCTCTTGAAAGTTGTGCATTACACGTAAAATCATTTCTTGTCTTATTCTTGCAATTTCTTGACGAATAGCAATGTTCAGTTCCTGTAACGTACGAGGCTTGTGAGGGTACACTTTATCCTTAAGGTAACCCCACAAAAAGAAGTCGCATGCGGACAAATCTGGGGAGCGTGGGGGCCAAGGGACATCGCCGAAACGGGAAATCACATGTTCAGGAAACATCTGTCGAATCCATTCCATTGATGCTCTCGCTGTGTGAGCTGTGGCACCGTCTTGTTGGAACCACAGCTCTCCCATGTTTACTTGTTGATGTTGAAGTTCGGGTAACAGAAAATTTTGTAACATGTGAACATAACGTGCTGAAGTAAGTGTTTCTGCTCTTTCTTCCTCTTCAACAAAGTAAGGACCAACGATACCTAATTTACTGATTCCGCACCACACAGTTAATTTTTGACTATGCAAGGGTCGTTGGTGTAGCTCTCGTGGATTTTCGGCCGCCCAATACCTACAGTTCTGCTTGTTTACATATCCTGTTAAATGGAAGTGTGCTTCGTCACTCATCATTATGACGACGTCAGGATCGTCAGCAAAAATGTCCCGCATTCTCGCACAAAATTCTCTACGCTGTGCAAAATCGCTTTCCGTTAGCTCTTGCACGATCATTATCTTGTACGGATGATATTGTAAATCGTCATGCAGAATGCGTTGTAACGACCGACGGGACATACGCAGAGTTGGAGCTTGGCGCCTAGTGGACCGTTGGGGACTATCAAAGACCGCTCTTCTCACTGTTTCGATATTGCCTGGAGTCCGCACGGTACGGGGAAGGCCAGGTGGCTTCCTCTTCATTACGGATCCAGTACTTCGAAATGCTTCAACCCATCGGAGTATTGTGTTTCGATCTGGAATTGGCCCGTGGCGTTCAACATTGAACTGTCGACGGAATAAACGTTGCACGATCACTACAGAATCATCGTTTCGAAAAAATTGCTCGACGGCAAACACACGATGCTCCGTCATCCACGGTGCCATGGCTGAAACTGCATCGCATGTGTTCTCTGCTGGCGGTGCGGCGAGGTCATATCCCTATTCTGTGCGAAATACCATTCGGTCAGAAAACATGCGTTTCCTCTGCGCCACCCTGTACTACAGGAACACCATACGAGCCCCTTCCCACTTCAGTTGGCCCACTTCAAGATTTGTACCAAAATATGCCTTTATAAACCAAACATGACGAAACTATTTACTTCTAAAACAATTTATTTTCTTAAAAACATCTTAAATACACTCTAGACGTAAAAAATGCATATTTTAAATCAGTTAGACCTATAACTAATAGAACATCTGAACAAATAAACAAAGTGCGAATAAATGCGCGAAGTTAACAAAGCAACAGTTGAAATATTACCATTGGGTATCATCACCTTTATATTTATTACGGCTGAAATTCTTTGGGGCATACTGTTAACCAAGTTTTGGAAAAATTTGGTGTAAAACAACCCCATATTTCTTGAAGCTTTTGTCTCAGTTCGGTGATTGTACGAGCAGGATGTTGTCGTAGAACCTTATTCATCTCGTGCCACAAAGTTTCAATAGGTGACAGATCTGGACTGCTAGAAACCCATTTCAAAAGTGGTACATTATTTTCTTCCATCCATTTTATAGCCTTTTTTGAGGTATGGCACGCTGCACCATCTTGCTGAAACACAAAATCTTGGCCAGATGTCAAACATTCTTCCATCACTGGTAAAAGCGATTCTTCTAAAATTGCCAAATATTTGTTTGTATAAACATTTCCATCAATAAAATGAAGTTTTCCTACTCCTTTTGTTGACATACTGTCCCAGACCATAATGGATGCTGGAAATTTCACTTTTCTCTTCAGACAGTCAACATGGAATGCTTAATTTTTTTGCGAATAACTCTACTGCGACTGTCACCAACACAAACTTCGAATCGGGCCTCATCACGCCATTGTTGTATTGCACACCATTGTTGAGGTGTCCATTGTCTATGTTTTTTAGCCCATCTAAGGCGATTTTTTTTTGCAGTGGAGTTAATAGTGGCTTTTCTTTGGCCTATAAACAAGTTGTGCAACTTTAGGATTTTTACTTCACTTTTTTTTTTGTGAGAAAACTTACCTTGCAAATGCTAAATCCCAGTTTGTGGGCCTCTCTATGAGTTGCGGACCTCGAAATTCTCCTTCCAACAGCGTCACTCCACAGAGCACTTAATTGCAAATAATTGGCACGCCTATTTTTCACGATTATTCTTCTTAATGCTTTTCGGTCGGCATTTGTGATATTACTTTTTTTCACATATCGTGGCTTAATATTAACTGAACCGGTTACGTTATATCTTCTAACAATATTTCTCACACTGTACCGCGATAAGTCTAACAAAGTTGCAATTTCTAAACTATTTTAAACGTATTCTGACAGCTGTGATTAATAAAAACAATTGTCATGGCTTTTATTTTTCACAGCCACCTATGCGTTATAGACTTATTTTGCATTGAAATGAAAATAGGTTGATATGCAGTAATTGCGACATGTGTTATTTTTATGCTGCAAATTTGATTAGGGAGTGATAAAGTTGGTGTTTTCTACTATATATTATCAAAATATTCATTGTTAATATTTTAAACCTATAACACTCTGCTACATTTTTATTATTTGTGTTTGATAAGAAAAAAACTAAGATTTCAATAGTTGGGCCAACTGAAGTGGGAAGCGGCTCGTATATCTGAAACGACTTTGACGTAACGCTAAAAGCACCACCCCTTTAACGTCAAAATCATTATAGTATTCTGTCACATTGACGAAAATGCAATTTGTCGTTAGTGCCGAATGGAGTGTGATTAAGGAATGGGGTAATATATTCCATGATCATTTCATTTCAGCTGAAGAAAACTTGCCCATTCTTTGTATAGTTCTGTAGCCGGTTGAACTAATGACAAAAGGATTTTCATGACATCTCTGCTGACAGCTTTATTATATTAACGAAAAGTGGTTATACTGCTCTTTAAAGCTCAAGTTTTTTCGCATCCTGTCTTCAGAATGTGACTCTTCTTCTGCCGCAGAGGTTTTTATCCGTCAGATAGGTGCAGAATAATCGTTGTCATATTTATCATTGACAATTCGACATGACGAGAACGGTCTCATTCTATCGATGACCCGGTTAAAAATTAAATCCTATTCGCTGATTCCTTGATAGGAAATAAGAGGAACATGTATTTCAGCTATTAAAACACAATGTGTATTTCTTTATCCTCAAACCACCACAAGGGCCTAAGGCTTAATCACCGTGGGCACAGTGGGGCTATGAGAGAAAACAGGAGAGAGGGGGCGTCCCACGGACTTTAGGGAGGGAACACGTGTGCGTACAACACGTTTGACCTCAACCTACGTCTACCATGTGTGGATGAAGAATTGGTTAGAAGATGGCTTTCTTTGAAAACAATACTTAATATATTTTGCTTGACACTGCCGGGCAGGCAGTTTTTTAAAAACCCAGGGTTCGGCTGTTTTTCCATAAAATGTCTTCATATACTCAACATTATTATATGTTAGTTACGGTATACTCTATACTTACGGTGCTAATCTGTCTCTTTTTCCTTTCAGGTTTTAAACTGGACACGCAAAACAGAGAAAATGTTAATAATAACACTCACCTAGTCTTAAATATATCAAAGAAATAATTTTAATAGGTTTATATTTTATCATGTGTAGAGGTATTTTTCCATTGTTTTTGTTCAAATCAATCAAGTATATTCTCATATCTATTTTTTATCATCATTGCGTTTTGTTCTGTTCGGCCTAGGTTATATTCAACGATGCATTTGTATTAATTCCGATGATTAATACGTTCGAATTTGTGATAGCGTAGCATGTATTTCTTCACATAGTCACGTCGTCAAATATTCAGGTACGCTTACAAGATAAATCTCAAAATTATTTTGAATTGTCGTCGGGTGTAAGTATATGTACATTAGCCAAATCTTGCCATTTTTATTTCTACCAATATCGCATATCACATCACAGTTACTATAACACATCTGACATCATATAGGTTACTATTTCACCTAGTTACTTTTTCATACTTATCTCAAATGTGTCAAATGATATATCGACTTTTGCAGACATTCGGCCATCTTGTATATGTACTTCATATTTTGACGACCAGTATATTTTCTTTGCATAAGAGTGTTTTACGTGATTTCACTTAGCGTAGACTAAATCTCCGTTTTTTTTTTGTAACTTGCAGACACCGATTAGACTTGATTCTGTAATAAACTGTTATAGTCATACACTTAGGGCAATATATGCTTTTCATTACAAAACGTTAGGTAAAATACGATCTCGGTAAGGTAAATACAACTGTGGTCAGAAAATCGTATTTAAACTAATTTATATTGAATTACGTTTCCAATACTTAAACATTTTTTCTAACAGAGTATTGATACTGGTCACAATCATCAAAACATAGCGCCACTCGATCGATCATTCACATTACTGTCAGGATGATTTGTCTTTCTAAGTAATCACTTCATTAATCTTGTCAGTACAGCTTAGGCAGTATCGAGTTATGATGAATGCGACACTGACGGATGTTTCTATTTATTAATGTAACATTTGAAACTCAACCTGTGGTTTTCTTGTAGATGATCCCCCATGTTTGTCTGCCCAATGAAACTACAGGAATTTACAATTCTTCTTTAATGTAGACGTTTCTGTTACAATGGTGACCCTCAGTACATGCCTTTTTGGCAATATTTTATTTATCTGTCTTCCAGGTGACACTTCGTTTTTTTTTCATTTTCAGATTCCTATATATTGTGTTCCTACAATAGTCTGAAAGATTTGTAACATGCCTAGATTGCGCGAAACCATCATTCCAAATTTTAAGCTGGCAGAACGCCACGCTCTTCCGTCGTTCGGAAAACGCCAAAAGCCCTTCAAAAATCGACAGATAACCTCATACAGGAATGCCTTCCGCAGGCGGTCCTGGGTTATGCTGGTTTTGCGTGGCACCATCTTAACATTTGGAATGATGACTTCGCGCAATCTCGGCATGTTACGGACCTTTCAGGCGATTGTAGTATCACGTGTATAGGAATCAGACGTTGAAAAGGAAAAACGAACGAAGTACCATCTGGAAGACAGATAAATAAAATATTGTCGTAAAAGCGTCATGCACTGAAAAAGGTCACCGTTGTACCTGAAACGTGTACATTAGAGATAAAATTTATAGATGCGGTTTCATTGGCCAGACAAACTTGGGAAATTTTCTATTTGTCTTAGATATCTGAAGTAAAAGGACGTTAAGCATAATTTTGGTCGTGTATTGCCAATTTGAACAATGTTTTGCTCAGTCCTGTTATCAGCAAGTCAAACAGATGGTAACAGAAAGTGCTTACCTTACCGTACCGTACTGTATTCGCCATGTAGAGTTATTATGTAGCATAATCCCTCTTTTTCCGTACTGTTTTTTTCTTATTTAAATGCCGATCTCATTCGAAGAATATTTTTGTATTGTCAATATTAGTTATTAAGATTAAAAAAGCCTTCGTTTGATCAGTTCGTGTGAATTCAAGGTTATATTTACTTATTATGAACGCAATCCGCCTGATGTTTCTGCGGAACGTGTGATCACACCTTTAAAAAAGTAGTGGACGCGTTGGAGCTGAAACAAGGCAATTCTGGGGGTGAAAACCCTGTATATCAATTATATTATATGCCTTTTTGTATTTATATAAAGCTTTAGTTTTATACAGTTTAAATTTTGTGCACTGTATATGTTGAACAGTATTAAAAATATTCAGAACAAAACACTGTTTTATTTAATCTGTGAAGAACATTCCTCTGCTGTCATTTGGTTTTTCTGTCAGCCATTACACATTCTTAAATTTTCTACTAGGATAACAGAAGCAGCGAGAGGTGTTAGTGCTATTAGTTCGAATGATTTAAATTCCTCGCCAGTCGTTCTTTCTATACCTTCTCGTGTTCTACGATCCTAGCAGCAAAAGATGCAATCTGATGATCTGTTTGAGGAAGCCTTATTGGTTGTACAATTATCATCCACTAAAATTCTGTATCAGGATAAGAGTAGCAGGAAAGGTTCTTCGCGCCATCGATTCGAATTTTGCGTCAGCCGTTTATCAAAAGTAAAGTACCCACCTTCTCGCGTTTCTGCGATCCTGGTATGAGATTCAAAACAATAAAACGATTTGTTGAAAAGCCACACTCGATGTATAGTTTTCAACTAGAACAAATTCTGTACCAGGATAGCAGAAGCAGTCAGAGGTTTTAGTGCCCATATGAATTCTGCAACATTCGCTCAGAAGTAAAGCGCCCACCTTCTCGCGCTTCTGCGATCCTGATAGCAGATTCAATACAATAAAACGATTGGTTGAAAAGCCACACTCGATGTATGGTTTTTCAGTTAGTTCAAATTTTGTACCAGGGTAGCAGAAGCAGCGAAGAGGTTTTAGCGCTAATACAAGTTCTGCGTCATTCATTCAACTGAAGTAAAGCACCCACCTTCTCGCGTTTCTGCGATCCTGGTATCAAATTCTAAACAATAAAACGATTTGTTAAAAAGCCTCACTCGATATATGGCTTTCCGCTAGTGAAAAATTCTGTACAAGGATAGCAGAAGCAATGAAGAGGTTTAGTGCCGATATGCATTCTTTGTCATTCGCTCATCAGAAGTAAAGCACCCACCTTCTCGCGTTTCTGCGATCCTGGTATCAGATTCAGAACAATAAAACGATTTGATGAAAAGCCACACTCGATGTGTGGTTTTCAACTAGTACAATCTGCGCCATGCATTCATCAGAGGCAAAGCACAATACTACCTCCTCGCGATTCTGGTAGCAGATTGCTTGCTCGTAAATTGAAAACGCCTCACTCGATATATGGTTTTCAGTTAGTAAAAATTCTGTACCAGGATAGCAGAAGTAGCGAGAGGTTTTAGTGCCGATGTGCATTCTGCGTCATACCCTCATCAGTAGAGCACCCTAATACCTTCTCGCGTTTGTGCGATCCTGGTAGCAGATTTAAAACAATAAAACGATTTGTTGAAAAGCCACACTCGTTGTATGATTTTCAGCTAGTACAAATTCTGTACCAGGATAGCAGAAGCAGCGAAGAGGTTTTAGCGCTAATACGAGTTCTGCGGCATTCATTCAACAGAAGTAAAGCACCCACCTCCTCGCGTTTCTGCGATCCTGGTAGCAGATTCAAAACAATAAAACCATTGGTTGAAAAGCCACTCTCGATGTATGGTTTTCAGTTAGTTTAAATTTTGTACCAGGGTAGCAGAAGCAGCAAAGGGGTTTTAGCACTAATACGAGTTCTGCGTCATTCATTCAACAGAAGTAAAGCACCAACCTTCTCGCGTTTCTGCGATCCTGGTATCAAATTCTAAACAATAAAATGATTTGTTAAAAAGCCTCACTCGATATATGGCTTTCCGCTAGTGAAAAATTCTGTACAAGGATAGCAGAAGCAATGAAGAGGTTTAGTGCCGATATGCATTCTTTGTCATTCGCTCATCAGAAGTAAAGCACCCACCTTCTCGCGTTTCTGCGATCCTGGTATCAGATTCAGAACAATAAAACGATTTGATGAAAAGCCACACTCGATGTGTGGTTTTCAACTAGTACAATCTGCGCCATGCATTCATCAGAGGCAAAGCACAATACTACCTCCTCGCGATTCTGGTAGCAGATTGCTTGCTCGTAAATTGATTTGTGAAAACGCCTCACTCGATATATGGTTTTCAGTTAGTAAAAATTCTGTACCAGGATAGCAGAAGTAGCGAGAGGTTTTAGTGCCGATGTGCATTCTGCGTCATGCCCTCATCAGTAGAGCACCCTAATACCTTCTCGCGTTTGTGCGATCCTGGTAGCAGATTTAAAACAATAAAACGATTTGTTGAAAAGCCACACTCGTTGTATGATTTTCAGCTAGTACAAATTCTGTACCAGGATAGCAGAAGCAGCGAAGAGGTTTTAGCGCTAATACGAGTTCTGCGGCATTCATTCAACAGAAGTAAAGCACCCACCTTCTCGCGTTTCTGCGATCCTGGTATCAAATTCTAAACAATAAAATGATTTGTTGAAAAGCCTCACTCGATGTATGGTTTTCACCTAGTACAAATTCTGTACCAGGTTTGCAGAAGCAGCGAGAGGTCTTAGTGCCGATATTCATTCTGCAATTTGTTGAAAATAAGCCATGCTCGATGTTTTCAGCTGGTACAAATACTCTGCCAGGAAGCAGAAACAGTGAAGAGGTTTTAGTTCTTATAGTTCTGCGTCATTCGTTCATCAGAGACAAAGCACCCTAATACCTTATCGAATTTCTGCGATCCTGGTAGTGGATTAGTTGCTCGTTGAAAAAGCCTCAGTCGATTTGTTTTCAGCTAGTAAACATTCTGTATCAGGACAGCAGAAGTTGCGAGAGCTTTCAGTGGCGATATATATACCGAACCATTCGCTCATCCAGTCGCTAAAGGTTGACTGGATGAGCGATTAGTAACTAGGAGCTTATACCTTCTTGCGATCCTCGCAGCAAATCTGTTTGTTGAACTTTGGCGGGATGTGCGCTTTGCAGGCCGACTGAACTTTGCATCGGAATAGCAGAGGTAGCGACAAGTGTTGTCATTATGGATTTGTATTTCGTGCCAGTCAATTGTTAGGAGCATACTTTAACTCATATCCACACGTTTCTGTCATACTGGTTACAATTGCGTTACTCGAATAACTTGTGAGAACAGTGTGGATGCGCCCAGTAAAAACTTCGTGTCGGGATAACTGGCGACGAGAGGTAATGCACTATTAAATTAATTTCATGCCAGTTGCTCACAAGGAGCATAGCACCATTTGTATGCCACCCCACAAACAGTGTTGGTTAAAGTATTCAAATAAAACACAAAAGTAGAGCCAAACTGTTTTTAATCCATATTTGTTCGACACTGACTACCTAGTTGAAAAAAGCTTCATAATATATAATAAAAAAGATATCTTTGAAACATATTTCGATATCACGGATGAAACATAATAAATATGCCATATCAAAGTTCCTATGCAAGTTTTGAACATATGCTTTGCATGAGGAATCCGTTTTGTGATATAGAGATGATCTCAATTTTTTTAACATAATTGGACAGTTGTAATGACAATTAATAAACACAAAATACAAAAATAAAAAAAACATTTGATACAAAGGAAGAAAAGAGAATACAATGTATATTCTTAACAGTTATTGTCAAATACGAAAATAAATAACGCATATTACGTGTATTTGATGTCATTATTAGATCATCAAAATTTTATTTTTATTTTATTTTTCTTCTTAGATAAAAACGTAAATCGTAAAATAAACCTTGATATTATTTTAAAAATAGTCTTTGTGAACGTATCACTAAAATACATTTATCTACAATCAAAAAAGGGTAGCTAACCAGTGAATCGAAAAATAAGGAAAAGGTATATGCATATAATTTTTGTATATACAGGATATCATTTTTTATTAAACGATTCACGCTGAATTAAGCATAATTTACTTTCAACAAATACCTACCAACAATATTTTTTTTTCAGTTAACAAAAACATTTTGTTAAAAATTTAATATTTCACAAAAAAATAAGTTCCTTTAAATACTTGACATAAGAAAAATAAAAATGTAAGACCTATTAGTGTTGATGGTATAGTTGCAAGTTAAATAAAATGAGTTTCTAAATCAAATTTCAACATAATGTCTTAGGTGGCGATGTATTGCAAATATACCAAATGATCACTAAAACATCTCCAATATTAAAAAGACGTCGCTGAAAATTTTGCATTCTAAATTAACATAGTATATTGCATTCAAACTCAAAAATCCATTTTACTTCGCTTACTTAATGAATCAAATTGGCGAGGTAGTTGGAGAAATAAACTGTTAACAAATATTTTCCTTCCGCTAGATACATTCCAAAATACAAATATTCAATTGACATCACGTAACTAATCAAAACCGAACGTGCAAATTTTAGACTATAGTGTTTGGTGTTTAAAAAATTAGCAATATTAACTATTAGTTGGTATTATCAACAAATGTAATATTGCATACAGGGTATCCCATGTACAGCTTCAGCGATCATTCCTCAAAAAGTACAGTACAACCTCGATAATCCGAATACATGCTAATCCGAAATCGCGATAGTCCGAAATAATTTCGTTCCTCGACAATCCGAAATCGTATTGCGTCATACCTTGATAATCCGAAAAATCGTGTCATAGCCTGTCGAACTTCTCAGTACATAGGCTGTTAGTTTCGAGTGCGGTGCGTTCTTAGTGCCTAGAGTTAATACGCGTTTGAAATATAGTTATAATTCGTGCACCATGTCTAAGAGGAAACACAAGACACTTAGCCTTGCGCAGAAATATGAGATAATTCAGAAATTAGACAACGGACGAAGTCCAGTGCAGCTCGTCGTAGAATATGGAGTTGGGAGGTCAACCATCACAGATATAAAGAAAAAGAAGACCCAAATTGCTGAATACATGAATTCTCATCAACAACAAACAACAAATCTGACTTTGAAGACGGCCAAGCACCCCAATGTAGAGACGGCGTTGTACACGTGGTTCCTGCAGCAGAGGACCAAAAATGTGAACATTTCGGGCGAAATCCTGCATGAAAAGGCGAAATTTTTTTACGAAGAAATTACGGGACTTTGCGGCAAGTTCTGGTTGGTTGGATAATTTTAAAAAGCGGTTTAAAATTCGTCAGTTAACCGTTACGGGAGAAAAACTTTCGAGCAATTTTGCAGCAGTTGATCCATTTCAAAAACTATTTCTAAATAAAGTGCGGGAAATGAATTTGGGTCCGGAACAAGTGTATAATGCCGATGAAAGTGGGCTATTTTGGCGGGCGCTACCCAATAAGACATTAGTACATAAACAGACATAAAGACTCAGCTCCGGGACGAAAGATAAGCAAGGATCGGCTTACTTTCATGCCATGTGCAAATGCATCCGGATCTCACAAATTAAAGCTGTTCACAATTGGAAACGCTGCCAATCCTAGAGTATTTAAAAACTGTCGAAATAAGTTGCCCGTGATTTACAAAAATCAGAGATCTGCTTGGATGAATCAAGAACTTTTCAAGCAATGGTTCCATGAAGAGTTCGTTCCCTCAGTGCAAGCTCATTTAAAGCAAATCGGTTTACCTCCTCGTGCTCTTTTGCTGCTGGACAATGCACCTAGCCATCCCGAACAAAAAGAACTGAGGAGCAGAGATGGTCTAGTCTGTGTCTTATATTTGCCACCAAATTGTACCCCATTGTTGCAGCCGATGGATCAACATGTCATTCAAGCTATTAAAATGCACTACAGGAAGCAGCTTCTTCTTCATTTAATTGCTGATGATACCGAACCTGCAGGAGCATTAAAAAGTTTCAAATTAAAAAATGCAATTTTTAATCTCCACACGTCGTGGGAGAACGTCAGCACTGAATTAATAAAAAAATCATGGAAAAAGCTTTGGCCTTTAAATATCCATGAAAATTTGGGCGATGAATACGATGACGAAGAAGACTTGATGCCATTAGCAGAACTAAGGAGAAGAGCGATATCAGATGAGCGAGAATTTGAAGAAATGACGGTTCTGATGAATGTCATCTCATCAGGACCGGATCTTGCAGCGAATGAAGTTAGAACATGGGCCTTGGGCGACGCAGCTGAAAATGAGCAAATAACATTTTCTGATGAAGATTTGGTAAACATTGCATTAAGCGGCAACAACGATGACACCCCTGAAGACGCTGAAGATTATGAAAATTTAGCAGTTGTGAGTCACGGTGAAGCCGTGCGATGTTTTACTACTTGCATAGAGTGGGCGACAGAGAACAGTGTAAGCGGTCCAGAACTGCTAATTCTTCGCCAGTTACAGGAAAAAGCAGTGAATTTACGCTTTAAGGCGCATAAGCAAACTGTAATAACTGATTTCTTTACCCAATAGATTTATGTATACATAATTATGTATGTACTGTACTCATATAAATACATATGAATGTTAATTTAAGTTTTTTTGAAGGAGAAAGTTTAATTTTGTTTTACGTGCAGTATTTAACTGACCACTGTCCTTGGTTTGTTAAATTTATGTTTTGTTGAAAAGAATAAAGTTTATTTTTTAATACTTGTGTCTAAATTTATTAGTTTCACTAGTTTCACGATAATCCGAAAATTTGATAATCCGAATGCTCGGTGGTCCGAATCTATTCGGATTAACGAGGTTGTACTGTAAATTGTTTACAAAATAGTGGCCCTTTTTCATCTGTATTACGTAATTTAAAAAGTGATATATCGATTATGGAGTGAAAAAGCAATATTTCCTTATATCTCGGAAATACTATTAGTAGACAACCTTATACAAAATTAACCTCATTTTAAATGTTTAATACAATGAAATTATAGAGCTGTACTATATTTGAAAAAAATAAATGTTTGGGTTTTATTTTAATATAATCTTCATTTTCTTTTTTTTGACTGCCCTGCTCTATTTGTTATCCAAATCTCGAATAAAACCTACTAAAGTTGAACCCTATAAAAAACATGTTACATGGCAAATACAAAAATACCAGAAAAATGCTATAATTCAATGGTCCGTAATTGTCATTTTTTACCTAAATTTGGGACATTATACTGGATGTTTTATTTAAGATGAGTTGGTATCTGCTTCAGGTTCAACCGGAGGTGCCACCATTTTGATATTTTGGCTGAATTGCTCCCATCAGTTATACTATAAATTTTCATAACGTTCTCTCTCTCTCTCTCTCTCTCTCTGCTTTCTGAGTAATCGATTCGCTGCAACTGTACGTGGGATACCTGTGTAAACAGATCTAGAAAAGACTCACCCAACATTAGAGCCACTAACTTTGGTTGTTCTCATAAATGTTGAACAGTTTACTAAACATGAGTGTTTGAGCTTGAAAACGATATACAGGAGTTTTATAAAAACGCCTCATAAACTGTGGCTGTTTCTGCAAATTTTTTGATTGTTAATTGTGGTGTAACGGTACTAACAAATGTTAAATAATATGCTATGAAATAACATCTAAAAATAAGAAAACAGTGAACAGAGGAGACTGGAAATTTTACTGACAGTCAGCCAAGCACATCCAGTAATTAAGGAAAACACTACAAAAGGTGAAGAGATGCTTGGGTTTTTTTTTGTTTCGTTTTAAGGGAGCCTGTTCTTCCATAACAAAAAAAATTGTCCGTTTTTTTCCAAAACCCTAGAAACAGCTACAACTTAAAAACTGAAGCTTCAACCATTTATCTTTATTTGCACCTAACTGTATGGATCGCAGATATAATCCGCCAGAGCCTTGGCATCTTTGAGTCTTAAGAATCTGCCCCAGTGCCTCTCAAACACTTCTTTGGGCACCAATTCGATAGGTTCTGGGACCGCTCTTCCTCTACCTTCTGCTTGGCTCGCCCAACTGCTAAGGAAAGCACGCCACTCTTCTAGTTGCTTTGTGGTGGGGATCTCGGAGGCTGTCAAATATTCGACACGATGTAGAAGGCAGACTAATGCTGACAGACCAAACTGAAAAGAAAACGTGAGATTTCAAATCTCGTAGAAATTTGCCGAATGTTATTTTTATGAACACTTGTTATGGTGGTAATGGCGCGACAGCAGGTGGTAAAAGGAGGTAGATAAAGATCGGTCATTTTTCTTCCGTCGGCAAATTCTTAACACATTATTGTAACGCCCTCGCATAACTGGGTTCTTGGGTGGCATGGAACGGTATCGCGATGTTGACGTTAAACAACCATAGTTGCGTGACCGGGCGACAGCGCTTGCTGTCTTGGCCGAGGTTCAAGAATAATCGAGACCCGTCTGGGGGCATCTGCTGCCATGCTACTTCTATGGGAGTTCATGACTCTACCTGAAGAATGTTTCTCGACCTGTCGATAGGGAGTAAATACCCGACCAGATGCCGGAAAAGGGAGTCAGAGTCGAATAAGCAGACACAATCGACAGCGGGCGATGAGTCACCACAAATTAGTACAAGTGTTATAAATTAATGTAAAAATAATAGCTT
Source organism: Acanthoscelides obtectus (assembly GCA_963669975.1). Classification (NCBI taxonomy): domain Eukaryota; kingdom Metazoa; phylum Arthropoda; class Insecta; order Coleoptera; family Chrysomelidae; genus Acanthoscelides; species Acanthoscelides obtectus. Next base: position 54,513,759 of record CAVLJG010000007.1, on the reverse strand, counting down.
TGGATAGTAAAAACGGTGTTTTCGTTACATTATTTTCTAATATGACTGCCTAGTCGAAGTGAAAATGTTTTTATTACGCAAGGAAAACAACAAAATAATATTTAAAAAGTACCAAAATATTTGCAAAACATTATTGGGGTTGAGGAGAAGTTCTAACGATTTTGAAGTGAAAAGTTAACCCAAGTAACCTGGAAAAACATTTATTTAATTAAGAATATGTCGACGATTTAATTCAAAAACCTCACTAACATTTTGGATTTGTCAAAATGCTCTTTGCCTAAAACTCGATTTGTATTAAAAAAATGCTAATGGTAGTTTCGGCTAGTCCCAATTGAGACAAACATTTATCCACAGTGCCATTAACAATCGAAATCAGTAAGCTCTGGGTGTGCCAATTATTTACAGTCGGTGCCATACATACTACTTCCGAACGAAAGATTTGCAATTTTGTTTTTGTGGGAAAAGTACGAGATCAGACCCTGTCATGAAGTACGATTACAACTTTTTTGTTCCCTAATGCGGACCGCTTCTCCTGGAATGCAATAAACAATTTATCGAATAAAGTATATAGTGCTTTTTCGAGTTATTATCTAACTCTACGGAAGTATTCCAAGACAGAGAGCGCCTTTGTTATTCCACCACAAACACATAGTATCACTATCACAGATGGGTGACAATATACACTCCAAATCACCAATCATATTCTTCAAACCTAGCGCCAATCGATTTTCATTTGTTTCGCACTCTGCGGGGCAATTTTGATGGTCAAAGGTTCGAATCAATAATAGTTATTCTACAGTGTCTTTTTATGGTCGACTAAAAATTAACTAACTACATCTTGATGAAGTGAATTATTGCAACGTTTTTCTTATTTAGAATAATAATTTTATAGCCGCTCTTAAAAATATCGAATGTTATTTTTAGTAATAAAACACTTCGCCTGGTCTAATAATCTTGTGGTAGAAAATCGTACTCTACTCTCCATCTCGTTGGAGGTCATTTTTTATAATTTCTGTCGACCGTCGAGAGCTGAAGGTGACTTGGTGTGTTTTTTTTGTCGGAGCCTTTTTCTCACCCTCTTGAGGATTTAGCCGTCGAATATCGAGCTGGTAAGTGACCATTTTCTCCAAGCTACGTGTCATTTCATCAACATGATTTCTAATTCTATAGAAGGGAACCGTCTGCAGGGATAATCCGAGGTGAATTTAAGCAGGACTCGCGCCTGTGAGGAGCAGTTCCCAATTTTTGTGAACCCTCATTGTTCGAGGTTTAGGCGTTCTTATGTAACATTAGGGTTATACTTTAACCATTTAATTATCCATTGTTCAGGTCAATATGGTATTCGTCAAAAACTATGAATTCATCAAATTCATAGTAGTAACAAGGAAGAAATGTTTTGGATTTTTCATTGGTAACATTTATATATTGTTTTGTATTATAGTACATACACAGAATAATGTAGTGTTATTTTTACATGACGGTAGCTTCTGATATTGGTTGTATATTTACTGAAATTCGAGTAAGCCATGCTCACAAGGTCAAATATTTATGTGGTTCTTAGTAACATTTTAATTGCTTTACTTATAAGCTGAAGGAGTACATGGAATATTCTACCTCCGGGTCCTTAGGTTTTTTTTACACTTATCTGATTATGTTAGTTTAGTTCAGGTTAATGTAAAAATTTGGGTATTGCTAGTACAATCACCCTCGACTAAATGGCTCCATGCTAAAGTTGATTTTTTAATTCTTGGAAGCAAATTCAAAGGGGGATTAGTAGTCAAATCGTGATTTTGAGTTATTTTTTAACAAGTATTTTTTTCTATTTAGGGTTTTGCCTTCCGATTCTACCTTTGAGTTCTACATTCAGGTTACATCTGGGACTTCCTGCTCTCGGTTGCCTAACGTTAATAGTCAAGCACCTGCATAGGTGGTTTTTCTTTTTATTTTATTATTTACCGGAAACCATTTATCTAGGGGGGTAATGCAAAATAATTTTCTTAGCCTGCCATCCAGGACTTCCCTTTATGTTTTTTTTATTTTTTTGTTCAATAAATGTATGTGTGCCTTGTGGGTTTGTGTCTACTTAGCTAAAAAGACCCAATATTAAGGATTTTTTCGCGAGTCCACGGTGTAGCACAGAGCACTACCGGGAACCGATACTCAAATTTTCACGAAGAACAGGAATAGGGGAAGACGGATGTGACGTCCCCCGAATTTCAAAAAATCACGTGGTACGGGTACCCGCCTAACGTCTGTGAGCTGCTAGCGGGTGACAGGTCTTATGTCAATGTCATTTAAAAAACAGGCATCTGAATTGAAAATTTGTCTTCGCAGTGCCTAAAATTGAGTTAAACTATTAAATCATAAATGGAGGAACACGTCCACCTGATTTTAAATGACGAGGGAGAAGGTCATCGAAGATATATGAATCGCACTTGTCATATCAAATGATTGATTTTATTGATATATATGTACATTGCACAAAAAACGATCGGTTTATTTATTTCAGATTCAAACAAGGCAGCTAAGTTTATCAAGGAGCTCAAAGCAAACATTTTGGGCAACAAGCGCCATCTAAACACTCCTGTAACTTGAAACTGTCAAAACTTCGAGAGAAAGGGGAAATTCCATCTGTTCCCGCTCCGGTTCACTACGGGATCTCGCGAAAAAATCTCTATTGTTACTTGTTATTTCATTTCCTAGTTATTGAGACTAGATGGCGCCCAAACCGCAACCGCTTTGCATTCAAGGTCGCATATCTACCGACTAACTTTGTTTCCGCAGGATAACAACCACCTCTTTAACTGTTTTGAAAAAGTCCCTGGAGTTGTACGTAAGCGGCATTTAATGAATCCGAAATGTTGGAGAGAGGTTATAGAAATCGATGGCTTATATAATGTGAACCAAGTACGTATGTATTTTTAAGTATTGATACTTTGGTTAACTTTTCAGTTGAAAATTCATTCGCAGATTTCTCCAACACAATGTTTCTCACTTGCATTCATTGACTGGATACACCATCCAGTATAGCAGCATCTTCAAGTGTATCAGCATATTCAAAACTTAATGTTATGATTTGATTACTAAATAAATACTGCACGAGGCGTGTATATATATGCTATTCTGTAAGCTTATTTATTCTTATGTTAGAAAAGAACAAAATATTGTAGTGGTAAGCGCGCCTACAATCATTTTGTTCAAAATAAAAGTAAAAAAATAAATGAAATAAATAAACTTGCCAAGTTTGAAGAGTTTTCCTTGATATTTGACTATTTTATTGTTTATTAATTTATTGTAGATGTAAATGAAGATACTTAAACTTAACATAAATATGAACAATGGCCTAAGTTGAAACTTTCAGTTTCCACAAATATGAAGGCCGATCTTTGCCCCCTTTCTCCTCAATCGCCGGCCGCACAACCACATATGCGTTTAGCAACAAAATCGCACTTCACCTGGTCTGTACTTGACCCATACCGAGCGCTTTAATACGATAGCAACTCATTTTGATAAGTAATTCAAAATTTAACTTGCGGATAGCCTACTCATTCTGCAGCAACTTTTTAGCATTTCAAGAAGACGATGGATTTCAGAAATTTTAAAGTAACGTTTTGATAGTACTAAAGCTTTATATTTTTTAAATATGTCTATAAATGTATGTAAAATATAAGGTTTCTCACTACAGTTCATGGAAATATCAAAGGGATTATCTCAGGAATAAAACGATCGAATTAATTCAAACATGATAAAATCTGGACCCAACTGAGAACTGGCAATGGTGCAAATATTTCTCTGAATTGTTTATAACCTCAAATCAAGTCCGTCATCCGCTAGGTGGAGCTATCATCGCGCACCCAACGAATTCATTAAGATCGGAAAAGCTTTCCTCTTAGATCATTGTGGATATTCTCGCTACTGCCAGAACGAAGGAGCTTGTACTACCCAATTTTAGATGCAAACAACTCTGCTGAGTTGGAACATGAAACATGTTTGATCATGCAAAATGAAACCATACGAGATCTGTAAATAAAGTGGTGTGACTGATTGCTTCCATGACCTCGTACTCGGGTTGCTAGGCAACGAGGTGCTTTTATCTCTTTCTAACACACGTATTGCACGCTTCACGCGCTTCTCTCTCGTACACACTACGACGTAAATGTCTCCCTCAAAATAACTTCCTTCTGAAGCCACACGGCGCTGGAGACGGTTCTTCCACTCCTCATAGCAGTGCTGGAATTCCGATACGGGAATAGCCTGGTCGGTTACAGCCGTTTGAATGTTTTCAACTGACCCAAGATGAGTTCCCTCGAGGTGAGTTTTCAACATCGGGAAGATAAGTCTCAAGGACTCAAGTCAGGCGAATAAGGAGGCTGAGGAGCCACAGGAATGTTTTTACTGGCCAAGAACTGTTTACACCCAGTTGTTCTTGATCTGATGAACGGTGATGTGAGTCAAATTTAACTATTCCCCGAACATTCTGACTGCCAACCGACGATCTGAATGCACAAGATCTCAGATTCTGTCGATATTTTCATCGGTTCTTGAAGATGAAGGCCTGCCGCTTCGTGGTTCATCTTCAATCGACTCTCTTCCTTCTGAAAATGCCTTAAACCACCGAAAAACCTATGCTCTTGACAAAACGTCGTAGGCCTGCTGAAGTTCAGCTAGAGTTTCCATTGCGCTGTACCCAAGTCTGAAGCAAAACCTGATAGCACACCGTTGTTCGAAATTGATGTCATTCATTTTTAGAGCATATTAGGAAAAACGGTTTCAAGAAAAAATCGCGAAGGACAACCAAATGACGCTAGCAAGTTCAAACTTGTACTAAAGGCGGATCGTATGTTCCCCGTCACCCCTCCAAGCTCGGCGCCTCCACTGTTGCCAGATCGAACGCTACGTTGCCAGTCTCATTACTTAATTTACAGGCCTCGTACATTCAACAGAATCGATATTAAAATCTACTTACCACATTCGAAACGACGAAATATAAGGGTGGTTTTCCAACATGACTTAACGGCGTACTGCGACTATTTTCTTGCTTTACAACTTCTGTTAGTCCAGATATCATTTCAAGTATGTCAGCCATGGAGATATTCGTTACATATCTAAAAATATCGCTTGGTTTAACTCACCTTTGAACCTTGATAAAAACATTTGAAATTTTACATTCAATACTATCGCAGTCTACCTTTTGAAAGATGGATACAACTTAGGTAAAATATTGTCGCCAGCAGTGTCTCTCCTTCCGGCTACTGGTAAACTTAGCAAAACTTTACTCCAGAGATCCAAGAGATGGGTTGGAAATTTTTCCGGTGTTAAATGCGGTAAAAGCCTCAATATCAACATCTGAAAATGTATAAACGCACAATTATGCAAGAAAACAACTAGAAAAATACGTTTTCAACTGCGAATTATTCTTACGAATAAGAACAATTCGCGTTAGCTTATAGGATAAAAGAAGTCTAGTTCATATTAACAATTTTATAGTTTTGAAACTAGATCGTATCACAGCTATGTGTGTACGCTTTTTGATCATATCAAAATGGAAGAAAAATATACCTTTCCCTTCCTAATATTTAGAAAACTAGAGAACTTTTCCTCTTGTAACAGCCCTTGCAATATTCTGCCGATATATTCCTCGTGATGCTCCACGATTGGTTCACTCTCTAATTTGAACAGCCTTAAAACTTCTTGCTTTTGTTCGGGAGTAGGTGCTAGTTCTAACTCTCTCAACCTGAAAATCGAATTATATTAAGTGATATGAAAATGTCAAAAAATTTTACAAATTAAAATCTTGCGGTTCCGTCTTCTTCATAGAAGGTTGGCTACAATTTCGGCAATTCGCTCCCGGTTTTGAGCGATTCCTAAAAGTGATGTGAATTAAGGCCAGTCTAGTTTCTTACATGCTTGAGATATGAACAATGACTTATACTCTGACCCCTTCTTCCTTCAATCTTGATCTTATACGTCTACAGATTTTAACAAAATTATGTCTGCTCTTCAAGGATAGAGTGGAGTTGGTTAATAAATGTTTCATCCTGAGAAATTTATTGCATTTTCGATCCGACAAACAATTTCTCTTTCGGGATTCAGATCTCTCATTATCCGGCACCCTAGGTACTTGAATTGTTGTACCTCTTGTATGTTTTTTTTTTAGTATATCAGTGTCATCTACTCATCTAATATTGTTTACGCACATCCCCTTTCCGTTTATTCATTCTTGAATTTTGTGAGGGCGTTCTGAAGTATCTTTTCCGAATACAAGTTAAGGAGTTTTGGAGAAGAAAGTATGCAGCCTTGTCTCACTCTTCTTCTGAGGGGAGTGCTATTGACGAGATCATTTTCAATTTTTACGGGTGCTGTTTGCTCGCAGAATACATTTTTTATCAAACATCACTTATGTAGACAAGTTCATAAAGCAACTTTTATCAGTGTTACATGACTTCCCCGAACAAAAGCTTTCTCACACTCGATGAAACATAAATAAGCTTTTTGAAGTTGATGTCCATACTTTTGAAGTAATACAGTGTACTCGAAGAGTGCTTCTCTGGTACCAAAGCCCAAATGGAAACCAAATTGCTCTTCTCATACATTTTGTTTGTACCTTCTGTATATATGTTGATGTATGATTCTTAACATGACCTTTAGTATGTGGCTTATTAGACTAATCAGTCTATATTCTGAGCAGTTTCTTGCTCCACTCTTTTCAGGCATAGGTATGAAAGTAGAGTGGTACCAGTCACTTGGAAACATTCCTGAGCGATATATCTGATTTAGAAACTTTCTTAGAAAGCAAAAACCTTCATCATCTAACTATTCAAGTATCTCAATATATACGTTATCTTCACCGTCTTTCTATAAGTTTATTGAATGCTTTACTTCTGATAAAAGAACTTTGATTAACTGGTCCTCCTGATCTGTTAGTACGAGTGTTGGTTCTGCTCTTGTATATACTTGGTCCATATTAATTCCATAGTTCGTTATTGTCCGTGGTTAAGATGCCTTTCCTTTCTAGTTGCTGCTTCCTCGTTTACTTTCTTGTGTACGTTAAATTAAAATACATTTCAATAAAAGTATTTTTCAGATGAAGGAAATAAGCTCTCCAGCTCAGTGGCATGCTCCTAATGAACACATCTACATATACAGTAGTGTCGGAAGTGAGAGATGTTCTTGAGAGTTCAAGGACTTAGCCAGTCACCTCTCCTTGCTCAAGTACTCGAATCAGGTCTGTGCTATTATTTACAAATTTTACAGCAGTGGTCAACATGGGGAGTCTACTCATTTGGGAGAATAAGAAACAAAGAGGTGTTATCAGATGATAACCTGAATCAGCTGACATTGTTCCATAAGAAATGGCAGAATATCCGGTATACTGACACTTGAAGTCAAATTTAATTTTCCCTCTGCCGCAGCCCAATAAAGTGGCGGCTTTTGACAGGTATGACTGTTTGCTGTTGATGACGTTATAATATCTTCCACAAACCAATAGAAATGTGGACCATAAAATTATACAACAGCTAAAGATTTATTGAAAGCACATCTGAAAATCCGGACAATTCAGTAACCCAGGTTAGGGCAGGGGTATTACGTAACTTGAAAAGTGACATTGTAACGTTTTTTTGACATTATGTAGGTTTTTTTACAAAACGTCAACTTGGAACTAGCTGTCGTTCACTTAATGCTCACTTGAAGCAAGCGCGGAGCGGAATGAATATTGGCACACAACCTTCTTAGTCAACAACTAGACATTTTATGTTTTTTTTTACATTACACAGGTTGTTTACGTAATAACTCTGCCAGTCCCGCACTGGTATTGTGTAAAACTATAAAATGTCATCTTGCAGACTAGGTAGTTTTTAGGGTGCAGTCATTCCACGTTTGCTCACTAGGATCGTTGTGAGCGTCCATCTATGGAGGAATGACTCAACTACACGCATTGTTGAATGCATATGTTTTGAGAAGCCGAGTAGTCTGTAGTTTTCATCTTTAAGAAGAAAGTTGCTTGAATAGCAAGATCGCATCTGGATGATTATACCAATACACGGTCTGCATGTGTATAAAATCAGTGATACTTGCTGTGTGAGAAAATCATTAATGAATCATGCTGCCAATGAAGCATATTTATTAGCTGTGCCCGACCAGTTATTTATATGTTGTCCTTTCTGAAGACATGTTATGTTCAAAGTAACAAATTAGGATTTTTTACATATTTTGTGTTTTCAAAAACTTTAAGGAGAATTAGGGAAAACCACAACCGCGCCCGTGTTGTATCTAATTACTGTTAGCATGTATATGACTTGTAATTCGACAGTGTTCAGTGAATATAATTATTTATCTCTGTCATTTTTTAAATAAAGTAAATTTGCAATATGTAATTTGCAGAATGGATGAGAAAAAGTGGATGCGCAACTAATTTCTAGCTTTGAGTCTCAAGTAAGTGTAGTTGACACAAGAATCCAATGGAATTATCAACACACTATTAGCACATAAATCCTTACTAGGCACCTTCTTTTATTAGCCTCTTTTTTTTGTTAGTATTATTTGTGCGGTATTATGTTACAGCGTTTTAATCATTCTTATTTTAATACCATTTTATCTTACGATATACTATATATATATATATATATATATATATACAGGGTGACTTCGAAGTTGAGTCATTTATTTTAACAGTGAGTAGATCTGATCAAAAGAAATGTTTTTTTCCTTTACCATTTTTCTGGTAAAATTAAAGTAACAAAGTTATAGCCCTTTGGAAGTTTGAGTACCGCCCTGTCTCAATAATAATATTATGTGCTCGTGTTTGGCGACAACGGATATAATGCGCCTTATCGGTTCATCGCATCGGAAACAAAAAAGCGAAAGAATTTGGAACGATGTTTTTACAATTATTTCATTCAATTGTATACACTATACTGTCAGTGTCAGTCGGTAGTGAATAGTGGTTTCTGTTGCGTGGCTCAAACGAAATAAAAAATGGCACATGTTTATGCGGATCGGTTTCCCAATCGAGTGCAACCAACCCCTCGTGCCTTTGTTAATGTAGTACAACGGGTTCGTGAATCATTTGACTTAAGACCTCACATATGGACGGCATGCCGGTGCTCCAAGACCTCACGATCAAATACAGGTCCGCACTGAAATACTTGTTGGGAGGATACTTTATAAAACGAGGTAATTTTTTTTTTTATTTTTACACACATTTTTTGGTTTAAACAAGGCGTTGAAGTTGCTATCGCCTAAAGCCCTGACATATATGGTGACAATAATCAATGCGACGCTCAGAATCCAGTACTTCCCTGCTGGATGGAAGACTGCTGAGGTCATCATGATTCCAAAGAAGGTAGGTTCGATATTTCCTCAGGATTACCTATTACCCATAAGTCTGCCGTCAGCTCCTTCTAAGCTCACCGAAAAGGTGATTTATCGTCACCTTGAGAATTTTCCGTCAAATCACCATGTGATTCCTGGCATACAATTCGGTTTTCGGTCCGAGCATAGCACCGAGCTACAGGCAGTCAGGCTGGTGGAGCATGTAACCAGAGGGTTCACCCTCAGCATGAGTACTGGCATCTTGCTTTTGGATGTCTCAAAAGCCTTTGACAAGGTGTGGCACGCGGGCCTCCTCTATAAACTAATCCAAAAGGGTTTCCCTTTTTGGCTTCTAAAATTACTGAAATCCTTTCTTGAAGGAAGGAAGTTTCGGACCAAAATTAACAATGTTTTTTCAACAACACGGCCGGTACGGGCCGGTGTTCCTCGGGGTTCGGTCCTAGGACCAATTCTTTATTCGCTTTTCACCCATAATGTCCCTTGCCCCAGCAACTGTGAAGTCTACGTCTATGTTGACGACACTGCACTTGTCGCCCAGTCGTGTACTGGTGATCTGGTTCACGATGGGTTGCAGAATGCGGTGGACGGAGTTCTAGAGTGGGCGGATCGGTGGCTGATAAAAATTAATCATTCGAAAACGCAGGCTATTTATTGTACCAAAAAACGTCGCGGCCCCTTCAGCAGAGGTTTCTGTTGACGAAAAGCGTGTACCATGGACAAATTCTGCCAAGTATCTCGGTGTCACCCTTGATAAAGGCATGACCTGGCAGAAACATACAGCATCCATAAAAACAAAATTCCAAATTGCGTTTCGGCAACTATATCCTTTGTTATGTAGATCCTCCAAATTGAGTTTGATAAACAAAGTTCGACTATATAAAATGATTATTAGACCAGCCATTACTTATGCATGTGCGGCTTGGTGTTTTCTTGCTAAGACACACATGCAAAGTCTGCAAGTACTGCAAAGCAGAACTTTGCGGACAATTCGCAACGCTCCATGGTATGTCTCAAATGAGACACTACACAGAGACCTTGACATTCCTTACTTGAGGGATTATGTCAAGCTTCAGGCGCAGCGACGTTATAGTCAAGCGGAATCGCACAGCAACCCTCTGTTGCGTGAGTCAGTGGACTACACAGTGGAGCAAGTTCGTAAACACGAATTTTTAGTAAACTCAAAATTACACTCTAACAAAACCGAATCCAAAATTTGTTTAGTTCACCTCAAAATTAATCCGTGTACCAAGTCAAAAAGCCTAGGTGTTTTCTCTTAAACTAAGCACATCTGATTTCTTTGCTCTTCTCCTTTTTTCTTCTCTTTCCCTTTCTATTTTTCCTTGACTTTGTCTTTCTGGGCAACCAGGACTGACAGCTTCGACTAACATACATTAGACAGTGACTAATGGGCAAAGGTCCTACGGACCGCCCAGACAAACAAATGTATGTACATAATGTAGCTTTTCAAGATACGTAATACCAGTGCCGACGCTGCACTGTATGTTGTATTATTTATCAAATTCGGTAGATAAAAATCAAAACCTACCTCTGCTTTTGCTTAATTTCTCTCAATTTATCCATATTAATTACATACAAAGGGTTGCTGATGTCTTCAGCTTTCAGTAATAAGGCATACAAAGCTTCCAATTCCAACAAAAGTTGTTTTGTCTTCCTTGTGTCTCTTGACGTATGGGGCGTATCGTTCTCTTTGTCGCACGTCACGATATCCACGTCGATGATCTTTCTTGGAGCCATCACTGATCCACACTAGAATATGATATAAGACAATCAATACACAATTCTTTTTTTTAATCAACTCAAAAAGTTCATCCACTGGATTTTTTTATTTTTTTGTAAAATGTAAACAAAAGCTATTATCTTTTATATTTGAGTATAGATTTAGTCCCTACCTGCAGCTTTCCTAAAGAATTTTCGAATTGCAAAGGAGTGTAAACTCTAGGCGTCAAAGTATTTTGATTATCCTGTCTGTCGCTATTGCGACGTTGTCTTCTGTTATTGTTAAGATTATAACTTCTATCATTGAGGCTGTCTTTGTTAGATTTATTTTTCCTCTCTTTGAAAACCTGAAAAACAAAAATCCATTGAAAATATTGTTTGATGTGTCCAGAAATTAATTTATAATTCGACTTATGGACATGCAAAATGTCAAGCATATGAATGTCGAAAAATTTTAAAAATGCTCCTAAAGTCCTAAAACTCCACAATTGTTTAGTACATGATTATACTTACAGTGTAATAATAATCGTCAAAATAGGGCGTCCCAGTGTTGAGTTGGAGCATCTGAATGTTGAGCAGCCACTGTTTCTCCCTTGGGGACATCAAGCCTGCGTATTCATCACCTCCTTGCTGGCGATGTTGATCTTCATAATCATACCTAGATACAAACCGACGGCCAAGTGAAAAAATATGCCATTTTGTTAATTGTTAATTTAAGGTATTAAAGTGGAAAATATAAACATTCTGGGAACACTATTACTGAATTAAACATCAAATCCAAGGTAGAGTTGATGTAAACACAGTTTTGCACTGTGCGCGTAATACATGAAAGCTTAAGGATTGGAGAAGGTTAAATTCAGAACCGTACTGCAAACGTCGCATGTCCCGAGGAGTATTCTTAATACTTTTGGTCTGATTGTATCATGCTGTATATAGAGATGAGCAAAATAAGGTTTCAAGAAAATCTGTCTTGGATTTGGATGTCGGTAAGCCATATCGTTTAGATTTCCTCAAATTAGAATGGTAAAAATTATATTAGATCGTCTCACCTGCGCTGCGTCTCGTCACGACTGTCACGCCGAGTCCTCTGTTGATGTTGACGCTGATTGTGTTGTCCTTGTTCCTGTAGTTGATGGTGAGGATGGAGGCGATTTTGAGGAGGTGTAGGTAGAGCTGCACCATGCGGTGGAGGTGGAAAACTGTATGGGTGGCCCTGAAAAACAAGACAATAATAAACAGCTTTTCAAAATATCATTACATATTATGAAATAAGGCTACCTACCGGATTTTTATACGGTTTTCAAAAATGGGCAAAGTGATTATTGGGGAAGCTTTAGGTGTATATATGGTTTTATGTATGAAATATGACCATAATTGTAACCAAAAGTATCAAAACTTTGTCTATAAAAATCATTATCTGGCGCTCGCTGCGAAACCTATCGATGATACACAGCCTACATGTTTATAGTACTCATTATGTCATTATAAACCACAAAAGAAACCGCACTGCGGTTTTTCATTAAAAATTAATGTATTCTTCGCAAAATAAACCATATTTATCTATCTATAAGGATTAAGACACAATAACCAATTTTTATTCAAATTAATCAAGCCAAATAGGAAAACCCTAGTGTTAGGTAGTACAGTGGTCATTGTCTCCGCCTCTGACGTGGTAGACCATGACTCGATTCATCACATTCTTATAAAGGGAATGGATGATCATATAATATAATACTGAAGCTTCCTATAATTACTTTATAACTTTGGAGTATAAATGCACTATTTCAAAATGTCGGACTGGTAGACTATCGATGTTGTGAGTTTGAATCGATTTTAACTCAACAACCAACATCAAAACATTATGGCAGATTAAATCAATTTTCTTCTCCTGGAAGACCCTTCCAAAAGAATATTGTTATAATATACTGTAACGTTTTAGTAGGTTGTGATATAAGCTTGTTAGCAACGCTCAAGCTTGACAGCCCGCCAGTGCGCCATATTGAAAGATAGTAAATTTAAATTCTAGGATTACAAATTATTAATAAAGATTGAAGCTCAAAAAATCGCCTTACCCCAGCCACAATCTTGATATTTTCATTTGTTAAAATATACAAGGTATAATAAATAAACCATATTATACAATATATGCGAGTTCTACAATACATTTACTTAAGATCCACTTATGTAATTTTACTTTCAAGTTAGCTTTGTCAATAAGAATCATGTTATTCTTTAGACAATAAAGCATATCTATCTATCTTGGTGGACACATTAAAAAACAGCCCCAAATGTTGCGAATTTGGGAGAAGTAAACAAACTCGTGCTTTTGAATCGAACAGCGACAGCAGTAATTACAAAAGCGATTGTTTCTGAAACGGAAAGTTCCAACTTAATTTACTTTCGAATATTTGAAGGAAAGGAAATAAAATATATACATTAAAAACACTAGCACAAGGTGAAATGAAGGATTTCTGTAGAATCAACCGCTAAAGTCATATTTATGCATGCGAATTGTGTCTGATGGAAATCTGTACCATATAGGCTGTTCGACATCTTAAAAATTAAAGTTGTCTAATATGATGATACACAGAAACAAACAAACTTTTATGAAAAATAAACTGAATTAAAACATGTTTTGAATGTAGAATTTTTGTTATTAATGGTAATGATTAAAAACAATAGACCTAACTTGTATTGTTAGATAACAGAATTTTTTCTAGGTTTGCTAAACCACTGTTTCTATTCAGTTGATGAGCACAATGATGGTATGACGTCATTGGGATAGCATATAAAATAATTTATAGTTTAGCTTGTCGGGCCTCACTTGTATGTGATTGTATATAATGTGGTTAATACATAGTATGGTATAATTACACTAATATTATTTTACACATTCAGAAATCTTAAAAAGAATCTGTAAATGATTACAGCAAATTTGCTCTCGTTCCCCGACATAACGATATTTATTAAAGATCGTTTCTCGTCCATTTCAGGTGACACGATTCACAGGATATAAAATAATGTCAATTATAAAACATACTTGCATTACAATTGTAGCCATTGTTTTTACCAACAAAAACAATATATATGATTCTTCAAAAACAATATAGTACCATTTGATATCACAACGATAACTTCGCAGTTGAAACACGATTTACCAGTTCAGAGTTTTTATGAAAATGGAAAAACTGAAATATCCTTGAAGTAAAAACATACTAGAAAAGGCAAGCAGACAAAAAGATTGAATAAAAACGGCCCGTTAATAATATTTATTTACGGGGTTATGAATTTATGAAAATGTGGCAACGATGATTGTGATATCAATTTCAATATTGCTAGCAATCTAATGATGATGACAGGAATTTTTCTGTGCAGTGAATAGGTACAGAAACAAGATTTTTTTTCACAACCAAACAACAATTCGACTAAGGATTCTTTAAAGTTTTTAGTAACTATGTAAAATCTTCATTTCATAGGAAACTGAGTTTATAAATTAATAATAATAAAAAAATACCCTAATCAAGCGGACTAGGTATTTTTAATACGCTAAAATAAATGTATTAGAAAGGCTCACAACTTATACGCAGAAGTATGTCCTAGGATGTGCAGCAAATTTAGTGAGTAATTTTGTCCAACATACTCAAACCCCATCAGGTATTTATTTATCCAGCTATTGAAAATAAATTCGTCATACGTCTGCGTCTTAAACGTAATTGTATCAATATTATGGGTAAGTAATGTCACACCATCAGTATTTACTGTGGTCCGTACCACCAGTATTTACTGGTCAGTGTGGGTGGATTTCTAAGTGTCCTACCAAATAATTATTGAAGTCCTGGAAACACAGTCAATAAATATCAGATTCCATGATAAATATGAATAGATCACAGTAAATACTGACCGTGTGACATATGCCTAAGATACACAAATCTATAAACAATAGATAGTTTTATATTTAAGAACGAATCAAATAAAAATCAAGAAAAACGTAATACAACAACAATATTTTAGCATTTTTCTTCATTTAACTGGATCAGTTTATAAAGCATATCCCCAGTATCAAACTTCTATTAGAATGCTAAAAGCCCTACTCAATGTATACAGACGAAAATAGTAACTATTTTTTGTGATTATTCCGCTGCTATTTAATGATTTCCCAAACCTACAAAAAAATGTATCTCCCTACTGTGAAGATTTCATCAAAATTCAAGTTTTAATTTCCAGGGTTAACTGATCTAAATCATTTGATTTAAACCATGATTTAGAGCAATGATTTTTGATAAAAATGAGTATTTAAATCAATCTCAATTTTTTCAGGAAAGTTCAGGGTTCAGAGTAATAATAATCAAATCAACTACATAAAAGAAAAATATCTCTTCAAATGGTATATCAAATTATTAATGAATAAGAAAGTTTGATGCTCAACTGTGATTTCCACCAGTGCAATATTTTTACATTTCTTATCACTACCTCTGCCAGACTGTTATTTGTGACCAGCAAGAGAAGTTCCGAAAATGCTCACTGATGGAACAACCCTTATTGGTAATTTTATTCAATAATCCAAGATTATATCCGTTGAACAACTTATATCAGGAAACAGGGATACTTGATACTAAACAACTTTATTTCTTACATTATTCTAAAAATCATTTAAATTCTTGGCAGCTTAATTATGTACATAATGTAATACCAAACAAAATAAAAACTGTGCAGCGGATGACTATACATAATTATATAGAAAACTAAAACTAGAAAATTCAAACTATATGAATACTTTTTAGAATTAAACAATAATTCTTGCACCAATACGATTTTTTGTATTTTGGCGAATAAATATTATTATTGCATGATTTGCTTTTTATTTTTATTCGAAAAATACTCTGTCAGGAACAAAAAAAAAATGATTTACATCAAACCTGTTAATTCCCGATCTATGAAGGTGTGAATGATTATCGCGCAAATAAAATACTTACAGACCGACGGGAAGAAGTAACACAGAGTTGTACCGAGATAGATTTTTTCGGGAATACTACTTCACCTACAGGTGTCGAAATTTGCAATATCTGATTTTCATTTCATCACGATGTCAAATAGGTTCAAAGAAATTAAAAAGCGCATGCTGGAATATAACTAAAGCTTCAGTATCCTATATGAATCATCCATACTGTCACCATCTGTAAAAATGACTTAGGAGTAAAAAAGTTGAAGAAAACACTGTTCTATGTACAATGGCTGAAACAAAATGTCTAAGCAAAGTTTTGTTTGTTTGGACAATAGTGCTTCTGAATTTGTGATGCCGATAGGTTACTTAAGAAATGAAAGAAGTTTATTTTTCTAGTAATGTTGGTACATTGTGTAAGATGCATATATATTGTTATTAAGTTACATTCTATCAATTTTCTATAAAAATTAAGTATTTTTTAATATACAGTTAATTTTTCTAACCTCACTGTTTATCAAAAGGTTGTTTCAAGTTTAAATTAATATAGTCATGTATTTTTGATTTTATTATATAATTTTAGCACTTAAGTTTGGCGATTCATTGATATTCCACACATGTTTACACCAAGAAACCCATGAGAACCCCCGTAACTTCCAAGATGGACGCCAATCGGAAATTGTTCGCTGATGGGAACCATGGACATTTCATTGATAAAATGGGCAAATATGGTTCTCACTTTAGTTCACAAAATAGTGTGAACAACAGAGACTACAGTCCGACTGATAGCAATTCTGATAGAGACTCTGAATGAGTAAGTCAGACAAATAAATAAATTTGTGGCTTATGATCTCATTGCCGTTTAACTAGGAAGACTATTTTTGCATTAGTTTTACAATTCCACCAAATAATGATTATAGACTATTAATAAGAAATATAATCCATGACATGTCTTTATAGGAGACAAAAAATTAAGTGAATCAAAATATCTGCTAAATAAAAAAGATTAATTCATAATTTATGTAGGGATAGGGGTAGTTTTCACTCATCTCGGACCCTTTCGGGTTATTTGAAAAAGTCAAATATTAGGACGTCTAGCAAAAACACAGCCAAATTTCATTCAAATCGGACTATCGGTTCTTAAAATATCTTAAAAAATGTGTTTTAAAAAGAAAACTTTGATGGCTTCAAGCGAAACGAAGAACTTTTGCATAGAGGTAAATCATGTCCAACTGACTTATTTTGAGTCTAAAAATACGTGGTACTTCCATGTCCACGTAATATTTTGACACCCTTATGGGGAATGAGTTTCTTCAAAACTAAGAAATGTCTTATTTTTTCATGCTGATAAGTGCCAATGGGCACAAAGGTTGAGAGGCTCATCTTCGAGATTTCAAACCTTGAAGGTATCTAAAGTATGTTAAGCACAATATGAGCACTTCTTGACGAGTGAAACTAGCTCGGTGTTAAACCTTTTAAAAGGTAAGTCATGACTGTATGTCAAAAAACTGTAGTACTTAGTTGAGGTACACTTCAATATACAGGGTGTAAACGTTATGATAGTCATTATTTAAATGGGTGATAGAGGGGGTTGAAGGAAGCATAAAGTTTCATATAACATGGGGGTCAAAACGGCATTTTTTAGAGAAAAGCGACTTTAAAGCAAAATAAAATCTTACAACGCCGCAAAGCCAGACGCAAATTTCGATGGAACGCCATGTAAATAAAGATTGAGTTTGTTATTTTTGCCTCTTAGGTATTATTTCATTATTTGATAATGTACTCGTAAAACGCAAACAATTAAAAAAAACGGACTTACCACTAACTGTCTCAGCGCTTCACCTGGTGTGTGAAAGTTTATTGACCGTATTAAAAAAATCCACTTATAAATAGGGAACACAATTTTGATACATACATTGTTTTTCTTTTTAAAACCCGCACTGCACTTTTTTTGTATTTAAAGAAGGTGCTCAAAATGTCGACCTCCACTTTCCACACGAGCTTCATTACGACTTCACGAATGGTACGAGGATTTTCTTGAGCGCACGTATGAGTATTATGGAAATTTAATATCCCGTCTCGCGTAAAAATACATTCGTCTGTCGCTAGAATGTTTTTTAAAAAAACCTGATTTTCAATGTTTTTGTGAAAAAACCACACAGAATGTTAGTCTGCGAGGATAGTCTTCTGGTAACAAGGCCTGCACTCGTTGTACATGGTAGGGATAAAGCAAAATTTCCCGTAGGATTCTATAGACTATGGTATGCGATAGTCCTACGCGGCAGCCTAATTCCCGAGTGCTGATATCTGCATTGATTTCCACGATATTTAAATTCTGTTCCTCCTCTACAGTAACCTGTCTTTCTCGAGTGCGAATATTAGTGGGCTGAATACTTCGTGTATCTCGAAGTCTTTGGTACACTTGCACAAATGTCCTTCTGTCTGGGTGTACCCATTGGCGCAATCTGTCGCGATAAATTTGAGCTGCGAACAAAAACAAAACAACACGCCCAAAGCTATGTAAAACGATAACTAACCACTGTTACCGTTTGCGATCGATTGCTGGTTCAATAAGAGTGATGATGACCGACGCGCTGTTGTCATGTGTGTTTTAAATATTCAATTTAATGAAACTTACTTTCTTACTGACTACAAATTTTGGCTTAACTTAGTAAAACTTAATGCCATTTATTTGTTAATTACCCAATTTAATAATGTTTTAGATTAGATTATAAAAATTAGTAAGATTGTGGTGATTGTGGTCGATATAAAGCATTTAAAGTTGTAAACTATAAAGCCATTTAGACAAAAATCTATTGATTTTTGGACCATGGGTCATATAAACTTTTTGACTTGTTTTGACCCCCCCTATTACCCATTTCAGTAATGACTACCATAACGTTTACACCCTGTATACTTACTACTTTATTTACCAGTCGTGCGTTTTTGATAAAACTCAGCAGGAATGTGGGTGCATATCCCAGATACCATAATAATGAGGATATGTGGACACATCATCCCAGTGTTCTGGATCTGGATTAGATGTGCAACAATAGGTTAAATTGGATCACCATCTTCTTGAGCTTTGATACTTCTAAAGAGTGAACATAATCTTGCTCAAATTAACCTTGGCTCTGCTATACCTAGGCCTAACTGGTGCTATCTCCATCATCCCCTTTGGTCTTGTCCAAAACATATGCTGGGTTTAAACTTGATAGGTAACTGCCAGCAATGAGGAAAACGGGGACGTGCATCTTCATATAGGCGTACCCATCAAACTATCCTAGACCGCAATGCATCATCGATCTCTAGTCTCGTCTGGATAAGATTTGGACAGAAATCGTGATTCTTGAAGTTTCACGGATATTCGGCATTACCTATTAATGAGATGTATATACTTTTTAATGATTTACCGCTGATATTCTAAAAATTTCTTTTAAATTCATGGCATGAATCATCTATAGTTGGTTTTGATTAGCTTCAACATAGTTTTCATGTGCCGGTTTCGCGACTCCACTATTCAACGCGTTTTAGTTGTTAATAGGTATGCCTAGATGAAAATTCACTTTCCAGTTTCCCTCACTTTTTATTGACATATTTAAAAAATATCACTGGTGCTAGTTACCATTTAGCTTAATCTCCGCTCATATTCAAAACAAGATCAGAAGGGACAATAAACATATGTCAGTTAGACCTGAGAATAGCAGAGCCAAGGTTAATTTGAACAAGGTTTCATTCACGCTTCCTACTTTCACAAAACATCAATCCATATCAAACATCAATTATGGATAATCTAAGCAACAGATAATGAAGCTTTTGGGGATGCAGATGAATCTTAATCTACTACTGTATATGGATAACTAGAGCGAGGACACTGGGATGCTGTGCCTGCGCGGCCTCAGTATTATGGTATATGTCATGAGCTTATCACCAACAGACTATTGCCTAACCTCCCAACATTTGTCCTGGATTATATAAAAAGCGCATGACTGGATAGTAAAGTAGTAAGTATATACTCAAGAATGTCTCAACTGTCTACCAACATTTTTTGACTTATTGATTTACCTATCAAACAGATTAATAATGAGCTGATATTACTCGTCAGCAAGTGACCATTGTCCATCAGCATGAAAAAAATGGCGTCATGTTGGTTGACTGCACTTCCCACGCAACGTCCTTATATCAGTACATAAAGGAATATGTTCAGCACAAACTAGACCCTCTTTTGAGTCCTTGGCATAGTGTTTAGTAACATTTTTCAAACATTTCACTGAAATCGACCGGCACTTATCAAGTTATAGGCGGTTATAAGATTAGCGTGCAGACCGATAGACAGACCGACGGCGACGGAAATGAGTGACATGGTTTTTCTTGATGTACGTGTCATATAACATTCAAAAAGCACAATCTCATTTTCGACATTGTTCGCGATTACAATACTTCCCAGCCAGTAGGCGTGGGAAGTAAAAGGAACATATTCTTTGGGTAAAGAGAAAATTCGCCAAACCCCATTTTCCATGGAGCCTCATCCTCTGTTTTACGAAAATGTATCTCAAATTCTGTCATCACCTAATTATAGCTCCTACAATTGTTATCTGTTGTTGCTATTAAATCATAATTAAACAAGAATCACGATTTTAGGGTTTACATAATGCATGTTCAATTTCTCAAAAATAAAGTCAATGTGGCTTAGGTCCCTTGTTACCCCAAGCACTCAATGTGTAATGCAACTCAACAAAAGAACTTCACTACTGCTTCCTTTGATTCATCTTAGTGTGCAAGCATTTTTAGGATACAACCGTTCTTACCTGAGGCAGCCCATGTTGACCTGGATGCATTGGTTGTTGTTGCTGCGGGGGCGGCGGATATCCAAACCCGGGCGGTCGCGGAGGCCCACCCTGCTGGGCAGCCTGGGCTGCCAAGAATCTCGGGTGCATTACACGCATCAACCCCGGGGGCAGTAGACCGGGAGGCGGCATGCCCCCGGTATGGGGTGGCAATGGAAGACCACCGCGCTGGTGGTGGGGATGTGGCGGTAGAAGGGGCGGGATGATGCCCCGCAAGCCAGGTGGTGGAGGTGGCCTGGTGGGCAGGTGCGATGACGGAGCTAGATGCTGGAATTAATGTTTCAGATTTTAAGACAGAGTTTACAGGGTATTTGAGATTAGGAAAAATGTGAAGCTAAAACTAACATTTTTTGCTGATATTCAAAAAGATTGTGTAATCTCCCACATATAAGCTAATAAGCCAAGGGAAAACTTACTTTAGTGTTAACTTCTGTATTCATACAATACTTCTCACACATGCTTTTTGTCCTCAAAAAATTTCATTTTTATAGTAGTAACCTTATTTCAGAATTTCATCAAAAGCAGAATAATACTTTGTCTATAGAGTATGTAGACTATGTAGTGTCTATATACCTATTTCATGATCTACTTTGTCATAAATCAGATAACAAGAATACATTTTCAAATGGATAATAAACTCACCTGCAATAGAGGATGAAAAGGAAATCCTTGAGGTGGTGCATGATGATGTCCTGGAGGTGGCAAAAGAGGCCTGGGAGGTGATTGCTGTTGACTAAGCTGAAGTGGCAAGGTTGATAGTTTTTGCTGGTTAGCCTGTAACCCAGTTATGAAATTCAAAGGTTGCATCGGAATGTAATATTTCAAATAAAGTATTCCAACAAAAGCTGGATGTTTCAAAATAATTGATATGAGAAAAGCTAGATGATCTATGCGAAGTTCCACAGGTGCTAAATGTTAAGCTTCATTATTATAGCAGCATTACTAATCAAGATTGTATGAATAAAACTTACATTTTGTTGCTGACTATATTGCAATTGTTGTTTAGATGACTGTAATAGATTTTTCTCAAGTTCCTCTACAGTACATATCTTCCTGGGTTTTGCTGGCAATGCAGCTAAAGGTGATGAACTGCTTAGATCTGAAGGTGCAAAGGCAGATTTTGAAGATGGTGAGTCTATATGAGTTTCAATCTAAAATCAGTTTTACATTAGCAAATTATATTCACTGAAACAATTATTGAAGATTTTCAAATCATAATACTTACAAATGATTTTGATGCTTTTTGCAATGAAGAGAGTATTGCTGTATTAAAAATATCACCATTTCTGCTAGTTGGAGTATAGGACCACACTGAATCTGATAGAGTATGAGGAGGAGGAGGAGTTTGCTTTTCAGAATCATCTAATACTAATTGAGATATGGAACTTTCTGAAAAATAAACAGAATCTAAAATTTTTATTAAGTATAAATATAGATCAATATACAATAATATGACATCAAAGAAATGTATATATTAATCTTAATAATTCAGTTAACAAATCTACAATAATCACAAATAGTATTTTTTATAACTGTATCTAAAAGTTTCAGATCGTATCTCTCATTACTTATGATGATGAAGTTACTGTGATTACTAGGCAATGTATGATCATAATGAATGTTGTCTCATAACATTATCAAGCACAAAATGCTAACAAACAACTCATAAGAGATGGAAAAAGAAATATAAGAATACCTAGCTTATCTGTATGTTTTGAATTTTCTGCAATTTCAGCATATTGCTCATGCTGCTGTTCCCAATCATCCAAACTTGAAGCATCTTCAAGGGCGCCAAAGGTTTCATCATTTAAGGCATCATATTCCTCTTCATTCTCTAACAGGTCCTCATCATCTGGTACTAAATTGTCCCCATTCTGGAATGATCGTTTATAATTGTTCATCATTACTTCTTTATGACCAACGGGCAAATACCACCTTACAACCCAAATGCTATCATATATATATAAAGGAAAGCAGTCTCAGCAAAGTATCCACAACTTAACCTAGATCAAAATGTAGTGTTATTTTTGGAAGGGCATAACTTCATAACGCGATTAAAATATTCTAACGGATGAAAATTGATAGGTTACCACGTTACTAAGAGCGGAAATACTTATCTAATCTCTTTTGAACTGTTAATTGTGATCGACAAGCTATTCTACATACTGTACAAACGCAGTTCTGTAGACATATACTTACGTTTAGACTTGAATCAAAATCGAAAAAATTATTAGCCATTGGATTTTTCAAATATTTTCAATTCTATCATGATTTTACGCACTAACATGAAAAACACCAAAATATATTCTTTCACTTTTTTTCGTTCAGCTGAGCCAAGTGCCAGCCGCTCAAAAAATGCGGCGTTGTCACAACTGTCAAGTGTCAAGTGCCAGTTATACTTTCACTCATTTATAACCAGTTTTTTAAAATATGGTATGATGAAAGGGATATAAAATCTGTTTGAAAAAATTTGAGGTTGGGCGGTTCCAGTAAGTCGAAACAGTCAATTTTCAGAAATATGTTGGAATTTGAATTCAGTGTACCCTTAATGCGGGTCTCACAAAATGCTTCCAACGTTGTTTACAACGTTCGACACCCCACAATTGGCAAGTGTGTCTCCTACACGATTAGATGAACTTTTTAGTCTCGGACGTTCGACGCATAGTGGTGCCAACGTCTATTATCGGTCTCAGTGTCGCGCTTGAACTTTTACAACTGAAGAAAAATTATACAAAATAAACGATGAAACAATTTTTATGAGCGCCGAAAAATAATTTCAGATCTGTCCTCAGCGATCAAGGCTTAAGTCTGAAAGAAGCCTCAAAAATTTCGAAAAATGATGTTTGACCGTTTTTTGTTTGTTTTTCGACGACAGCTCCACCGCCACTGTACCGATTTTCATTTTCATAGTAGTAACATAGGGTCAAAAATTTCATCAAAATCGTGATAGTACTTTCAGAGTTATCATTTCTTTAATCTTTTTCGTTAGTTATGAAATGCAAGTCAATATATTTCTCAACTAGTCTTGCATTGCAACAGGACATTATAATGAAACAACTGTAAGCACTTGATAATTTATAATTTACTAAAATACATGCATATCTTTAGACCAGCCATAGCTCACCTGCGAAACGTACAAAATATTAGCAATATGAAAAAAGTTTTGTTATGACAGCCTATGTTTTGTATGTATACTAATTGAATTCATTCTTCTCAAAAGTTTGTTACGGAACATACATTATTATGAATAGGTAGGTATTCAAATCAAAATACTTCCCACATTATGATTTATATTATAACGATGGTAGTTTTAATAAAAATGACGGGGTTCTGATTTTCGTAAGACAAAATTTGAACAGTGGCTATGAAATTATTAATATAACTCAACAAAACTTTTACGAGTTATTCTTCAAAAGAATAATAAATGGATACAGATCATTGGTGTGTACAAATCACCTTGTATATCTGTAACAACAACGGTCAATTACATGATTATCTAGAGAGCAGTAGAAAATTTGACATCAACTTATTCATTGGAGACCTTAACATTAACATATTAGATCATAACAATCAAAATATTCAAGATTATTTAAATATAATGGCTGAACATGGTTACCTGTCAGCCATTAACGAAAGGACAAGAGTAGAGGGAAACAGTGGGAGTTGTATAGATCATATGTTTATAAATTCACCTTTAGAACTTGAAAAAATATATTCAGCAATTCTAAAATACAAAATTTCTGATCATTTTCCTACTTTGCTCAAAATCGATCTTGAAAGTACATCAACCAAAATTGAAAAGACATCAGCTCATTATTAATTACATTGATTATGAAAAACTAAATAACAACTTACGCAATGAAAATTGGATTGTACAGTATATTCAGATAAGAGATAGACCGGACATAAACAAGACCACGTGATCATCGAACGCTGTAACATTCGGCAGGGACGTATTAAGAGTCACGCAGTACATAGTTTAGATAGTAGATGCTGCTTTGCGTAACTTTGTAGTAAATTAGCACAATTCGATGTATATACGATTGGTGATGGATATAGGATCATGTGGGGGTGGGGTAAGAAATATATAATGATGTAAATATACATAAGGGTTTCAAAATTTTCGCTTCGATTTCCAGCTTCGGATGCCGCCTGATGTTTGGTGAAATACAGTCGAATATAATCTAAAAATGGCGTTTAAATTAGCCTAAATTACAAATAATCGTATATCTCTTAAAATTGCTTTTAGAATATTGATTAGTATATTTTTTGATTTCTAGGTAAATATGTAACCAAATTAAAACGTTCAAAACGTAAAAAAATGTGCATGGTTGAACATTGTCAGAAAGTAGATTCTTGAATAGGTTTTGCCAAAATGGGTTCAAAAATGTCAATAATTAATTAAAAAATACAGTAGCTTTATAAGTATTTATAACTTACCGAATTTGATGAAAGACATCTTTTATTGGAAAGATGAGCTTGATGAGCTTTCATCATCGCTACTGCCTGAAGCACCAACGTCAATAATGAATGGCTCGACTTGTTCCTCTAAAATATTGTCCAGTTCCCACATTCTCTTTTCAACTTTGTCTTTCACGTGCTTAATACAGTTTTCCCATTTTCGCGCTGTTATTAATTCTAGTGCTTCTTTGAAAAGTCCTTTGAGGTCACAAAATTTAAAAGTTGTATTGTGCTTAGCTATATAATTTTTAACCTCTGCGCATATGAGCTCAATGGGATTGAGCTCGCAATGGTATGGAGGTAAACGGAGCACAGTTTTATTTTGACTTGCTGCCATTTCGTCAAT
This sequence comes from Acanthoscelides obtectus, assembly GCA_963669975.1. Taxonomy (NCBI): domain Eukaryota; kingdom Metazoa; phylum Arthropoda; class Insecta; order Coleoptera; family Chrysomelidae; genus Acanthoscelides; species Acanthoscelides obtectus. The sequence continues at coordinate 54,488,096 of CAVLJG010000007.1, read as the reverse complement.
GGCGTATTTTTGATATTCATCCTTGTGATCCTTGACAATTCTTAATAATTGTACTTTCAGCATTGCTTCTTCAAAGTTGATATTTTTCGAGCGGAGCCAATTTTGAACATCAACTTTCCTTGAAGCCGTTGTTGGGACCTTCTCCATTCTTCGAGAATGATAAGGCGCATTATCCAACACAATTACTGCTTTTTCCTCTAAGTTAGGTAAAATTTTTGAAAACCACTGTTCAATCGATTCGCCATTCATTTCCTCGAGGGAAATCTCCAGTTTTCTTAGACTCAAAGCACCACAGACCGTCAACAACAAATCCATCCTCACTGCCAATATGGCAGATAATGAGCCTTTTCCCTTTACCTGGAAATCGAAGTACTAACTGGTGTAGATTTATTTCAATAAGCGAACCTTTTTCAAATGTTTTCATCACATTCAGCGAAAAAACATTGAGACATGAGTATCAGATTGCTATAATTGGGATTATTTAGTCATATTGAAAGAAAGAATATTGAACGTCGTATGATTACTCAGCGCTTCACAATTTAATTTAAAGTTATAAACCTTTAAAAAATGAATGATCAGGAACCTGAAATACGCGCAAATATTAATATTAACAAATTATAACTTTATAAAGCTTAAAGTATGAATTAAAATGATTAGAAATATTAGGAACGGTACACAATATAAAACTTAGTAACTTTTTTTAAGTTTATAATATTCGACATATTTTAAGATTATATTAAAAAATTATTGAAATATCAAAAACACATAAAAACATGGCTTAAAAAAGTTCTAACAAATGAAAATGACAATAAAACATCCACGCATTTTATCGAAAGTTATAAAGGTTTTGTTACTTGTAATATGTTTTATCTGCCCCCTGGAATTAATGTTTAGAACCTTGTTCCCAAGGTTTGAAAAACATCGGATTGTTGTATTTACCTGCTGGATTTTTTAATCCGGTGGACAGTCCATCTAGAAAGGCCCTCCTGGATGAAGTTACAGAATCATCAACCCATACTTTACTTGTAGTGTGTCCTGCGTTTACCCACGTTTCATCAATCCTGTTTTGATTTCTATATTTCCCAATTTTTGTTAAATAATCCCTCCTCCATAGCACAATTTCTTCTCTATCCAGTAGTAAACTATTACGACCCCGTTTTTTCCATTTGAAATTTAAATGCTTCAGTAACGCATGGAAAGTTGATCGTTTGAAATTTGGCAACGTTGTATCTCCATTTACCTCCTGCAGTACTTTATCTATAGTAGGTATTTCATTCCTAAAGAAGAATTCATGCACTTTCCTCCTAATCGCATGCTTATCAGCTTCATCCAATGATTTAACAATACTTTTGCGAAAGAAAAGGTGTGATTTTTTTTGTATTGTCTTAACACATTAAACACTGATGCGCGACACACCCCAACTTTGTGAGAAACCTTCACAACAATTTATTTGATGGTTGATGCCTCGTTCTCCTCGCGCTCGATCTTATATATATTCAAAATGACCTCTTTCATTTCTGCACTCAGGTGTCTTTTTTTAGAGCGTTTCCTAGGTGGACTACAGGAGTTTACAACTTCATCGGCAGTATCTGTACTACTGGGCATTTTGCGCAAGCAGTTGATAACAATAACAATCAATAAAAAGGTATAACAATAACAACTTAATAAGATAACAAACGAAAACGTCCAAAGAAATATCAAATTGCAATGATGCACACGACATACGTTACACGTCTGAACCTGAATGTGACTCTGCCTTGATACGACTGCTCTGCCGCTCGGCATAGGCATTTAATTGCGAATTGACCAATGAGGGCTCCTGTTTTACGTCGAGACGGCGGCGTTAGCGTGAAAATCACCCGAACCTTTTGTTTACATCCGGTCTATCTCTTATCTGAATATACTGTAGTATATAACGAACCTAATACTGAAAATGCATTTGTCCTTTTTATATGTAGCATTGAAGGCCATATTGCTGAATGCACCAAAACAGTAAAGATTCCACGAACACAAATAAAAAGACAAGCATGGATATCAAAGGGGATTATTACCTCCATCAACAAAAAAATAGAATTATATAAGGAAACCAAAAAATATCCTTATGATGTTAAACTTTTGAATGAATTTAAATCATATCGAAACAGACTGACGAAAATAATTAAAGAGGCTAAAATTAAATATCTCCAAGAAGAGTTTGATAATCTACAAAATTGTTCGTCAAAAATGTGGCAATTTATCAATAAAATACAAGGCAAAAAACGAAAAAAAATTAGTACAATTAAAAAAGAAAATGGTGAACTAGTGAGTAATGATGTAGATATAGCAAATGAATTTTGTGAATATTTTTCAAAAATCGGGAAAAGGTTGTCAGAAAACATAAAAAACGCGGATAAATTAAATTATAGTAAGACCAGATTATATAACTCATTATATCTGGAACCGACCGATACGCATGAAATAAAGACAATAATCAATGAATTGAAATTAAGAAAATCTCCAGGTCTAGATAATATAACAGCATATACTCTCAAGAGAATAAATTCCAACATCTGCGGCATACTGTCATATTTGATAAATTCTTGTATGAATAAAGGAATATTCCCTTCATGCTTAAAACACGCTATGGTAAAACCATTATTTAAATCTGGAGAAAGAGAAAAACCCATCAACTATCGACCAATTTCCATCTTAACAAATTTTTCTAAAATATTTGAAAAAGTGTTAAAAAAACGATTCACCGAATTTGCAAAAATGCATGTGTTTTTGTTGACTTGACAAAGGCATTCGGCTCTATTACTCATGAATCGCTTTTAACAACTTTAGAAAACTTAGGTTTCCGGGGAATAACATACAAACTTATAGAAAATTATTTGTCAAATCGAACACAGTGCGTCAAAATTAATAACACATTCAGTGAACGCCATATTATATCATACGGTGTACCTCAAGGCTCAGTATTAGGACCCATTTTATTTAATCTATTTATCAACGATTTGTTCAAAATAAGTAGTACAGGTAAAGTTCTCGGTTTTGCGGATGATACAGCTATTTTCTATGAAAGCAACCAGTGGCATACACTAAAAACCACAATCGAACATGATTTCAAAACATTTATAAATTTCTTTTCGGAAAGAACTTTGACAATTAATCACAACAAAACACACTATATAGCATTTTCTTGTAACGACAGGCTCTCACCACAATTTAAAAAAGTTGAAGTTCATACAAGCAGTGGTCTTAAAGAGATTCAGTCAGCCGATAAAATAAAATACTTAGGCGTGATTTTGGACAAACACTTAAAATGGGATACCCATACAGAGTACCTTGTGAAGAGACTGAGATGTATTATTCCAAAATTCAGGTACTTCAGAGATATTCTAGATAAGAAATATCTATATAATCTATATTATGCTCTTGTTTATCCTCTATTACTTTACGGAATTTTGGCTTGGGGGGGAGTTATGAATAATAATTACAAAAAGGTTGATGTAATCCAAAAATTAATTCTAAAATTGATCCTCCATAGGGAGATTACTTATTCAAGTGATTTTCTATATGTGGAGGCTCAGCTATTAGATTGCAGGCAAATTTATTTTTATTGTGGTCTAATACATTATTTCAAATATTCAAAATACTTTAATCGTACCATTCATAACTACCCAACAAGATTCAATCAAAATTCAATGTGTATTCCACAATCATCAAAAACCATTACACAACGATCTCTTTTTTTCTTGGGACCAAAATTCTATAACTTCATACCAGAGTCACTAAAAGTAATTAAATCAATTAAATCATTTAAAAAAGAACTAAAAAAATGGATTTTACAACAACCAAGGTACTCCATCCACGAAATTGTAGATCTGAAAAATCATTATCAAAATCAATAATATTTTACTTACACTAACATCCATACTTTTACTTTAGTTCTAATGGTCTGGATATTTTTCCTGACATTACCGTAATAATTCACCAAATTATACAGTATTAACGGGTTTTTTTTTCATACACTGACTGTACTATTAGTTTTTATTTTGTACAAACCCAAACACAAGTGCAAACTTTTTTTGGGTGCTTTATGTTTATTGTGCACAATATTTGATATTTACCTGTATTTTGTGACAATAAACATTTTTATTATTATTATTAATATTATTATTATTATTATTATTATTATTATTAGTATTATTATATCACTACTTCACCACAATCACAGCCGACAAATAAATAATGTTTGTCGCCGCTACTGGTTCTGACCTAAAACCATCAAGCACATGACATGTGGGAGCGTAACGAACATTGCTTCCAACGTTGTAACGTCTTTTGACGCGGGTCAAATTTTCCGACAAGAGCCCGAACGTGCCATGTGGCGAACGTTGGACACATGCAATCCGTCAGCGCTCTCCAACGAATTCGGACTAGGTTAAAAGAAGCCAAGCCCATATGATGTTAAACGATTGTTTGTTAGCAACATCAACAGATTGTTTACACAAAATTTGACCTTGAACGAAAATTGTATACTTTTCCCCGAGTAGACATCTGCTTTTATCGCGCTTAAACTGCTTTTTACATAACATGCAACACTTCACCATTCTCGAGAATAGTCCAAAACGCTAAATATTCCACTGAAATGTTTAAAACAAAACTGTGAAAATATCACGGAAAACACACGTAAACATGATATCATGAGCAAAATAAAGCTTCCCCTCGATTGTCAATTGCACAAAGTCGCAGCATAAAACACCAGAAATAAGCCCAGCTGTTCTCAGCGTTTCCACGTACGCAAATATTAGTTTTTCAGGAAATATCACTAGGATATAACAATACATATTCCTTAATTGTCTTCGGTGCTTATTTCAGATGTATTTTGAAATGGTGAGTAGGAAATGAGAATAAGAATAGCTCAAAGCGTTTTGAGAAATCGCTGTGATGTTTTTTTTGGAAAATTATTTATTTTAATTTTTGCGAGTTCCGTGAAGTTGGTAGGTTTTGAAGCTATGATAACACTGCGTCAGTTAGTGGAAACATTATAATATGAAATATATTAGGGTACTGAAACCAAAGACTTTCTTTTCGGTGCAGGTGTTACAAACAATTTATAACTGTACATACACATGAGTTGTTCTATTTGAAAATACAACATATTGGAGACAAATTAATACTCTTCATTTAGTTATCACCACGTATAACATTTTACGATTATTTTTGCACTGCTCAGTGCGATCATCAATCGATTGCGTGAAGGCAGTTGTTAATTTTGAACAAGATGTGGCAACACCGCAGAAAACTGGTAGCCACTCAAGTTTGTGTATCGCTCTAGATGTCTAATGATTGATAAAAACAAATCCTTTGTTTACGTCTTCTACCCGTATTGCGTATTCGCATTCGTTGGCGATCTCCCACACGATGTGGCGAATTGCCATATGTCCAACGCTGTAAGGCATTCGCCACATCGTGTGGGAGTGGTTTAACCACAACCCTTATTTTGTCATCTTCACATCTTCTAAAATGTCATCGACATTTCGGTTGTCACTTGTGACATTCTCACTTTTTGACAAATAGTAAAATATACAGGATGGTTGATGAAGGTACACGACAGACTTTAAGTAAAATACCTTTGTTAAAAACAAAGGCAGGTCCCAGAGATAAAGAATTATGGGTACAAAGGCTTAAAGAAGAATACCAGTCGTTAATAAAGGTAATCTCTTTGATACCCAATGCACACATCCATGTAACATGACAAACATATGTTTATGTGTAATTGCAGTATGTTCAAAACAATAAAGAAGCTGATAACGATTGGTTCAGATTAGAATCTAACAAGGAAGGCACAAAATGGTTTGGAAAATGCTGGTATATCCACGATTTGCTCAAATATGAATTTGATGTGGAATTTGATGTAAGTCTTACAACACCCTCATACTGAACCATTTTAGGTTATTTTTGGTTTATAAGCTGCCTAAAGCCTGCTGCTAAATTGTGATTTCATGAAAGAACATATGAGCCGTATAAATGCAAACCCCGCCAAGTGCATACCATACAGTTCCAAGAAAAACGCGGAAAACTTTTGTATTACAACAAAGAGAGCATTAGCACTGTCAAACAAGAATAATGAAATGCAGTTGGTGGGGTTTGAAAATGAATATGAAAAATGGTGATGATCAGAATGCCAGGAATGGCACGAAACCCTGTGAATCACAACACATGGTCACAAGACTAAAATACGTCTTTCATATTGGTCACACGCACTTGGCAGTTTTTGCAAATAAACAAATCTGCAATTGGCGATGTATTGAAAATGAACTGAGCTTTTGATGCTTGATAGTAATGTAAGTGCTGGGTTTTGAGAAATAATATCTTGACAGAATGCATTTGTCAGGGTTTGCAGTTAGACACCTCATATCTTCCTACTATTGATTCCATTTAGAATCATACTACCTTCATTCAAAAATTCTTTATTTACATTTCTGAGGTTAATCATATTTATTACATGTTTACAGATTCCAGTGACCTACCCCACAACTGCTCCAGAAATAGCACTGCCAGAGCTTGATGGAAAAACAGCAAAGATGTATCGGGGCGGGAAGATTTGCCTGAGTGACCATTTTAAACCTTTATGGGCCAGGAATGTCCCTAAGTTTGGAATTAGTCATGCTATGGCTCTAGGGGTAATGTTTGTTACTTTATTAATCTGAAAAGTATACAAGTATACATTTTATTAATTCCTTCAACAAGTGGTTTTTTGCATGGGAACAATAATCATGATAACCTTTTATCTTCTCTGTATAATTAGCAATGCATATTTTATTAATGACAATACACATTTTCTTTCACACTATTATCAGTCCTGACATACTTCAATCAACAATGACTGTGACACAAATATTTAAATATAACAACCTATGTTTACACACATTTTTCTTGCATGTCAATAAATGCCAGTTACCAAGTGTACAACAATTTTATTTGCAGCTGGGTCCATGGTTAGCAGTAGAAATTCCTGACCTTATAGCAAAAGGAGTGATATCATACAAAGAAAAAACTGGATGACTGTTGGTGCTAAAATTAATATTACAAGGATAGAAAATATTAAAATATTTTTTGTAACTGAACATTGATGAAATGACCCATTGAATGGGAAATATTAATGTTGATATTATGGATGTTTATGGTGAGGCATGCTTTGTTTTCATTTATCTTAGATTATGACTGTTCATACAGTTAAGTAACAACTTAATGGCTGAATCACATTAAATAGGATTGATAAGTCAAATGAAGTGTGTCTAGCCAAAAATTAGTTATCAAAGTTTATATTTTTGCCATGTTCACTTAGATCTTTGTTCACTGAACTTTTTATAATAATATCTTTTACAGAATGTGTGATTTTTGATCTTAACCAGAATCATGATTCTCTGTTTGGAAACATTGTGAGTTCTAGAGGAGGAAATAAAAAATGGAGTCTGGTGTCCATCCCATTTGGAGTGGCCATTAATATCCTTCAAACCCACTGCTTGAAATTTGTCGGTCTCAGTGATAAAGAAAAATGAACACTGAATAAAAAGGTTTATCAAATAAAATTTTATATACAGTAAGAGGAAGAGGAAGCTCTGATTAAATTTTGGAAACATTTTGCTGGATATGCTGAATAATGTGTTGGCCCATCTCAACTCCATACACCTCCTTGCTGAACTTGCTTCTAAAGAGCTGCTAGGGTTTGTGGAAACTGTTCCACACATGTTCAACAAGTGAAAGGTCTGGAAATCTAAGAGGCCAAGGAAGTCGGTTGACTTGAGAGTTATTAAAGAAGGCCATTGTAGCAATATGGGGATGGGCAAAATAAGATTCCAGTTTTTGTGGTATATTTCTTTCCGCTGTAATAATTTGCCTAATGATAATTACAGGTGACTTAGTACAATATGTAATGATGGGGCACCAACCCTTAACTTCTACATGATGTTCAACTGGAAACTTTACATTACGTCTTTCTCCGCGCCGCCTTCTGATTCGTGCTTACTTGTCTTGCATTCCTAAACAAAACTGAGACCTTGTGATGTCTTGGTTGTATTTAGGAATGCTTCATGGACGGCCACGAATCGGAAGGCGTCATGCAGAGAGAGGTACCTTCTGACATTTCTTCAAACTCTTGGGAATCCCGTTCTCGAACAGGATAATGTCTGCCCCCATATCACCAGAGACTCAGTGGACTATTTCAATGGCTCAAATTTGACTCCTTCCTTGTCCCTCAGTTCTCCATACCATTCATCCATTAAACATATGTGGAACAGGATAGGGAGAAGAGAGACCTCTGTACCTCATCCTTCACAAGTTCAGAGCCAGGATACAGCCAGCTAAGCATGAGGTGTCTCTAGATGTCGTAAATTGACTCCTCAGAAGCATATCCGACGACTGGACGAATGTCCAACACATAAGGGAAATCCAGCAGTACATCAAATATTTTCAGTTCTAAATTTAATCACGACTTCCACTTATAAAATTGCATTCAAATAATTTTTTTTTATAAATTTTATAATTTTTTTTATTGGGTCTTGCCACTCGCGTCTTGCATAAGGCGTCTACACCTTATGATTGCAATGTATTCCGAGCTCTCAAGGTCATGGAAGTGCAACAAAAAAATTCAGCCCAAGTTTCATGGAGTTGCACTGCTACATTATACTAGATATGGTCAGACTCCACAACTCACCGATTCTTCCCATGACTATGAAACTTGTATAAAGATATCTTAGTTATTGCTTTTTGAAAAGGGTTGATTGCACAAAGAGTTTTGTCTCGCTGAAAAATATTTTTAGAATGGTTGTCCTTATTTATCCATAATTTCTACGTTATATAAATATCCTTCAGTTAGTTCAGATCATAACAAAAAAGTATCGACAAGGAACGTGAAATGAAAACATACTTAAATAAGTTGCGATTCATTCGACAGTAACGTCAAAGCTACAATAAATTAAATAATACATAGATAATGTACAAAAAATAACAACATAATCAAACATTAAAGAGAAATGAATAAATAACACATATTTAAAAAATTATCAATTCACAAGTCTGATGATAAGCATTCTTCAGCGCTGTAAAAAGACTTGTAATGGAGTTAGAAAATGTTCAAATTGGTAACAGCTCTGACAACTATTGGAAACTTGTTGAACCATCTGATATGCATCATGAGGAGGCCCTTTGTTGATAAAGCGAGGCTATGTTGTGGGGTAAGCAGACGGTGCGGATTCCTCAGATTGTAACCACTCCTCATTTCTTCGCGACTCATATTTTGCAAAAGTTTTTTCGAACATAACATAAGCAATTAAACATATAAAGAGAGTATGTGGTCATGATGTGGAGAGTTTTGAATAGTCCTTGAAAAGATGTGAGCTAATTACTAAAAGTTCTTGTATAAAGTTTTCCGTACCCAGTGCGTTGTTTTCGAATACAACCGACACCAATTCCTTTTTCAACAGATCAATATATTTGTCTTTTCCTAAAGTTCTTCAAAGGCTTCATTCGGTAATTATTACAAATACTCCATATCCGTGTCTTTATCTTCAAACACTAGAAAGCATTTTTTTGTACATAGTAGATATTTTGGGTTTGTCTAAGAAAACCACGTCTTTTTTTCTCTCGTAGCAGCTTTGGTGGAACACTTTACTACAATTAATTACAATGATTGGTCCCTTTTCCACTTGAATTTCGACACAGTAATGTAACCTACGATTTCCACACGATAATGTCTATCAAAAACAAGTTATTTACTTCAAAGATGCCACTTGGCTTGAATTTTGAGATGGATTATTTCCACAAAGAAATATCTATTTTATGTGTAACGAGTTTTGCACAGGACTATTTACTAAGGGGGACCACACACAAAGTCACTAATGTTTGACTGATTCTCGTAGCTGTGGGTCCTCTTTTGCCTTCATCATCCAGCAACGCATCCAAATATTCAGTTTCTTTAAATATCAGGGGTTAACCTTGTTTTCGTCATCCGAAAATCTAGGACATCTACAGTACTAAGAGAAGCCGTTTCAACGTCAACAATAAAACATAGAAAGCTGTAAATGAAATAAATGATGGATAGGAGGGATTCTCCTTTATGGATCATTTACGTCCGTTGGCTCCCGGCATCCGGTTGCATCCTGTACCTAATGGCACCCGCTTGTTCGAGTCTGAGAAGACCCTGATTTGCATGTAGCGAATTGGTCTAGAAACAATGTAATATATTAAACTGATGAACAGGGGTTAATTTTTTACTGTAATCATCATCGTCTCTCTTACTACCACTAGCAATACTACATTCAGTGGCGCAGCTAAGCCCGTTGGGGCTTATAAGAAAACTTTTTGGACTTTCAGTGCGACCTAGGGACCGTTGTTGCATGTATTAGGTGGTCCTTCGTTCTAGCTGCGGGGGTCCCTTAAAGACACGAATCTACAGAAAGTAGTAGTAACCAGTTGAAAAACAAAAAGGCTTGGCATACATCCATACCAGGGTGTTTCATTCTGAGCCCGCGAGTCCTCATAAACTTGCCCATAATACCTATTGAAGAGCAACAAATATTCAGAAGGAACTTTCTAAAACCGCCAGATCCTTTTCAGCCTACGGTGTAAGTGATTCTGTAAATGGATCTACATTGCGTTGCTTTGTGTAGAAAGCAAGGATTATTCAGCTTAGTATAATCGGTGACGTATCTGGCGGTATAGGTAGTATAAAAGAGTAAACAAATGTGGAAGGACCACCTGACAAAAATACGCTATCATCTGGGCATTATTTTCTCTGGCTCTCTAATAATACAAAAATGTTTTCGATATCTGGCATCGTGACAAAATTTTTTTGACGCGTCCTTCTTTCCCATGCATTTCCTTATAGCGCCACGGAGCCCCAGGTATTTAGGTCTTAGACTTGCGTGGTGGCTCAAGTATTCAAAAATATACAAATTGACAAATAAAATACCAGTCGTCTTAAAAGGATCACCCTTCGAATTAATATCCCATGTTTTGGAAACGTTCTGTAGGTGTATAACATTTTTTAATGTCAACGTACTTTTAATAGGCACAACAAACCACTACTTGTTACGTTTACAGTAACAGAAACTTCAAAACGCGTGAAGCGAAGTCCAAAGTTTGTCTTTAACCCTTAAGTCCAGCGGATCTTCACGTCGATATATAGTTTTTTTATGCATATTGAAGCGGTAAAAATCTCCCCTTTTTAAACCGATACTCTACAAGCAGCTCTATGTACGTCCATGTTCTTCAGAACGGCCCCCCTGTACGGGAAACCCGTCCCACGGTCAGCATAGGGCGCCACGACGTCTCGCCTATCCGGCGGCTCCCGTTCCGCTGGGCGTCCTGCTTCGGGCGGCCCGTCGGCGTCGGAGGATATGTCGCAATAGACGCGGTACACAGTTTTTGTTTTCCCGCAGCTGTAACTTCACTAATGGTTGCAGCGGAGACGCTTCCGCTCAAGAACAACCGAAATAACCCAAGAGCAACATTTAAGCCTAGTGTTATACTGGATGCTGAAGGCTAGGCAAGGCAAAACTAATACTAGTTACTAGATCTAGCAATGCCAATACGGATTTATATTTCTAGGGCGTTAAGCTAGCGGTTACGTACTCAGAGTGAAATTAGAGCTCGATATACCAAAAGACCAAAAGCGCTTATTACACTCACAAAATTTTATCCACGAGTGGGTAAAATAAAAATCGTGGATGCTTTCAAGTACAATTAAAAATAAAAGTAAATTGACCGAACTATTGTCACTGTTTGTTAACCTGCTGCCTAGCAGCGAAGGAATAAGGACAGATCTTATAACCGCCTTACGGTTTCCAACATAACCCACTCGTAGCGCGGGCGTCAAAGTTACTTGTCCGCCCTATGATATAAAAGAGTTCGTGGGCTGAAAATTGGGACACTTATCGTCCGAAAGACCTGTTCTTATAAAGTACACTTTTCTGTCCAATTTTCGAAAAAAAAATTAAGGGTACTTTATGAATAGGTGTTTTGAGCATTAAGTTGTATTCTTTATCCTATGGGTTTTTTGTGCCCTAGGGCAACAGTGACAAGCGCAACGAGAACTATTAGCATTTAGTTATTTCTAAGTCGAGACTTCCACCCCCGGCCATTTTTATTTATATATTATTATTATATTATTATTATATATTTTTTACATATACTGTAGTCTACGGATATCTTCAAGTCCTAGGGCCATAAAGTGTTACGAGAACGATTCGTATTTATTTGTTGCTAGGCAGCGACTTCAACTACCAGTACCCGAACAATATAGTATGATTGTTTTATTTATTTTGATGTCCAATCAAAAAGTAAACTATTTTTTATTCATACGGTAGCCAGTCGCAGATAAAAATTTTTGTATTGCAACGAAAACACCGTTTCTACTGTCCAAAGTGTAATTTATTACTTTTACACTTATTTATGACAATTTATAACCATGTTGACTAGACTACAGCTACCGCTGACGACTTCTCGACTGTCTGGACGGTGGCTAACTCCTTACTCCGCGATCTGGTCGGGTATTTATTCCCCTACTGACAGTTGAGAGACATTCCAGCATTTTTGCGAACTTCCAAGGAAGTGGTCTATCAGGTGCTAGACGGGTCTCGATTATTCTTGAACCTCGGCCAAGGTTGCAAGCGCTCTTACTCGGTCGCGTAACTCTGGTTGCCTAAGCGTCGGTACTGCAAGGCGACTCCTCGTCGCTCAAGGTCGTAGTTACGAGGGATTTGCAGTATGTAGAATTTTAAAAGAACGTTTATAGCGTGCGTTGTCAAGAGACCTGTAGATTCTAATACAGCAATGGATATGAATGACCAGTTAGTGGCCATGATCCAATTCGAATTTGTGAGTGCTCTTACGGTGATTATCACGAAATTTGGCGCCTGCCTTCTCGGATCGTTTGCATTTATTATTAGCCATTAGCCTCACCTATTTTTGTTATTGTTAGTTGAAATGTTGTGTGAGCATGGTTGAAAAATATGGAACAAGAATCCAAGTATCTACCTCCCAAAATAATTTGCAAAATAAATCTTGGCGGTTGAAACTGCTCAAAAAGACGGAACCTTGCTTTTTTTGTAGATGAATAAAATCCATAACATAGTATGAATCATAGTTAATTCATTTTTGAGTTAATTGTCTGTCTGCTGTGTCTGCCTTCTCTCCAGAGACAAGCTGGAAGCTCTGCCTACTGTAACTTTTTCGTCTACCCAAACAAAAACACAAGGATATTTGGTGTCAGCTCTTGAGATATCACTAATGGTACTGGGGCAACACTTCTACTCAAGAACAACCGAAAGCGTGCCTAGCGGTCAAGAAAAGTTTTATAGGGGACATAAAGTTTTATTTCGGGTGGAGTATGAGTTAAGGACGTAAGAGCGGAGACACATTGGCGAAAGAGATTTCATTCAGCTTACTAAAGAAACAAGTTATAGACAACTTAACAAACAGCCGCACACAATGAAAAACCTTGTATTTGTTATATCCTCGTCTACAAATGTGATTAAACCATACACAAAAGAAAGTCAAATAAGTTTGCTGCAATGTCAAAAAAACTTGTAGCAGAATCTTGCTATATGTAACTTTGTTTTCTCGTTAACACAATCTGTGCAGGAACGATTCGTTTGTTCGTGGTGTTCTAGGATGAAGTCGTAACTTTGTTAAGAACAACGCGGACAAACAGATGTTTCAATATAATAAGGGCTTCTATAATAAACCATCCCAGAACCGCAGAGTTATTATGTAAAAAAGTTTTAAAAAGCAGTAAAATGTCGACTTGTGCACTAGGTAGCCTCTAGTGTACCGCAAGTTGTTTCCGCGTCTAATACAAGTGAACATGAAGTGAATATCCGCTAGTTCTAAGGTGATATGTAGTAGGAAAACCTACTTATTGTCATGAAAAATCGATATAGTCTCACTTTTAAGTTACACCTAATACAGATGCCGTTCTGATTCTGTATAATAGAGTGACTGGGACAGATCTGGCGTAATTTTCTTACAGTAGTAAGCTGATAAAAATACCAAAACAAACCAGAAAAACCATGTGTCTTACCGGTAGCATTACACAGATGGTGCGTCATAGGGTGGATAAATGTAAAAATTGGCAGGGTGTTACCTCAAACGTGTGATTTGATTAGGGAGTGGTGGATGCAGTCACAGATTGAAGTCCCGCCGCTAGGTGAGCTCCCCATGATGCTCCGGTTGTGAACTACTATTAGAAAAAGCACAGTATGCTGTTAACCTCGTTTGCCTGCAGGATAGAATTTGTTGATGGTATCGAGATGCGGGAATATCCGCAAAAACAACGACCACTACCATTTGCATCCGCGCAGGGTACAGCATCCACATCAGAAGTTGTTGACTCCGACACACATAACTTTAAAATTTATTTACTACAGACTGCGATTGGGCAAAGAGTGGATGGCATCCCTGTAAAACACCGCCGATTTGGATTTGAAAAAGTCATCCATACTCTTTTGTAAGTACTGTTCATCATCAAAGTTTTTTACATAGAGGACTACCAAGTTAGCGAATAAACAAATACGTTGGAGGTAAGTCTGGCTACAACGAAGGATACACTATTTCCATTCAAGCTCCAGTAGCTTTTATCAGTTACTCTTAGCCATGTGAGCTCGAGCGCCGTTATGAGAAAAAATACTTTGACATGGTATCAGTATGAAGAATTTCCCAGTATATTACTGCATGCACGTCCTATCACACTGAGAGTATCTCCTTGCGAGCATGCAGATTCACTTGGTTCGTTGAGGCCCAGCCACAGCCGCTTGCGTGTATGGTTGATATACGTGATAGATAGCCCAGGATAAAAGATGTACACAGACCTCTGTTCCATAAGTATGTTGGTCTTTGTGTACGTTTGGGTAAGCCTTTATCTCTACATATACACCTCTTTGATATAAGTTTTTCATTAAGCTTCTTTTAAATTTTTTGTTTTGATTTTGGAACACATTCCAACATACGACTGATCCATGTACTGGCATTATCCTTCTATGGATTGAAATATTTATTTACCCCTTCTATGTTGTTATTGTTTTTATATAATGGAGTAAATAAATGACTATTACTACTACTGAAAAACTCAGTAATGTTGTATGCAAAAATTCCGAGTAAAAACACATTGCATGGAATAGGCTGTGTTAATATATTAGTATATATATATATACATATATACAGGGTGACTTCGAAGTTGAGTCATTTATTTTAACAGTGAGTAGATCTGATCAAAAGAAATGTTTTTTTCCTTTACCATTTTTCTGGTAAAATTAAAGTAACAAAGTTATAGCCCTTTGGAAGTTTGAGTACCGCCCTGTCTCAATAATAATATGTTCGTGTTTGGCGACAACGGATATAATCCGCCTGACCGGTTCATCGCATCGGAAACAAAAAAGCGAAAGAATTTGAAACGTTTATCACGATGTTTTTCGTCAGTCGATAACGCGTTAGTGAATAGTAGTGTTTGTTGCGTGGCTCAAACGAAATCAAAAATGGCACATGTTTACGAAAATGCTGAACTTGTGGACATGATTCTTGTTTACGGGGGGACAGTCTTTACAAAATGCTCCTGGATGCATCACGGATTTATGCGAATCGGTTTCCCAATCGAGTGCAACCAACCCCTCGTGCCTTTGTTAATGTAGTACAGAGGGCTCGTGAATCAGGTGACTTAAGACCTTACAGGTCAGGGCATGCTGCTCCAAGACCGCACGATCAAATACAGGTCCGCACTGAAATACTTGTCGGGACGATACTTTATTAAACAAGGTAACATTTTTTTTTTTATTTATTTTTCTATTTTTACACACATATTTTGGTTTATCTTCCTTCTACAATCATTATCTGAAAATTAATGACTCAACTTCAAAGTCACCCTGTCTATATGTTTTATTGCTAATCAAATGACGAAAAAAATTAAATAGACAAACTCAAATTAGAATAGACGATCTTTTTGGTGCTTAGCCTCAATAAATTGTTCACAACTAACACCAGCCGCTATTCCGCTTCAAGTGATAGAATTGACAGCGCAGATAGTTTCTCTTGGCTCATCGTGGTTCTCAAATAGGTTTTAATCAACTTTAGCTTTGAAAAGCATCTGTCAACAATGTACTGGATAAGTTGTCTTGAGTCATTGACCGAGTCTGGCAAACTGAATTTTTAAAAGCTGGAGTTCTTCATACATTTCGAAATGCTGTATGCCGCTGTTTTCACGTTTCCATCGTATTGTCGTTACAGTGCTTGACGAAGTCCTCCTTTGGTATAGTTTTAAGAGAACATATTTTCTTGGACTTATGACTTTGATTCAGGTAATATCGTTGTTTCAAATAACAATGAATGAATCTCAGTTCAAAGGAATATGTTTTAGAATTTTAGAAACAAAGCATAGTCACGACCCTTTTCGAAATTTTTTTGTAGTTTTGTTGTTTCTTGTTATCTTTGATTTTGTTGTATATTTGGATGGTTTTTGATTTTTAGTTTGAATAGTGGAGGATCTAAGTGTTGGATTAAACGAGGAGCGGTCCGAAAAATAGAAAATCGAATCTTGACGATAGGTAGTACCCACAAAAGTTATCTCTCTTCTGAACAAAATTATTGTTAATAACCACACAAGGATAACGACATTGACCTTTACAGTCGCTGGCGAAAAGCTTATCTCTTAGCTTATTAAGTTCTACAAAATTCAAAAAGATAATACCTAAACAGAAATATTTTACGAATCGGGGATTGCTTAAAAAGTAGATAAACTGTCTTATGTGCGATTCTGTTGGTTGTCGCCGACGCCTAACGAGACTGCCATGAGAATAACTAACCTCGTGTCTAGCTTGGCAAAAGTCTTGAAATTCGCTTAATGTACTTACAGATGTTACATTAGCAGCATTTTGTTACTCTTGTTATGAATAATTACGTGTTTTGAGAGTTTTGCTTATCTAATAATATGGATGGCGTGCACCAGCCAAGAGAATATAAAACTAAGTTAGTTTGTTGCTGAAAGTATTTGATGTCCGTAGTGAAATTCTTTTTATACCGAAGGAGCCACGCAGGCAGAAGCCTAAATGCCGGGGCGCCGCGGCTGCTATGAGGAGATTAAAGAAAATTAATCAGATTTTTGAATTGTCTAAGGTTAGTAGAATTGGGAAATGCCTCCCAACCAGACTGTTCCACAATCACGATAACATAGGGACAAAGGAGCGGTCGTACCGGCCAGTTCTGAATGCACGAAGTTCGACACGTTAGTTCTGTATACAAATATTTCAGAACATTGTATGCTCAGTGTGAAAAATATTATCTCGTTATTAGTATTCAGCACCTAAAAGGTCATCAAAATTTTATACATTTTCAGCAATATACTAATTCGGTTTTGAATTCTCATGGTTGGTGCTCGCCGCCCTATGAATCCTATTTCATGTCCATTGACTGCCAATTTAATTTTCTTCGTCATCGAATTCATATTTACGTGAATCGTATACATTAATTGTCTAAATTAGCGTAGTAACTGCATCACATACTATATATCCAAAGAGTTAGTGTGGGAATCTCTGGTATACAGAACCATATATAGAAGTAAACATATACCAAAAGAATAAAAAAACGTATAAGCTCGACACGCCACCCACATACTTCCTTCCAACTGTGATTTGATATGGGGTATATAGAGTATGAGGAAGTTTTAGGTTCCAGTAAAAGCTAGTAGTTGGATTTGCTCCAGATTAGTTTTTGGTGAAGTCCAAACGGGACAGCTAGATATATGCGACAGCTATACCGGGAGTCAAACCACATATTTATTTATTTCGTGGAAACGATTCTTGAAAATGAGATTACAAAGCTTTTACAAAAATTAGTACAAATGCAATGCAATACAAAAAGTTGATAGATCGTTTGGCTAGATGGCGAAAGACTAAAATGAATCGTGAAATTAAAGGCATTCCGGTCGCCATAAGGAGCCAGTGCATAGGCCGCTTAAACCAAACGTTGAATTTTATTGAGTTTGGCCTTAGTTGTCTCAGTTCTAATGCAAGGCCACCAGACTAGGTCCCCGTACTTTAATATTGTACTACATAACAAAATAGATATCCCATCAAAATTTTACTGAGGGTGATTTTAAGCCTTTTTCACATGTATCGTTGGAAGGCTAAACGGACTCACAACTAGACTTGTTTCACCTATAGAGAACTAGATTTGTCTGATACTGCTATAGGAACATAAATTATTCTTTTAATTGTATGAACCTTTCGACTTGCCCAAGGCATCAAGGTATCAAATTGCTATAATAACTCATTTTTACTTCCCACGCCTACTGCCATGTCAGTCATTTCAGTCTGTCGGACTGTTCGCTAGTCCTTGGCCCGCCTATATCGTGGCAAATACCGTTCGAATTTTGATGAAACAGCTTTGCAGTAGTATCTCAATTTTTAATTATTATATTGATATACTTCAAACCTCGATAATTCTACGCACCTATTAGACATATTTCACACATCATAGATTGTCGCCGTACGTTTGTCCTTAAAACAATTATAGAAAACATGTTTTCAAGTAGCGTCCCTGCGTCTGCGCGTGATGCATCATGCTTCCAGATATTGTGGAAGGCGATGCAACGTTTCCAGATGGTCGGTACTACGTGTAGAGCAGGGAAAGAATGTTATGGACTAATTGTACAGACCTGTTTGACGGACTTCATCCGTTTAATTTATCTGTTATACATGTCCGTAACTAACCTTTTTCTTAGAGCGACTAATTTAAACATGTTGTCCAACCAAAGACTGCCAACCAGGTACCGCTGTTTCGTGTTTTTTTTTGTAACTCATCAGGGTTGGTCTCTGGGAAAATGAACAAAAGCATAGTAACTATCCTCTATCCAGGACATATGGTCTATGGCGCTGTCTTATTTCGATAGGGCCAAACTTGTTAAGAACATAATCCTGAATTGATAACAGCGAGTATCTAAAAACGTCAGTGGCATTTCCAAAATATCATAGCATACTTTCACGAACGTAACTCTTGAATAATGCATACTAAAATTACCTAACCCGACAGAAAAATGAAGGAAATGCCATCAATTTACCACTCGGCAATATTACCATTCCATTGAAAACAACTCACACATCATTTTGAGTGATATCTACTACTGTATATACAACTTCAAGCGTGTTGTTTATGTCCTTCCAATCCTCCAAGAAAAACGGAGCGAACGACCTTAGCCTTCATTCCCCATTTATATTAACGCTCCTCAACTTTTCATCCCCCGCAAGTCGGATTCGCTAAAGAAAATGACGCGAAAAAGCGATACATGGAAGCTGACACAAAGATAAACGTCGAGCGATTATGAAATGATGTATAGCGTCCGTGAAAAGGTCTTTTGATAGAAGAAGATATATCATCTAGAATTGACATTATAGGATTATTTTATTTTTATTTACTGATAAAAAATGGTTAAAATGTATATATTGTCTAATTTATATTTTTGATGAAATTAATAACTCTATTATTACTATTAAAAATTCAGGCCACCAATGATACTGATCATATGAATATTCAGACATATGATGATTTTCAGAAAAACATTTTGTAGAGGTTGAGATTCCGAGGTTGATATTAGTATATTTATACTTTCCCTACCCCGGCAATTCTATGCACCTGTTAGCCATATTCCACACATCGCAAGTTTTCTCGTACATGTGCCTCAGAATGCTAGAGAAATGTTTTGTACCAGCGTACTCCTGTTATCTAAGTTGACCGCCGGGCGTATCAGTTCGGCTGACTAATCAATCCGTACTGCAGCGCACAAAAATATGCACGGAATGAAGGATAACTCGCTGCAGCGGTACCGCGGTGATCGCTGCCGCGCAGACGTGCAAAGGGACAACTTTGCCAGATGGACAGTAACCACCGATACGGCAGTGAAATAATTTCTATGGGCTAACTGTATTGTTCTGTTTGACTTACTTAATGCGTTTAATTTCTCTGTTGTACATGTTCGAAAGTGAATTTTTTTAGAGGATTTAAATTGCGCTGAACTTACTAATTTATGAACTGATGATGGCGTTGCGTAGGAAGTGTAGAGATAACCTACTTCACGCCATTTATTCTGGAAGTTTTGTTATGTAAAGACGGAATACTTCTTTTTGGCTCGGTGAGTCGCCTTTAATAATAATAATAATAATTAAACGTCTTTTATCCATGGCTGAAGTTTAGCTTGAAGCTAATGAGACTTGCTGGAAAAAACGATCAGTTGGGAGCTGATTTCCAATTTTGTTTAGGTCTAGAAATGTCATGCTGTAAACTATTGTTCTATATAGAAGTGATTTCAAAAACATGCATGATGATCCACAGATGGTAAATTTTATCGTTTTTGTCCTGAAGTGACACTTCAGTCCCAAATAGTTAGACCACCCTGTAAATAGGAGTGAAACATAACATTTGCAGTTGAAGGAGGAAATCACCTACGTCAGGTCACATGGACTCCTGAGCTGAGTTGAACTGCGCATTCGCATAGTATGTATGTAGAAATATGTACATACTTATATAATCTCAGTCTCCCATTCTTCTCCCAATCCATCAATTTAAATTTCAATATGAGAGATTGCCTGTTAGCTCACGAGCTCACGTGACATGACAAAAATGTGTTTAGGAATATATAATTTTTGATATGAAATTATGATAGGGGAGATAGCTTTGATATCTAACCGAAGTAACGGGACATCCTGTATATGATTTAATTTCAAAAATTTTGCAGGAGCAAAGGTTGGTTCTAAAAGAAAATAATTGCATTTTTAATAGCTGAAATCGATTGTTTACTTCCATTTTTCAAGCATAATGTAGTTTATGTTCTTTTTTTCCTCCGTATTTTAAAAAACGAGTTTTAAATTCGCATATGAACTCAAATTCCAGATATTTCACTCCGGAATAATCAGCTAATGCGACTTAATATTTTTGTTCCGAACACCAGTAGATCTCTACCATATTCTCTCTTATCTCAAACTCTACATCAGATGATTTTCCGCACAATTGATGGAATCTTGAATTTATATAACAAAAATAGTGTCACATTATAAGGACAGAAAGTTGAAAAACTCATTACGTTACACTATAGCTCATTACATCATAGATTTCATGCAAATTTCTACGTTTGAACTTCAAAAGGCAAATTCTCTCTCACAGCAAAAATTAAAATTATACATATCCCGTCTAGTCACCCTATCGATGTAATCGAGTTATAATTATCATCAACAACTGATATCACATGCCAGGGGCCTCGGTTGGCCGCGTTGGTCAGAGTGTCCTGATACTGATCAGCCGGTTGGCCGGGCCGCGAGTTCGAATCTCGCCTTCGCCATGGATGTTGTGACGTCGTGTGTTTGTCCATAATTAGAGAAATATAAGTAACACACATCTGTGGCAAATGGATAACTTCCAATGCCAAAAAAAAAAATATCACATGCCATTGACGACACCATTACTACTGTGTAATTTGGAAGCCCTGAAAGTCCTTGAACATATTTTTGCTCTATGCATTACTTACACATTAGACCAAATTTTTGAAAAATAAGTCGTAAATATCTCTCATTGGGACTCTTGTAAGGCGCTTAAAACTACGCCATGAAATGACTGCGTAGCTTTTTGATATGGTTTCAAGAATTAAACTGTATTCACTTCGTAAAATACATAAATGAAGTCAAGGTCTGCCCAGTGATTTCAATTGACTGCACGAACTCTCTAACCTTTATGTTTGAATTAAATATCTTGCTAGAACCAGACCCAAGTCAGATTTTCGGCTCTTGATAAGGAAGAGTGCCAGGGAGATAAGTTGTCATCCTGTCGGCGCCAGGAATCTTCTCAAATAGCTGCCAGCCCGTCGCTTGTCGTCATATAAAAACAATTTTTGTTTTTCCAGCTGAATACCAACCAGCGGGCTTCGTGTCCTATGAAAACATTTGTGTATTTCGCCTGATAACAGATTTAAGGGGCTGTAATAAGATTAGTCATTAGGAGAAATGTAAGGTGCGTTCCATAAGATATTCATCATAGCTTGCACATCACATGCGGGTGACGAACTGAACATTTTTTTGCATTAATTTATTATAAACTGTTGATCTTATATGGATATATAATGATACACTATCACAATAATCAAAATAGCAAATATTGTAAAATGAGACAACTTTTTGGAAATACCTGATGTATTGAGCCTGCTACCAATTAATGTTGAGTCTTCTTACAACTTTTTACATTGAGCAATAGTAAGAGAAAAACATCTTCGTACTGCCGGTGTTTTTAAGAGGATGTCTCTTCTGTTCTTTAAAGCTTTGTTCTAACCCGTCAAAGTACCGTTCTGGAACGGTAGCGCAGTCGAGCATTTAGGAAGAAGTGTTCAAAAACGTTATCGTAGCAGGACGATTCGTTGCAACAGTTTCAGGACCGCTCTGGAACGGCTTTGTTTATTTCGTTTTACATGACAGTGAATCCACGGACTTCTTCATGAATTGTGTTCATGACCAAATTTTAAAAGTTTAAAGCAGGCATTTGACGTCAAATAGATCTCTAAAGTTTTCAATATATTAAACAACTTTTCAATCCAAGTGGAGTACTTTGTTAGATCTACAGTATTCAACAATATAGTTTTGGTTTATGAGATTCGCCTCAAAATTAAAACCCCATTACATATAAAATCTCGAAATGTTTCTAGCAAGAATTTGTTGATTCTTTGGCAGCACTGTGTACTGTCAGATAATAAGATTAGCGAATTTTCGAAATAAAGAAAGTCTTCTTTGCCCTATGCTCAAGTGATAGTCTGTTATTGGCAGCATTGTCATTATTTGCATTCTGTGATTTGTCGATAGTATGTTAAACTTTGTGAACTAGCATAGAGGAAACCGAATTTCACTTTGTACAAAACAACATACGCAAGTTTATATTTCCCAAAACTGGTACAATGTTGAATCGATATCCTCATATTGACATCTATAAACTAGGCAAGTCTAGTTATTTCTAGTTCGCTGGAGTTCATCCATCGCCAAAATGAAAACCAAAACTCCCACACGATTCTAGCGCAGTAGGGGAAGTTGCCCACCCCGACTCTCGTCGCAAGGGTTCCCTCTACTGTGAATTTCCAAGAGTTGCGCGAGCTTCATGCCCACACGTGTACCGTTCCGTATAAAGCGGGAGTTGCATGAGAGTTTCCGACAGTTTCTTTAGTTGTAGCATACACATCAGTTGCCTATTCCCAAGAGCCCCTTGGTTTATCGTTCGTACCGCACACGTGTAGGATTTTAGGAAGTTAGCAAAGTAAGTATAAACGTATTGAACATCGATTAGAAATAGGTTAGATGTTCAGATTCGATGACAGTTTTCTACCATTGATTTTCGTAACTTTCATTCAGATTTATAATAATTGCAGCTATAATGCTGCGCAACACACAACATTTTCAAAATGATGCAATACATACAGTTTTGATACTCTGACGCTTAATATGCACAGTTATACTATACTTCGAGTAGTTTATCTAATTTAATTATTGCCTCACATAATACGCTATTACAAAACTATGGATGTTCTGTACACTATTTATCATCTATGAATAAAGCAAAAGCTACAGTTTATGTAGGTCGTTATTTGCTACTATTTCTGAAATACTTCGTTTTAGCTGGATACAAAACTGTAGAAATGAGAGTTAGCTGAAGTAATACATCATACGCCAATATTTCTGAAACTATTATCATATGTAAGCTGCAGCAACAAATATTAGTATATTTTATCAGTTTCTTTCTCGTTCATCTTCTGTGAATCTGTTAAATATTAATGTACGTGGAAGCAAACTACAAAAAATTATCAATTGTCAATTTTGTGGGGTTTTTAATGTTGTGTTTTAAATGATTAACCCTATTTTGGGCAAGCATCACCTTAACCCCACAAAACACTTGTAAAGTGCTTGAAGCCATCTAATGTTAAATACTTGCTTTCGACTGTGGTTTTGCCCCGACCAGTCACGCGCTTGTAACTAAACTAAATCTATTTTTGTTGGTATAGAATAGTGAATAAAATTAGCTTGAAAGTATTTGACAGAATTATCGCATTCTCAATCAGTTCCCCCTTCCTACATAAGTATGATAATCATGCACTTTTGTTAGAAGCATGAGATTGTTCCATTGATTTAGATTTTGACAATTTTTTTATGCAATAAAATGTAGGTACTCATCTACGAACTTCCTTTTATAGAAGGTGTCTCGGAAGATGCGGTCAAATTCTTGGATTCACACATAATACTGAAAAATAATGTGACAAGTTGAATCTTAGGTGAATAACTTTTGGACAACACTAATAACCTTACTGAACACCTTAATAACCCATCAAAGCATTACATGATGGCGTCCATGAAAAAAAACTCTTTTTAATCGCCTGGAAAATACAAGTCTTGACGCACTGTACCAATTTTTTTCTAGATGCTGTGTAGTATTGCCTCAAGATCTGCTGAAAAGAGCGTTTGAGATCAACAAATAAGTCGATCTTGAGAAAAACAACGTTATAATACTCAACAAACTGGTTTTGCTATTTTTGAAAAACACTACTACTACTTTGAGATTTGCTACTGTGTGAATGGATAGGTTTTCTGGAGAAGGGCCATTTTGTCGATGTTAAGCAAGATAAAGTGTTCTCAATTAAAGGCTTTTTAAAGATATATTATTGGTGTACTATTATTATACGGAATGTAAAAAAAATCATCAGTTTTGCAATAGATCACTTTGGCATGATGAGTCTTGAACACCGACCATTTTTGTTAAGCTGCTGCTTTATGACAAGTTACTAAGCAATCAGATTGTCTGTGGTGAATTTTGCTGTGCCTAGGTTGAATACTAGAAACTACAACTACCAAAAGCTTTAACAAATATTATGCTAGCATCCCCTTCATATAGAATATGGAAATGCTTTAACGAGGGTGGCTATCTCTTTGACTTTGATATAAGTGACCATCTATAAAATGTTGTTACCAGAATAAGTTTTTTTTAATATTGCGGCTAGTTACCTATGATGACAATGCCAAGGTATGGCTGTTCTGTTTGAGAAATTTATTGCTGAAATAAATAATATGAAAATGATGACATTACATTTTCTTTAAAAATACCCGTCTGAACCTGCTTGTAACGTTTACATCTAGTTTTAACCAATAAGGATTGGCTAGATCCAGATGTAGCCCGGATCAAGTTGGTTGGACCTAGTTTTTACCGAATAATACTAGGTTTGGCCATGAATGTATAGGTTACACCTAAGACTAACCAACTGCCAGTTTCTACACCTAGTGGACTAAACCTAGTTGTCCCGCATTTCGGGTTTTAGCCCTAACATATACACATTGTAAATTATCGTGGAAAATGTATAACCCAAACTGGAATTATAAAATACAAAATTACAAACAATAGAGAGTATACCTACAAAATATTAGAGATCATCTTTATAAAGTGCGTAGATTTCATACCACCTGGGTTGCAAAATAATAATATTTATCGACTAAATAAGAATAATTTGATTTGAGAAAAGTATTGTTTTTTATCTTAAATTACATATGAGATGATATAAGTGAGTGTTTTCCTTCATCATCGGGTAATACATTGTATAAAACTTCAAACGAGTTCTTTTCTTCAAGGTCTGGTGGTACGTAGGATTTTTCAAATGATGAGCGTTTCTTGCATTGTACTCATGTTAGTTCGAATGTATCAAATATTTATACTTATTTTTATCAATTTCGAACAAAGAGTAGAAAGTTAACATACAAACAAATGGCAAAATTGAATTCACTAAATATCTGATGCGCTGACACTTGCTTTGATCTTTATTGTTTGTTTTGTATAATTTAAAGTTATTTTTGCGGTATAAGTTTCTAATAAATACTAAATTACCATGAAGTTTTCCACTTACAGCACAACCACCAGCATGTTCTCGAAAAGCTTCCTGGTCAGCTCGGCCCTCCTCGTTGTAGTATGCTCAGTACTCTTGGAGTCCCACGTAGAAGCCAGATACCTGCCCACCAGAGGCAATGGCGACAGAATAGACAAATTGAGGGAGTTGCTCAAAGAAGTGAGTAGGTTGTACTGGGTGAGTCGCGTGACATTTCATTCTTTGCAAGTGATTAATCTTCTTATATACTCTTGAAAGCTTCAAGCTTTTTCTACTTGGAAACGTGTTTGTCAGATATGTTTTTGCTTCATGTATTACGCTTTGACTGAAAGAATGTCAGAAAAAATAGCAACATATTATTTTCCCAAAAAATCTAACATTAATTTTTGTCAACTGGTTTTATGATGCTCGATTAACTGATTCCTACAACAGTTTGACTCTTTATGTATAGATTTGAATGAATTGTTTACAAAAAAAATCACGTCTAGACAACAATAAAAATGTTATATAAAGACTCAGAAGAGCCAAAATAATTTCATTAATTTCATGACGTAGACATTGATGTTCCTGTTACTCAACCGGTAGCCTGCGTTAACAAAAGATGAGCTTTAGTATTCAAGCTATTATCAAGTTATAAACAAATAAGAAAATTGAAAAATGCAGCTGCCTTGCCCGAGGTAACTTTGTGTTACTTTTTATTCATACTTTTTTTGAAGTCTCGCAGTTCAAAGACTATACATAACTCATATTTTTATGAGTGACTACTTATTTGAAGTAAAACGTAATTTGCAGGATGTCGGGCAGTTCAATACATTTTTGAATATTTGCAAAGATCAAAATATTTACACATTGACGATTGTTACGTTAGAGAGACGCACGGAATTATTTTTTGAGATAAGTATATTGAAAATTCGCTGTGAATTAAGCACAAAGTATAAAGAAGTCATGAAAAGAATGATAAGATGTCGCGCGACTAAGATTTTATCATTCACTAGTATTTTTGGTGTACCCATGAGTGTGTAGTTAAGTGTATAGAGATTCATTTGCATTTAAGTAGTGTAGTTAGAGCTTTTTGCATTACTCAAGCTACGCTTCTGTCATGAGTATTGTTTCTCATAACACAATCACCCAATTCATTTTTACGCAGTCCCAAAAATTGTTCTTCTCAGAAATGGTGGGAGTGCATGACCACGGTCTGACACTCACTTATAAAAATGGTGAATGCGTATTGCATTCCATGATGGTAATATTTTTAAATCGTATGGTCAATCCTGATTCCTGATCAAGTCTAATATTTAAATGAGATTGTGAATATAACATTTTTTTTCCAAATGTAACGACAAGAGTTCCTTGTAGATTAATCTGTAAAGGAGATCAAGTAGGGAACATAGTAGTAGGAAACATGCGGTTAAACTTAGGTTTGACTGATCTGATCGCAAGGTGACCAACAGTTTGATTAAAGTCAGAAATACTATTGGTCTTGAATAGTTTCAACCACGGCGTGACCAATCTACGACGTGAAAGTTCGATCTGACAAATGTTCAACCGTTGATTAAATTATTCTACTTGACGATAGTCAATCGCGGAGTGTTCTGCATCCAAAAAATTATCCGAGATTCAATACCATGGTGTAATCTACGGTGAAGAGAAGCGTGCAATATATATGTTAGAAAGAGTGCGCAGATGGCAACGCCTCAAGCCACAGGTGCGTCCGTGGCCTCATCACTCGGGTTGCTAGGCAACGAGGTACTTCTCTGTTCCTAACCCACGAATTGCACGCTTCTCACGCTTTTCTCTCGTACACACATGTTTCACCTGTCCGCAATAATTCAAAATCTTGATGAACGTTAGTGTCATATGCATGGCACTGTAGCTCATTATAGTTGGATACAGCGCAATCTAGAAGACATTAAGCTTTTCAAGGTCGATTTTTTCCTATACCTTAGGAGCTGCTCAGGCAGAAGCCTAAATACAAGGCTTCTATGAGGAGCTTAATGAAACTTTGTTAATTTTGATTTGCCTAAGGTTACTAGAACTTGGAAAAACTTGTCCTCCTCCTCAGGTAGGATGCTCTCGATACATTTGGGATAAAGGAGCGGTCGTAACGGCCAGTTCTGGGTGAACGAAGCTCAACATTTTTAGGATGGGAGCCAGAAGTCAGGCGGATTTGTGAGCAAGGCGCATTGCGCGGCGGCATCATGGAAGAGAGCTCTAAGGAGCAAATCCCTTTGGCATAGCGGTACAAGATGGCCGACGGCCGCGAAAGGGTTTTAAGACTCTCCGCTAGAGAAGAGACATCGAACAGTCGGACAGCCGTCCTCTGAACAGCATCGAGCATGGATGATGTAGTTGGGGCGGCAGCACCCCAAATATGTGAACAGTGCTCGAGGCTAGGTCTTATCTGGGCCTTGTACAGAGTGAGGAGGTTATGTGGAGAACAGTACTTCTTACATCACATCACAGCAAGTCGTCGGTGATCTGGACTCCGACCAGGCGTATTGAAACCGGACGAGCGCTATGGCGATTCTTGTTAGTAAAGGTTCTAGTACCGTGGTTTGGAAGAATTAAACTGTACCAGAGTATTGCGTCCCCAAGCAGTGATAACTCGCAGGTCTCCCGTCAGAGAGAAAGCCGGTGCTAGTCTTCTTTTTTCCAGCTCACCGGCAGAGATCGTCTTGTTACTCTGAATTGTTGATTGCCGAGTGGTGTCATCAGCAAAGCTGTGGATTGGATGGATTGTACCGGGGAGGAGGTCGTTGATATGAGATTTAAAATTATTGCAGATAGGGGACATAGCTGTGACAAAGTTGCATAGATGATGTTATGGTACCTCATTTCATCTTGGATATTTTTTGGACGCAGCAACACAGTGCCAGGTTGACTATCTTCAGGTAGAATACGTTAGTCAATGGATCAACGTAGTTTTATTTTGCAATTGCACGTCGTAATTTAATCAAAAACACCGATGCTTCGGTCATATTCAGAGAAAGCACGATGGATCAGTAAGCACCAAGATTAGTGTTCAAATTGCAGACAGACAAAAATCAGCAGACTTTGTTGAATCTTTACGTTGAGTAAAAATACCTGAAAAGTAGAATTTAAGTTCCTATTGAATTTTTATCGTTACGTCTAATCGTTACCTTGGTAGATCGATAATAAAGATAATATGGGACTATGACCAAAATTATTGATACTCCGTTATTTGAATAAATGGAATGGAATGTACAATTTGCATCCATGTGTGGATTAAAGGAAGTGATAACATCTTGTAATATGTTGCTGAATGCTACTTTGTCCATAACTCTTTTATGCTCAATTATCCTTCCGACATTTGTTTCCATTTCGGGTAAAATTCCCACATTTGAACCTCCAATTAAAAGCAGCATGAGGTTAGCTTGTATAAGTGATTATATCGTTAACAAAAAAATAAAAGTCAAAGTTATGTGTCACCCATTACTTATTAGCCACCAGAAGAACTTCGGACCGAAGTTTCAAGCCGAAGTTGGCGAGCCATACCAAAATGGAAGTACTCTTCATTACACTGGACATAAAAATGCAGAATGCGGAAATTACTTAGCATCTTGAAAGACATTCCAATGGGCAGTGATGGTGCCTATTAAGGTCCGTTCTCTATTTTCAGCCAAACAGAGAAGTGCAAGTGATAAAGATCTCGTAACAACGACAGTCACCAGCAGACCATTGCAGATTGTATGCCGTTGTTCTCAGTGACCTACTCGTGTAATTGAGAACAATTAGACCAAACGCCAGTGGGCTTTGTCTTGCGCTTGCCGGAAACAAGTGAAAGCGCTCACGGCACTAGATGCCAGAGGCGTACATATATACAGTATATTAGTATGGATAGGAGCTTAAAAAACACAAAGAAAAAAATGCTGGTGGAATATCGTTAGAAATAAAAAAATGAAGTTCACACAAATAAATTATACCCATCATGCTTGCGCTTCAAGATAGCTTACACCTATTTTCTAACTGTGATTGAATCAAGAAATTGTTAAAAATATAAAAATTAATAAGCATTCAGCTTGATGAAAGTTTCTAATTTTTCGCAAACAGTAATAAAGCCGTAAACAACCTTTATTCTATCGCATTTGCTACATAATCGTGATACAGGAATATCCTTAATTGGCAAGTTTATGCCAATATCTACTGGATTTCACACCACTTCAGCACTGTAGTTTCCTGAATCTAACCAATTATAAACAAGTACTAGGGTTGTTGTCAAAAATGTATGTATGCTCTTAATACCAACTTAAATTATCCAGCTTTTCATTTTTGTTATTCTACTTCATAATACGTATTTTCTCAAGACACTTTGTATATTTTTACATTTCAAGAATCGTTAACTGTTGGAGATAAATCATATACAGAAACACTCAACGTTCATAAAGGTGAATTTGGTGCTTTGGCTCTATTTCATCATCACCAAGATCGTTAGTCGCTGGATCTGTCTTCAGTAATTTACTAGTGGGATGTTATTTTGTTATTGTCTGTCTATCCGCGAATCCCTGGCTTGTCTTTAACTTGGAAAATACCGGTCGGACTTTGATGAAATTTTCTCACAAGGGTACTAATATGGTAAGAACGAAAAAGCTTTATAAAACGACGTTTCATCCTGATTTCAGAAAAACATTTGTGGGTGTTGGGAGCTGTAGGGAGTATACCGTATTTTTACGCTACCAGTCCTGGTAATTCTACACACCTGTTACTCATAGTTCACACATCACCAACCTCAATACATTATACTCCAATCATAATGTTCATATATAGGTATAGATAATATCGCGGCCATCTGGTACGTGTATATCGCGTCTGCTACTGGCTCTCGGATCTACTACTAAGGATTTATACAGGGTGACTTTGAAGTTGAGTCATTTATTTTAACAGTGAGTAGATCTGATCAAAAGAAATGTTTTTTTCCTTTAACATGTTGCTGGTAAAATTAAAGTAACAAAGTTATAGCCCTTTAGAAGTTTGGGTACCGCCCTGTCTCAATAATAATATTATGTGCTCGTATTTGGCAACAACGGATATAATCCGCCTTATCGGTTCATCGCATCGGAAACAAAAAAGCGAAAGAATTTGAAACGCTTATCACGATGTTTTTACTACAATTTTATTCAGTTGTATTCAGTCAATGTGTCAGTCGGTAACGCGTGAGTGAATAGGGGTGTTTGTTGCGTGGTTCAAACGAAATAAAATATGGCACATGTTTACGAAAATGCTGAACGTGTGGACATGATTCTTATTTACGGGGGGGAGTCTCTACAAAATGCTGCCGCGGCATCACGGATTTAAGCGGATCGGTTTCCCAATCGAGTGCAACCAATCCCTCGTGCCTTTGTTAATGTAGTACAAAGGGCTCTTGAATCAGGTGACTTAAGACCTCACAGGGGAGGGCATCCCGGTGCTCCAAGACCCCACGATCAAATACAGGTCCTCACTGAAATACTTGTCGGAAGGATACTTTATAAAACAAGGTAACATTTTTTTTTTATTTTTTTTATCTTTACACACATATTTTGGTTTATCTTCCTTCTAAAATCACTATCTGAAAATTAATGACTCAACTTCAAAGTCACCCTGTATATAACCCCGTGGCGCACGGTAAGTACGATCGAGTACAGGATCCGCCTGCCGAAAATATTGGTTGGGGCAAATGTACGGGGGAATCTATGGCGTGTGAAATATGTCTAGTAGATGCGTAGAATTACTGGGGCTAGAAATATATAAATATACGAACTTAAAAAAATTGCGATACAGATTCGTTTTTGTCATTCTTTTCCGCCGCCACTGAACCAATTGTCAAAAACTACAAAACTTTTTCGTCCTTGGCATAATGGTACGTTGTGTGAAACTTTCATCCCAATCCAATCACAGGACAGGCCGACAGGCAGATAGATAGACAGACAGGCGGACAGACAGACTGACAGATAGGTTAACAACAAAAAGATAAAATTCCATTTTAAAAAATTTTTGGCGATTACAATACTTCCACGCTAGTAGGCGTGGGAGTAAAAACGCATGGATACGCCACTGCTCATACAGTATCTTCTTCCTTGCACTTTCCGTCGCACGCCCAACCTGTTGAAGGTGCCTGCACCCGTCACGTATAGAACGGACCTACGGAATGATAGTCACGAAAGCACTGCTTTCTTCAATTGTTTTTGGTCTTCATGCCGGCATTTTGGCGTTTGATATCGCCGGGTGACGTAACACATATGTGGTGCTTTGTCATTATCAATTTTTAAGGTAGAGGTCACGATGCTTGTGGAATACCCACGAGCACTTTTACTTTTGTTCATGTAATGGCACGTTGTGACAACTAGGCATGTAAATGTACTGAATTACGAATTTCCTCAGAATCTTCAAAGTAGTTAAAGCGTCCTTGTGAAGAATAGTTGCAAAAGTATTTATGAAGCATTAATCCCGAGGTCGAACACATTTTTTATGAAATCACGGTTACAAATGCTTGTCACAACTTAACGTTTTAAAACACATTAATTATTCAAATCTTAAATTACACAGGACATAGTAATTATCCCTAAACGTGTACAATAAAATGTTGAAAATTATTAGTATTACTGTTATTGTTTGAAATAATACAAATGTCCACTTGAGCTGTTAAAATAAAACAATACAGTAATTATTTAGTATAGACCTACAGCAGCATCTACAGTCTATACCACATATACTGAAACCGCTTTGTTCATATATTTTGATTTCAATTTTTCACAAAACGAACGATCATTGCAAAAGCTTGAATCCTATTTACTGAATATAAACGATACCTTTCTTTACAAACGGTAGCTTATACATTAAAGATGAGACTCGAGCAGACGAATGCAATAAATAGACAGATAAATAGGTACCTATAGGTCATTGACATATGCCTTTAATAGATTTTACTGAGTGGTTGAAACTTTCACTCAAAATACTAAATAAAATCTTGTTTTCAAGAGAAGTATGATCATAATTAAAATCATATTGATGTAAGTTATATGTACAGTTCTAAAGCTCAATAACGAATTCCCATTACGCAACAAAGGTAAAACTTTTCGCTATAAACTGAACTGTTATCACCAGCAAAATATATGAATAATCTTTATAAAGGTTTTTGTATTATACCAGAAAAGTATAGGTTTTCCGGTGACGTGGCGTTCCCTATTTGAAGCTTAACAGCTTACCGCTACTCAAGTGTCTTTAGTCATTAGTGCTCAATCCCTAAAGTATTATCTGGGATCATGTAAACCAATTCCGTCTGGTAAGCAGTCTACCTCCACAAAAGCTATACCTAGATCCTACTTTTCTCCAAAGGACGTCTACTACCTGTCGCCTTAGACGGAAATTACCATAGATGTAATAAAATTCTTTGATGAGTTCTCCTTGTGAAAAACCCAACTACTGACATTCAGGTACTCGCAAAGATTGAAATTACCTTCATTCTATAGAAATAGTATGCAAAACTTGGTTTTTCAAAGTTGGAAGTAGGATCTGTATTCCAATAGGTACCGAACAAACTCATCTCAATGGTTTAAACATTTGAAAATGCACATAATGAGAATAGCTATTGGTGAAAATATATGAAATTGATTGGACTATAGTATGTAATAGGAGTATATAGGGTGTTTCATAACTCATCCGACAAATTTTAACCACATATGTACTGTTACGAACGATTAGAGAGACTTATACCGCACTGATGAGTTGCTATGTGGTTTCATTTGGCCAGAACAACAAGGAGTTCTATCAACTTCTTTTGATCTGCATTATAATTTATTTATACTTTTGTTGGGCATTCAATGAAATACCTATGTCCATCATCATCAAGTTTGTTGTTGCTTCACTACATGCATGACAGTTGAGAGACTGTTTGCGCCAAATGAATCTTTTCTTTTGTGTAGAGATTTTGTTTTACGGTAATTTTATTAGTCGATAATGACTGCAGGATGGCTGCAAACGACCTTGTCAAGGTAATCGTACTTCGGTATTTCGGTTATGGAAATGTAATCGAGTAATTTAGAAAGTGAACGGATCATCCGGGCACGTAGTCATTTTTCTTAGCGCCATCATTATATTAGGTTTTTATAACCATTGCAGTCTCGTGAAGATGTGGTATGGCGACTTATGTGCAACCGAGTGTATCACTACCCAATTTATAAGTGTTGCGCAAGATTTGTACATGGATCTTTCCAAAACGAGATAATCAAATTATCCTCTTATTCATATTATTCAGTATTCATACTTTGTATTGGTTGTTACGTTAGTTCGTTGCTGAGGAGCGGAGCGACGATATTTACATAAAAGCAATCTTCGGAAGTCCTGTAGGACAGCTGCAAATTTGATGATTATTTTTGGTTTTATATACTATTTAAAATCAGAAATTTCGTAGAGGGGGATATACAGAGTTTTATTTTAGGTGACAACTCTCTATGTAATTTCAAGATGAAAAGTTTATATAAACATAGGTCCGGAAATGCTTCATTTTCAAGATACAGACTGTCGAACCTTTTTTTAAAAATCGGATTTTCTTGAATATCTTGATAAACTTTGTGTCGATTTCATCTAAATTTAGCAGTGGTGTTAAGAGCAGTAAGGGGCTAATTTCCAAGCAGATAGAAATTATAAAGTCCAGTGGCGTCCCCTAATATTAAAAAAAAATTGTGCGCCGCTGACGTTTTTCAATTTTTATATCTTTTTCGAATGAAGCAGCTAAAAATACACCTTTTTGTTTCTTGAGTTTCTTTCATATCTCGCTTCGTTTGCGAGATCAAAAATAAAAAGCACTTTATTGCATGTCTTGAACGTTTGGACTGGTATTGTAGGTGATTATCTCATTGGACCTTATTTTTTGCCCCCGAGATCCAATGGTCAAAAGTATCGTCATATTTTGAAATTTATTTTACCTGAACTACTGGAAAATGTCCCGCTGGAAGTAAGAGGAGCAATATGGTTTATGCACGATGGGGCTCCACCTCACTTCAGCATAGTAGCTCGTCAATTTTTGGATGCAACTTTTGGAGAAAACTGGATCGGGCAGGGAGATCCACAGACAGTCATGGGCATCCAGGTCACCGGATTTAAATCTGTTAGATTTTTTTCTCTGGGGGCATTTAAAGTCCCTCGTTTACAAAACTCCAGTCAACATTGAAGAAGGGGGGACCCCACTGGATTTCACTTATTTAGGAAATTTTTTAAAAAAACCTATGTTTATAAGAACTTTTCATCTTAAAATTACACAAATAATAACCTCTTGAAGTTTGGCCACGTACTTAAATTTAACCCTGAGTAATCATATTTATTCACATAATGTAAAAAGGTAATCAAAATGAGTAAATAAATATAAAACAAAACCAGGCCTAATAGTGTGCCTGTGCATGGACCAATAATTTTAAGCTGTAACTGTAGAATACAAATTATAAAAAAGGACAAGAATTAGTCACAGTGAATTATGCATTTACTTCAGGTTCGTATTTATTGCAGTCCTAGATATAGAATGTAGCCACTTTTTCAAATTTCTCTTGAAACATTTTTCGAAATGTAAATATAGTAACTATACTGTTTGGAAAAATACTTATGCAACTGATACAGGATGTCAAACTCTCGTATACATATAGAGCACAAAAATTAAAGCCACAAGTTCTTCTAAAAAAAAGTTCATCCAGGGCTTCCCTACGGAGATACTGGACCCTCAAGGAGGTTACTGGAAATCGGTTATGATGATGCATGATACCCATGGTCCATGGTTGACTTATTTAGATACCCAGAGACGAACTAACTACAACTTGATATTACTGTAAGTTTCCACACGCTGTATCTTAATGCTCCAACGGTAACATTTCGAGAAAGCCCGAAAAGTGTATGTTGTTTGACATCGATAGGATGACCCGTTTATGTGAGAAACACAGTTCTATTAATTATGGCATACAGTATGACGGTTACGGCATTTTGTGAATATAGCAATTCCGATAACAGATTAGTATATTTCAAATGATTTTATTAAATCTTAAAGTTAAACCGGACGTTTTGGGGAGTGACTGCAGTATAAATCAATGGGAACGGTATTCAAATAAGACAAGAATACATTTATTCAACTGAGGCTACATGCTCTCCAAAAATATTATTTAGGCCATTGGGATACAGGGTGAAACAAATGTTAGCACTACTACGTTAGAGCTAGTCCGTCCTCGGGAATGTAAATGATTTAATTATTTTCCATGGGCATCAACATTAAGGCTCCAACTAGCTATTAAGCTGTCGAAATTTCGCCAAAGTATACAGTGTCATTTAAATGCTATTTGATGACAACTCTTCTTCAGTAGCGTCCTTTAGGGGCCTGCAGCATAAACACATATTAAGCAATAGAAATATTTCCCTCCCGTCTGAAAGGTTTCTGATTAAAATATGTGCGTTAACAGGGCAATTATTGAGCTAGGCAATTACTGCCCCTAGGTGCGAACCGCCTCTGGCTCCAACACGCTAAAAGCAAAAGTGCGTGATACATATAAGGTTTTATATACTTCATCGGCTGAAATCGTAAATTCAGAGTGGGTCTTAAAAAGAATTGAAAATGAGAATAAATTGACTGTCGCAATGAATAAATGAGAATAGCTGCCATAGTGTTTTCAACATTGGTATACAGGGTTATCCAAATTAAGTGTCCACCATTAGTAACTTTGTTATTAGTGAAAATACAAAGTTGTTTGAATTAGCAAACTAGTAGCATTTTTAACGCTGGTAAAAATGAGAAATAAAAAAAACAATTGAGAGTCGTTATTTTGATTTTTTTCAGTAAAATAACATTTTTTTAAATGGAAACTCCTGTATATTATATTTTTTTCTGTTAAAGCATCAAATTTTAAACAAAAAAGCTTACAATAACTTTTCTCCTAGGTTACAAATTGTTGAAGTTATGGCCTCCAATCTGAAACAATTAAATTGTATCGACAAACTTTATTTTCAACATCAACTTATAATCTTACAAAATACAATAACAATTTTTTTTAAAGAAGATGCTCGAAAACACCACCTTGTTCTTCAATACATTTTTGGGCACGTTTTTCAACTGCTCGAACTGTCTTAAGTATGGTCCTACCATCTATCTGGGTTATCTTTTCCCTAACTGCGTCAAGGTTATCGTACCTTCGCTTGTAAATTTGGTTCTTTAAGTAACCCCACAAGA
Source organism: Acanthoscelides obtectus (assembly GCA_963669975.1). Classification (NCBI taxonomy): domain Eukaryota; kingdom Metazoa; phylum Arthropoda; class Insecta; order Coleoptera; family Chrysomelidae; genus Acanthoscelides; species Acanthoscelides obtectus. The sequence continues at coordinate 54,450,984 of CAVLJG010000007.1, read as the reverse complement.
AGTAATCAAGTGGGTTTAGATCTGGTGATCTGGGAGGCCACTGTATTTTGGCCATTTGTTCCTATCCACTGATCATTAAAAGTAGTACTTAGAAAATGAAGTTCCTCTGGAGTTGTGGGCAGGTGCGCCATCTTGCTGAAAATGCAGATGATGTCTACTTATAAGATCCAATTCGTCTAAGAAATTAGTCAGAATTTCTGACATAAATTCCACATATCTTTCACCAGTTAGGGTTCCCTCATAAAAGAACGGGCCAACAATTTTTGAACCAATTATACCGCACCAAACGTTGAAACTGAAACGGACTTGTGGGCCTCTTGGATGTACTAACAAAAGATTTTCTCTTAACCAATAATGGTGGTTTTTTCTATTAAACATTCCAGAATTTGAAAAATTTGATTCATCTGTCCATAAAAGGTAACGAAAGTTATTTACATTTTGGCGACAGAAGCTTAGATACCAATGGCAAAAAACAAGTCTTCTCTCTGGATCCCCTGCCAAAAGCGTTTGAACTGGTCGGTACTTATACGGAATAAATTTGTATTTTTTTAAAATCCTTTGAACAGTACCATAACTGAAATTAGAGTCCTTGAGAATATCTGCTATTGAATTCTCACGATAAGCTTCAAAATATCCAATAACTGCAATTTCCGGTGCCTCGCTTATTATGAATTCTTTTTTTGCCCTTGTTTTAGCAAAAACATTTTCGTTGCCCCTAAATTTTCGATAAAGTCTCAGAAAATATCGTTCATACGGTTGAATGCGAGCGGGATATAATTCACTGTAGTATTTATTCTCTTGCTCTCAAGGAGGATTTTCTGCACACTAAACAGCATTCTAACATATCACACTTTTCTTCATGGGAGAACATTTTTCTTTAAATTAATGACACAATAAAGCTTATAAACAAGTATTTACACTAATGTTTGACATTATTTGATTTTATCATTGTTTTCCAAAGCCTTCTAGTTGCGAGTATGTCCAGTTTAACAATTTGTCGCTTATCTTAATGCTGTCAAATCGCGAACGCCATGTTGTTTTCATAGCCGTCTTAATATTATAATACTGCAAATAATTAAAAATATTTATCGTTATTTTGACTTTATTTTTGACTTTAGCGGAAAAGTCATTATGAACTTTTTTGTTTAAAATTTGATGCTTTAACAGAAAAAATATAATATACAGGGGTTTCCATTTAAAAAAATGTTATTTTACTGAAAAAAAATCAAAATAACGACTCTCAATTGTTTTTTTTTATTTCTCATTTTTACCAGCGTTAAAAATGCTACTAGTTTACTAATTCAAACAACTTTGTATTTTCACTAATAACAAAGTTACTAATGGTGGACACTTAATTTGGATAACCCTGTATAAATAGCGGCAAAGATACTTTACTGCCCATTTAGAATTTACGCTCGAAAAACTTAAGGCTTAAGGTCCCTTTTATTCAACAGCCTGTTTGAAGGAGTATTTTTAATTATTTTCGTCTGATACCTTCATGCTGTATAAAGAGATGATTGATAAGCAATATTAGCATTTTTTTGTCCATTTTTTTGACAATCGTAGTTTGTGAACGAATAACAGTGTAGCTCTAAATTGTATGACAATATTCCACATTTATAGTAGATTGCCCTGAGATATGACTTTTTTCTTGACCTTTTTTTTTTCAGAAAAACTTTTGTTTAATTTTAAAAAGCAAACTGAATTTTCAAAAAGAAACTCACTCAAGACCTAGAAAAAGAGCAGTATAAACCATTGCTGAAAAAACAACTTTTTTGCTTACACGGTTTTCGAGCTATCGCTGTTATTTGGTGTAAATTTTGGAAGAAACTCGCGTCCCGCTGGCCACCCCCACCGCGGCGGATGCCACGTTTCAGCATATTCATTCTGTTCGCTACTGTTGGGAGTGTATACCTTTGTTGTTGTTAAAAATGCCTAAAAGTCGTGCTGCATTATCAAAACGGCGTAAGCGCACGCGTGGAAGGACAGAACAAAAAAGTCTAGCAAGGTAACTGTTTCTTTGAGGTCCGTTGTATATAATTCCATAAATTCGAGTATTTACAGTATATAATAGTTGGTAGTATAGTTTAGATGAGTTTTTTAGTTTTTTCAAGCTGGGGCACAATGCCTCTTTGAAGCTTTTAAATTGAGTTAGTCGATATATGCTAGGCCAAAAACCTGCGCTATTCTCACACAAAAGATTGGATCAAACATTGTCCATAGAAGTTCCCATTTTCCCCAGTTTGGTTCAAACAAGTCATATATCTACATCCCCATAATGCTGACCCCGCTTTGTAGAGGATATCGCAGCTGCGCTACGCCTGAACATTTATTACAGATTAACAGCTGCTACACGAACATACAGCGCTGCTTAAAAAAGTTACCACTCTAATTATTTTTTGAATAAGTTGGGTTCACACTTGAGGTGGTGAAACTGATGCACAAATACTATATTTTAAATGACAGTCGAAATTTTGGCGATGACGGCTGGGCGTAGTATAGAATCGGTATCACCTGGTATCCAGTCTTTCTTATAAGTATTTATCCTACCCTAGAATACAAAATAATTAAATATAGAACATTCCATATTTCATCAAGCATTCGGATAGATGCTCAAATTTGATAGACTGCCAGTTCCCTATTTTATAAAGTGTTATGTTATTATTATGGCGCCCAGTTGATGTCTTCAAATTTTTGTCTGCTACTGTGTCGCTAAAATATATCATCAGATTTATCGGTCCAAATTTCAGCTTGCTAACTCATCTCGTTCAAGACATCACGGGGGCACTTGTTGAAAAGCACGGTATAACATCCATAATATTGATTCTGCTCAATAATGCGGCTTTACTATTAAGTTTGCTGTCACTACCCGCCAACCCATGATGTGAGAGTAAAATTTTCATTTTGGCAAATCGTTCCATCATCATAATTCATCAATATCTATACGGCAGTGTTTTCCAACTTTTTTCATCATCGATGACACCCAATAAGGATCTTATGTAAACACCATAACCATCATTATACAGCATTTCTAGAGTAGTACGACCAAGAATATCAAAAGATTTTTTAGAGAAAATTACCATATCCATAATGTGAATTTACATACTCAATCTGTACCCAAAAACAACATATGGGATATACATATACATATTTATATAGGAGATTTGCCATTTACTATTCAATATATTTTCTACGCTACAATAAATATTGCTATTGACTTTTGAGTCACACTATACGAGTAAAGATAAAAGTAAATATTTTCCATATGCTACACCTCTCGGAAAAGCCTGGAACTTGTAGACATAGAGGAAAGTGTGTGTCTACTGCAGGACCCCCATTTTGTTTTTGATTAAGTAGATATGAAAAGTAGCTAAAGGTATGTTTATAAAACTAAGTCTGCTTTGACATCATTCATTTTAGACATGCGTAAATTGTAGTTGAAAATTAATAACAGAATAAGTAATTTCCAAAAACCTAACACACCCCTGACATGCAAATTAAAAGCCAAAACCAAATTCATGGTAAAATTGTCAATCATCAATTGAGATTTCATGCGTAAGCAAGGGTACAAAATATATTTAATGCAGGTATATAGTTTTTCATAATGGTAGACATACATTTATTTTTCCACTTACTATTCTCACTATTTATTTCGACAGGTATCAATAGATTTAGCCATTCAAGAATGATTCCAATTCCAAGTATTAGTTTTGCCCTTTACCCTTTTCCTACGAAGGAATACGAGTAGTAGATATTAGGTCTAGAAGTATGAAAAGAGTCCGGTTTACGACACTAAAACTAAAAACTTTACCGAATAAAATTTCTATGAAACATATAAATAAATCAATCTCATAAGAAAGACTAACTCTATATACATGTATTGGTGTAAAAGGTTTCTTGCAAAAACCTAGGAATAATAATGAAAATTGCAGCGCTGAGCAAACACTTGTTCCACTGTGAAACACATAATAGTGAACAAACAACTGCTCCACCAAGGCGTGATAGATGCATAAACTACTATTTACACTTGGTATTTAATGAAATATCAGAGAACGCAAACGCAGTGATACCAGGGATCTACTTTAAGGGACTTATTTTTATTTTTACTCTGCCAACAAAAATTAAGGACCAATAGGTATTCTTAAAACCATTGAAGTGTGAATGCTGATAGAATCAAGCTATTACAGATTACAGTAAAATTATCAGTCGTCGAATTGGCATGATACAGGTTGGGAAACATGTGTTTTGAGAAACGTTATTTTTCATTATTTAAAATTGCTCGATTCAGCTTCTAGAAAGTGAAATCGAGAAAGAAGAAATGGGCGACGCTCCCAGATGGCATCCTGAGACAAAGCTTTTCTACAAAAGAGAGGCACCGGCACCATCACCGACAGCTTCGAATAACTCGGCAACTACTGAGAGCAATTCCATCCAGTAACGGCGAATGCACACATTGACGACTTCTGCTATGATTAATGGTATAGAGCTATGGAGCATTTTGTAAATAATGAAACAGTGAGGGTGTTTTTCTGGTTGAAATTCGACGTGAATTATTTTATCTTGATGATAGGGTAAAACTCGGAATAACTTAGGAAACATTTCTTCAGTTAGAGCGTAGAGTTAGGGCAACAATCCTCGTGAAATTTGTTGATTTTCGAAAATCCCCTTTATCGAAGATACTGGCTGATACTTTCAAATGCTGGATGAGGAGCTGACTAAATAAGAAACTAATGCTGTTTTTTAAGGAAGTAGTCACTGAGGAAGAATTTTGGATCCTTAGACAAATGCGGATACGGTCAAAAACTTCTTCGACAAGTATGTTCAAAACAAGGCGATTTCCTCCACCATTTTTGTCCAGAATTTTTTCGCAGCGTTCCAGCTAATATATCATTACGAAAATACATAAAAAGAGTATTTGACAAAAAATCTAATTACAGATCGTAGCCAGTAACAACTAGCAAATGGTGAAGATTGAGGTTCAAAAAGTTGGGGTAATTTAGTGTCGGCTACTTGCTTATTATTATCATTTTCTGAGTCTAAGTAGGAGCGGCCTCTATATGTTTAGCGAAAACATACTGGAGTTGTTGGATATATTAAGAAAGAATTATGAGCTGGGTGGTCTTTAGCAAATAGTCTGGGTCTGGAATCTCAGATTTCAGCTGGACGTAGTCATTTTTAACATCTTTTTTTGGGGATCAAGAAGCTTCACATGTGATTTCAATTAGCAAACGTGCTATTTTAAAAAAATTCGTTCATCTTGTATCCTAGACAAGGCGCAGCTTATATAGTCGAATAAGTTATCCTTTTAACTTTTCTCACATGCTTAGGGAACACATCTATATTTGAATACAATACTACTGCACCTATTTGCGCGATGAGAAATAAAAGAGCCTAACTGCAACTGCAACTCAGAGGGTATAGCTATATCACTTATACATTTACTAATTACGTCCATATTACGACTAAAATAATGGTTAATTGTTGTTGCTATTTTCTATAACATCTGTTCATATGCAACAATCCAAAATTTTCAAATACAGCCACATCTTGCAGTTGCGATTATAATCAGAATAATCAAACTCATTATTTTGTAGCTATGGGTTTCAAATAAACACTGTCCATCACAATGATTAATCTATCTCAAACAATACTACTTATTTTGTAATTTACACTTCGCACTTTCTCATCTCTGTTACACGTAACATATTTGAAATCTTTTAGCGATTGTTGTATTGTGATTATTTATGTCTACAACATCTATATCAAGACGCTATATATGTGAGGCAATCATTTGTGGGAGCGCTTATTCGTTTTATATTGATTGTGAAAAACCCGTGACACCGATTCTCTTACAATCTTTTTTATACTCTTCATGTTCATTAGTCATCCACTTATGTCCTGTTTCAAAATACATTTTACTGCTCATTCATACGTTGAACAAACTGCATTACATTGTTTCAAGGCCCCAAACGAAACGTGTTACTAATAAGGAGAATAACATAGAGAAACGGGTATTTTCCTCTTATTTGCTTTTACAGAGAGAACGGGTTTTTGTTTTAGTCAACGTGTCTTCCAATGGATTTTTGGAAGTAATGAATTCACAATGAATCAGCGACTTAACATTTTTTATCAATCAGGTCATAAAAATTCAACAACATTATTTTATATTGATCTTTGTTTGCAAGGCATCGTTTAAATTCGAGTAGTGTAACAAAAATGTCTAACAAATATGCTAACATAAAAACACCCTCACACGAAATTTTAAAATACCTATGATTGAATGTGACAATAATGTTAACAATATAAAGCACATACGTTCTGGCAAATTGGAAAGTACATGCATACGATATTTGAAGAGTTTATAATATTCAACAGTATACGTATTTGAAAAAAATGTATGATTTTCGTATTTTGTGTGTTACTAGATATTTACTTTTATTTTTTTTAGTACTACAACACTGTTCTATATACTGCTTCATTTAACTGTTTTATACATACATTTTAAAGCTTTTAAATTATTGTTTGTTATTAACAGGAGCCAATCCCTGTAGGGGGAAAATTTACTCTTAAACAACTACTTAAGTAATTAACATTATAAGCGCATAAAGACACACATGTGTTGCCAAAGTTTGATTTAAGTTACATTATCCATATTACTGCCTCGAATATTTTTTCAAACGATTCACACAAATAACGGAGTATCGATCCTTGTACATTTCGGTTTGTCAATGGGGTGAAAACTATTTAAGTAAGGTTTAGAGCAATATTTTGATCAATTTTTAATATAAATGTGATTTTTATGTAAATGTGTCTTAAATAAATGTCTCAATTAAATCAGCACGAGAATAAAATCTCTTAAAAAATCGATGTTTTATTGTGCTCCTACGTTGGGTTCTGGGCAGGGGCGTAGCTATCCTAGGGCAAACCGGGGCAGTACCCGGGGCCCCGGCTTATAGGGGGCCCCGGCCATGCGCCTCAAAAAAATTGTTTTTAAGCGCCGATCAGCAATAAATTCATTAAGTGCTAATATAACCTAGGTATACTAGAAAGAAAAATAAATAATAAAGATAATGATAAATAATGTTTATTTTTTAAAACGCTGCATATTTGAGGAAATCGCTTGCGTTCCTAAATTTATGTAGCTATAATCCGTCGGACCGCGACGGGCTTGGCACCAACGTCTCGTCTTTGGGGATTCCCCGATCTATTGTTTTGATGTTTTTAACTACCCAGCGTGCCCTATGTGATATTGATATGTGTCGTAGTCGTGCCGTGGTGCCCGGCGTGGTGTAAAATAACATTACTATATTTGTATTGTGACTATTGTGTCTCGTTATAATAAGGTACCTATTAGAAAAAAGGTAAGTGTAAGTTATATTACTTAATGAATAAATGGCTCGATTTTGATTTGTGCGTAATTTTGTTTGTAAATGTACATTTGTCCATTACCTTGCTGAGTAAAGGCGCCCGCAAAATTTCCGTAACGTAAGTTAAGTTTCATTTAAGACAGATTAAGACTTAACCGCAAGAAATTATACAGAATTCTGATCAAGTGATTTATAAATTATAGTCAGTATAGGCATGAGAAATTACGTTACAGCTTAAGGTTTAAGTCTGGGCTTAAGTCTTATGTTACGGAAACTCTGCGGGCACCTTAAACCCGACACTAAATTCTTAAAAGCTTCTTAAAGACTAAAAATGATCTATTGACTGTTTCAAAAATATCGACTAATTTTTTTTCTCTTAAGTATATCGAACAAATTGTTTGAAAGGACGAAAAAATCCTGTAAAAGTTACAGCTCTTTAACATTTCTTCATTAACATGGGAAAAAATTGTTTTCAACTTTTGAATTTTTTTCTCATTACTAAATTATCATACGGATGTGTTCATAGTTTACTCTTGTAGGGAATTGAATGCTTTCCAAAAAAGGTCTCTTACAATTTTCCGATAAACCTACTCGTTCAAAAGTTTTTCGAGGGAAATTGAAATTTTCGATGCGGCACCACTTAATATTAATATTAAGAGCTGTTACTTTTACAGGATTTTTTTTTCGTCACTTCTAACAATATTTTCGACGTACTTGAGAGAAAAAAATAGACGATTTTTTTGAAACAGTCTAATTGATACACAACTATCGAACTATTTAATGCATTTAAAAATGGATGTGTATTCTTCTCTTTGCAGAATTAGCAGATTGCGGAACAAAACGCAAAAAAAATAAAAATGGAAGATTAGCCGAAATATCAGTCTGGAGCGCAGAAACGAAAATTAAAATTAGAAAAAGAGGAAAAATTAAAAAAGCATGCTGAAAAAAACAAGTAACTATGCAAAATATATATTCTTTTTTTGGTTTAAGTATTGATAGATGGGATCTTTTAGGTTCTTTTACCAGTGAATCTAGAACAACTTTAAAAACATTAAATCCAACTCGTTGGTCAGGAAGGATATTGTCTATTAGTGCTGTCAAACTTCGTTATCTTGATATTATTAAATCTTTAACAGAAATAGAGTTACAGTCTCATAAAAAAGAAGAAAGAGAAGAAGCTTCTTCCATTAAAAAACAAATGTGTTGCTTTGAATTTGTATTTATTTCAACAATGTTGTATAAAATCTTTACCCAGGTTAACTTCGCCTCAAATGTCCTTCAAAAGAAAAATATTGATTTAAGTGAATCTGTGACTGTTTTAGAACAAGTAGAAAAGAACCTTACTGACTTAAGATCCTCTTGGGAAATTTTAATGATTGAAGCTACGGCACTGGCTAACAAATGGAATATTCAACCGGAATTCAGGCAAAAACGTCAACCTAAAGTTAAAAAACACTTTGACAAACTCTTAAGTGATTACAGATTTAATAATAGTCAAATTTTATTTAAAATAAATGTTTTTAATGTTGTTATGAACCGTGTTCTGACACAGATTTCTAATAGATTTAGAAGCATGAAAAAAATTAATAAATTGTTTGATTTACTTCTTCCAAAAATTATATTAAGTTGAGATGAAACATCCATTAAAAATAAATGTACAGCCATTTATAACAAATATCCTGAAATAGTTGATTTAAATAATTTAATATTTCAGTATACCAATTTGTTAAATGTTTGTAAAAGAGATTCTTAAGGTCTATCTATCAATTAAGGAATATTTCAATATAATTTTAAATAAGTATGGGGTACTTGAAAGCGACTTAAGTGAAGTTTACTTAATGTTCCTTTTATTTTTCACGTTGCCTGTAACTACTGCATTTGTTGATCATTTAACAAGCTAAAACTTGTAAAAAACTATCTTAGGTCTACTACAGGCCGGATTAGATTAAGCGATCTTGCTTTACTCTCTATAGAGAATGAAGAAGCCCAAAACCTTGATATAAATGATATTATCAACGAATTTGCAAATCGAAAAGCAAGAAAAAGGGATTTTTAATTTTATTATTGCTTAATTTTTGACTTTTGTTATTTCATTATTTTAATTTGTGTTACTTTTTGTTTTTATGACAATAAACATTTTTTTTTATTATAACATGATATTTTTTATTCGTAAACATACTCATGAGGACCCCCAAAAAATGTTTGCCCCGGGGGCCCATGACTTCTAGCTACGCCACTGGTTCTGGGTTATAGGGTTGAAAGGCTGCTAGAAATAGACGGATAAACAGAATAAATTGGATAATTTAATGTACATAAAAAGACCATTTCGCTTTCGAACATTTCTACTAGCTTACTATTACTTTGTTTTTATGACAACATGTTAGCACTTCAATTTTGAATATAAGACAAAAGTACTTAACAATACAATGAAATTCTAGACGTCTAAAACGACAGGTAATAAAAAATAGCAATCGAGAGGAGTGCAGAGAAAATAAGAAGGCGGCTACTTTACTGTTTTTCATTTGCAATAAGGGGTTATTACCCGTTATGTCTCCGAACAAATTGGTAATTGCCTATCATCTGTCTAATTACGTATTTCACTTTTATTGCCCAACATAATCACAGTGATGATATTTTATTGTAATCGAGACGTTGGCTGGCTTAACCCGAAAGTAAATGCACGTACTTCATCAACAAGATATCATTTTATGTGCGTAAAAATCAATAGAACCACCTACACAGCTGACCACTTAGTAATTAGGTTTAGTTCAGATATGGATAAAGTATTGTTAAGTTTCACAATGTTATTGAAAAGTAAAGTGTTTTGGGGATAGTGGATTGTTTATTTTTGATTTAATAAAACGGTTCTTAAATCGGTAATCTTCAATAAATTAGAGGAATTATAAGTGTAAATCATCACTACGCATATTATGCAATGTGTAGCTAAAACTAAATGCTCTTTCTCAAAACACTCTTTAATATGATTATTACCAGGACTCTTATTGTTTTCCTGCTCCATTACGTTTTTATTTGGTCAGCAATTAAAATTATAGATGTGAGGTGAAAAACATTCACCAATGTTTCAGTTGCCACTGCTGTTTTTTTAACACGTTCAGTGCGAACAGCGTTAAAAGACGCCCTCCGCTCCTATGGTGAGAGGCGAACGGCGTCTTTCGACGCTCTCTGCCGGCTTCCAAAAGAAGTATTTCAGTTTCTGAGGTGGGTATCCTCATCCCAGTTCGCAGTCAATGTGTTAAAGCACAAAAAAGGGGAATAAAGGTTATTAGAGAGATTTGGCAATTTGGCTTACGTGAACGTGAAATTCAATGTTATTTTGACATTTAAGCCAACGATTCATGTGTGGCAAATATCAAAAAGATATTGACGTTAACGTTTACGTATGCAGTATTTGTGATTGATTTTACTTACTGGATTTCCACTGATGCCACCCAGAGAACTACATCCTACACATCTATGATACTTGCTTAACAGGCGAAAGATTCTCTCACATGGATAGACGATCTACCGATATGCTAACGGAGCTTGCTTCTTTGAATTCTCCTCCGTAATGTCGCCACGTTCTACGCTCGCACCAGCGTTCTGCTTCTGATTACAACTCATTAAAAATCTTAACATCAAAGATATGACCGCACATATAGAAGAGTTAAGAGGCCCAAAACAGATCAAGTAGATAGATAGATTCATCGCGGTCAAGATATCACGGTATTTAGATTCTGCCATAAAAAAATGGCGTCAAGTGAGTTGAATCTGCACATTCCACGCAACACTGTCATCAGTTCCTACAGGGTTATGTGCACCACAAGTTATAAAAACGTTAGCTAAGAAATGTGGAACAAAAAAATTTAATGGATCAAGTCAGTCAAACCGGTCCGTACAATTAGTCGGTATTGAAAGAGTATAAATAACTAATCCAAAAACTTGAGATACACCCTCTCCAACCCCCTACTAATCCCAACCCCCAACTTTTAGCCTCTACGATTTTTTCCTAAAAATAATCAGGAGCTTTTGAAACCCCAACGTCATGAGCGATTTATATTTTTTCGTTTCTTCCGCTGCGTCGTTATTGTACCGATTTTCAAAAACTCCAAATCTTTTTCGTCTCTGGCATGGTAGTAAGTAACCTTGTATCAAAATTAATTTCATGAGATTGCGAATTATAGCGGGGCCAAGAACTAGCGGACCGACAGACGCACAGACAGACCGACCATCGAAAATGAGTGTCATGGTTTTCCGTGATGTATAGTCATTCAACATCCAAAAAATATTATATTTTATTATGGAAAATTTTTCGAGGTTACGAGTGTAATATTTCTTCGCTCAATGCCGTGTGAAGTAAGAAAACGTCCGCAACGAAGCAATACTTTTATTTGTAGACCTTTATAAAGGCAGAAAACAGTAGTTGCAATATTGTATCCAATTTGAAACCAATGTATTTCAATAATTGTACCTATTAATATGTGTAGTAAGCAGCAACAGTTTTCTTAAATGACCAAACGCATCTGGCAGGTCGCCTTGGCGGCCGACCAACTCTCTGTGCGTGTGTCTCGACCAAACATTTTAGCACTTTAGGAAGCTATAAAATCAATACTCTAGAGGTTTCGGTGAATACATTTCTACAACAAATGATAGTTTAGGAGTCTAGATCTAGACCGTGGTTATCTTGTCTTCACGTGCTTTTCACCATGTCTTGTCAAAGTGGTCTTCAGCAATGTAGTTTGAATTCAGTCTTTGTAAATGTATACAGTGTGACACTTAAAAAGTAAAATATATATACTAAGTGGCATAGAAAATGCAACACCTACTAGGAGTGCTGTAATTTTGAGCATACTTTTACAACTTTTAGGTCTACTGATAAATAGAAAGTGATTAAAATTTTAATTCAAAATTTTGCAAAATAGCTGAAATATCCCACCTTAATGTTAATAATGTGTTGAAGCTCCTCTGTTCGCGACACATTTGGTAAACACGTTCGATCAAACAAGGACATCCCATGTAAAAAAGTAATAGAAACGATTTTGTTGTAGGAATTAAATTGTCATTCTGCGCTCTTAACATTTTTCGGTATAGTCAACAGTTTACGAGATGTTGTTCAATCAATGAAAAAATATGCGCTTTTTGCAAGAAAAATGTCCTATTCCCGGGTGTTACTTCGCAGAACCGCATCAGGTATGATAGACAGCATAGTCAGAGTAACAGCACTCCAGGTCTTACGGCCAAAAATTAACAGATAAAATCATGTGTCCATTAAGGATGTCATGCATTTACTTTTTCATGAACACCGTTTATCAATTACTGGTTGTTTACACATTTTAGCACTCATGTTTATTGATCGACCAGCCAAAGATTGCTAGGGACGAAAGGGGGAAATGCGATGAAAAAACCTTACCATTAGACGATTTTATATGGAGTCATAGGCGGAGATCGGAGAGACTTGAATTATTAATTGAATTTATATTTTATTACAACTGGTAGTATTAATATTTTTTTGCGATTCATAATGACGTGATACCAAACATACATTATAAGAAATAAATATACACAAACACTGAATATTGAGAACAAAATAAATATATTTTTTAGGCAACAAGTAATATTCCTATGTACGCATTATGATTGAACAGCAAAACAAATTATGCATTCTTCTAAAATAGAATACAACAAGTCAAAAATATCTGACTGAATAGAAAAATATAGGAAAACAAAAAGTAATTTCTTGATGAAATAACCCATAAACAACACATAGAATTAGACTTTCTACTGAGATACTAAAAGCCACAAACCAATAGTATAATAAATGAATATCTAAAAATTCTAAAAGGTAGCCAATCTAGTATAGTTTCAATCCTGATTAGAGTCATGATCACTGTCTGAGGAACTGTCATTGCTATCACTTTCACCTCCTATGTTGATTATTATTTCTTCCTGTATTTCTTGAATGAGACTGTCTTTTTCCCAATATTCATCTTCAATTTTTATAACATGTCCAATAACCTTTTGCCAGTCACTGGCACTTACTGAAGCGATGGCCTTATTAGAAATTTCATCTAGTTTTTTTATAGTAAATTCGCCGCTTGTATTATGGCTTCTAATGAAAAATTTTACTTGTGCCCAAATCATCTCTATGGGATTAAACTGACACATATAGGGTGGCGTTCGAAGTGGGGTGTGTCCGAAACTTCTTATTAAATTATCTATCTTATAATTTTTCTCATCAGATGGTGGCCTATGTAGACAAGCTATTTCATAAAGCTCCATTTTTTTAGCATTAGGATCATGCTCTATACCTTTTTTGCTCAACCACGTGATGATGTCTCTTTTTAGAGAAGATCTAGTTGGAGGCTTGTCTTCCAAAGCTGAATGGTAAGGTGCATTATCCATTATTATAATACTATTAGGAGGAATGTTAGGAAATAGTTTTTCAGTAAGCCACTTCGTGAAATTTTCTTGGTTCATTTGACCGTGATAATCACCAGTGGCACAGCCAGCCTTGAAAATGAGACAGGCTCCAGGAACAAAACCATCTTGCGAACCCGCATGAACAATTATAAGTCGTCCTGGAAATGAATAAATAGCCTCATTTTAGTGTTATTTTAAGTTTGCCAACACCTTTTTGAATCACTATGTATAAAAAACATATTTTTGAGAAAAAAATACTTGCAAGGGATTATGTATTCAATTAGACAAATTAAATGAGCACTTATTAAGAATATTCCAAAATTGAGAAAAATGTATAATAAGCAAAATCGAGGTGAAAGAAACTTTATTACCTGTAGAACTTATATTGCTCAGGACACCCATAATTTCTTCGCTTTGCCAGCATTTCTTGAAAGTGAGGTCATTATCAACCCAAGTTTCGTCCAAATAAATAATATGCCTTCCTTCTTCCCGGAACTTTTTAATAGACCTAAGATACTTGTATCGCCAATGTAAAATACTGGGTCTTTCCATTAGTAATTTCCTTTTGTTGTGGCATTTACGCCAGTAAAATCCTTTTGCTTTTAAAAGCAGCCTCAACGATTCTTTACCAAATGGAAATTCCATGTCTTCCTTCAGTTTGATTAGAAGTTTACTACAAGTAGGTACCACTTTAAAATCACAGTAAAATTTTTCTATCATTCTCCGAATAATGGAAAAATCGACTCCATCAATTTTTTGGATCACAGAAGGGCGTGATCTCTTTTTTCCGGGAGAAGCTAAAGGCTGTGTGGAGGTTGCATTTTGCCTGTCTTTATCTTCTTTTCTAATTTTACTTATAGTTCGTTCACTAACACCCGTATAATATGCCGCCCTTGCATTTCTAGCTACCAGTGGATAAACGAAAGTATTGTTAGCCGCTTCTGCATCGCAAGCACGTATCACGTTTGCTATTATTTCCCTTGCCTGGCTGTGAATAACTTTCCCATGCTTGAATTCCATTATCACCACTAAACAGTAAATTATATTTTCAAAGTATTTGCCAACTGCCTACGCCTATGGGAGTAGGTTTATAAATGACCGTGCCATCGGCACGTTATTCTAGTTTCAGATAAGATAAGAGTTTTGGACCAATCAGCGACCGGATGTTTACCTGCGGCCTGGGTTTTCCAGCTACATTGCCAAATTCAGCGGAACAATTCTATATCTTAAATATGTTAATATGTATGGACCGCATTTTATGTAGAACATCTGACAACTTCGCAATTTTTTGTCCGCATTCTTTCGGCTTGCAATCTTTCGCTGGTCCAACATTAGTTGTTGTCTAGAATGGGGTGGTCTAGCCACTGACCCATCTGGCTGTCTTGGCTTCATCCGGCTGTGGCACGTCGGCGTGTCGCTTGTTTATCTTCTGCAAGACTTGTTAATGTGGTACTCAACAGGCGCCACGTGCCGAAGTCTCGAGCGTTTCAGCGTACGAGGAGACAACAATATTTTTTCTGTAACCACCACTAAACGTCAATGGTTCTAGAAGGTTTGGAGCTTAATGAAACAGCATTTCGTATTTCTCCCTGTACAAATAAATAATTGTTTCTCCAGGCAACCTAAGCTGTTCATTAAAATTTTGGAAATTGCGCAATGGGAATCCATGTCAAGAACAATGATTGCCTATCTTCATCCTGATTTCGCGCTCTTGTAACAGCGCAATCTCAGTATCGGCTAATTCGACTTCCATGCTATATTAGAAGATATAAGTATGTTATGTGATTCAATCTACTAGCAAAGTCAAGAACGGCAAAGCATCCGTAAAATTCCCCATTTTGTTAATATCTGATCAAATATTTTTTAAGGTATCAAAACCATCAGCTTTGTTTATATACGTTTATATAATTCCATCGCGTACCCAAGAATGCATTTTGAATATGCTCGAGAATTCAGGGCTTGTTGATGACCTCCCCACATTTTCCTTTTCCTTTGCTGTTTTTTGGTACGCTGATACCCGCCAGAAAAAATACAGGCCTATTATTATTAAGGAAAGCAGTTAATGCTGGAGAATCGTATTTTATTGAGCATCACCGCTCACAATAAAAATTATTCATAGACCCTCTAATATGTATAATGATAACATGAAGCGATAGTATTTAAAATCATTATATCATTGTTATTAAAACATTTTTGTCGAGGCTCTGCATCTCCTCAAATCTGTTATTTTATCCTTCGAAATGATGAACGTGTGTTTTTTTGAACTTTGATCATATTTACGCAATAAAGTGCTCATACTGTATACTCCGCATAAGTCAATCAATGTTGAATAAATTAGTGTTGACAGAGCTAATTATTTTATTTGTTCTTGTTTGGTTCACTACTTTGGTTTCGCAGAAATCTACCCAGACAGCTTGAAAGGTTTCTTGGGCAGGCCCTTTGCAAAGTTCAAAAAATTCTTTTTAT
This sequence comes from Acanthoscelides obtectus, assembly GCA_963669975.1. Lineage (NCBI taxonomy): Eukaryota > Metazoa > Arthropoda > Insecta > Coleoptera > Chrysomelidae > Acanthoscelides > Acanthoscelides obtectus. The sequence continues at coordinate 54,434,734 of CAVLJG010000007.1, read as the reverse complement.
ACCCTTCTCAACTAAGAGTACTCAATTGAACTGGGTATTTGTGGTCGACCCTCGTATACCTGGTCTCCGCGCCAGGAAGACACCACTTTATTCTAAGGGATTATCTGGTCTAATTACCAATATTTATTGTTGTTGAATACATGCAGACGTCTAGGGCAGCGAAGGCCTATTTAACTTGACCCTTTCCATGGAGGATCCGCATTTAGATTCGGTTTTTAGAAGAAGAGCATACTTTTAGCTGACAATTGTGATAGTGATGATTTGTGATACAGTGCTTGTAAGGAATATTCTTGGCTGCTCCAAGATGAGTTTATATGTGGTAAGTTTCTGCCTATTTTTCTTATTTATAATTAATTCAGTTGCGAACGTTTTATAGTTGAATATGGGTATATTTTGATCGTACGTTCAGAATCCAGATAGCCACTTAATTTTTTATAACACTTTAAATGATAAATATTATTATTCAACAAATTAATTGTTGATTTGGGTTATGAATTATTTTGCCTTGCTAACAAGATTGACCTCACTTTTATAGACAAAGTTTTTCTCCCGCACTCTACAATTACTTTGACAAATAATAAATTTATTTCGGCTATTAAATTTTTTGTCATACTGATGTTGTTGCTATATTTTTCGTTTCATATTCTTTTGGCACTTTCCTAGATTGACAGCTACTCTATTTACCTTCTAATAGATAGATAGATAGTGTATTGTCACATTAGATCATGCTAGATGATATAAGACTTGTCAATATGAAACTGAAGAACATATATGCATTTGAGCGAACATGCCGTAAAAATACGTATAAATATAAAATAAATAAGGACATTACAATTACAAAAAAGTATATAACATTTCCACAAGTTAAATCATAATATAAGAACAAAGCACTTTTGCAATTTATTTGGGGTCTGGTGATGACCTACGTTGAGGTCGTTCAAAGTTTACAATCTATCAGCAGAATGTACTCGATTAAATTTTTGTATTAATTTATTTTGTCATAATAAGCATACAGACAGATATTATTTTAACATCATAGTGACGGAGTAAATTGTGATATTGTACTAGTCTTATTCATCTTTGGTATCATGCATTATTTAGATCTTCCATCAAGCGTATCTTAAATGTTCTCCTTTTCTTTTTTCAGATAATTTTGACAGTATTTTTGACCTGCCACTTCACGTCAAGTGCTGCAATTTCAGACAAACCTCCTGCCAAGAGGTCTATCATCAACGCATATCCAGACACATCCAGGTATGGCGAGGTGTTTCGTCCACAAGATTCATCCGAAAATTTGCTTAAAAATTTCCTCGCAGACGAGAAGAACAAGCACTTTATCATCACCCAGAACGGAGACCACGTCTCCCAAATCCCTCTCATGGAGCATGACAGTTCCGAAGATTACTACGACTACGACGAATCGGAACATGTGCTTGCAGATGAGAATAGTAGCAATGAAATTGATTCTGGTACTAAGAAGAAATATCTGCAAAAAAGAAAGACTGATGAAGCTGTGGAAGTACCGGACTACATTGTGAATTTTTTCATCGAACAGAAAATACTCAGAGAACAGAGAGGTACGTTGAGTGATTTCAATTTTCAATTTTTTGTCTTTGGTAAAATGTCACTAAGGACATTCAAGGTACAACTGCGCTGTAGCGGATGTGTGTTGTGTAACCATTTCGGTTTAGAATGTGTTAAATCTCTTTTTTTCTAACTTCTGTTGCTGTATGACAAAATATTGCATTATTACGTTTAGCAAAATAAAAATCACTAAGCAATTAGTATTAAGAAATGATCGGTAATAAACTACTTGATAGTTAAGCTTCAAACTCACATGAGAATATGGAAGAGGTAGGGTAATGAATATCAAGATCACACGCAATGTGTATGTCACACCGGCGGTTGCGATACGATAACTACGTCTGCGACTCTTTTTGAATGAAAACCCTGCACGCTATTGAAACAACAGCTCGTTGGCCTCCGATCCCGCCTATATCGGTATCTAAGTATTCAGGATTAATATCGGTAAGCAGAGGTCTCCTTGGAAATAAAGTGAGCTAAAGTTTCTTAACAGAAAGACACGCATAGCACTCAAAGTAGTGACAATATCAAATTCAACTATTTAAACTAAATTTCTTACTTAGTTACAAAGTTATAATGTTTCGTATTTTTTTCTACAGAAAAGGAACGCAGATGTAAGGAAGAACAGACCTATTATACTAGAACGCCACCTCCAAACTCTGATATCAACTTGGTTTTACATACCAGAACCAAATACCCATCAAAGATTGATTATAACATATTTGATTTGAAAACAAATACAGATACGTCAAATGATGAGCTGCATGAAGAATCTGAAGACTACGATGGAGAACCTGATTACGAAGAAGAAGGCTCTGAAGGTGATTTTGTTCCAGAATCCCAGGATCATATCACATCAATTGCTGCTACAACCATAACAACCGCACAACCCGAAGAACCGCGTCCACGATGGAACAGCATCAAAAACGTACTCTCCAATGTATCCAACTACAAGCGACCCCAAAAGGTCGATCGCTATATTTCCAAACAACCCGGCGAAAAGCATAGGAGTAGAAGGAGTACTTCTAAGAAGGAGAAAACTCACCGAAAACCATTTAGAGATATTTTGTACAAGATCATACCCAAGCAGTACGCTAAGAGGTATATTGCACCGAAGTACTTTCCAAAGACTTTTAGGGTGACATCTAAGGTATATCCCGTACTGACTAAGGAGATACTGAGGAATGAGCTTCACGGTATGTATTTTTTAAGCATTTAATACACGTCCTTCAATATTCTCATTGTTTCCTAGTGAAATTTTATTACAAATGTCACAAATTATAAAGCTAAGATTACATACTATAAGATACTTTTGGCAATCACAAATAGCGTATATGTGAATGTTAGCATTCGTCTTATTTGACATTCAGTTCACTGATATATATGAGATAAATATCAAAAATGGGGTTAAGTTTAACGACTGAAGGTAGTATTAGATGCTACTAATCCACCTATATATTCTATAAGTAAATAAATTGTAAGCATTGTTGTTGCTGTTGTCTGCCAGCAAGTATTTGCTAACAGTTATTTTGTCTTGTTACAGATCCTGCAAAAGGAAAAACTGCACATCTTCATGAAGATTCTAGCACAATGAGCCAGGTCGGATTAGAGGATGTTTTCAATCATGACATTCGCAGAAATAGAAGAAATGAGCGACCAATTGACGTTGTGGGAAGCTTTGAGCAAGTTTGGTAACTGAACGCATGTACTATCATTCTAGTTGTTTATCAAAATTTTTGTCATTCAAGCTCCATAGCGTTGGAGTATAGAAACAGCTTTATGCACTAGTGTTATGCACTGTTAATTAGTTAGTCGAAAATTCTTGTTTCTTGTATGTGGAACGAAACGGTGACTTCTATGTACTTAATGTGTCATGTGTCATAACTGTGACGTGTTATTAACGGGTATTCCTCAAATTGAAAGGCGGTGGCTTTTGTAAACTATAATACGTTCATTTAATTTCGGTGTGCTGCCAAAGTCGTCAAAGATATTTTAATTCTAGGAATGCTTTATACAAATCTCTATGTGCAATATTTTGAAACGGCTTGATCAGCTCAAAGTTGAAATCAGGCTAGTTAGGCTCGTGTAAATATGTTTATAATTAACTTAGCATTATGAACTTGTGATATTAGTTTGTAAGTGAATTTTAATACTATTTATTGAAAACGTTTACATATTTTTGTTTGAATAAAACCATTGAAAATGAGTCTGTCTTTTTTTGTCTACGAAATACTGAATATGGGTATCTAAGCTTTGAAAATGAGTCTGTCTTTTTTTATCTACGAAATACTGAATATGGGTATCTAAGCTATAACTGACTCAATACATATCGCGATTAACGCGTAAACATAAACTACGTTCACGTTTAAAATAAATCACAAGCATAAACTGTTTTGAGTTGTACGTGCAAACTATTGTAATGACATCGTCTGTCATCGAGTACAAAGCCGGAAACTCTCAACTAGTACAAAACTTTGACACTTGATTATTCGGTTGCGGTTTAGGCTTTGTTCTAAAAAAAAAGCCAGACTACATAATTGTGTCACAGGGTCGGAATCAGGATAACTCATTTTCAAAAAAGATAGAAATTAGCGATATCCAGAGAATAAGTCTACATTGTACTAGCTCATAATCCTGGAAAATTTAATGAAACCCTGGAAAGCAGTATAATTCATTGTATATGATACCGGTAATCTCTATAATTCAGGTATTCTATACAATACCTAGGCAATATATAGAATACCTGGGTTGCCCAGCCAATGTATGAAATATTATGAATATTATTATCCATTACAGACTTTACCTAGGTAATGAATACAATTCCTAGGGATTGTATAGAGTACCTGCTGTTCCACCGGCAATGTGTAAAATAAATAGAACTTGGTCTAAATTTAACAATGTTAACCGGCATACCTAGAAAATGACGAGCCAATGAAACAAGTCATATTATTTAAAATCAGCTTTATTAAAATTAACACTTAAAGTGCTCCTTAAAAATAAGTTTTATGAAAAGGGTACAAAAAAGCACCTTTCTGTTCCTACAGTAAAAGTCACAGTAAAATTATCGTGGAACTAAAAATTATTCTGGCTATAATAACATAATAATTTTCTTTGCTTACAAGTACGTAGGTAATACGTATAATAAACTTATGAAACAAAATAATTCTGTAAAAATATAGGCAGTGTAGGTCTACTGCTTAGTCAAAATTTTAATTAAGTACATACGTGACAAAATTATTTATTTTTACATGAGGAACTATTGTGAAATTTTGAAGTTTTTTTTTTATATCGAAACAGCCGCGCAGGCAGAAGCCTAAATGCCGGAACACAGCGGCTGCTATGATGATCCCAAAGCAATTTTGTTAATACGATTTTTAAACTGCCTAAGGTTAATAGAACTGGGAAAAGCTTCCTCCCGTAGATTGTTCCACAGTCTAGACACCCTCGGGACAAAGGAGCGGTTGTATCGGCCAGTTCTGGATGTACGAAGTTTGACACGGTTAGGATGGGACGCCGAAGTCAGGCGGGTCTGTCTTGCAGGCACATAGCGCGGCGGCATCATGGAAGAGAGCTCTGAGGAGCAAAGCCCGTTGGTGTAGCGATAGAAAAGAGCTAGATCGCCGACGGCCCGCCGGTGCGAAAGAGTCCCGAGACTGTCTGTTAGAGAAGAGTCATCGATCAGTCGGACCGCCCTCCTCTGGGCAGCATCGAGCATGGACAATGTAGTCGGGGCGGCAGCACCCCAAATGTGTGAGCAATACTCGAGGCTAGGCCTTATCTGGGCCTTGTATAGAGTGAGAAGATCATGCGGAGAAAAGTACTTCTTAGCCCTAAACAAATAGCCTAGCTTTTTCCCAGCAGCTGCAGTTATTGAAGAGATGTGTTCGTGCCAGATCAGGCCCTCGGTGATCTGGACTCCGACCAGCCGAAATGAATGGCTCTTTGGTAGAACTCGGCCGTCCATCAAAACTGTATGAGCGCTAGGACGCTTTTTGTTCGTCAAAGTACAGTACTGTGTTTTGGAAGCATTGAACTGTACAAGATTGTTGCGTCCCCAAGCAGTGATAACCTCCAGGTCTCTTGTCAGAGAAGAAGTCGCTAGTCTTCTTTTTTACAGCTCAGCGGCAGATATCGGCTTGTCACTCTTAATTCCTGCATGTAGAGTGCTGTCATCAGCGAAGCTGTGGATTGGGTTGATCGTTTAGGAAAGGAGGTCGTTGATATGTAAGAGAAACAGTGTTAGAGCCAAGACCGATCCCTGGGGAACACCCGCGTTGACGTTGTGGGATGAAGAGGAGAATCCGTCAATTACGACGGATATCTTGCGGCCAGAGATAAAGTCAGCCACCCATCTGCAAAGCTTTTCTGGGAGGCCATAGGATGGAAGTTTGCTTAAGAGGGCAGCGTGCCACAGCTGATCGAACGCTTTCGTGATGTCAAGAGCTACGACATGAGCCTCACCATGAGACTGGATGAGTTTACTCCACAGTTGCGTGACGTAAGCTAGGAGGTCCCCTGTGGATCGTTGGTGCCGGAAACCGTACTACCTGTCGCTAATCAAGCTGTGACGTTCGAGGTAGTCCAGAAGCTCGCGATTTATGCACCTCTCCATCACTTTACTTATAACAGAAAGCAGAGCTATAGGCCTGTAGTTGTAAGGGTCGGTCTTAGATCCTTTTTTTGGGATGGGCTGTACATGAGCAAATTTCCAGTTTTCTGGGAAGGTGCCGGATTCATAAGATATCTGGAAGAGACGCGAAAGAACTGGAGCAAGCTCCGCTGCACATCTCTTCAGTACAATGGCAGGAATCAAGTCGGGACCAGAAGCTTTGTTGATGTCGAGCAACAAGAGCACTCGTCTTACGGTCTTATGCCTGAATGTTACCTCCCGCATAGTGTGGGGAACCCTTTGAATTGACGGCACTTGGGCGTTGGTGGGGACGTCCATGGTGGAGTTGGCAGCAAAGACCTTGGCTAGCACTTCCGCCTTGGCCTTTGAGTCGAATACAATAGTTCCATCCTGACACGTAAGTGGTGGAAGACTACTGTGTGAGAAGTTCTTTTCAATCTGCTTGGCCAGCGTCCAGAAAGACCGACTGCCATTGCGCTGCGACATTACCCTGTGCCTAACTTTTATATCATGCTGGTTTTGGCATTGCGAACCGCTTCGTTATATTTGTTTCTGGACTCGACTTCGGGTTGTCTGTTCTCTACAGTGGGGTTTTGTAAGTAGGTTCTGTGTGCCTTGATCTTCTGGTGTCGAGCAGTGTCACACGATTTGTTGAACCAGCCGTTGGACCCTGGTTTAGGAACTTTCACTGTGTGAGGGATGTATTCCTCCATTCCGTGGATAATTTCGGTTATCGAAGAACAGACAGTCGACGCATCTGCGTCAGTGAAACAGACATGTCTCCAAGGAAAGCTAGAGAAGAAGTCTCTGAGCCCCTCCCAGTCGGCATGTCCGTAATGCCAAGTTTTGCGGCCTTTACGAGTTTCTGCTGCCACAGCGGCTTCTGACCGAAACCTAACCTCCACAACACCGTGATCTGAGTTACCCAGGGGGGCAGGACAGCAGTGCTGTAACGGACAGGATGCGTGGTCAGAAAGAGATCCAGCAGGCTACTGGCGTGTGACGAGACGCGGGGGAAAAAAGTAGGGCTCGTCACCAGCTGGGTCAGCCCTTGAGTAAGAGCGAACGCTTCGACTGCACGACCTGCTGCATCGGTCTTATTTGAGCCCAACCAAAGTTCATTATGGGCATTGAAATCACCGAGAAGAACTACCTCTGAAGCGGGGTGATTGATGTTCAGAAGAAGTGCATAAAATTCTCCTTGTTCTCGTCTTTTATATACATTACCGGCTGCGCATTCGGTATTGTATAGGCAAAGTATAAAACAAATAATATTTCATGCATTATCTACACATTTTAGGTATTCTATACATTACCTAGGTATTGTATTCAATACCGGATTATATAGAATGCCGATAACATATATATATATTTTGAAATAACTAATAATAAGAATGATTAAGATTAATCGTTGTAAAATACAATTTCAAATTCCATCAGAACTACATAAAGTGAGACATTAACGTAGATTTTTAATTTCGCAGTACTATCGGTCATTATAAAAAATGCTGAAGTAATAAATTGCTATTTGATTTTTAACATTCGACACACGAGTGTATGCCTTTCGTCAGAAGAATTCCAACAAAGCGTTGGAATGTTGTCGTATCTGAAATTGTCTTGTAACTCATGTCAATAATTATTTATTTTGCTGGTAAAAATGCATAAATCTTGAAGTAGTACATACACACATTACCATTGTGAAATGTACTGAGGGACAGTAAAGAATGGAATTGCAGACTGTTAGTCCAGTCACTGCAGTATGTACCTATTTGAGTATTTTTTGTAAGTTTGTTTGTAGAGTTATTCTTTGACGGTAGCTCAGATATCTTTGTTGAAGAATGTAGAATACCATACTGCAAGTTCTTGAAACAGTACTTCAGATATTTTTTTACAAGAAGGTTTCCAAATCTCCAATTCCTAATCATTTCATGTCAAAAGCCATTGTCAAGCTAAAACATATAATGGTTCCGTTTTGAATTTTAACGAAAAATTGTTTGCATTATATTGCTCCTTGTATATACGAGAATGTGTTTGGTGGAGTTTTTTGAAATCTCATGATGTCATGTCGTACAAGACCCCGTTTTGAAAAGTATCGGTGAATAAAATAATGTTCAAGTAAATTAAAACAATACTTCTTGCGTCTTTGTTACATAGGTATACATCTTTAAAATGAAAAAATATTTGCAAATTCTTCCAAAAATTATATCCTATGATGGGGTAGAAGGGTTGATTATTTCCATGGGGAATCTTATCACTTTTCAAATTAGGTTTTTAGAAATTTATTTGGAAAACTGTTTTACCAATGAACACAAAATTTAGTAGGGTGGTACTTTATGGACATGGCATATAAGCACAGAAGGAGGGCTAATTGTAGATACGTAAAGATCTGTACTGTACACGAAACCCAGGAAACTCTTCGTCCTATGGTTATGAAATTGGGCAGGAAGATAGTTTATGAACATGGCACGTCAACCAAAAATGGATTTTCCGATATGCATGATTAAAGGGGGATAAGGGCAAATATATGCAAAAGAGAAAACAGATTCAACTATTAATCACGAAATTGTGGAAACTTTTTTTCCTATGAACATGAAATTTGATAGGGAGGTATTTTATGGATAGTTCATGATGATGATAGACAGTGTTGGATTAAGAGGAAAAAATATAATAATATATGTGTAAAAAATTGTTTGACATGTTGTTGTCATAAAATTTGTGAAACGTAGATTGAGGTCAGGGCGGATTTTCACACATGGTCGGATTAAAGTGAGATAGGCGCACTGACAGGTTTGTTTTTTTGCTACAGACCTAGAATTTACAGGCAGTAGATGTCAGTTAAGAACTTCTCTGAGACAGGGTCGTATAAAAGGGGCTAAAGAGTAGGTACTCGGGAGTTTATTTAAAATTCCATGGCGTTTTGTGCTAGATACCTGAAAATGGCTGTAATGAGTTTATTTGAGGTAGACATAAATTAAGAATGGATCTTGTGAAATAGGCCAAAAGGTGTTTTAATGAGTCGCGGATAATATATTCCTATGTTAAGAGTCAATAAAAAACAAGTGTGTCCATTATGTAGAACTGGTGCGCAGTAATACTAAGATCAGAAGCTTCTTAACAATAGAACGTCTTTAGCTGATATCAAATATGCTGCCACTCCTTACGAACTTCCAACGCTCAGCCTACGATTCATATACAAAAATTCTGAAACTAAACAGGATACGCTAAAAAGTCGAAAGACGAAGTTTCGTCGATCTCTATTTTCTCAGTTTTTGTGCTCAGCTTCACCGCTACTAGATCTACAAAGCTTTCTTGTCCTTGGCATAGTAGCAACCTTACGTCAAAATCTCATCAAAATCCGAGTGGTAATTCCTGAGCTACAGAGGGGTCAAGGATTAGCGGACAGTCAGACAGACTAATGGAAATAAGTCAGATGTTTTTTCGTGATGTAAGATCCAAAAAACTCGATATCGCAATTCGAGATTTTTCGCGATTACAATACTCCTCCGCCAATTGGCTTGGAAAGTAAACAATTACAAATATTATCTTTCTTAAAATGATAGTGACAGCAGGATGCCGCAACAGATCGCGCTACAATTTTGAATACTCGTATTTCTTCGCCCTGCATATCTTAGGACATAAGAAGTTAGCTTATGTAAAGTTTCCTGGACTAATGTGAACTGCAACTAATGTTTTGCGGTGAAGTAGAAATGTGCGTGCATGTAAGAGATGCGGTTTGGAAACCCTCACACACACTTACACAATTGTTGCACTCTTGTATTCAATGTGTATTTTATTGGGATCATGTTCTATGCAAATGAGAGCTCGTAAACATCAATAGATCAATCCATCATATTGAGGTGCTGTACGTACTTTTTGCGAAGTTGTTCAATAAATAGTTATGTTAGAGTCTATTGTATTCTTGTAGTCATGGAAGTACGATCACAAGAACACGGCGGAAGTGATGTTTGAATTATAGTGAAATTGGAATCTAAACAATTAATACAAAATTGGATCACTCAAAGTTATTTCTTTTTCAGTGTTTCAAGGTATACTCATTAAAGAAGAGATTTTAATTTGGGTCAAAAATGGATGGCTTTGCATTTCCCACGCAACGCCGTTATCAGTTCATAAAAAATTAGGTTCAGCACAATATGGAGCCTCTGAAAAAAAGTTAGTTGAACAGATCCATACAATTAGTCCATAGACATTCTTTCCCTGGTCTAGCGGTAGCCCATCTGGCCTCTCCCCGATACCTAACTCGGTTAGCTGTGGCAGCGCAGCTACAACATAGGGAACAAACACTATGTACTGGCGCGACAGTAATACGTGCAATACCAGAACACTTACAAAGGCAGGTGGCACGCCACCGGAAGCCGAAGCAGACGCAGTCGGTAGTTTTAAGGACTAATGTACGGAAAAACCTATGGTGTGCGAAGTATGTCTAAGAGGTGCATAGAATTACCAAGGTTGCGATTGTATGAATTCAGAAATACTCTCCTCACCCCGTTCAACCCCGCCCCAAATTTTGCTATTAATTTTTTTTCAAAAATGGTTCTCTGAAACGTCAAAAAACGTCGTTTGATAGATTTTAAATTTTTACATTTTTGACCTCTTTCTCCGCCACCCATGGGCCGATTTCCAAAAACTACCAAGCTTTTTCGTCCTTGAAATAGTAGTAACATGTTGAGTTATGGGAGGTTATAGGATTAGCGGACAGGCCGACAGACATACTGACAGGCAGTCAGGCCGCTCAACAGTCGAGACAGACAGAAATGAGTGACGTGGTTTTTCGTGATATACGTGTCATATAAAAGTCAAAAAACAATTTCGAGCATTTTCGCGATTACAATACTTCTCCGTCAGTAAGCGTGGGAACTAAAAGTAGACACACCTTAGAAGTGTCGACTCTCAAGCAGTTTAAACAACTTATATAAAAAAAATTTCATCCCGTAATTTCAGTATCTCACCTCATAGGTCAGACTGACACATCAGTGCTTCTAACACATTCATACATACCATTTTTAACTCCATAATACACGTTATAATTGAAGACAGAAGTCGATAAAGGTCGTAACATTTTTTTTTAAATTGATTTTTTTGCATTAACTAACATTAAGGAGTAATTCTTTAATTCTGTGATTACTTTTTCGCAAAAGCAAAATGATAACAAATCAACCAAACTGAATATTCAGAATTTCAATAAAGTAAGAAATCCCAATAAAAAATGTTAAGAGTTAATTTTCTCCATACAAGGATTTTGTTACATGACACTTTACCCACTTGGGTCTTTAATTATGAAGCTCTCAAAGGTGTTTTCTGAAGCTACACAGTAATAAAAAACGATTCACACACACATTTTGTTAGAGTCAAATTATTGGCTTGCTTGAGTAACTCGAAAAGCTAGACGATATTTTGACTGTGCTTCAAGATGAATACAATCGAATTAAAAATTCTAACCTTTCAATGCATCTTTAACTACGTCCAGAAAGATCAGTGGTCTGAAAAACGTAGAAAAACATAATTTGAGGAGGACTTCAGTTTTTTGTCTTTATAACAGCATACTTATAAATGTCGAATAAGCGTGACTGTGGTTAACGCAATCCACGAAATTCAGCATTATTATTTGGAAGCTTCATGAGCGGGATGTTACAAAATTCCAAAGTTTAAATGTAATTCTCATAAAAGAACTTTGGAAAAAGCTTTTGTGTTAAGATCCAGTCTAACCTTAAAAATGAAAACAAAACGATAAAAAATTTTCAGAGACAAAATAATATGAGTCGTGGTCTTCTTTGAATGTTCCATATCGTCATGCTCAACACGTTGTCACCAGTACCCTTATTCACGTGAAATGGTCCTTCCACGAATTTCACAGGATTAAGGTTCAATCTACCTGATGTAATTTTCGTAAATATGTCTAGTAAGCATTGCAACTTTATTACTTCAAATGGAGACGACTCTTTCTTCCCCAAAACACATAGCCGGCGTCTTATTTTCACAGATGCCACACCGGTTACAATAAAAAGCTATATTCGCTTAGCTACGCTATGCCTTTTGAACGGAAATTCCGTCTCAATTGTCTTTTAAGAAACCGTTAACAAATGCAATGCCCGCTCAGATTAAGACATTAGTGAAAAACGTTTCCCAACTTCTCAGTAATTTCAATGTATTAAATCAACCGACGAATACCTTAGATTTTTATATCATAATGATATCGGACTTTCGTAAAAATCGAAACCGGCATTTTTACGGTCAATGTTTAGTAAGGAATTAGAAACTAAATTACATATTTGCCATTTTTCTCGAGCAAATGTTATGAGTATTTCAACACAAAAAGCCGTCTAGACTTATCATTACTATGCCCCTCCAAAATAATTATGTACTAATCAAAATACAATCAAAGGAAAGCATGGTATTAACATTGGCAGCCTTACGTATCGATGCATTTCTTACGAGTATCGTTATTGCATCTGCTTTGTTATACTTTTGCCTGTTTTCCGTATACCGTACGTATATAGCTTATACACTTGAGATTATTATAAAGGTTTTTCTGATTTTACTACCCACAGATGGAGAAGCAATATGATGCTGACAATCTCCCCACGTTGTTCTATGACTATACTAACAAAAATCAGGATAACCATTTAAGGGCGTTCTGTCTGTCAGTTCGCCCATAGATTTTTTACTACGAGGGAGTAATGCAATCGCAAAAAACTAAATATTATATATATATATATTTTTTTTTTTAAAGATGTGTGTATGACATTTTTATTTAAGTCTCTGAGTTTCAAGCTACTTTTTTAAAACAACCTATGATTAATATATTCAGCTTCCAATGATTTGCCGCAGAAATTCAATGAAGAAATAATTGTCATTGTGAAAAAGTAGAAATATTTGCTGTTTGGATATAGGTAAAAATCTCTCATTATACGCAGCAAAGAATATCATCTGCGTTAAACGAGATGGTGTTTTACTTTCAGTAGGTATTTTCTATTAAAGGTTTCCAAATATAAAACGGCTATGATTTTTTTCAGCTGCCACTTGAACTGTTTGCCAGCGTATGAGGAAATTTATTCTTCGCGGGAACATTCTTGAAATATTGAAAGATTTAAAATCTAGAGTATTCGGATTTTGATTGATTTTTCAAAAACAGATACCCACATTGCACAAGAAAATATTGTGACTGCGAAGGTATTCGAATTTCGGGTACCAAATTTTTTTTATATCATGTGATGAAATCCATGGCACTTATTTCCGTCAGCCTATCTTTCTCCTTGCTGGTCTCTCTGTTGGATTTCGTTTTACTATAGTAGTCTGGGAAACGGCTGCATTAATTCTGATGAAATTACGAGATCGGTTGATCATGTTGATCATAGTAACTACTTTACTTCACCAAATTTTTGGTGGCAAAAAAATAAAAAAAGCTCCAGATTCTTCTGAAACATTGTTTTTGGGATTATCAACATTAAGAATTTCATAGCGTAGCCAAAATATTTTTGTATGGGGATGAATTTTAGTAATTCTCCAAAATCTGTTTCTCACTGAAAAACTTCAAGAGCCTGATTTTTCGACTTGGATTGGTTCAATTTTGATTCAATAAAAAATTCTTTTGAATTTGTACGTGTGAGGATCTTGTAAACTGGCGTATGTGTGTGCGTAAGAAGTACCGGGTCAATCTACTTGACATCAATTTTCCACAAAACTTTATGTAGTTGCACATTGACAAAATTGCAACGTGATTCACCTTCCATTTAAAGTATCATTATCCTTTTTAGATACTGGCACCACTAGCAACTCAATACCATACACAGGTAATTTAATACATTACCCAGGAATTCCCATAGGACTGGGTTACCTGCTATAAGCTCTAGAAAGGCTAAATGGTACTTTAATGATATTTAGGGGTCATTATGTAAAGCAGTTTGTATAAAACTGAAAACTTTCAATAATGAGGGAATAGTCTGCATTAGAGCCCAGTGGTGTTAACGTACCAGAAATTCTATAGTTAAGACAGTATAGATTTGTGACATGAAGATATTTACCGCATCTCTGGTAAGTACTTCCATATTTTATCAAAGTGTCACTTTCCATCTCCTGATTTTTCTCGCGCCGCACGGACCGAAAACTTGGCAAAAATCTCAGAAACTAAAGCATTTATGCCATATGTATTGTTATTTGTATATTGTATGACACACACAAGCTTATAGTTTAGGTGTCTATTCTTTTGTAGTAAATTATAGTACCCTTGTTTCTCTGCTTAACCTTTACACAAAATTTTTATTGTTCAAAGAACATAGTTTGACCTTACTCGAAATATCCCTATATTATCATATTTCAGATATTCATATTTTTATGGACTCATTTATACTTCTGAGTGTTTTTAGTATGCGTCTGTAATATTGTTATGAGTTATAGATTTGTTTATTCAGACACGTAATTTAGGATTTGTGACGACATTTACCCTTTACGAAAGTATACAGAATTTTCACAATTTTATCATATACCGTTACTTGCTTGTTCTAGATCTGATGTTAGTATCTTTGCTTAGATTTCTGTTGGAATCTTGGTTATTCAGGGTAGCAAGAGCATACAAGCTCATGTATTTTTGAAACTGTTGTTCTTATTTAAATTGTACTGAAGGTTGTTTTTAATTTGCAAGTTATATTGGTTTTTGAATTTGAATTTACGGCCTCTAGAACACGATTCTTCCAAAGTGCGTAACGTTATTATAGATTGTATTATTAAGTTCACTATATTAGAACCATAGTGGTTAAAGACTACGTTCTTTTTAAATTGGATCCCTTATTATCGAAAAAGAAATGCTAAGTCTAAATTTGTATATAGTAGTGTTCGCGTTCGGTCTATCTCTTTTGATGAATTGAAAACACAGCATGATATTCGATGAATTTAAAAAACAGCCAAACATGTCCAAATCTCCTCAAGAACAAAAATAATTGTTGGCAGAATACCTAAGTGAACAAACATTTCAGCGGAACAGCGTTTTGTGAAAAAACTAAGTTGTAACGTGGGCATAACTTAACCACTTCGCGGATAGTACGAATGAGCAACTGGCAATTTTGGTGAGGGAGCATGTGACGTGCATAGTTTTACATACCCTATAAAGATACTCAAGTGATTGCGCTTTGCGATAACACAAAACCGTTACCACAACCACGAACACTGATGATCACAATATGAAAGCCTGGAGTAATGGAATATATTTATCCTTAGCACGGAAATCCAACCAGAAAGACGCTAGGCATCAGGTTAGGGGCATAGGATTCAAACGTATGAATACTGTAAGCCTTCTATCAATTGTCGTGTGATGAGCCATACACGGAACTAAAAACAAAGGCTTTCACACTCAGTGATATAGGTACTTCTGAAGATGAGCAGAAAGGGTATTTTGAATATTTTTTATTTGATTGCCACTTTGTAAAAGTTGATCCAATGAATGTGGAATCATGGAGAACTAAAAAGTTTAATTTCTTCTTACTGATTGAGCACGTATATATGAAAATATACATCTGTAATATACTATTAATAATTGCCTTTGTGCTTTATACACGAGTACTATGATTTTCGTAACTCAAGCTTATTTTCAATTTCGTCTAACTAGGCCATATAACCCATTAAAATATTTAGGCAAGCAAATACAGAATTCATCGCCTCAGAAATTTTCTTCATCTTACAGTTAGTTGTTTTTTCTACAAAGTATTGAACGTTTATTAATTATAGAAGTATGTAGTTACGTAAAAATATTCTTTTTCTAGAGAATTACATTTATCTCGTTCAGCATGTGTAAAAGCATGCTCAAATAGGAACAATTTTCTTTTCAGAATTATTTATAACAATTGCAAAGAACTAGCTCACTAAATTGAAAATGACCAAGAAAACAGTGTCATCAATACAAACAATAATTACATGGAAAAACCTAATGAGACAGTGTTCACCACTAATTAGCACATTAGGAGCTTTGGCCAAACTTTCTGGTCCCACTGTGTGAAGTATAAAAGAGCTGAAAGTACAGTATATACTTTTTGAAAAATTATTTGAATGTGAATAAAGCTTTCACTTCATCAAAGATTCAATCCCTGCTGTTATCTGATGTAAATCTATTGTTATAGAATTATAGGTATTATGGTGATGGCTATTGTTTCTTTCATTATACCTGAAAACATACAGACTTTTCAAGCTTATGTTGAGAGAAGGTTCAACAGACGTTAGAAAGTTCTCGTACATGGAAATTGGATCGATGCGTTCATGATTCTTCAAATTTTGTCATAACAATAGCATATTTCGTATCTGGCAAGTTCGAAATATATATAACGAATTCAACACTGTACTGACTTGTGCAGATATACCTCAATCTTCCAAAATGACCTGAAGGATCACACACAAATATATAAGCATATTATAAGTTTTGTTTAACTAACAATAAAATAAGTATTGCACAATTAATGGAGATAACAAATATTTCTTAATTACATTCGCCAAAAATTAATCAAAATAATGATAATAATAATTTTATTGGAAAATTAGTAGTCGTTTTTGGGCATAGTTGAACGGAATCGATATATATAAATATATATATATATATATTTGTAATCTTTTTTATTCCAGATCTTCGTCGTCATCCTGGCGTACGCATCTGCTCAATCTGACTACCAAGGTTCGAATACAGGTGTCCAGGAAACTCCTCCTTCCTTTGTTTCGATGATGTCATCAATGATCGTCGAATGGTTAAGTAGGGCATTTGCTTGGGCGATGGAAGCCTTGGAGATAAAAGTTAGATCTGTTAGATTCCTGTCCTCTCTCTACACGGATGACAATCTCACCTTGTTGAAGAAATTTCTCAATGTTGGACTCAGATTTGGAGGTAAGTATCTTACACTTAATTCAAAGCGACTGACCTATTCTGGCATTTCCCAAGAACCTTTAACTGCAACAGTTACATTTAAAAAAAAATACAAAAAATCTGACAGTAACTGAAAGAATGAATGTTTTATTGTACTGACATGTCGAATCTTGAGAGACCACGCATTTCAAAATCCATCAAAGCCGTTTGAGCTGTACCCTCTGAAATATATATATTCGATTATAATCGTCATTCCGGTTTTAAGAAATCTTAATATACTCAGTGCCATTCGCCCCGCTAAGACGAATCTAACGATACCTCATATGTCAAAATCCATCAAGCTGTCTTAATGTAGCCGTGGAATAGAATTACTGTTGTCTGCAATTCGGCACAAAAGTTTAATCAATTTGAACATTTTCTATTATAATACTTGGCCGAAATTCCAGGTTTCACTATTAGCATCATCACATGACCATAAAAAATTAAACGTAATTAAATTGGCGACTTCATCTATATTGTTTATATTTCAATCCTTTTAGCTTTAAGCCAAGCAGGTTAGTTTACAGATAAAGACATTTTTTGATAAATATAAAATTTTTACTTAGATTCAGACTACAAAATTTGTAGGTAAGGCAATCAATTGAACTTATTGTGGAATAAAACAAAAAAAAATCTCTACAGAAAGCCTCATATCAGGTAGTTCAGGCAGCAGCTGCTAACGAGACAACTTTGATGAACGCAGACATATATTCGCTTTTTTGTGTGACGTGACTTCTCTCATAAATGACATAACTTTAGATACTTAATTATATCGATAACCAACCATTCGCGAAGCTCAAAGTTTTATTAGGTACTTTGATCTTCACCAATTTGTCCAAGACATCATGTGTCATTCTGTTTGAAAGAATAATGTTTGCCATTGTCCCATATGCACAGTGGCTTAGTGTGGCTATTCAATGCAAAAAAGTATTTTCTTTGGAAAACGTAGCTAATTAATTGGATTAACTTTGTAAATATGTTTATTGAGGTAGTATTAGTAATTTAGCCATGTTAGCCATGGACGCCCGCAGAAGCAGGGGTGGTCCGTGGTCCCCTGGCCATTGAAATTTGCATATTCAGATTTTTAGCTTAACTTTGGGTATTTTCAGAACAGTCTACTGAGGAACATTTTTAGGGGCTGATACACCGTCACAAAGAATTGTCTTTTGCCGATGGTCGTCCCCTCGGGAATAATCCCTACGGCCACTCATAAGTGCTGTGTGTAACTTATTATCATCAAAACTCCAACAGTAAATGTGCTTTTACTGAAATGAGAACAAAGTTTCAATTTGAATCACTTTACAAGATATGGGAAGCCCTATCTAAATTGCAATATTTGTTACCTTATCATTCGCTAGCTAAACTCGAATAAACTTCGGCCTTTGTATTGTACTCTTAGGTATATCGAAGGAAGATGGGCATTTCAGTAAATTTATAGCTTCAAGATCAAGTTTCATTTTGCTTTTGTCATGCTCCTCCTTAAGACAAGATATATCTGGATCAGTTGATGAAACAAGATAGCTGAATAAATCTTCATTGGTGTAATACGCTGGATTTCTTCCAGTTCTGTGCTTTCGGAAAAATTTAAAGCCTTATTTTTTGCTTCTTCAGCCTCTTCATCAAGCTGGCCGTTACGCAAAAATGTATCATCAATACAGCTCAGCGTATTTTCAACTTTAACCAATTTTGTCGGATCTATATCAGCATTTGTAGGTAGTTTCATATAATTTGGATGACATACTCGTACATCATAAACATGCTGACATACATTTAGATCGTTAAAAAAGGCAACTTCGTTTTTAGTCTTTTTTCGCGGTAATTAGACTACTGCGAGACAATGCAAAATAATATCTAAAAAAGTTTTTTATGTACATATGTACCTATCCCTCTTACCATTCCTATGTAGCTTGGTCTGTTAGTATTTAACATAGTCATATGGAGGCATATTCATTTTATATCAACTTCACTCTTGCTTAACGTTTTTCAGGTTGGTTGTACGAGTCCATCCCCAGCACCGTGGACGAAGGTAGCAACAGATTCTTAGGCTTTCTATTCCCAGAACGCAGCAGCTTCAAGGAATCAGATGACAATGAGCAAGACACCTTTGGTGATATCGAGGATGACATGGACTTACCAAATGATTTGAAGAGGGATACCAGTAATCAACAGAATGCTCAACAAGTCAGTAACCAGCAGCAGTATTTCCAACAGGTCAGCAACCAGCAACAGTATGTACCACAAGTCAGCAATTTGCAAAAGCTCATCAATGGAGGAATGGTCGCTGAAAATAATGATAACTTTAATGCTCACCATAATCAAATCATTTACTAATAGATGTATGAGATTGTGATAGTGTTATCAAGGACGTTTCCCGGAAGTGGTAAGGTGCGGCTGTCCACTTGAAAACAAACTATATTTCCGCTAGTTCCTGTATCACTATTTCTTTAGGAAGGCTACATTTAATCCTGGATACGCCCTTGAGTGGTAAGATATCTTGTATATAGAGTTTATGTAAATAAATTGTATGATTTGCAAAAGACAATGGTTTTATTTTTATTGTTACTTAGAGATCCCTAATGAGCAGAGCCATGCCATACTATAAAACAGATTTACCGCAGATATTTCAGTCACTAACCAATAGTTCTGAAATTAAATGGTTTCTTTATTCCTGTACCGGTTGTGTGAAATTTGGTGCCATTTTCCAAGATCGTAACTCCATTGTATAGTTCCAGGTATTCAAAGCATCGTGAATGTGACAACCTGTCGATTGTGACAGCCGAAGTAATAATAATAAGGCGAACCAAATATTAGGAGATCCTTATCGAGCTTCGAAGGCTTTTGCCAGACCAAACTGTGGTCATTGGTTCCTTGGTATGGAGTACACTGCTCTCTGCAATTAAGTCCATACCGGTATGCCGAGCATCGGCAAGCATCTTAGCCGGAAGAATGCAGAAAGCGGTCAGCCTCGGTTCCCTCCATCTAGGTAGGGCATACGGTTTGCGGACCAACTAGTTGCCTACCCCAGCGTTTCTCAACCTTTCACCATTCGTCGATTTTCAATAATTATTTTCACCGCCCCCCCTCACCATACAATAACTGTACCTTGAGTTTTTGTACTCTAAGCTTACAGTACAACCTTAATTACAAATCCTACAACTTACCGAGAATAAGTAAATTTATAGATATTTGGTAACGCAGATCTGCTGCATTGGCAAATCCGGAATCAATGCCTCTCTTCGCGTGTTATTCCGAACATTTTCGGCCATCTGCGCGAACGTGTATACACGCCGCATCTCCTCAATTCTGGTCTGTTGTAATTTGCGTCTTAACTGTAGTTCACGGTATTAAAATATATATTTATATTTTATATATAAATTAAAATAATACGAACAGCAAAAATCATTTAAAAAAAAACGTTGACTGTGAATGAAAAAGCTTTACTTGCCTCTTATACAGTTTCATATGGAATAGCCAGACGTAAGAAGCCTCATACTATGGGCTAATAGCTTATTTTGTCAGCTGCAATTAAAATTGTAGAAACTATGTTAGGAGATAATTTTGCCAAAAAATTGGAGTCGATACCTCTATCAAATGATACCGTCGAACTGATGATACAGCTGAAGATGTACAGCATCAGCTTACTCGGGAAGTTGCGAGACAAGTTGTTTTCAATTCAGCTTGATGAGACAACGGACAGCAATAAAGATGATCATCTTATTGCCTACTTTCGATTTTGTGATGGCATATCAGTAGTGAAGAACTCCTTTTCTGCAAACCTATAGAACTCAAAGCAACAGCTCTCGCACTATTTGCTATCTTAAATGATTATATAATCGAGGGAAACATAGATTGGAAGAATTGCGTCGGAATATGCACCGATGGAGCTCGTTCAATGTCCGGAAGATTCGAAAGTATACAAGCCCTTGTAAAACAAAAATCTGCACTGTGCATCTGGACACATTGCATGAGTCACAGAGAGACTTCCAAAGAAACGTCTCCTGGCCTGAATATCGTGCTAACTACAGTTGCAACGGTAGTTAATTACATAAAAATGAGACCTCTGAAAACTAGAATCTTTTCTGCACTTTGTAAAGATATGGGTGCAGTACATTTAGCATTACTATTCTATTGCGAGGCAAGATGGTTATCACGTGGGAAATGTTTACAACGTGTTTTTGAATTGAAACATGAAATCGCCGTTTTTCTAGCCGACATGTTTCGAGATGGTTTATTTCTGATGAAATTGAGCTACTTGGTCGACATATTCGAGTAAACTAAATATCTTGAACCTTCAGCTCCAAGAAACAAATACACATATATTGGATACGAGTGATAAAGTTAACGCTTTTTGTAAAAAACTGGAATTGTGGAGCAGAAATTTAAAGCAAAAAAAACCTGGAAATGTTTGCAAATGTGGATTAATGTATTAAAACTTACAAGGTTGAAGAGCAACATGAACGTTGTTTTCATAACCATTGAAAACCATTTAGCGATGCTGACAAAGAATTTAAAAAAATATTTTCTTGCCGACGACAAATTAATACTTAGTTACGACTAGGCTAGGAATCCGTTTCAAATTACTCTCGAAGGGCTCTCAATGGCCGAAGAAGAAATCTTCATACAGTTGACGGCAAACGCCGAAATCAAAGAACAGTTTAATAATAAATCCCTCTTTGAATTTTGGGCAGGCATGAACGATGAGTTTTCGGCACTGCAAACCAGAGCGTTTCGTATACAACTACCATTTTCAACATCTTACCTTTGCGAAACAGGATTTTCGGCGGTAGCTGCTTTGAAGACCAAATATAGATCGCAGCTAAATATAGAAAAAGAACTCAGAGTGTCTATTTCAAATTCAAATTCGGCCTATTTTACTTTTCTTTTCATAATAATAACAATAATCACATCTTATTCCTTATAGGCGGAGTCTTGATAAATCTATTCCACTCAAGCTACTCCAATTCCCAATTGCAATACTTACCAGTAACTAGGAAGAATATAATATTTGAAAGAAAAATAAGATACAATGAAATTAAATTCAATGAATGGATGAAAAGCAAAATATAAAGAGATGAAAGAATAAACTGAATCAATCTGCCAACTAATGAAGCTGTTTGACTTGTTTTTTCATACTATATACCGAGTTTTCAACTATTCACTTGCATCATCAATCTGAAGTTAAAATCCGTTATACTACGGCGAGCTGCAAACGTTTTATAAAGATAAGTGTAGTTAATATTTTATAGGTAAGAGTGACAATGTCAAGAAAGGTACGCTAGATCAGAGAGACAAGATCAGTTTCAATAATTGATATTGTCTTCAAGCCACAGATTTTAGAATACAATACCAATCGTTGCACCCACAATATTCATGCAAAGCTCGTACAACGGTATATATTACATCATCTGAAATAATACGATTTGAGATTACAGTCACTAAGAACTTTTTTGATAAACTGTTTGATAACTTTTAATAAAGCAATTAAAATGCGGCCCCGTAAACTTCGAAAAAATAAGACTGCTCCGTGAGTATTTTTTAAACGCGTCATGGCCAGCGCGATGCTTTCTTCACAAATTGTTGCACGTCCAGTGTATCCCTATACATGGCTTAATGAGCGGTGATAATAGGAACCACCAGCGATTTCGGCTGTTGCGAATGTTTTCGATTTCCTTTATGAATATTCACGCGGAGGCACGCGTATGCAAATGCTTGGCTTTTGGTTGCCAATTAGGCCTGAGATATTAAACCATAGCGGATTGGTTGCAAAAAAGCGTTGTAAGATTGCAACAGTAATCCGAGAGAATCCAATTTTTGTTGAAACCGATTGTTTTCCGTGCCGAAAGTCAATAAATAGTATCCTGAGAGCTACACCCTGATCTCATAACAGTTCTATCTACACCCCAATAATACCATAGTTCAAATGCAGTCTATATCAAAGTTCTTCAACTGCCTCACCAGCCTACCTGCAAATGTTCAATTCCTGTACGAAGAAATACCGATTGATTGGTAAATCCTATCATTGAGATAGCCACAGAACAAATCATCTCTTGGACCTTCATTGTATTAACAGAGGTAGATACTTCTTTTATCCCATGAGTACTCCTGATTTTAAGATGTCTCCGTGGCAACCTTGGACAGAATATATTTTAGCATTGTCTTCTGCTTCGGAGTTTTGCGCGCCCTGAGGCAAAGGACAAATAATGCGCATTTATATGAAACCAAAAGTTATAAATATATATTGTTAACTACAATAACTAGATATGTAACACGCCTTATTAAAAATCAGTGTCAACGTTGTTTTTGCGTTTTTACTGAAACAATTTGATGATCTTGTAGTTAAAACAGAGCAAAATCAGCTACCCCTTTATGGGCTGTGAGAAATTTACGCTAATGTAGCGACTAACATTTGGAAGTCTCACTCTGACTAAATAAAATGCACAAGTTACACAATTGTTTGTGTTTGCGCGACATATAAAGTGCAACTAAAATTATTTTATAGTCTAAGTCTAAGTAATCACAAAATAAGGAGAACTCAAAAAACAAAACTTGAGATTGGAAAAAGGTAATCTGGATAAAAATACCTAAAATTTCTTGGATAAGAAACATATCAATAGTTAATCGAATATTTAAGACTGATTCACTTAAATAGTTGGAAGTTGCTTGTTGAGATATTTCTTCTACATCAACTTAGAGGGGTATAAGATTTGTTGTTAGGTACTTCAGATAACAGTTGTTATGTATATGTCTACCTGGCTGTTCAAATTTCCAAGTTCTCCAAAGTTCCTGTGTTACTGATAAAAAGAGAAATATGAAGCTTGATGCAGATATCGCACCATAACCAAACTGTCATATGTATTAACATTGGTTCCACACAACATGATAAAGAACCTTCAACACATCTCATGTTCTTGTACTACTACACTTCCATTATTAGGATTGTATTAATTACATTATCACAAAACAAAAATTATGCAATACCATTCTGACGAAATAAGGCATTCGTTTCGTGTGCACATTATTCAAATTTTCTACAAATTAAAATATGGTATCTTCAAGCCGAGCTAGCCTAGTCGCCACAATTTGTGTGCGCTTTCCCATGGTGTTTTGGTCTCATAGAGAGATGCTTTAGGCTCCTAGACAACTGAGTACGTATGTTAGTTGCTTCATGAAGCAAAAGGGTCTTTACTCCCACCTAATATTTTCAGAAACCTGTCATAATTGTTCCGCCAACGTGAGTCGGGACGTACTACAAAACGTCGTTGTTGGTCAGACCGGTCCAGTGGATCTTTGCTCTTAGTTACAGGTCTCGTCGGTCTGTCTGTCAGGTCTGGTTACTCAAAAAAAGAAGAAAAGAAGCTAATCAGTTGAAGTGGAACAGCAACGTGTCAGCTTTGGCAAGAGAAGGTGGCAGTTAATAACTTTCCGCGCTAATACGGGAGCTTACCCATATTCATAGCAAGTATTTTGCTTGTTATCTGGCTTCAAGACTGTCCTGTTGATCTCTTTAATACTCTCTCAGGTCTCAAATGTTGAGTCAACCGCAATACGGAAGTGAAATCAAGTGTGTTCTGAAGATGATAGAGGACCGAACGACATAATATCTTATTTTAATGGTTACTTCCCATGTCTACTGGTGAGTAAAATTTGTAATCGCAAAAAATTAGGAAATATATATATATATATATATATACAGGGTGTCCGCAAAGTTGGGGTTTTCCTTTTCAGAAACAACTACCCTTGAAATAACAAAGGTAATGTGTAGTGAAACGAGGGCGACCAAGTAAAAAAATAAAGGAAAAAGTACTCACTCTCCAGTTGACGAGAAGGGCTAAGTACGTCTCTGCCTGAAATCGAAAGTTATTCACCCCTTTACGCGTGAACGTAGATTCGTCTGTCACCAATATGCACTTCAAAAAGTCCGGATTATTGTCATGTTGATGCAACAACCACTCACAAAACCGCACTCTTGCTGGAAAATCGTCAGGTTGAAGGGCTTGTACACGTTGGACGTTTGCCACACTTTAGTTTTTGATACTTGCACTTCTCTAGCCACGTCTCTAGTGCTTGTTGAGGGATTCTCGTCTACGCGATTCAGTAGTTCTTCCTCAACTTGCACAATTCGTGGTTGTCTAGGCCTCCCACTGCGCCCACCTCGAAATTCCTCCAAATGGCCCGTATCCCTTACTCTCTGATACACAAATCTACGGGGCCTTGGATGATGTCGTCTAGGGAAACGATCTGCATACACTCGCGACGATTCTGTATCATTTTGAAGACATTCGCCATAAATTAACAACATATCAACGAGTTCATTATTGGTGTATGAGTGTGCCATTATTATTTTTTTTTTTTTGAAACGCAATCGATTATACGGGTTCGTTACCTCTATACGCGTGACCCTTTACCGTCGGTTGAAGGTTGCAGACTGACCTGACACACTGACCCCGACCCCCGACCCAGTTCTGTCGTCGGGTTCAGCTAGTAGCCGGTACCAGTCTGAGATATCGCGGGTCGCGGCTACAGGACGGTATTCAGATATTTTTGATGTTGCAGAGCCCTTTATCTCGGTTCCCTTAAGACATTGGTGTATATGGTACTAAGAAAAATTGCTTATGTTTTCAAGATCTACACGTCGTGTAAAGGAAAACCCCAACTTTTCGGACACCCTGCATATATATAGTGCTTTTCTTTAATGTCCCCCTCCCCTTTGATTTTTTGAACGGATCAATTCAAAAAATTAAAACAGGTAATGAAATTGATGCGTGGATACCATATTTTAGAGTAAAATTGACAGATGAAAATGTCAAGATAGCCGCTGGGCGCCATATTGGAAAGAAATTATTTGATGCTCCTGATGAGTACTTTATAACCCTAGAATATAAAGTGAATACTTTTACCTACTACAAAATGGTAGTATGTATGTAATTCCCTGCCGTGTCCACAGCAACAGCGATAAAAACTTGTTTTGTTATTTTTTGTTGACAGTGACAAGAATATCAGTACGAAAACAAACATCATTGTAGTGTTAAAATATTCTTATTTAGTTTTCGGTTTTAGTGCTAGATACTGTTTGAACTATTTTTAAATTGGTCAATTCTCGTCCATTGGAAGAAAAAATCGAAGCGATTTTTATTTATGGTGCGACGCGTAACTTTCACGAGACCGAAAGGATTTTTAATGATCGTTTCCCAAATCGTGCTATTTGTAGGAAATATTTAAGGGAACTTGTATTTAAATTTACAGCTACTGGTAGTGTAAACAACAAAAAGCCCGCAGGTCATCCGACTATCCCGGAAGAAAAGCAAGTTCAAATAATTGGTGAGATCATAGTAAATCCCCAACAGTCTACTTCCTCCATCGCGAATGTATGTGAAGTTTGTCCTTCTACTGTATGGAAACTTTTGAAAAAGAATAAGTATCACCCATATAAAATTCAAATGGTGCATCAGCTAAATGACTAAAGATGACCCTGATCGAAGAACAGAATTCTGCGAGACAATGACGAAAACCATTGCACGGCATCTATATTCAAAATATTTGTTTTAGTGATGAATGTACATTTTTCCTCAACGCTTACGAGTATGTGCATAGACAAAATTGTCGTTATTGGAGTGACACCAATCCTCAAGTCTTCCGGGAAACTAATACTCAATATCCACAAAAAATTAACGTTTGGGCTGGGGTATTGGAAAATCATATTGTGGGGCCTCTATTTATCGAACAAACTTTAACAGGGGTATATATACAGGGTGGCCGATTCATGTGTTGACGGAATATTACTCGTAAACAAATACATTTTCGAAGAAACTATTAATGGGATGTTATACATGACATTTGAGGGCACATTTCTAAAATATTGGTCATTATACAGGGTATCCCAATTTCGACATCAAAGTTATGATTTTTCAAATGGAATGCCTCAAATTTTATTGCATATTTAGATAAAACAATTCTAAAGAAGAAAATTGATATAACATACTATGGGGTTTTGGTAATTAGCTACTGAGATATGAGGAGTTTTGTCTAGAAAAAACCCTAATTCGGCAACACCTCGGTCCGCCATTTTGAAAGTTGAAGTGCTGAATTTTGTATAAAAAAAACTTACACACTTCAGCTTTTATCTTATTTATTACTTTTTCGAATTTTAATTTTTGCTCATACAGGGTGGTCAAAAACGGAAATTGTAGTTTTTCTCAAAAATTTCAAATGCATCACCCTGTGTATTTGTGCATGTTTGTATTCAATTTTTTATTAATTATTGTTGATTATTAATACATTGTTGATTAGTTACAAACTGTCAAAATTAGCTTTGTGAGCATTGTAATGAAAACGTGTTTGAAAATGAATTTTTCTAAAGAAGAAATGGTGAACATGGTATGGTGTTCGTTTTGGGCGAAGCCCAAAGAAATAGTTTCCTAGCATCTCGCATTTATAAGTAACGGTACAATAATATGCGACATCCAAGGCCGGACGTTTTGAATCAAGTGGAGCAGTGGAATATAGTAAAAAATGTATAAATAATCCAAGTGGCCCCAATGAGGCGAATCAGTTGGAGGTTCTATTAAAGTTGCAGGAAAATCCCCATTTAAGTGCACGGCATTGAAGCAGAAACTGATATATGCAGAACTTCTGTCCAAAGGATTGTTGACAAGCATAGGTACCATCCATATCACCTATGCTTGCATCAATGCCTTCGTCATCAGCATTTCGCAGCTCGAATGTAGTTTAGTAGAATAATGTAAATAAAGTGAGTGAAGACACTAGTTTCCTGGATAAGGTTCTTTTTAGCGATGAGGCAAGTTTTAACTTCATAGGTGTTGTCAACAGGCATAACATGCACTATTATGCGACGGAAAACCCTTACTAGGTTAGGCAAATAGATTTCCAAAATAAATGGAGCTTGAATGTTTGGGAGGAGTTATTGGCAGACAAGTTATCGGGCCTTTCTTTTTCGACAACAGATTAACAGGTACAGAATACCTGAATTTTTTGATCGAGCATTTTCCTTTGCTTTTGGAGGATGTCAACCTGTAAACTCGGATGCATATGTACTTCCAACATGACGGCGCACCTGCGCATTATCATAACCGTGTGCGTAACTATTTGGACACCTGGAGTAACAATCGTTGGATCGGTCGTGATGGGCCTATATCTTGGCCATCTAGATCACCAGATATGACACCGATGTACTTGTTTCTATGAGGCTACGTTAAGCAATAGATTTATACATATCCACCATCTACCCCGGAAAATATGAAGGAAAGGATTAAGGATGCTTTTCTGAACTTAAGGGAACAAACACATACTGAGAGATATGCAACGGTCATATAACCAAAAACTACGGCTGTGTATTCAATGGTGGAGATATTTTCGAGCCATTTTGGTAGATTAGGTCTTGAGTAGTGATAGTTGTTTGCTTATGTTGTTGTTATAGTTGTTTTTCTCTATTACGCTTGAACCTGATTTATACTGTTCCAATTTTTATTAGTTTTTACGTCAAATCTGTACTCTTAGTGGAAATATGGAACTAACCCATTGTTTGTCTTTTGTTTCCATGGATGATGTGATTTTTTTTTATTAATTTTGGTGTTGTTCTATTAAAAGCTTAATAACTCAAAATCTAGTGATTTTATCTGGATCAAACCTTATACAAAAAAGCTTGTAAAAATTGAATCCAAACTTGCACAAATATACAGGGTGATGCATTTGAAATTTTTGAGAAAAAGTACAATTCGCGTTTTTGACCACCCTGTATGAGCAAAAATGAAAATTCGAAAAAGTAACAAATACGATAAGAGCTGAGGTGTGTAAGTTCTTTTTGATACAAAATTCAGCACTCCAGATTTCAAAATGGCTGGTTGAGGGGTTGCCGAAGTGGACGGTATTTCTGAACAAAACACCTTACATCTCAGTAGCTAATTACCAAAACCCCATAGTATGTTACATCAATCTTCTTCTTTTGAATTGGTTTATCCAAGTATGCAATAAAATTTGAGGCATTCCATTAAAAAAATCACATCTTTGATGTATTATGTCAAAATTTGGACACCCTGTATAATTGCCAATATTTGTGTCCTCAAATGTCAAGTATAACATGCTATAAATAGATTTACCAAAAATGTATTTGTTGATGAGTAATATTCCGTCCACACATGGATGGGCCACCCTATATATATATATATATATAGGAAAATGATGGGCGAAATCCGCAAAAATAAGGAAAGTGGATTCGAGCAGAAAATAGGATAGGTAACCCGAGCGATACGTATTTCTGCTGGTTGGCTTCATCAGGCTCGAAATGGATGCACATATATGCAACTACTAAAGTAGATTCTCATGCCCATGCATCCGGATACGGGTGTAACCTGAGGAAACGAAGATGGAGAGGAAAAAATCACACACGAAGTCCACAACAAGAGCCAACCTACACATTGTAGTATAAAATAACTAGAAGACCTTGAATTTTCAAGGCGACAACTAACCACAACCACGCGGCCGTTTATAGTCACTTGCTGTGGTACTTCATGCCCAAAGGATCTATCAAGAGATCAGAAAATTGGCTAGTGGCGGCGCAGGAAAATGCCATAAACGAAAAAGTAAAAATCGCTCAACCTTTTCTTGACGTTTCAGAGGATCCTGATCATTTTTGAAATTTTTTTCAGGGCTAAACAAAGTGGGGGATTGCAGAGGGTGGGATTGAAGTTGCTATAATATACCAACACATACTTTCAACCCCGGAAATGCTGCGCACCCTTTAGGCATATTTCGCAGATTATAGATTTCCCCGAACATTTGCCCTGAAAACTATTTGCGGAAGACGAATCTCGTACCTATCTCTCTCTCTTCTCTCCGTCTCTCTTTCTCTTGGTTAAGCCGATAAAGATAGTTCGAAATACTGTTTGATGTTCCGGTCCTCGAAACTAAAAACAGTATAGCAGCGGTGCCTTTTTAAGCAAGAACCAATTATACAGGAAGAAGGAAACAAATAATAACCAGGCCTATACCCATATGCAGTTTACTTCTTAGAACCACCCACAAGATCATCTTTGAACTTTAACCAGGTACTTTATCAACACCCTGTGGTTCAGCAAAACTGAACTGAGACAATAAATAGGAAAATGTCTAATTATGTTACCCTTTCGAGTAATTTGCGGTTCATGATAGTTTATTTTAGCAATAAATCTACTAATTACCACTGCATTCTCCCAAAAATTTAGTGATAGTTTCCATTTATAAATCATATGTTTTAATGAAAGGCTGTCTAAAAGTTACAACAAAAACAGTTCTTTATACAAGTCAATGAGGTAGCTAATAAATATAGTAGTTTTAAATTGCTAGTATACATATGGTAGCAACACTAATTCTCGAATTTAATACTTTTAATTACATGTGAGATTAGTTCTCGATGTCTCCCAAAATTTTGTCGATTAGTTTAGAAACAAGAACAAGTGAAACACTGAGACATTTATCGGAGGAAATTCCCAAGTGTAGCGAAACAAAAACAAAAGGCGGTTTTGGAACATTAACTTAAACTTCCTCTCATTTTCTACGTAATTAAATCTGCGGTGTGTGCATTTACAAAATTGGACGTGTGTAAGTTAGTGGTCTTAATGGTTGCTCGCATTACGCAAATAGAATGCTTGGAATTAGAATTGCAAATCCACATTTTCAAAATAGTATTTGTATAGCTTATACTGTTTACACCCATACAAAAGGAAGCAAACTGCTTTGTAGTTTGTATGAAGAATATGAGTATCTTAATCTTTGTGATCACAAAGTAATTTTTGTCATTGAATCAACAGACACTCTGAATGTACATTGGATATTAAATATCCACGTTTTCCAAAATCGACCAGGTTACGACTGAGTTACCAGAAATGTTCTTTGAAAAATATGTTTTTTTGTGGTCTTAACTAGTTACTTCACTGTCACAATTCTTATAGATACTGCTCAAAAGTTATTATAGAATAAATCGGTGGCATCATTTAATGGTCTCATCCGAAACAAAGAAAGTCGACAAATGACAAAATAATCTTACGATAATCGAGAAGCGCCTATTGAGTTTTTGTCAGATGTTTTCGAAACGTTCTGAATATTCAATACAGTTCGATTCGCCTGGGAGGTACTCATCAGCTTCGTAATTAGAAATTAATCGTTATCATATTAAAATGTCAGGTTTTAAGCTATAAGTTTAATTTTTCAATTTATTTTACAATTTCAGCCGTACCATACTAAATATGTTATCAAACATCTCCAGAAAAAATCTAGCATTTAAACACAACCGTTACTCGTAGGGTCCTGTGCTCATGAATCATAAGCTATTTTCTTCTCCTTGTGTATCCTTCCATCTGGAAAATAGAAGAATTTTATAAAGTACAAGGGAATGCAAGGATCTAGTGATTATATTTTTCTGAAAATATATTCATGATCGCTTTCTTTATAAACCAATTTTGGTAAACTTACCTTGAGTTTGATTTTGATTGTTCTGAGTACCCTGTCTTTGTCATCTCGATGTTCACTTTTTTTATAATTTGTGATTTTATTTGGCGACCAGATCATCATGAAGGTAAGCATATGCCTTATCCATTGGGCAACAACTGCTTAATTTGTCAAATCCTTTACACCAGTCAACTACTAATGTAACATGATAAATTTATTTAGTATCATAATTTTCTACTTATGAGAAGCTCATTTTAAATTCCGAAGCTCACGCGAATGTTAATAATCTAACGCTCGTTTTGTGAGAAGTGAAAGGGAATAAGTCTAAAAACAGTTTGTTTCATCCATCAAAATGTAATCCTAACAATTTTAATCCATCTAAATGAACAACTCCAGCGTTGCACCAGCCAATCTAGATTCTTCTTCGAGTTGCAGATAGCATCAGCAGTTACTTTTCGTGGCGTGATATTGCCGACACTGACTGTGACAAACAGTATATTTTTAATTGAATGATTGCTACCAGAACCTGTTTATCCAATTTGGTGAAATGTTCAAGAAGATAAAAAATTTCAATACGGACAACATGCATTTTTCAATAAAAAGGTGGCGTCAAGTAGGTTGACTGAAAACTTTGTACGCAACACTGTCATCAGTTCGTTAAGGATTATATTCGCCATAAGATAGCCCCTCTAAGAAAAAAGTTAGTTGTAGTTGTAGTCACGGTTCTTGGCGGTTACGTCATCAAAGATATATGGAATAAGTAAGCAGATCGAGACTCCATACTATGGGCGGAACACTGCAAAGACTAATCTTCAGCCCATCTGCTACTCTCTCTAGTAAGGGGATAACAGGGGACGGCTGTTTTCATTCTCTTCCTGGAAATACTCTAATAAATTTATCACGACCTGTCAGCATTCTCCATTGATCGTATTTCCGGGCATTGCACAATTTTATATTGACGATTGATAACAGGACAACTCGAATTGCACGACGATGTCAAGTAAGTTGTCACTATGACAAATATGATTGACGGGCACTCATAACGACAAAGTTTTCGAGGCAGAGACACATAACTAAAAAACGTATGCCTTTGAGCTTACCGAACAAACGTTTACACACAGGGGAAGGTTGCATGTGAGTGTATGAGGGAGATGAATATATATAAAGGGATACTGGTAGTCTCACTTTGACCCGCCAAGAACGGAGACGACAACTATACCCACATATACCTACGAGTATAACACAGGAATTGAATGGATCAAACCTGTCAAACAGGCCCTTACAACTGATTCATAATCTCCACACGATACAACAGGAGCTCAATATATGTAAACACAGACAGTCAAGTCATATGGGGATAGAAGGCAGTCGATAAGTGTGTCAAAAAATGAGCTCTTTGGTCCTGAACCAGCGAGCAGCATCTCCCATACCCTTGCACGAGCTAGTATTTTCCGTTGGATGTCAAATGAGCACCAAAAGAGGTGGGATAGCTTATTAAGACACGCACACATATTAGAAGAAAAATCTGAGGGAACCTTCGGGGCCAAATAGAGCAGAATCACTTAGATTGAGTAGGAAACAACTACGGAACGTGGTTGGTCTTATAACCGGCCTCTGATTATTCAGAGCGCACTTACAAAAAACATGAGCTACTGTATCAAGTTCCCTATCTAGAATTTGCGGATAAACTGCAACGCATGCTGTCTCCGACTGTATTACCCTGAACAGCAGAAGGAAACCAGAGGGGCAAAGTACGGAGGATTGCTAAGTTCACCAGGAACATAGAATGGGATTCTGTCTAGTACCTGAGGCGATCATCATCGCCCTGAAGCCTAACCTCCTTGGTACTAAAAAAGCCTACACACATTTGCCAACGTAGAGATCTAGAAATTACTCCCCTGCCCTATCAGGTATCGATCAGTCCTTGGTGCAGGTATTTATATGTTCGTCGAGATGCTTCGGATGTGTGTATTGGAAATATTTCTCTATAATTCTAGGTTTCAAAGGAGATTGTTCGTGGAAATCAACGATGTATGAACTAAGTCTAATGGATGTGTAGAATTATCAGAGTTGGAAATGTATGAATATACCAACGCCAAAAAATGAGATTTGGCTTCCCACATCCCCTAG
The DNA here is from genome assembly GCA_963669975.1 of Acanthoscelides obtectus. Taxonomy (NCBI): domain Eukaryota; kingdom Metazoa; phylum Arthropoda; class Insecta; order Coleoptera; family Chrysomelidae; genus Acanthoscelides; species Acanthoscelides obtectus. The sequence goes on along the minus strand of CAVLJG010000007.1, from coordinate 54,401,057 downwards.
AGCTAGCAAGCCACATTTTATAACACATGCATGCTTCTGAAAATTACCAGGAACCTCTGAACCGTCAAAAACAAAAATTAATCTTTAGTAGCATTATACAAAGTAATAAGATTCTAAGGAGTATGTCATCAGATCGAGTATTTTCCACTCGCAAGGATTGTGAGCAGCAGCCAAGAGTATCCAAAACTAAATTAGTATGTTTAGCGATGTTTGCTGTAGCCTCAGTGTTAAAAATATCATCCCATCATTCATATACCTGTATAGAACCTCTGAATTCGCCAATTTTATAAATTTTCAGCAACATACTAATTTAGTTTCGAATTTTCTTAATTGATGCTCACCACCTTTTAAAGCTTGAAACCGATAAATGGGATGGAAAAATGCTTTCTGGTAAAAGATACTAAAATATAGTCGCAAATGCCAATATGCTCTCAACCTTAGTCTTGAGGTCCACGCTTAAAGTCACTTCAAAGAGCAAAAGTACTAAGCGGTAACTCAGGATAACCCAACTTTATCCCGGCAGCTGGTGCAATTGACGCTATGGGTTTGTGCCAAACCATATCGTCGCACCAATGTTCACTTCCAAAAGCCAAAACAAATTCCTTCATGGCATAAAAAGGCGCATGCAAGAAAATGTGTCTTTCATGACAATGATTTTACCCCAGAAATGTGTGACGTGAGTAGTAGGCACCAAATTGATTTCTGGCGTCGGCAAGTCAGAAATACTATTGGGTTTTCTGGTCGTTAAATAAGACTATATACGAATATGTGAGCTTAAGACTTTAATAACGTTTCAGCCAGCTTGAGTCCCCTTTTAAAAGTATAGTTCAAAAAGCCTTTTTGTGGCTAAAACATTACTAAAAACTCAAGTCTACATTTGTGTGGTTTTATTTACTGACCAGAAAACTTGAAGAGATATCAGCATGATAGAGATAGATTTCCGATGTTACATTAATCCAGGGAAATTTGGTATCTTCGAGTGCATACTAGAATACTTCAGAACGAAGTCGATTATCTTGGTTTTCTTTGAACATCTAGCGTTTGTTTGAATTGGAATCATCTTTTTTCGAGATCTTTGTTTTGAAGAACTGTGAGCCTCATATCTAGTCACCCAATGAGTGGAAGCATTTGGACTGGGATCTTATTTGATCTCATGATTTCTTTCTTCTCTCGTGCAAGGACTTATTGAACATCGCTTGGAAAATTGTAAACGACCAAACGCTGCTTTCTTTGAAGGACATACCTATTTGAAGAGAATTATGATCTCATCTGAATATCTTAAGAAGATTTAAGTCAAAAGTCTGGACAATCTAAACGAGGCATTTTTCTTATCGTGATATATTAAGGAAACATAGATTTAACAACAAAGTAAATATTCAGTACTTTTCAAAAAGCTTCCCTACCTACACTTATTTGTGAATGGGTCAAGCTAGAAGGCTAGAATTCGGGATAGTGAAATTGACGCATGGATAATATGTTTTAGCATAAAGAAGGGAGTTCAACATTTCAAAATGGTGATTGGGCGTCATTTTGGAATATTTTTGTAAATTGAATGAGGGGTCATGTGAAACCACATTTTATATACAAGTTGAGCGCTTTGCTTTATTTAGCCGTTTATCTAGTCATTAAAACGTTATAGTGTGTAACATAAATATTCTTCTCTTAGAGGGATCTATCTGAATGCGCAATAAAATGTGGAACATTCCATTAAAGAAATTGTCAAAATCTGATCTTTTAACTAAATATCTCATACTTTATTGTAGATTCAGATAGATCCTTCCCGAAGAAAAAGATTTATACAATATATTTATAACCTTTTGAAGATTAGATGTTTTAAGGCACTCAATGTACAAAAACCTATACTCGAAAATTCTACTTGTAAAATGTTACAAGATCTAGCCGCTAACTTGAAACTCTTATTTTTGTATTAGAATACAGCATTTATGCGCCAATTACTTCATCTCGAATTTCAGCTTGCTAACTTGACCCGTTCAAGAAATTAGTAACACTCCGTACAATTTCAAGAAAATCACTGCTCTTGAATTGCACACTCTAACACAAAAATCGGTTACGACCAACTTCTAGCTTACCTCAATTATCGAAATGTTTAATTATTTATGTATAGTTAAGACCACTCTTTTGTCCATAGGGTATCGAGATTGTGGAACAATCTTCATGAGGAGGCTTTTTCCAGTTCTTCTAACCTTACGCTGTTCAAAAATCGGACTTTAAGCTCCTCATAGCAGCCGTGGTGCCCTGGCAAAATACCGGACCGTTCCCAATACTCTAAAGCAGTTTGCTGCCACGTACAAGCAATTTTTCCTCTAACTGATTTAAGCGGTTCTTTCAAGAGTGCAAAAAATTGTTGTACAGCTTTCGTGTCACCGCTGGCGGCCACTCACCGCGTCGCGGCGGACAGTCGTGCCGACGCGACGCCCGCGTCCATCAGTACCCCCCCATCTTACAATCAAACTGTAGCATCGTAGTGCCAGAGTGGGGCTGTTCCATCATTTTTGGGCCCCCTCTGTCAGCCCTTTTGGCGTTTCGTATAAATGCTTAGCAGAAAGTGCGTGCGGCGATCAGTGACTGTACGACAACCGCGTGGTGGTTGTTCGTGGTGGTGTGTTTGCTACCCCCGTCCCCTATTGGATGTTTAGGATGAATTTGATTGCGGTATGTACAGTGATTACTGTTTCTAATATTTATGTTATATTGAAACACCCACAGTCTTGATGAAAATTGTACGATAATTGGTGTAATGTGAATATTGGAAGATGACATTTAGTCTATGGGCCTTATCTCTAAGTTCATTATTTTTTTACATATTTTAATCAAAATATAAAACAGAACAGAATAAAATGTCTTATCTAAATAATTTTAACAACTTTACAGCTTTAACTTCACCGATAAATCATAAAGGAGCAATAAACAATCTATTTATTTTGCTCATAGGAAATAGATTGAAGTAATATCAATTTAAACAAGGCTGTGATACGTAATGGTATTCAAAGAATCAGTTTTGTTATAAACAATTTAGAGATATTTAAGAATACTTTTCATTTAAACCAAAACTACCTGGGACATTGAAAAACTTGTCATATACTATATATATAATTCAGGATATTGAAATGTGGATCTCCAAGAAATAAGTTTTACTACGAGTTAAAGTAATCAAAAATTTGAAATATATACAGAAACACTCATGGAGGATTAGCGAACTGCTCATCCGTCAATACAATAATTTTCAAAACGATCTCAATATTACGCAATCAAAATATCATCACGCTTCATGCACCGGCTTCATACGTTGCACCGCGACAATATTGACAGAGTGACACCAGAAGGTCCACAGAAATGTGTAAAATCGATGCCTTTTTTCAGAAATCTTTGAATCGTAATATTACCCTTAATTAAAGTAGCTTTTTAAGGAAGGACTTGCACTAGATATTCTATATATAATTTGTTATGACGGGTAGTGACATGCTAGAATGCAATCAAAAGCTTCTCAATTTGCTTTTTCATAAGAAACCTTGTCAACATATGTTACATACCCAGTATACTAAAGGCTCTTTTAAATATCTATTTCACATCTCAGGCAATTTTCAAAGTGTGCATGTTTAGGCCTTCCGAAAAAGAAGAGTAGCCGGAGCAATATGTCCTAAGCAGTATGCCAAGGAGTAGCTCGTTGAGTGATCGGAATGACTTGTTCAAATACATTGCAATCTTAATTATTTTGCCACATACGTAAGATCGAAGCGCTGGAGAAAGATTCTCCATGCCCTTCAAATGTCCACGAGAAACATAGAGAGAGGATAAAATATAGTTTGCTCTGGGAGTCTTAACATCTCTGAATGGCACAATACTCTACGAGGAGCTGAGGGATGTAGTAATCAATTAGCACAGATCCCTTGTCAATCTACTCTTCCATATCGCTAGTTGCCATTTACTTTTGTGCCACTTTATAAGTCATGTCTTCCATCCCCTTGATTCTCGTATTTATTTTAATGATCTTGGACGTCACTACAATAATCCAGACCCTGGCATTATCATCTGCCATAACAGTGGCTTACATTCTTTATCTTTTAGCTCAAATATGCATACAGATTCTTTTATACTGATGTAGGGAAGTTTTACTTATAGCTTCTTATACAGGGTGTTAGAGAAATAATATTCGTAACTTTAAGGGGTGATTCCTTGCATTATTCTAAGCAAGAAAGTTCATTATAACTTATGTCGGAAAATCAATCGTTTTCGAGGAAATAAAAATAATTAAATTTCCTCAAACATTTGGCAACGTTGCATCGCAACCGCGATACAAGCGCACGACGATCGCAACTGATTCATCGAATTGTTTACGTTTGCATGATATTTTTGTTGAAAATATGCCTTGAATTATTGAATACTTTTACGCTTTTTTTTGTGGCTAATACTTTTTATTTAATAGCGCCTTCAGTACAGTACATTGACTTAAAAAAAAGACAGAACTTACCGGTATGTAGCGATACACACCACCAATTCCCATGATTACCAGTCACTTATTTGAAAAAACGAAAAAAGAAAAAAACATCCGTAAATCACATACCTATGTAAAGTTACAGTTAAATGTATTAGTAATCACAATGGATGTTCTTCGGTTTCCACTCCAACTTCACGATGTCTTCCGCGATTGTTAAAATTAGGCACTACGCTCCCTGTGTCCAGAAGTATTTGGGATACTTCTACGAATGTTCTTATAGCTGGTAGCCTTCGATCAGAAAAACGTTCTTCGTAAATGCGCCTAGCCTCTTCAGAATTGCAATGAGCGTCTCCGTAAATAATAAGCATATCGTGATACTCGCGTACCGAAAACATCTCTTTCGTATCAAAGTGCACGCACTGATACAGTAATACTTACTGAATAATAAAATGTGATTTTCGGATAAACATTACTTGCGTTAACGTATGCAACAAATGATCAAATAATTTTTTCCCGATGTAGGTATTTATTTTTTGCCTGCCGATACGATGTCGGTCGCGGAGTCGGCGGAGTACAACGTTGTCAGTTGTGTGAGGCATTTTGTTTGTTTGTTTTTCTTCGGAAAATTGTATTTAATAAGCAAGCAAATTATTTTGTTAGAGATAGTTAATTAATAAATCGATGTATATTGATACATTTTACGCTATTATGCATTTGAATTTAAATTATTAAAGTGTAAAATTAATTTTATTGATGACTAAAAAGAAATAAGTTCAGCATTGTTTTGCTCCGAAACGGTTGATTTTCGGGCATAGGTTATAATCTATAATGAACTTGTTTGCTTAGAATAATGCAAGGAATCACCTCTTAAGGTTACGAATATTATTTACCTAATACCCTGTATATTCATATATTTACATATATCGCGTAATATTATTTCATTCGAATTTCAAGATTTTTACGTATTTTAGGTCCCTTTAACACAGAAAGCAGTCAGAATGCTATCGTCCTTCAAGAAACAAAAAGAGCAATGATGTTGTTAGATATTTTGTAGATTACAGCATGTATTATCAAAAATTTTCTGGACGAAGGGGCATAAAGTTTCGCCGCAGCTGTTTCAGACCCTCTTCACTCAATCCAAACAAATTAAACTAGCAAGAAAGCTTCACAGACGTTTCTATTGTTGCCGGATGTTATGCTTACGGATACTTGCTGCTGAAAGCACGGTTCTTGACATACTTTTAGCGAACATAGGTATACGATAATATTTGTTTAAAACTATACAATACTCAACTCCACTGAACAACACTTTCTCTCTCACGAAAAAAATATATTAGCAACTTTGCATCCATATGTGACGCTAATTAAACAATCGTAGCCAGCCACTTGATCCATTCCACAACTGTCACAGTGGAAACAGGAACTATCGAACATGTCATGAATAACATGTGATTTATTTACATTTCTCAAGTGCAATTTCTAATGATTCACGATATTTTTTTCTTTTTATTGCGCCTGATAATTGCTAGTGCAAGTGATAATTAATTTTCGTTCCGGAACAGTTGCTAGCGCGCAATACAAAATTTTATACATTTCTTCAGATTACGGAATCAGAACTAGAATCTTCTTGTGTATGTTGGTCTGTGTTGGTACATTGGCACTGGATGGATTTTTGATGGAGAATATGAGGTAAATAATTTTATTGAACTACAGAGCCTCTGTCGCTTTTTTGTCCATGTTGTAATAATACATCTTCAATTTACGTCTTCAATTTATGTAAATTGTTTAGAGAGATATGGAGAACATACCATGTAACAAATAAGAAATACCCAAATAAGAATCTTCTTTTGCATGGTCAAATTTTTTTCTTACAGGAGCTATCGGACTAACTCCCATTTTAAACTTATTGTGTTTTGTTTATTTCCATTTTCTGTACCTCAGTCAGGTAACTTTGAAGTCTGTAATTGGCATAGTTTTTATGCGCGAACTAAGCTGGTTTTAGTCTGGAATTCTCAAGGAGCTAATGCCAGGTAAGAACTTCATTATATTGTCCTGCTTTATACAGGTATTCTTTCAAACCACCAAGTCCTCTCAGATACCTTTATTACGTGAAGTTGATATCTGGTGATTGAGAGCAGTTTTGCCGCCCTCATTAGGTTATAATATACAGGGTGTCCGCAAAGTTGGGGTTTTCCTTTTCAGAAACAACTACCCTTGAAATAACGAGGGCGACCAAGTAAAAAAAATAGTGAAGCGTTAAACCTTTAATTTTTTTATTTCTGTGACTACACTTTAGCGTACTTCAGGACGAAACTGTTTTTTATTTTTCAGAAAAACTTAAGAAATCATTAGAAATGCGGAAAATAGATGTGAAATTGTATATAAAAGATCTTTGTGCACTCTTGCGTCTTGATTTTGTATTTTGTCTCATCGCTGTATCCCCAAAGGTCACCTCAAATGATTGGTTAATGTATTTTATGCTTTCTTTTACGGATGGTCTAGGATCCGACGTCTCTGAAGAGAATTATTAATCTATCAACTTCTCCAGAAAACGGATTATGAACAAGTATAAGTTTATAGATGTTATGTCTTGTAATCGTAATCATAGAAATATATTGCCGTGAACATTTAAAAAAGGCTGTCCCTCTGCCCGAAATCATACCGCTCCAACAGAAAATGAAATCAGCTGATGCGCTACCGAGCAGACGTAAACAGTCTAGGTATTGCATCCCGTCCAATCGATTTGGGAGAATAAATGGTCCAATGAGCCTACCGTTCACCATGCCAGCCCAAACATTTACCGAAAATGTTTGTTGAAAATGTGCCCGACGGACAGCGTGACCAAACATGAGTGTTGCGAAAGTTATTCACCCCATTACGCGTGAACGTAGATTCGTCTGTCACCAATATGCACTTCAAAAAGTCCGGATTATTGTCATGTTGATGCAACAACCACTCACAAAACCGCATTCTTGCTGGAAAATCGTCAGGTTGAAGGGCTTGTACACATTGGACGTGAAACGGATACAGCCCCTCTTCACGCAGCGTTTGTCACACTTTAGTTTTTGATACTTGCACTTCTCTAGCCACGTCTCTAGTGCTTGTTGTTTTTTGAAACGCAATCGATTATACGAGTTCGTTTACCTCTACACGCGTGACCGTAACCGTCCGTTGAAGGTTGCATACTGACCTGACACACTGACCCCGACCCCCGACCCAGTTCTGTGGTCGGGTTGAGCTAGTAGCCGGTACCAGTAGGGGATATCGCGAGTCGCGGCTACAGGACGGTATTCAGATATTTTTGATGTTGCAGAGCCCTTTATCTCGGTTCCCTTAAGACATTGGTGTATATGGTACTAAGAAAAATTGCTTATGTTTTCAAGATCTACACGTCGTGTAAAGGAAAACCCCAGCTTTGCGGACACCCTATATATTGGGCTGTTGTCCTATTAATTATTTGACTCCGTTGCTCCTTGTGTTTTTTTGTCACCTCCAAGACAAGTTCTAGGCCTATTAGAAGTAAATCATTCCTCTGTTGGAAGCTCAACTGCCCTTTTATTGCCTTTGTTGCCTTTGTCATGATCAAGTTCCATTAAGCAGTCAGTCAGATTTGTGAGGCTTACTGTTGACTCAGTATGCATAATTCAGCATGAAAACGTCTACCGGTTGCAATGACTGCTGTCACTTTCAATGGATTATTACGTAACCTTCTACATCAATAATTACCAAGATCGTGGCTACATGGTCAATGAATATCACATTCCATGATAAATATTGATAAACCCCAGTAATTACTGATCGTGTGACAGTCGTCCTACACTGTATAAAGCTCTAATAAGCCCTAACTTGAAATACTGCTCTCATGCATAGGGTGCTGCTACCGTGCTGCTGTGCTTCTCCAGCAATTTACAGGAAATCAATTTACCTGATAAGTGATACCTTCAAGGCACATCTTAACATATCGTTCGGTTGATACCTCTTTGTACATATAGTAAAGCAAACTCCTCTTCTCCAGCTCATCGGTATCTGAGAATATTAGGCAGATTTGTCGGAATTTAACTTTTATTTCAACCCAGTATGACCCAGTGTTCCTAGGTGCCGAGATTTGGTAACAATCCTGTTGTTTTTTCCGTTTCATTATTTTAAACATGTTGTGAGAATCCGCGTCAGCAAATAAATAAGTCACAGTACTGCAAACCGTGAAAGAATATAAAAAAGACAAGTTATATATGAACAGTGTCTGAAGTAAACTACTATATATACTAAAGTATGACCATTTACTGCAAAAGCTTAGAAACTCAATGAACTTGACATGATTCAGGACGTTGCCTGTTACTGCCTACAAAATAAATATTCCCATTAGAATAAATTTTCAATTATTTTGCAAGCCATAGCACGGAATCCGTAAACATCACAGCAAATAATAGTTTGCGAAATGTTGGTATAGATACGTGTATGTCTCTGGGAACTGTAATGAATGAAAACGCATGTGAAGTAAAATGTTATAGTTTCGAAGTTGTGCAATTTTCGTATGCATTATTGGAGATTGTACTGATGTGTTCCATTAAGTAAATTTATATTGAGATGCTTCGGTGGAATTAGTTTGATTACATGATTTTATTATTAGAGGAAGAGATTCTATTTTAGATAGCACCATTACTGTAGCGTGGAAAATATTGACTCGTACATATCTTTTGAGCATTCAGTTGCGTGTTTGCACAACCTCAAGATCAATTTTTAATATTCAAATAGTCATTAAGGTAAGATCTTAGTGATTAATTACCATGAATTTTATAACGGTGAGGAATTTGTTGATGTGAGCTTTCAATTTGCTAAGACTGGAACAAATTGTAAAATCCTCTCTCCATGCTATCGATAATCTGCGAACAGAGGAAGCCAACTAGATATAGCTTCCATCAATAAAAAATACTTCGTGGATGGAAAGCTCTAAAAACTATGTCATGTCCATAAATATTTGGTGAGAGAAAATTTCAAAACAAAAACGCTGGTTACACCCAATTCAAACATCAAATCGACATGCCCGGAAACGATGGCAAAATTGAGAAGAAAGGACTTGCTGGTTAGTTCTTGATTTGTCGAGTTGGAATATACTTGACCAATCCATCCAATAAGCTCAGAACGTAGCAGTATCATAAAGTAGAGTCAAGAGGAACACATTTTGTTAGCATGCCCGTAGTATGTATAATCAAAGTGTTATTGCAAAGATGATTCTTAATTGTGGATAGACGCGGGACTGTAAGCGCGTTCAGATATAATTAAGGTAATAAGGTAATCGACTCCCGAGCCATACAAAGACAATGTAGGATTGGCACGTACCTGGGTGTTCCTGTGGCCTGGTCTGGAGGAGCTCCTCTCTGTTCACAGCTTCTTCTTAGGTTCACCACACTTGCCTTAGCGGATATATTGTACCCGGTTTAACTAGGATTCTTTTGTCGAGGTTTTGAAGACCACCGTTGCCTTTTCCGATCTTTACGAGATTGACTTCACGAAATCTTATTCTTCTTGTGCGCATGTTTGACTTGAATGCGCACGTGCTAAAGGGTTTGAATTTGTATGGCTTTTGAGTTCAAATACTAAAGTATGTTTTAGAACTTGCATGAACACAAAATATACCTGATATATCGGATTGCCACTCCTGTAAGTCGCATGAAGAATAGTTATGGCAACAGTTTCCAGATGTGTGAGTTCCAGGCTAGGTCTTATCTCAGAGCAAAAAGTTCACTGATGAAAAGTGCTTTCTAGTCCTGAACCAGCTTTTACTCGGTGGGCCGTCCCTTAGATCCAAATGGGCAGTACTTATTTCCAGACCAATCATCAGAGAGTAAATCCATTCTTGTGTAGAATTTACCTATAGAAATCAAATATTCTGGATATTTCTGTTATGGTTATTATGTAAAGTTCTGTTTTTATGTTTCAAAATTGGGTATCACAAAACTTGAAAGAAGGTCACTAGTGGGCATTATGAGAAACCTTGGAGTTGACACCTTGAAACCATTCCCTGTGGAGCATCTGCAATGGCATTATGAAGGATTTGATGTGCTACAGTAGATATTTTATGACCGAAAAGGAAAGTTTGCTAACCAATTTGCAAATAAGCCTCTCTTTGCAAGTCAGAAGTAAAAAAAGTCACATGCTACACCTCATTGATAACCAGAGCAATATCAGCCAACCAAATAAGCGAGGTAAAACTCGAGTCTGCTGTATAAATCTGTGATGTAAGTTAATATCGGTTGACGAAATGTGGATCCATAGTCGACCTATGTCTCCACATTTTTGATCTAGCACATCAATCTTTCGACCATCAGATTTTGTCAACCCAACCAGTTTGCATCATGTTCTACAGTCATACAGTCAGCTACACTAAGTATTGGAGTTCAGAGACGGCAAGACGGTAAACTGAAAATTTCGCGCTAGTTGATTGTCCTAAACTTTATCTGGGTTTTCTTGATCAACTATATCTAAGAAGTTGACCTCACAAAAACGATGGATACATGAGGATACTCAGTGCAGCAGCAATCTATAAACTTTTTTTTGATGATCCCAAATAAATTTTGTTAATCCGATTTTTGAACTGCCTAAGGTTAGTAGAACTGGGTCAAAGGAGCGGTCGTATACAGACAGTTCTGGATGTACGAAATTGACACAGTTAGGATGGGAGGCCAAAGTCAGACGGGTCTGTCTGGCAGGCACATCCACGGCGACATCATGGAAGAGAGCTCTGAGGAGCAAAGCCCGTTGGTGTAGCGGTAGAAGAGAGCTAGATCGACGACGGCCCACCGGTGCGAAAGGGTCCAGAGACTGTCTGGTAGGGAAGAGTCATCGATCAGTCGGACAGCCCTCCTCTGGACAGCATCGAGCTGTTGAACTGTTATAGAAGCAATGTAAATTGCAGTCTATTGTGATGAAAATAAAAATATATGGTGGAGCTCCTTCTGAGCACAAGCAAAGCAACTACTGAAAGCATTCGCCTGAATCACTTATTTATTTTTTTAATACGCGTTTTGTACTGCCTGTTTTTTATATGAAGCAGCTACGAATTTGAAAACCAGAATAACGAGGTACCATAACTGATAATGGAACTAGGGGAAACAACCTCGGTTAGATTAACTCAAAGGAAACTCAGAGAAGCAAAGTCCATTAGCGTACAATCGGGCATATATCCCTTAATTTTAAAAAAGCTAATATAATACGGATACATAAATCAAGAAAAAAAAACAAATGTTAACAATTATAAACCAATATCAATAATATCCAGTGTAGCAAAAATTTTGAAAAAGTTTTATCTACTAGAATGATTCGATACCTCACAAAAGTCAAAATTTTAAGTGAAAATCAATATGGATTTGCAGAAGGGAAAGCTACATCGGACGCAATAGCTAAACTTGTAAATCAAATACATCAAAATATTGAGAACAAAATACCTTCAATCTGCATTTTTGTTGATTTAAAGAAAGCTTTCGACACAGTTAATCACAAATTATTATTAGTAGCATTGGAGAGAATTGGTTTCAGAGGAAACGCGTACTCACTGATCGAAAATTATCTGTCAAATCGCTCACAATCTGTCCAGATATCAGGACCGTTTAGTAAAGAAATGTATATTAAGTGAGGTGTCCCACAAGGAACTGTCTTAGGTCCACTGTTATTCAATATATATTTAAAAAAGTTTTCCAAATTAATTGTGTTGGCAAAATAACCAGTTTTGCAGATGTTACTGCAATATTATATGAAGGCACTGACTGGTCTGATCTGAAAAATATAATTGAAAATGATAAATCAAAATTATTCGGTGGTTTAATAATAGAAAATTAAGCATTAACTATTCTAAAACACATTTTTTACCATTTGGATCTTATGCTAGACATCTACCAAATTACACAAATTTCTCCTTCAACATTAATGATCAAAAAATGTAAATTAACAGAGTGCCCAACATAAAATACCGTGGACTGGTCTTGGATCCTCACTTACGTTGAGACATCCATGTCAATTATATTTTAAAGTAAGTTAGATTTGTATCCTACAAAATTAAATACCTTGGGAATATATTGACAGAAAAATATCTTCTACATTATACCATGCACTGATTGAGCCTCATCTCACATACCATATATATTAGCATGGAGAGCTGCATCTTCCTGACATATCTATAATTTAGATATGAAAAAGTATTCTAAAAATGAAGTTTAAAAAACCGAAACTTTATCACACTGACAAATTAGACGCAGAAGTTCGAATGTATGATATAAGATAGCTTTATTTCTCACTCACTACCAGAAATTTGTAAACACCGACCAAAAAATTAAACATAATCATGGTACACAAAAAAGGTACAAAATTCGTGGTACAGCAGTTCCTCAGCCACATAAATCTATAATGCAGCGGTCATATATATATATTTAGCGACAAAACTTTATGAAATTATACCTAAAGACTTAAAATATTCACGTTTCGGAAATTGTTTTAAAAGAAATTTAAAAATATATCTAGGACTGAAATTCATAAACTCATAAATACGAATATCAAGTAAATACATAATCTACTGTGGCTATTTTTTGTCCTTTTTTGTCATTTGCATTCTACAGTTGCAACTTAAAATTATTGGTCCATGTACAGGCAGTGCCTTCTATTGGGCCTGTTTTGATTTTATATTTATTTACCCATGTTGCTTGTTCTCTTTGTACATTGAGTGAATAAATATTATTATTATTATTATTATTATTATTATTATTATTATTATTGTTATTATTATACTCGTTGAAAATAGGGGTCTGGGTAGTCGGATGTTTTACGTGGACCAGCTGTTGGCACGTCGGCTCAAAGGCTGGCAGGTTCGAATACCGGCCTCGGAAGTTACATTTTCAGCTATGGATGTTGTGTTTGTCCATATATGTATGCACCAGATCGGTGCAAGGTGAGAAATGTACAATGGCTAGCTGTAGCTTTAGTCAATAATTAGTTTCCAGTGGATAAGCACATGGAGTCCAGTATTGACACAACGAGGTCGGAAAAAGGTTCAAAGGTGAGCTAAATCAGAGGCTTCGATACCCTATCACAACGACTACTATCTGTAGAATCAATCTTGGACAGCGTGGTCGGTTACATCTCCTGCTTGTAAGCAGCACTTTAAACTGAGTCTTATCTGGATCCTGTACAAAGTGAAGAGGTTATGTCGAGAAAAGTACTCCTAGCCCGAAACAGATATCCTAACTCCTTTCCACCAGCTGCCGCGACTGACAGTAGGAACAGTAGGAAAAACTTCTGGTAGACTCGGAGCCCTACTGACGGAAAGAGAATGAGAAGCAGAAATTCGGCGAGTCTATCTAAATCAGCAACATGGTGGTGTTAATTTCAACGAAACATCGAACTTTAATGTCAATTGTTCTTACCGTACGGAATAGCAATCAACAACATATTATTACTTAATGAAAACAATGTCTCTAAGGAACTGCACTTCCGCGCATTACTTTCAATGCTGCATTTTTCATCTAAACGCTCTTTATGATCTAGATCCGGGAAAAAGAACGAAACAACAATTTGCTTTCCATCGTAAAACGCAAAATCTCATTAGGTTCGTCCGAGCAAACACAATGCAGTTTAAAAGCTTAGGAAACCATCGTGGAATAATTGAAGTAGTCTTCATTCTTATACAATGAAACGGTTGCACAACCCAGAATTATGACGATTAACGATGGTAGACACATAATCATAGATGGCTTAGATGCTGCTTGAGTATAATGATGGTTACTTTCTATCGATGTAGGATGATAATTTGCCGACCAAAACGAAAATATTGGGTGAAAAATGTGATGCAACACTCGAGATGATTATTGTTTATAGAAAATTTTAATCGTATAGAATGTGGCTTCTGGAAAATTACTAGCAGTAATTGTATGTATATGCTTAACCAAACGAGTCGTTGTATGCTGTAGGATGTGCACAGGGTGTGTCATCTCAAGCCTCTGTTAGGCTCGAAAATTGTAAAATCTGTCGCTTAATTGTAACTTTCATAGCCAGACTCATGTCAACAAGCTTCCAACGAAACTCACTTAGCAATTTCCAATTACTATTACCCACAGAAGAGATTAGTTCAGAGCAAACAGATCCAGTCATGCCACGATGCGATAATATGATTACCTCTCAACTATAAAATGTACCTATTTATACTCGATTTATTTTTCTTCATCTCAAACACTTTAAATTAGGGTTAACGCTGTGTCAGCTCATTGCATCGCAAATGGCAGGCCATTACTTACTCATTATTTGGTAAATATTAGAAGAAGGTGTGTAAAACTTTATCGATTTGAAAATTTTGAAAAGCATCTAAGGCCCGTATCGTCAGTCGTCCCTACAATTGTAGGGCGCCTTTATGGCCTCCTTGATTGTTATAGTTTTCTATTTCTCCGTGTCAGAACTCTATTTTGAGGTTATGTCACAAACATCTATTTGCATCAAATTGTGCTTGCTTTTGAGTTATATCATGTTTTATCAGCCTGAAATTTCCTACAATTTAAAAAGAAAATATATCTTCACAATAGGAGAGCGCTGACGCTGACACGGGACAAGTGTAATCTAGAAATTTTTGAAGGAGAGAAAGAAGTATGACAATCAAGGAGGCCATAAACGCGCCCTACAATTGTAGGAACGACTGACGATACGGGCCTAAGAGTGTGTTTTAAATGCGTATATTTACTTTATAATGCTAAGCACCATGTACTTTACACTTACAATTATAGTGAAAATGTATCATTAAATAAATACTTTTCAAAACCTACACATCGATAGTTCGACAAATAGGTGCCAGAATTGGACTCCAAGTAAAAATTGTCAATCATCCATTAAGATTTTATTCATAAGCAAGTATACAGAATATATTTAAGACAGATACAAGTTTTCAATTTCTTAGTAAAATTGCAAATATACACTCCTTTTTCTGTTCTCTGCCTTCTTCAATCCCATGTTCTTATTTCATTCTTATTTTAAAAGGCATGATCTTCCATTAGGTTTTTCGATTACCGTCTTCCGGATTCGAAAAGAATACTTAATAGGAGATTAAGGCAACTGAGAAGGTCCGGTTTGCCAACACGGAAACCTAGTATATTTTATAGAATTTCAGTCAACCACATAAATGAATAAATTTCCTGAGAAATTTGGATCAATTATCATGCCAATGGAAAAAATATGTAAATATAAGAGCTTACTTGCAAATAACAATGCGCACTGAGCAACAACTTTTATACTATCAAAACACATGATGAATACGTAGAGCTACTATTTACACTTAATGTAGTTTTAGTGAATGTAGAATCATTGAGACCGGAGGTCCACCTTACCGGGGAGGTCCAGCTTAGGGCACTTTTCTATATACTTCTAACTGTGTAATTGGAAGCATGAATCACGGAGAGGATACACCCTGTTTACTCAAAGGAATGGGTTTTCTTTATCTGTATGCTTCAGCCACCAAAACACCCCATAGAATATAAATGAATCCAACATGCTATGGCATAAATCATTCAAAGTAAATTGAAAAATAATTGAATAACATAAATTTTCAGTTACTCCCAGACAGTTTAACGAACATTTTTCACACCATATATTAAGAGATCGTAATAGATGTAGATTGACAAATGTTTTGCAGATAAATGATAACAGAAAGTTTTTCTAAAACATTAGAATTCCGAGGGTATCTTTTGGAAATCTTCATTTTGTTATTCTGATTGACATTCGTTATCTTCATTATTCCCGCAGCAATTATAGCTTCATCAACTTAAGAAATATTCCATCTTTTGTTAATAGAATCGAGAACTATGATAATGAATGGAAATGTAAATCGACGGAGAATATGGCTTTAAAATGCAGCTTGGCATCGAAGGAAATTTGAAAGCCTAAGAACCCTTAAAAATTGTTGCCCCAGTTGTGTATTAGTTACGTTCCATGTTATCATGTTGTCTCTGATCTATCGCGTTTTCCCTGGTTAAAAATGTATGGGATAAAGATCTTCCAAAGCGCAAAACCTATGTACATCTTAACTTCGATAATGTTATTTATATCATGAACTTGCTTTTATTTAACTTGACCTCTAAGTAGTATGTTAGTATGGGACAAATCTTGGAACGCAATTTTGAATCAGTTGACCTTAACCAATTGAGCTGAAATTTTGTATACACGTTTGGTGGTCATAATGCATTGATATCAAATGATAGTGTTTGATCAAAGAAACACAATAAGCAAAATGACGATATTGTAAATATAATGTGGCGACAGCGGCAAAATGGTGATCTTCTACAGTAAAAACAACAATATGGGTGTCTAATGCAAAAATTTGACGAGCGAAGCATAATAATTAATTTGTCATTCTAGACAATTCATTATATGAAATAACTGATGTAATATATATCGATCGAAATCTCATAATAAATATAAAGGAAGGTTATTTATGAAGACCTATTAATAGTAGGAATTACTAAATACTAAGTAAAAAAAACAAAAAACTTTTTTAAAAACAAGGCTTTATTTAACCGTTAATAGAGAGGCTCAACAACATACACGATAAATGATAATGAAGCTTTATCGTCTCAAGGTACGCGTTACATTTAAACAGCAAGAAGGGAAAAGTGTAACACGCTTTTGGGTGAAAGCTTGAGACAAAGGAGCTTTATTAACGCAAAAAGTTTGAGAACTGCATATTCCCAATCGAAAGAATACTTAGGAACTAAACCTTTCATAAATGGTTAAATAAAGCTTGTTATTATTATTTTTCCATTCATTTGTTTATTGAATATTAACTCGAAAAAATGCGTGAAATTATTGCTTAAAGTCATTGTACTGACACAGGTTCCGCAAAGTTGAATTAGACTATTTTGTTCATTATTTACATAGGTCCTTAGAGGAACTTGATATCTCAATAGAAGCAATCTTTATTTATAATTTATCTATAAATAATTCCATTTTCACAATGAACAAGTTTGTAGAAATGTTTAAAAGCTGATCATATGAAACGTAATACGTTGATATCATTAATAAAAATTTAATGAAATTCTGAACCGTTTGAGTACCTAAATATTGATAAGCCCGTAGTTTCTTTCGACTACCTACTTTATGCTACAAAGTCGAACAGTAATGGAAATGTTGAAAAACCAACTGTCTGAAACTGAAAGCATTGGTCCCACCTCAATCGCAGTGCACAATGTCCAGCATAAAATCGTTTAAAATTAAGACTAAAATATTAAAATCAATGTATAGGTACTTTGCGCGCTGTTGCCAGCAGCTCTGGCCCGACCAGAGGCAGGCTACAGCTATCCCAGCGGCGGCGGAAGCGGTCCCAGTGCCGGTGGTTATCCCTCTGGACCCGCGACGTCGTATGGTCCACCAGCAGGAGGACCACCAGTTGTCCAGAAGCATGTATACGTACACGTGCCACCACCGGAAACTGATATACCAGCACCAAAGAAACCGCTTACGGTGGCACCGGCGCAGAAACATTACAAGATCATATTCATCAAGGTATGCATTATGAAACAAGTAACAACCTAGTAATATAACTTTTTTTCGTCCGACCACATACGGCCAACCATTAACAGCTGTTTTATGCTATGTCAACTCCTCAGCATGCTGTAGGCTATGTTTTGTTCAATGGCGAGTAGACGATATCTACTATAGCTCCAGAATCGCCGGCATATAGCGGTCACACTAGTGACCAGACTGATCTCGTAACGCAAACTGGGATGCCGTTCCAACAGACAGCTTGCTATTTCACTTCCGCAGTGGTCGATTCTGGTCACAGATGTCACCTTGAGCTGCCTTATTTCGATAGTAGATGTTGAGCTTCAACTAATGTGTTTTTTTAAGGAGTGTTGTATGTCCCTACGATTTCACAGATCGAAAATGAGAAAAATATAGTAGTTTATACAAAATCCTCCACGAAAACATTAAAACTGGGTAGTTGAGACGTCTTATGGCTTTCTCATTTTTGTAAAGCAAATTCGGAAATTCGAATGTAAAGGTTGTTGTTTTTAGACAGATATTTTTAAATCCGGATTTGGATTTATTTCTCTGGTGATGTCGTTACTAATACCCAAGATGCTTAGTGATGCACTTTACTCAAAAAGCAGACATTTTGATATTTATATGACACCTCTTTCAGTCCCTAAAATGCAAAAAATAGATTACGAAAAAATAAAAAAGATCTGTATGAAATCACAAAACGTATCAAATTATACAAAAGTATTAAAAATAGGAGTATAGACAATCAAATTTAAATTGAAGCTTGATCTGAACAATTGATTCATAACTATAAAAAAAACTTTGAAATTCCATCCTTCAGGTTTTTGAATATTAAAACATATTTTACAAGTTTTGTACACCTGAAGAAGATATCAATTAAATGGCAAAACGTCTGATTTTAAAGTGAAAAGCATCGCTAAGCACCTTACGTCTTATATCCTAAAATCCAAAGGTTAAGACTAGTAACGTAATCGACTGGGATAAGAATTAACTCTTGATATGTCAATCATTTCGATAAGATGCACTGGGTAAATGCTTACCGAGTTCCAAAAGATACGTAGGGTTGTTTACAACCACCACAGCGCCTCTAAACCGGAGATAAAATAATCCTCTGGGATGTAATACCCTATATAATTCAACAATTATTTTTTTCAGGCACCAACTCCACCAACCCCAACTGCTCCAATAATCCCAGTACAACCACAGAACGAAGAAAAGACCCTTGTTTACGTACTGGTCAAAAAACCAGAACCAGAACCGGATATTGTCATCCCTACACCTGCACCAACACAACCAAGCAAACCAGAAGTATACTTCATCAGATACAAGACGCAGGTAAGCATTTTCTAAAATCCGTTTTGTACAATTTTTGGTTTTGCATTTGACAATATCTTGTGCTTTTACCTGTAACCTTGACAAAATTGATGGAATTGAAATATGAGGAAGATTAAGGATGTTATAAGAGAATGTCTCACGATCAGTATTAACTGAGGTCGTACCATCTGGGCTACGTTTGTAAATTGTTACAGAGTGTACTTTGTACTACTCTACATTTCATTACTGTGTACGGAATTACATTACCAACTGATCTACAAACGCACCCCTAGTACTTACTGATTGTTACATCAGGGAATCACAGTTCATCGCAACGTAGCGCTACAGCAGCGATACTTTATTTTCGGTGAATGCACATGATCACTTTGAGCGATACTGAAGCGATCGCCATTTTTTTCATCACCATCAAAATATGCTTTGCTCTTGATCAAGTGGTACACCAAATACTGTGTTATGGTGTCTTATTTGCCCCATTTGTTAAAATAAAGCTGATATAGATAATTATGATAGAAAATTTCAAAATTGATGACAACAAACAGGAGAAATGGAACGAAAAGATAACCAACGAGTATAAAAAGACCTCTATTCAGTCACTGAATTACCAGAGGTTCATTGCGTTGTACAAAAAGGCAAAATTTCTCTCTCTCTCTACCTATAACATTTAAACCGTTTTGTGTGACCGCTACTGTAGCGCTACGTTGTGATGAACGGGACTAATTATAACTAACGGTCAATAAATATCATATTACATGATGAATACCACAGATCACAGTTAACGTGTGACATTCACCTTAAACGGGCTTTATAAGATTTGCGCTAGAAATTTGATGCTGTAGTATGCAGAATTGATCGAAAACAAGGACGTAATGAAACGACGATCAAGCCTGAGACCGATTGACAAGAAAAAATATGCCTCTGTCACACTTAATAATTAAAAAAAATATGTTAAGCATAAGAAGAACGTGCGTTGCTCTTCTTGTTTATTTATTTTACTCTGGGCTATTTCAAAATTGTAGTTATTTCTGTGTCAGTGCTATGCCACTGGTCTTGCGAATTTGTTACAGGCTTGGCCGTGGTTGCTATCTCCTGTCGCCGTCGCTCCAATGTTTGCATCTCCGTACAGTGATTACTCTCTTAGGCCTTTGAAGAGAGTCGCTGTCCGTTTATTCGTCAGCATGTGAAATGATATCGTCCTTTAAGCTTTGAGTCGGTTGTGCCCCACAAAAGATGCAACTGATGCATAAAAAACGATCCCTGAGAAATAGGTGCATTGATATTGTGGTATAAACAGAAGAGCCCATCAATTGCGACCGACATCTTGAATCAAGAAAGCCGCTCTGGGATGCCACATGATAGCAGCTTATACGGGAAAGTAGGCTGGTCTCAATACTGATAATCTATGAACCACAATAGTGTCCGGATGTAGATTGCAGAAGTTTGGTGAAACTTTGCATCATGTGACGATGACGATATCGATTAGTAAAATAATCTCTATTAATTCATAATAGATCATAATTTTTACTATGCAGCTTTTTACAATTATTTTACTAATCGATTAAAACTTTAGGGTTCTCTTTACTAGGAACAAGAAAATTATTCTTCTGCGTGTCTTAGGTTGGAATTTTACTATTAAGATCTCAGAAACGAGTTTCGCATTTAGGTAACCTAGAAAACAGTACGTTGCAGTGCAGAGATAGAGCAGAAACATTTCATCCTTCAAAAAAAGCTTTTATTTTGTCATGTCTTTATTTGAGAAGAGATAACAAAATAAATTGCACATGCACGTTGCCACTTTTTCTCCTCTACAATGAGGCATAATTAGATTCCCAATATGACGTTCCGTCTCTTGTCCTCAATCATCAACTTTTTCTTTCTTATGGGCGCCATAATAGATTTTTGTATATAAGTGAATAAGGTTTTCAATTCAGTTTCCAAAAATGTACAATATGTTATACATTGTCATTGCCAAGTCATGGTTATTCCAAATAACTACTGTTATCAACGTAGGTTTTAAATAAGCGTGTTTGAAGGACAGTCAGATAGTTTGCCCATTTTTTAACTACAGCACGTTATTTTAGCACTATGAAGCTTCTCTCCATGACTCCTAAGCCTTAGATTCAATTTATTTGAATTTAAAACCTTTGCATCGATTTAGATATGTCAGATATGAAATGGGTTTCATAACCTGCATTTTCTTAGTTACCTAAATGTGTAACTTTGTCCCAACTTTATGCGTATTTTTCATTATTCCAACTCGACCATTGTTTTTCATTTTACAGAAGGAAGAAGCCGGTGGCTATCCAGCAAGTGGTCAGCCGGAGACATCCTATGGCGCTCCCTCAGGATCTGGCCCATCCAGCGAATATGGCCCGCCACGCAGTTTCTAAGACCAACCATGTTCAACAGAGGAACAAGCTGTACATTTTGTAAATACTTCTCATGCCAGTTACCCTCTAGTATGTGATAAGCTGCAGATAGAATACGGTGCACAAATGTATTTGAAACGTATGTTTAGGAAGCTCTAAAAGAGTTATAGTGATATTTAGTGATGAATAGTGTGATGTTTTGGACTGGAGGTATCTAAAAATACGGCGGTCACTATAATAAGATAAAGTTATACACATTAGACGTATAATAACTTTGTGCCTGATGTATGCACAATAAAGTCAAGTCAACGTCAAATCTATACTTTCACAAACGTCACTAAGATTTGATTTATTATTATTCATTTACTCCAAATATATAGCGTTTTACACCCACCTTTGGTGTAGCCCTACACGATGTTACGAAATGGTATCGGAAAAGGGCTACAAATAAAAATTGCTCTGAAATGTTATACTTACTACAGTTCGATGTGACCCCACCTTAAGAAGTTGTTGTCTGTTGGAATACTTTGTTTTATTTTTATTATCAGTTGCTGCAATCATTGCTAAGCAATGCAGATAGCTGAAAGGTATTTTATACACATATATGTTATATATTTTGTATACACTGTATGCTTGTGTTTTATAAAATTTTATAATTTTTTAATAAAATTTGTTAAAATACATCATAACAGTATTTTTGTTGTCAACTCCAAATCACAGCCAAGGGCTGGGGTGGGTCTTCTAACAAGATACTGGCATATCACCTTCTTGAACTTACCGAAGAAGCTGTTGACTTCTATACAGGGCACTGTATACAGGATGTCCCAGAAGTCGACGTCAAGCCGGAAACGGGGAATAGGTAAACTCATGAACATTATCAAAAAAATATAAAAAATCCAAGTCGTGTACTTTTCAAATTATAGGCTTTAAAACAAATTGGAAAAATCTACACCATATGATGATTTAGTTCTCATTAGTTCAAATTTCAATTCTTTCTTGTCAGCAACACAGATAGTAACGCCACTTTTGTACCGCCATGTCTGTCTACACCGTGCACAAGATGTGCGATTTTTAGAGAAAATTTTATGGACTGATGACTCGACATTTAAAAAGATTGTTACATGTATCTATACGACTTACACGAGTGGCATGTAGAAAATCCAAATTTAATTACACTAAATAGATCACAGTTTTGTTTTGGACCGTGAATCATTGCACCAGTTAAACTGCCAGAGTTCTTGAATGGCGAAATTTATTTAGACCTTTTACAAAATCATTTACCAAATTTATTGGAAGACGTGCCACTAAGCATTTACAGAGATATGTGGTGCCATCAATACGCCTGCACTATGACCGTTCAGTTAGATAATATCCTGATGCGGAATACCCCAGCAGGTGGATAGCGCGGTCTGGTACAATTTAGTGGTCAGCCCGTTCACCGCTTTTTTTACTGGGGAGCAGTGAATGGAAAAGTTCACTCAGAGTCAATCGAAAATTTAGCTGAGATACGCAAGCTGCTGAATTTGATATTGACAGAAGATTCCAAACCTATAAAACGTCAAAAAACCTATAAAATGTCATCTTGCAGACTAGATAGCTTTTAGGGTGCAATCTGTCATTCCACGTTTGCTCACTAGGATCGTTGTGAGCGTCGATCTATGGAGGAATGACTCAACTACACGCATTGTTGGTTGCATATGATTTGTGAAGCCGATTAGTCTGTAGTTTTCATGTCTGAGAAGAAAGTTGGTTGAATAGCAAGATCGCGTCAGGATAGTTATCTGTATTGGTCTGCATGTGTACAAAATCAGTAACATTTGCTGGGCGAGGAAATCGCTACTGAATATGCTGCCAATGAAGTATATCTATTAGCTGTGCCCGAAGGGTTATTTATTATATTTCTGAACACAGGTTATGTTCAAAGTTATAAATTACGATTTTTTAAGCTTTTTTTGTGTTTTCAAAAACTTTAAGAATCACGGGAAATCACCACCGCTGCCGCCTTGTGTGTAGTTTCTGTTAGCATGTATATGATAACGGAATTATCATCAACACATTATTAGCACACAAACCCATACTATGCACTTACGCGGTTTCCTTCTAGCTGTAGTATACAACTTACAGCTTAGACCTCCAGTAATGACATCTCCGGAGCAGATCAGCATGACATTTAGGCAACACGTACAACAAAACGAGTTCACCACAAGTGTCCATCAGCTAGTGCTAAGTTAACTTCTTGTAGAAAAACTTACATAATGTCACAAAAAACAGTAAGATGTCAATAATGTCACATTTCAAGATACGTAATACGCGTGCGGATCATTTTTAAGATGTCAAGGTTGCATTGCTGCTAAAGGAAGTCAGTTTGAACATTAATTGTGAATTTAATAAATACATGCACGAATTAATGAAAATGGCGTTACTATCTGTTTTGCTGACACTACGTAGAATGACACCGTCCGCCACTTCGTCTAAGAAAAAATTTGAAATCTGTAGTATTAGGAACCAAAAGATCATCACACTAAGATTTTGCCGATGTTTTTATATGCCGATAATATGAAAAGTACACGACCCAGATGTTTTATATTTTTCTGATAACTATTATGAACTGCTCTATCTATCTTCTATCCCGTCTTCTAGTTCATCCTTCCCAAGCTTTGATGTGGGGACTTCTCCATCGGATCTCTTTCTTTTCGTAAAGAAGATCTCCGCCACCTGTGACATGGTATGCTGTACGTCAGGCAGTGACATAGTTCTGCCCCAAAGTACAAAAACCAGACAGATTGGGGTAGACATACTTGCAGTGAGTCTATTCATTGTATCTGGTATCCAATCCTTGTAACGTTAGGTCGCTGTTAAGTAAATTTAGTACTACAGTCAGTTTAGTTCTCGCGTCTCGTCTGGTCGATATACATAGATTCTGATTCTACAAGTGAAACTACACATAAGTTATGGCAGCTACTCATCAAGCGCAGACAAATAAAGGTTCATTAAAGTGTTTTGTAATGTATCTTGAAAACTTCAATGAAAGCGAAGTAAATCAATCAGAGGCTCGTTTAGAGCAAGCCAAGCACCGTTTTTATAAAGTACAAGAGGAAATAGAGCTTCTCAGTGATCATGAGATAAATTGAAAAATGACATCGACGTTTGGGGACAGCTATTATAGCGCAAAAGAAAAGGCACGCAAATATATGAAATCGAACAATCAAAAAAACAATCTGAGTGACACAAAAAGGTAAACACCTACGTATGTTTATCCGATTTTAATAATTTCTGGCATATATGTTCAGTGTCTCTTCTTTCAGCTTGATTCGTCAACTGATTGCAGAAGCTGGTTCAATGATGTGTTGAGGATCCACGATTTCTTATACACTCATTGACACGCCTGGGCATCGTGCAGATAAGGTGGTCGATATCATGTTGGGTTATCTCATTCCAGGCTACTGCAACTTCGTGAGTAAGAGCTGCTAAAATCTGTGGAGAGTATTGCAAATTCAAGAGCCTGCGACCTATCATGTCTCTGACATATTCAATTGGAGATAGGTCAGGCGATCGTGGTGTCGAAGGTAATCGGGTTTTGGATGGTGTTAGGTATGGAATAAGGTGAGGTTACACTGCTTCCTGAATATAGCGTCGGGCTATCATATTGCCTCTGCTGAAATTAGTGATCTGCTACCATAAGCAATAGCACCCCATACCATAACTCCCACGGTGTGGTGAACGTGACGCTCTCTGTCAAATTGTGGGTCACGTCGTTCACCACGTCGCCCTCTCACTCTTGCCAGATCATCATGCATCCCCAGACAGAAACGGGATTCGTCACTAAAGACCACCTGATTCCTTTCCCGGTCCCGTAGGATTCTTTCTCTACACCAGAGCAAACGGTTACGCCGATGTTCAGCTGTGAGAGGTAGCACCCAATGTGTGCGATAAGAAAAAAGGCCAAAATGTCGTATTCGGCGATATACGGTGCGCATACCATGCCACGCCTTTTTTTGGTTAATTAATAAAACACAATGATAAATACTATACTACTACTTTAAGCAGCAGCGGTGGCCGCAGTAGTAGACTCTTCGGTCTCCTGATCAGTCGCCGTGCGCTGTGCGGGTTCGAGTCCCGTTCCAGGAGAAATTTTTCTCTTGGCTATGGATGTTGTGATTTTCCGTAGGTGGTAGATGGTCTCTGACTGTCGAACGTGGAGGTACCACCCGGCGGATCTCGTAGGCGGAGCCAGAATGTGTGCATGTTGCATCCACACGTCTTCCCTCGCCAGAGTCCGTGTGGCGTTCCCCCTTTCCCCCTATAGCCCCACGGTACCCAATGGGTGTTTAGGCCTTAGGCCTTCGTGGTAGTTGGAATATAAAAAAAAAATATCTAACGGTTGGTCCAAGCAAAACAGTTGTCTAGTGGCGTGCAAATTTAGGCCCTAGCTCAACAAAGCGGAGAGAAGGGGGGGGGGGTTCAGAGCGCCAGTGACTTAGGACGGAAAAAGCCACAACTCCCCGAGATGTTAGTCGGAAGTTGTTTTGCTTGACCACCACACAAAAGGAGAATCGGGAGAATCTAACAGAGATAACGAAATTTAAGTAACAGTACACACAGAGAGAGCCAAATAAAACAAGATATTAAATGAATCACAATATATTGATTAATAAAAAAACGCACATGTGCTCCACTACTGGAGTGCGAGTAATAAAAAACAGAAAGGATGTTATAAATCTTAAATACAACGTGACAAAATTATTTTTCGAGATAACCCCGCGAAATGTCTACCATGGTATAGTACGCCCGAAGTATTTACAGATATTTTGCGCCTAAATATTAAACTTATCTGTAGATCTTCTTTGTCGGGCGCGGCCAAGGTGTCCTCAACTCTGGTCAAAAAGCTGCCAGTAGCGGGCACGACACTGGGCAGGGGCTGCTTGCCTCGTTGCCAAAAATTATGGTAGTAAAAAAACCCTAGTGCGAGAAAGACTGTTTAAAAATCTACTCTACTCTCTGTCTGAGATAAAACTACTCATTGAAAACAATCGCACTTGAAGCAAAGACAAAAAAAGATAAAAATGTACTAAACTAATATACCCTTGTTCTAAAAAGTTATGGCAGCTCAAAAATCAAAATCACGATCAATGTAGAAGGTGACATGTAGGCACTGCCCCCATATTTGAGTACGTAGAATATCCAATAAAATCAAGAAGTCTCTAAGAATTTCAATAAGCAATAATAAATGTATAAAGATTTATGAAATTGTTAATTAGAATGATATTTTACCTGTTCACATCAAGGTTTTTTCCAAGGGGATGGCTTCCATCAATTTGCAAAACTGCAACGATGCAACTGACTGGAGGAGAAAAGATGATGATTTTCTTCTGTTTTTATTGACTAAAAGAAAGCAGATATTGAACGAACGTCATCAGGACACGCATTAAGGCACGTGGTCCGAAGGTATATAAAAAAGAACTTACCGCTGAAGATTAAAATCCCATAAAAAAATGGAAGACGTAGCACCCAAAACAAAATGACTAAACTTAAGTTACACAAAAAAGGCGCTTGGGGCCTAATATCCCAGAGTCCGGAAAATGTCGAAACGACCCCTGCACCACGACCTTAACGGAAACAGAAAAGCGAATCACGCAGAACACGTAACGTTCTAGAAGAAGGTATCTTGAGTGGCCTTGAAGCAGATATGTTTTATAGGAAACCAACTAACGGAGAAAAACTACAGAGCTTTTTGCTGATCGTCAACACCATACTGAATCGCTGAGAAAGAAAGATATAAAACGAGTGAAATTACACAATCAATAAAGTATTAAATTCGCCAAAAGAAAATCATTGCAAATGGTTTGGCCTAGGAATTGGCACTCTATTATCAATGAAGAGAAATTCAAATTACGGGTAAGTGATAAATAGTAAAAAAAAGGTTACGTGATTTTGGGACGTGACAACCAACTATCCTTCCATGCTCTTTAAACCACTGATTAGCGATGGCTGGAGAACTACAGAAACTGTCTCTCATAGTCAAAAGTCTTAACCGGCGATCTTGTCGTTCTGTGGTCCCTCTGGGACGTCCAGAACCCCTCGCTTGCTATCCTCGTTCTTCCT
Source organism: Acanthoscelides obtectus (assembly GCA_963669975.1). Classification (NCBI taxonomy): domain Eukaryota; kingdom Metazoa; phylum Arthropoda; class Insecta; order Coleoptera; family Chrysomelidae; genus Acanthoscelides; species Acanthoscelides obtectus. Next base: position 54,373,274 of record CAVLJG010000007.1, on the reverse strand, counting down.
GAGTCCACGCTGGTTCATACTGCGTAAGGATCTATTGGTCCACCTAGAAACTTCTCTTATCGATAGACCAGCACGGGTATCACGTATCTTGAAAAGTGACATTATGTCGATTTTTTTTACATTATGCTGTTTTTTTTTGACATTATGCAGGTTTTTCTACAAGATGTTAACTTGTTGTACGTGTTGCCTAAACGTCAATAGGCTTGTTATCAATCTTTGGCTCTGATGTGATGTAAAATCTACTTCTGAGATGGCATTACTGGAGATTTAAGCTGCAAGTTGTATGTGTTGATGATAATTACATTGGGTCCTTGTCTCAAATACATTTAATTGAGATTCAAAGCTAGAAACTAGTTGCGCATCCACTTTTTCTTATCCATTCTGGAAATTACATATACAAATTTACTGAATTTCAAAAATGAGAGAGATAAGAAATAATTATATTCACTCTACACTGTCGAATTACAAGCCATATACATGCTAACAGTAATTACACACAACGCGGGCGCCATGATGATTTCTTGTAATTCTCCTCAGTTTTTCGTAATTTATGACTTTGAACATAACCTCTCTTCAGAAAGCACAACATAAAAATAACCCGTCGGGCACAGCCAACAGATATACTTCATTGGCAGCATATTCAGTAATCATTTTCTCACACAGCAAATATCACTGATTTTATACACATGCAGAAAAATACACATAATCATCCAGATGGGATCTTGTATTCAACCAACTTTCTTCTCAGAGATAAAAACTACAGACAAGTACCATTTGGCCTCACAAAACATATGGAACCAATAATGGGTGTAGTTTTAATTGAGTGATACCCATGCGGCTTCAGGCAACCCAACAATTCGACCCCTCTCAATGTCACTTAGCTGAGACACCCGGCGAATTCTAGGTATTTTAAGCAATCACAAAAAGGCTTCTAAATAAGCTACACGAAATTTAACATTTAACTGACACCGTAAATGTACGAAACCTGAATGCTTCTTTATCATCAAACACTACACGCAGCCACCACAAAAACTTAACATCACTTGTTGTTCATGGCAGGATAGATCGATATGTGAAAAATTCTGGAATTCTAATAAACATACGTAGGTGCTTACCTTTTTTGTCACTTAGTATACATACAATCTACATTTAGATTCTCTCTCGAACACGAGTTTCATGGCGAATATGAAAAATGTGGACAATTCAGAGATATGTTTATAGCATTGGTTGATAAAGATCGTACTTTGGATAAAGTCAAAAAGTTCTTTTATCTGATATGCTGCTTAAATGTGAATCGGATCGAAGGTGAAGGTGATCAAAAATAGGAAGTATTAGATGACAGTTATTATCATATATGGCAGTGGCTAAGTCGCGGTACAAAAATAGTACAGTTATCATAAAGAATAATGTTAGAGAACTAGTTGGAACGCCATCAGTAACCAGAGATCTTTACTCCCTTCTAAAGTTAACGGATAACCTTCAAAAAAATTTGAGGTCATTAACTTTTTTAGGCGAGCCCGCAGATCAGGTGGAGTACTATATGAATTTACTAATACTAATACATACCAGTAATCTTAAATAAACTAATAACTAATACATACAGCATAACTACATACATTCCTACCAATCGTAGAAGTTTGAAAAATAAACAAAATTTGTCAGCTACAATGGCATGTCACAAACGATTTAATGAAGGTAACTAAAAATAAAGAAAGCAACGCACTATTTTAAACAAAAACATGTCCAGATGAAAAATCCGTGTTCAATGAGAAGTCTGATGTTCAAACTCTCTGACCATTGTTTTGATGGTTGGAGTATAACTTGATACCACCATTCGAATACAATTATCCACATCTTCATCCGTAAGTCGATTACGGTATTGTTTTTTAATAAACTTCATATTTGAAAAAGAAGATTCACACAAATAGGTTGAACTAAATAACGCTTTCACTTTCAAGACAACATGTCATAAAACTGAATATTCATCTTGCTTACTGAAGGCCAGATGCATTCTGTATTTGAGACTAATAATTTTAAAGCTAAATTATTACACAGTCACTTCCATTTCTGCCGTAGCGATGTCTTCGCTAAAATTCTGCATAACAGAAGTTGCAAACTGTTGGATATCAATTTCCATGAAGGGTGAAACAACAAATTGCGCCACAATAACAATTTCGTTGAAATCCTTAAAACGATTTTTGAAGTTATCCTTCAAGTTAGAGACTATTTCTACATGATATTTACTGTCATATGGTTCTAATGGGCTTTGAGATATCTTTTCTGAAAGAATAGGAAGATACCTGGTATGGCCAACGATGCTTTTTTGATAAGCGCCTTTTTTTCTGTTTTTGTCTGTTTTAAGTATGTTTGACGGTTAGTATCAATACAAGTTTTTCAATAATCGCTAGAACAACATATTATCGTTCAAATTACACCAAATTATTATCATTCTGTGACTCTTATGTTCTCAGTTATTACAATTTTCATACACGCATTAGCGTAATCGTAACGTACAAATAAAAATGTCTGCCATTTCAAGGGGGGTTAGGTAGGACATTGTAGGGGAGTGGATTTGTCGATAAAAATAGCTGAAAAATACCCCCCTTAAATATCGGTATGTCGTGACCAAACACATTGTACATATAATCACAGTTAATCTGTATAGATACAAAGGATGAGAATTTGTTTCTGTGATTTGTGAATGGCATGAACATAGTCTTTTGAAAGTTAATAGTTAGGCATTTATGTCTGAACCAGTCTGCAATTATTGTTAAGTCACTTTCAAACTTCAATTTTAGATCATCCCACGAGTTTTTATCCGAATAAATGATATCAGTACAGAAGATGCTGTTGTTCTGTGTCCGTCATACTAAATCCAGTCAACCATAGACAGCAGTTTCGTGCTTTCTGGCAACTCGTCAGCATGGTCTAGATGAGCTCTCTGTGACAACGAAGGAAAGCATATCAACTAACTTATGTCCAAGGTATGATATCTATCGCAAAAGGATACCGTAAAGTGACATCTACTGCGGTCACAGTAGTGACTGAGCTATGGAAACGTGAACTGAGATCTTTACAGTTACAACCGATAGCTGCCAGAAATTATCACAGTAACCGATTATGATAATAAATGACGCGTTGTGCAGTCTGATTCCGACTTCGAACATATAAAATGAAAACATTTTCTAATACAACACCCCCTAGCTAAAAATTTAAGCCATTGCGGACATGTGTTCATAAAAACTCCTCTTCATAAAATTATTTGAGGAATTATATGCTGGAGTGTTAGCACATCATTAAGGACCACCTTTCAAAGAGATCAAAGGTACACATCATGTGTTGTTGCAAACAAAAGGCTGGAATTTCAGACACTTGAGATCACAAACTCAAAAGCGCGGAATCTACTAGAAGCAAAGCTTTGTTTTGAGGGCTTGGAGTATGAATATCATAACTAAGGAAGGTTGGCAGGTCACGATGCCATGAAACAAAGATCATCGTTGGGCTCGTGAAATCCTCCACATAACAACTGAAGTCTGGAGTAACGTCAGTTATCAACTTTACTACTGTTTTATAAGAAAAAGATATTCCAGTCTTTAGTTGTTACATGGTTCACGAGCCCAAAAAACAGCTTTCTTTCATTTAATCATGACAAGCCAAGCCTCCACTCAGTGCTCTTAGAAAGTTATATGAGATAACAGCCCAGCACGTTTCTTCCTATTTTCTAGGCAAGCTTTCCGAATTTTCCTGTCGTTATTATGCATGGTATTATTATGAATTTTCCTGTTATATCTGCTCTTTGCCTTTGTAAATCACTTGTGCACTGGAGAAGAGCTTAAGTCTCAGTTTTTCTTGGATAACAAATCACAGATGCAACCGATGCTGGAAGAAATAGGATTAAAAAAAAACTATTATCATTATAATTTTGGAACTCTTACATCATTATAATTAAGCAAAGTTATCTCAATAGCTTTGTTCAAAATGTTCAAACTTGTCTGAACTCACTCGCGTCTGCAGTACTGGCTCTCACTCGTTGGCATAGCCAAATGGACCTGCCCTTCAACTCTCGACCATTTCTCAAATTTTAAATTACTGTGACACGTTGAACATAGATGCAAACTCCAACAACAGATATACTTAAAATAAAATATACTTAAAATTGTAGCTAAGTGCGCCTACAGCCATAAAACAACAAAAAAAATTGACTGTCCCTCACAATTTGTCAACACACTGTATCAAAATGCGAGCTAATCACTACTAGTAGGCAGGTCTAGGTGACCAGGCGTACAAACATGACGTGCTTGGCGAATGTTTCTCGCTTACACATTCACCATTTTTAATAATCCCAAAAAAGCAAACTGAATTTTCTTTTCTATTATATAGCTCTACCATAAAGTGACTTTTAAAGGCATACCATGAATCTTTTGGTTACCATGTTACACTAGAGATTTTTGCAAATAAGCATCTGATCTGCGTAACTCTTTCATCTGCGCAATCCTTGGCTAGCACATGCACCATATAAGTAAATTCTAATAGATCTGTCTGCCGGCTAAAAGTAACCGTCACCAAGACAAAATTTAGCTATTGGTAATTTTACATATTTGGGGTGTTATATCACAGTATAACTAAGCCTGACTGGAAGTCTCACGACTGAGAAGTATTTAAGATTAAAGATAGTTATTCGCACTTTTAATTAAACATATTCTACACATCATAGATTTTCCCGTACATTATCCCGTAAAACAGAATTATAGCGAAATGCTTTCAACACGCCTCACTGCTTCTGCTGTCTGGTATCACAGGCGAGCGAACTTGGTAAGTGTTCTGTCCTTACTGCCGTCCTGACACATCTGAGGTGTTGTGCCGTCAGGTATCAGGGAGGACGACGTTGTCAGATAGACTACCGGTAGCGGAGGGAAGGGATGTCTATAGACTAATTGTGTGTTCCGTTTAATTTCTTTGTTGTCCAGATTCGTGACTAACTTTGCAGAGGGTCTAACTTGTGCTGGACATAATTTTGTATGAACTGGTGACGGCGTTGCGTGGGAAGACAAGACGGCATCGAAATTAATTTCAAGGATCGAAATTCAGTTAAGAAGCCTCTAAACAAGCAATATTTGGAAAATATATCGCACATATGGCCTGGTTATATGCATGAACATACTTCAATACCTTTTAGAATTCGTCATTACACGGGTCACAGAGATCGGGCAAAATTACCTGAATTTAATGTCAAATATCAAAATCCATCTGGCTGTTTGTTAAAGCAATTCTAGAAATACCTCATATTTCAAAATCCATCAATAGCCCGTGCCATAGAAATTTCAAACCAACGAATTTAGACTAGGTAACATAGAATGAGCAAGTCTATATTTAGTTTGTCTCCAGAATCTCAGTGTGTAGTTAGGATGAAAGTACATGCTACAACTGGACCTGATATACGTTTATATTTTGACGGTTCTTTCATTAAATTCGTATTTTTAATGCTATTTCTTAAAAGTGTCAGTGTATGTAGATGATTGTGGTGTTAGACGATTTCAAGACATGCTACTTCTTACATAATTTGCAAACAGCGGCAAAAACCTAATGAAGGTAGATCTTTCCAGCGGTAAATAGGTATTATTATTATGTTAATACAACGTTGCCATTTTGTTAGGCAATGGTAATCAAAGGAGTCAAAAGTATGCACTAAAACTAGATAATTTTGGCGACCAATAATGCAATGTACACACATACGCTTGTTTTCTTCTAATCTATTCGAATTATTTGTTACAAACAAGACATTTTTGATCAAAATCCGACATTTTGATTTTACAAATCATTAATATACCCAGTGTCAATCGCATTGTCAAGATAGATCAAGAGATACCTCATATTATGTCAAAATTCATCAAGCCGTTTAAGATGTAGAGAAATATGAATTGCAAGGATAATTTTTTTATTCAAATATGCCTTTTTATATAATATTATATAGCCAGTGTCACTCGCACTGCAAATATGAATCCAACAATACATCATACATATATCAAAATTAATCAAACAGTTTAAGCCAGCGTGTGAAACAGGAATTCCAAAACTAATCTTATTATTCAAATCCGCCATTTTTAACCAAATTTTATACAGCCAGTGTCACTTGCATTGCCAATGTCATCAACGACACCTCATACCATATGTCCAACAAACCTTTTGTTTGTAACTTCCCCATCAGGACGTAAAATATATAGATTGTGAGCACCTTTAATTCTATTTTGTATATTCCATTGTTCAATTTTACTACCACTTTCACTACTTGCTTAGTGCTTTTTAAACCTCGATCCAAATTTGTTTGATAGAAGTTGTTATATGTATATGCTTATTAGATTAAGAAAAAGAGACAATCGCTATTTATGAAGACTGAAACAGTCATATGTTAAGGTATTAGTTTTTGTGTAGAAGGGACACGTTTTATTCCTGAATATTTTTGATCGATATAGTTAGTTTCCCTCTATGAAATATAACACTTGGAGGCCTTCTGGTCCTCTGCGGCGACAACCAATTCATAGTCAATTTACTTGGCTCCTGATGGTATTCTGACATTACCCGGATACTTGCTGGCTGAAATGACAACCATATAAATAGCTTAGATGATGGGAGAAGCGGAAGACGTTTACCTAGCGATGTGGAACTTCGTATAAATAACAACAAAAGTTGTTTTACTAAGTATCATCAAATAATGAGACGTTTTAGCTGCTCACAAATTTGAGGCTAACAATGCTACCGTAACTCATTGTTAACTTGGTGTAATAAGAGTAGTTCAAAAATAATTAGAGCCTTCATGTTTGAGATACAAGGGTCATCTTTTAAATAAGAACTGTTTTCTAATGGAGTTAGGGAAACATTATTTATGAACGTAAATACAGTCACCATAAACTTTCCAATGTTTGTTAATTCGTAGCACCAGGTTTTTTATCCCGGAGTCAATTGACCGTTAAACTACTAAGGAGCTGTTTCTTTCAGCATGTCATTTTCCAAGCGCTTTCAATAAGAAATTACGTAAGTGTTGAAAAAATACGAAAGTCTGGAGGTGCTAAGGCAGGGCTGTATGGTGGATGATTAAGTAATTCCCAACGAAGCTTGTCCAGTTGCTTCTGTATTCTTGCCGCATCGCGAAGCTGAGCATTGCCGTAAAGCAGAATAACGCCGCTAGTGAGCAGGTCCCGCCGCCGGTTTTGAATAGCGCGTCTAAGCTTTAATAGCACCTCTCAGCATTTATAGCAGGACAAACTTGTTTGCGTTTGAAAATCGAACCACTGAGCGCCCTTTACTGTCGACGGGTATTTTGAGTGACATGGCGATAAACAAAGCAGTATATCCATGCAACCAATGCCGACAAAGACGTGAAAGGTAATTAATGACTTGCCAAGAGTGTTTGAGGTTGAACGGGCATCATGTGACAGGATGCGCGGGCAAGATGCGTAATCGGTTCTTGCTTTAAAAATAGCCCGCATGCATTAATTTAGTGCAAGTGCTTGTTAGTTTCCTGGAAGGAACATATCAAAATAACAGCTGATGTTAGAATGAGTATTACACAACTGGGGTATCACAAGGAGTGTAAATGGTAGGACCTGGTGAGGATACGTTAATCAGTAGTGTAACCGGTTTGAGTAATTTGGCTAATTGGGCATACGAAGTCAAGTTATAGGTAGAATCTCTTCATTAAATAGGCATCGACAATCCAGTGTTGCCAACTATACTACCTATGATGACCGGTTGTGTAATAGTGGTGGGCCAACTTTAAATTAATTAATACGGGTACTACGAGCCCCTTCCCACTTCAGTTGGCCCAACTATTGAAATCCTAGTTTTTTTCTTATCAAACACAAATAATAAAAATGTAGCAGGGTGCTATAGGTTTAAAATATTAACAATGAATATTTTGATAATATATAGTAGAAAACGCCAACTTTATCACTCCCTAATCAAATTTGCAGCATAAAAATAACACATGTTGCAATTACAGCATATCAACCTATTTTCATTTCAATGCAAAATAACCACAGCTGGCAGAATACGTTTAAAATAGTTTTGGGTAGTTAAGGTTTTCAAAATGGGTAGAGGAAAGCTTGTTAGTGAGAAAATTCAGTTACTGATAATTATTTTTTTAATTCTGGGAAATCAAACACAGAAATTGTAACTTTGGTACCAGACTTATCGCGGTACAGTGTGAGAAATATTGTTAGAAGATATAACGTAACTGGTTCAGTTAATATTAAGCCACGATATGTGAAAAAAAGGATTATCACAAATGCCGACCGAAGAGCATTAAGAAGAATAATCGTGAAAAACAGTGTTGGAAGGAGAATTTCAAGGTCCACAACTCATAGAGAGGCCCACAAACTGGGATTTAGCTCTTGCAAGGTAAGTTTTCTTATAAAAAAAAGTGAAGTAAAAACCCTAAAGTTGCACAACTTGTTTATAGGCTAAAGAAAAGCCACTATTAACTCCACTGCAAAAGAAAAATCGGCTTAGATGGGCTAAAGAACATAGACAATGGACACCTCAACAATGGTGTGCAATACAATGGAGTGATGAGGCCCGATTCGAAGTTTGTGTTGGTGACAGTCGCAGTAGAGTTATTCGAAAAAAAATGAAGCATTCCATGTTGACTGTCTGAAGAGAAAAGTGAAATTTCCAGCATCCATTATGGTCTGGGGCAGAATGTCATCAAAAGGAGTAGGAAAAAATCATTTTATTGATGGAAATGTGGATACAAACAAATATTTGGCAATTTTAGAAGAATCGCTTTTACCAGTGATGGAAGAATGTTTGACGTCCGGACAAGATTTTGTGTTTCAGAAAGATGGTGCAGCGTGCCATACCTCAAAAAAGGCTATAAAATGGATGGAAGTAAATAATGTACCACTTTTGAAATGGGTTTCTAGCAGTCCAGATCTGTCACCTATTGAAACTTTGTGGCATGAGATGAAAAAGGTACTACGACAACATCCTGCTCGTACAATCACCGAACTGAGACAAAAGCTTCAATAAATATGGGATTGTTTTACACTAATGCCCGAAAGAATTTCAGCCATAATAAATAATAAAGGTGATGTTACCCAATGGTAATCTTTCAATTGTTGCTTTGTTAACTTCGCGCATTTATTCGCACATTGTTTATTTGTTCAGATGTTCTATTAGTTATAGGTCTAAGTGATTTCAAATATGTATTTTTTACGACTAGAGTGTATGTAAAATGTTTTTGAGAAAATAAATTGTTTTAGAAGTAAGTAGTTTCGTCATGTTTAGTTTATAAAGGCATATTTTGGTACAAATCTTGAAGTGGGCCAACTGAAGTGGGAAGGGGCTCGTAATATATATATATATATATATATATATATATATATATATATATAGGTGAAAAATTAAAGCTTCAGCCTTTTGTTGGGTACTTCGACAAAATTTAAGCAAAGAGGACTCTTTATACTTTTTTAATTCTCTCTAGCTTTCAATGGGCTTTGCCATCATCATCAGGAGCTGCAATTACAATGATAACAGTAGCAACAAAAGCGTAAAATGAATTTAAATTGACTCAACTTACAATTAGCAACATCCTCACATACTACTGCTTTTGTTGCTACTGTTATCATTGTAATTGCAGCTCCTGATGATGATGGCAAAGTCCATTGAAAGCTAGAGAGAATTAAAAAAAAAGTATAAAGAGTCCTCTTTGCTTAAATTTTGTCGAAGTACCCAACAAAAGGCGGAAGCTTTAATTTTTCACCTAACTGGTCTAGACGACAATGACCACGTATCAAGTTATATATATATAGGTAAAGGCGGTAAAGGATTAGGAAAAGGAGGAGCGAGAAGGCATCGTAAAGTTTTGACAGATAACATCCAGGGGATTACGAAACCGGCAATAAGAAGATTGTCACTTACACCGAGCACGCTAAAATGCTTTAAAGAACAAGGAGGCACTTTTTACGGATTCGGTGGTTAAACACTCCGCAGCAGTTACTACGGAACAGGTTGAACGAAAATAAAAAAATGTGTGAATGTAACTTGAGACGTGGTCGTTATCGTCTAGACCAGTTAGGTGAAAAATAAAGCTTCCGCCATTAGGTGGGTACTTCGACAAAATTCAAGCAATGAGGACTCGTTATACTTTATTAGTCTCTAGCTTTCAGTGGACTTTGCCATCTTCATCAGGAGATTAGTATGTGAGATTGTTGCTAAATGTTATTAACGGTTAGGTTGAGGGAAACATTTAGCAGCCTGATGCAAGCTGGATAAATGGTACATTCGTTAAAATTAATATAAGATACACACAGCTGTATGTCAGGAATACATCAAAACGTATTAAAAATATTTAGAACGAAAGTTAAAATTACATCGTGAACCACCATCACAAAATGGTGTCTCAAGTTATATACATATATATATAGAGAATATGATCATGCGGAGAAAAGTATATAACAACAAGTAGGAAAATAATGGGCAAAATCCGCAAAAAGGAGGAAAGTGGATTCGAGCAGAAAATAGGATAGGTAACCCGAGCGATACGTATTTCTGCTGGTTGGCTTCATCAGGCCCGAAATGAATGCACATATGAAACTACAAAAGTAGATACACATGCCCACACATCCGGATGCGGGTGTAACCTGAGGAAACGAAGTTGGAGGGAAAAAACGACACACGAAGTCCATAACAACAGCCAACCTACAAGCCAACCCTGAAGTACCACAGCAAGTGGCTATAACCGGCCGCGTGGTGGTGGTTAGACGACTCCTTGAAAATTCGACGTCGTATAGCCATTTTATACTACAATGTGTAGGTTGGCTCTGGTTGTGGACTTCGTGTGTCGTTTTTTTTTCCAACTTCGTTTCCTCAGGTTACACCCGTATCCGGATGTGTGGGCATGTGTATCTACTTTTGTAGTTTCATATGTCCATTCATTTCGGGCCTGATGAAGCCAACCAGCAGAAATACGTATCGCTCGGGTTAAATATCCTATTTTCTGCTCGCATCCACTTTCCTCCTTTTTGCGGATTTTGCCCATTATTTTCCTACTTGTTGTTATATATATACCACTGACGTCGTAATGTGTACGAGAAGCGTGAAATACGTGTGCTAGAAACAGATAGAAACACTCCGTTGCCTAGCGACCCGAGAACGAGCTCACAGAAGAAATCGGCGTACTCTTTTTAAAATACATATCGAACGCTTATCGCGCTTCTCTCTCGTACACATTACGATGTCAGCAAAATTTTAATCTCACCGTATACTAATACTATAATATAAAATGACCGATTGCATAACAAAAGATAAATCTGGTCGTAAAGTGCAATCTCATTTATTGACGAGGACATTGGATTAGTTGAGCTGGTCTTATCCTGAAATGATGGAAGCGTGGTAACATAAAAGAGATACATTCTGTTCTGCTTCTCAAATAAGCCTGCTGCTAGAAACCCATTCAGCAGGGTAATGTACTTGAAATTATCATGTCCTTTACCCATCTCCTTTCTTCCATATAGGGGTTATCTAATACCCGGGTATAATAATACGAAATCTCACTTAAAAAATACATTTATTTGTCACCGTATTCGCATAAAAAATATACAAAAATATAAAAAAATATATATACGTATATGTAACATACATACTTATATATTGCACGAATATTTACAACATGAAACACCCCCAATGTACTCAAAAAACCCTCTAAATTACGCACGGTGAACTTTATTAGTCTTCTCATCGAGAATATTCGAAATACATCAGCGGTGTACCACAAATGAATTTGCCCCTTGTTCTCCAATGATCAGAAGAACATAATAAAGAAAAGCTCTACTGTCTGCTAAATACCATTCCATGGATATTGAAAATATTTTACTTGTCACAAATTGAAAACATATTCAATATCAGCGTGATATCGATGTCTTTTGACAGTATTCTGTTCTTTTGATCACCAGAAACATTTAAGACAAACCCGCATCACCATTGTGTTGTTGCAGCGGTAGAAATGATAATAAAAGGATTCCTGTGCGATTAACACTTCTCATAACACCAAAAATGTTTCTATATGTTTTAGCGTTCTTTCATCAGATTAAGGCTGTCTGTGTTAACAAAATCTCCAGGATCATATGATCCAACAGACCATCCAAAATATAAAACCTCTGGGTGAACAATAGGCTCATGTTTGATTTTGTAGAATCTTTATGCAGATTGATACATAATACTAAGAAATACCTTCCTTCTGGGTATGGTATATACCAAATGCTTTCTAAGATATTACTCGTAAGGTTCAAGCATGTTGGTAGATGAGTAACATTTTGAATCCATGTCTCACACAATTTTACAACTAGTTCATTCAGTTACGGTCATTACAGCAACTAATTACTGTGATATATTTATGTTCTTTCATTCTTCAGGCCAACGAAATTGGTTTTGAGAACATTTTCCAGGTCGAATCTAGGTCAGATGCATTTGATTTTCCTTGAAGTGCTACCGATGAACACAGATTCCTTTAAAGCTTGTATACTGGCCCCAGAGTAGATTCTATATAAATATTCAGCACCGCAGAAGAAAATGATGTTAGACCACCAGGAAATCCAGTTTATATCACGTCCATATCGCTGCAGAGGTAACTTGAGACAAGGTCGTGTCGATCGATTAGTATGGTCCAGACTTGCCAGGTGCTCCGTAGCTGGTAGAGACCCCGCCGCCTCCACCGCCTCCAATACCACCTCCAGCGCCGCCTCCGATTCCACCTCCAATTCCTCCTCCAGCACCACCTCCAATTCCGCCTCCAATACCTCCTCCAAATCCTCCATCACCTCCTCCGAATCCGCCACCGGCTCCGCCTCCGAATCCGCCACCGGCTCCGCCTCCGAATCCACCGCCTCCGCCTCCACCACCACCACCTCCAAATCCGCCGCCGCCTCCTGCTGTCTTCTGCAAATAAGGAAAAGTATATTTTATTACATTTTAGATGTTTCCAGTAGCGGATATACAGTGAAAACCAAATTTGTTAAAGGTTTGAGTTCAATGAATACGAGAGAGAAGTGCGAGAAATGTGTATTAACACATGTTAGCACAAGACAAGAGCGAAGGTCATCACCACCTTGCCCTACAACGGTGACGCAAAAGGTCGCGCAATCTGCCGCGTTGCCAATATGTTACACCAGAAAATGTTCGCACAGGTTTCTACAAGAGGCTGGGCTACTGTCACACCCAAGAAGGAGGTCTGCTGGTGTTATTTTAGAATCATCTTTGATTTCCACCGATGGTAATAAAATCGATACATTCTGATTTATTGTTACATTTTCCGGTCATTCCGGTCAAAACTGCTCATCTATGATCATGAAGTGGGGAAGCCTTGCATGGAATGTACGAGATGCGGTGTTTCCAAGCGAACCAATGATGCAATCGATCTTAAACAGATTGGACACAATTCATAATTGTGTACGCGCAACGAATATTTTCAACATGCATCTTAACTCAAAGAACTGGTGTAACATATCTGCAACGCGGCAGATTTCCGCGGCAGTGTTGCTAGGCAACGCGGTAATAAGCTTCGCTATCCAGCCGGCTTCTGTATATTCCTAACATAAGTATATTAAATAGGAAGCTGACTCACCGGTTGACATATGAACGCGGAGCCAAAATTGCTAAACGTAGAAACTTGAAATTTTGCAGCGAGGTACTTCATAAAGCGTAAGGTTGGCACCAAAGAGGAACTTTTGAAAATTCGACACTAAGGGGGTGAAGAGAAGGGTGGGCGTTTGTATGAAACTTTTTATTTTTCCAATGGGCTTGCGTGGAACTTTCTACAGTACATAAAAGATACGTTATTTTACATGTTCGAAAATGCATCCCAAAAAGGGTGAAATAGGAGTAGTAAATTTGTACGCAACTGTTTAAAATACGAATTTTGGAAATTCAATTCCTAAGAGGATAAACTAAGGGTTAAAAGTTCTCCACTTTGTTTAATCACTATTTGGTATTCAAATTATTAAGTATATTTTCAAATAAGACGTTAGTGAATTCATAAAAAGTAATTAAGGCTCCAATTCGTTTCAACCCTGATTTTACTAAAAGCACAGATTTCATTATTTGCACTGTACAATATGTCCCGTATTTCATCATTCGCAGTATACAATATTTATAAAATGTTTCAAGTAAATTAATTGAAAAAAATAAAATATCACATACAACTTCCAAACCCCAAAAATGTTGGATGAAATAATTCCATGAAAAAATTAAATTCTTCAAATAATTTTCCGCCCCTTATTTCACCCCATAGGGGGTGCATCACTCGTTGGGGTGCTTAAAAAATATTACTACACTTTCAGTTAATGAAAGTATACGTTTAACCCTTCTAACTTCAGTAGCTTTAGGTTCTTTAGGAAAACTGTTATCTAGTTATAGCTAACACTCAAAACATAGCGTTGCAGGAAGTTTTAACCATTATAGTTGTGTTTTGTAGAAATAACGATCCTTAATAAAACTCATAAATTGTAGGCTGGTCTCGGTCGTTTCGGTTCTTGCTCTTTTTGTGTATTGTGTTGGCCCAACTATTGAAATCCTACTTTTTTTCTTATCAAACACAAATAATAAAAATGTAGCAGGGTGCTATAGGTTTAAAATATTAACAGCGAATATTTTGATAATATATAGTAGAAAAGATCAACTTTATCACTCCCTAATCAAATTTGCAGCATAAAAATAACACATGTTGCAATTACAGCATATCAACCTATTTTCATTTCAATGCAAAATAAGTCTATAATGCATAGGTGGCTGTGAAAAAAAAGCCATGACAATTGTTTTTATTAATCACAGCTGTCAGAATACGTTTAAAATAGTTTTGGGTAGTTAAGGTTTTCAAAATGGGTAGAGGAAGGGTTATTAGTGAGAAAATTCGGTTAGTGATAATTAATTTTTTTAATTCTGGGAAATCAAACTTTGTTAGACTTAACGCGGTACAGTGTGAGAAATATTGTTAGAAGATATAACGTAACAGGTTCAGTTAATATTAAGCCACGATATGTGAAAAAAAGTAATATCACAAATGCCATCCGAAGAAGAATAATCGTGAAAAACAGGCGTGCCAATTATTTACAATTAAGTGCTCTGTGGAGTGACGCTGTTGGAAGGAGAATTTCGAGGTCCACAACTCATAGAGAGGCCCACAAACTGGGATTTAGCACTTGCAAGGTAAGTTTTCATATAAAAAAAGTGAAGTAAAAACCCTAAAGTTGCACAACTTGTGTATAGGCCAAAGAAAAGCCACTATTAACTCCACTGCAAAAGAAAAATCGGCTTAGATGGGCTAAAGAACATAGACAATGGACACCTCAACACTATGACCCAAAGAATTACAGCCGTAAAAAAAATAAAGGTGATGTTACCCAGTCGTAATCTTTCAATTGTTGCTTTGTAAACTTCGCGCATTTATTCGCACATTATTTATTTGTTCAGATGTTCTATTAGTTATAGGTCTAAGTGATTTAAATATGTACTTTTTACGACTAGAGTGTATCTAAAATGTTTTTGAGAAAATAAATTGTTTTAGAAGTAAATAGTTTCGTCATGTTTAGTTTATAAAGGCATATTTTGGTACAAATCTTTAAGTGGGATAAACTGAAGTGGGAAGGGGTTCGTAGCTTTGCCATGATGAATTTAACTCTGTAATTGCCTGCGTTGCTTGCGTTAGGTTTCTTGATATGCCCTCTTATTTTTAAATGAGGGCTTAGATGAAATACATTTCACAATAAAAAACTCAATACAATGTTGTTTTTAAAGTCAATACTAACTTACTTTAGTACTATAAAGCAAAATTATGTCGTAACTTCCCTTTCTGGGTGAACCAAACCTAGCTTAATATAAATTGATCAATACTTTCCAGAAGGTGACGCAGCTTAGCAGTTTGTATTAGCGCCAACAGCAAGTAATGAGGAAGTTTGGATTTTTGATCATTTGTTATCTAGAGAGCACTCAGTACTCTAGAGAAGAAGAATAAGTAGGGAGAGGCAGAGAGAACTCTATGTGTATCATCGATTGATCTACTGTTAGAGGGACACGATGCAGCACACATTGCGAACATGCGCTAAGACTATACATACAATAGTAAATGGAGGTTCACAATAAAACTAAATTTTATTCCCTCAGCAAAGGATGCTTACTCGGAATTAAAAATTTAGATGAACAAGCAATCGGTCCCTAGCATAAATGATACCATGAAACTTGATTTATATTATATAATCTAGTTGCAGAATATCTTTAACAAGGAGCATCTCTAAGAATATTAATAGGGCAGTGGATGCAAAATATTAATTATTTCCAAGGTAAATTCATATATAAACCTTGAAACATAAGTATGTATTGTTTAGCAGGACTTAAAAAGTATCGATGAGCAGCTACTTACTCATTTCACCCCTATAATGTAGATATAACTTACGTAAAATGTATGCGATGTGAATAGATTATTACCACAGAATTTCTTACAGGTACTTTAGGAGCTATTTTATTGAAATATGCAAAAAGGGCTTACACAAATTACCAGCGTGCTTCATCTTGCCAAAACTTTTTGAGACATCCAAAAGGAAGGTATTAGTACTCATGCTGAGGGTGAATCCCTTGGTCACATGTTGCATCACCCTGACTGGCTATATATTAAACCGTAAAAACTGTCACTATAACCAGTATTGCCATTGCAGTTTTTATTTGCAGATCACGTTGTCTGTCTATGGAAAATTACTGTTTGCGTGGGAAAAAACTCAAATCTCATCTGATCCCTGAGCGATGTCATAAGGACGTATACAAAAGCTCTTATAGTCGTGCCGAGACTGCAAAACCAAGCGTCATATATCACGACGATTTGGCAATCAGTTGAAGCAATACGACCAATGTCCATTTGCCTCATTTGCATAATCTACGCATAACGCAGTACGATGCAACCGTGCAACATGCCCATAAGTCACGCGATGAAAGTGAATCTCCGTTTCACTGCAACCAAAACGAGCGATGCACATCCTGAGCGATGTGACAACATTCCCGTTCTCTCAGACACGTGCAGAAATGCAAGCATAGTGCGTACATTTCCATATCCATCTAACCTTGTTTGGATTGTTTTGCTATCGAATGCGTCGAAGATGGTTACTTGATGACACAATAAAAACACCGCAGCGAGTGGAGTCGGTCGTGCGCCTGCTGCACAACTGCATTCTTCCGGCCACTTTCGGATCGTGACCTCTGTGTTCCGGGTGAAACGGTGTTGCCATATGGAGTGTTTTTTCCAGAATATTGGAGAATTTAAACGCCTATAACTTGATAAGTACCGCTCGGATTTTGACGAAATTTTTACACAATGTTACTACTATGCCCAGGACGAAAAAACTTTATAGTTTCAAAAAAAAACCGGTCCATTGGTGAAGGAGAAGAAGGTCAAAAACGAAAAAAAAAGTAAAACCTGCTCAAACTTTTTTTGACTTATCAGATAATTCTCTCTTAGACAAATCTGATGGGGAACCCCCAAATGCTCAAAAATTGAAGAAAATTCTCAAAAAAACATCTTAGTACCCCCTCTTTCTACTATTTTCCTCAACGGCAGAGTGGGACCCCGGATTTAGCTCTGGACTGACGATCTTGATTACGGAGTTACACGGCTAGCAACATTTATTACTAATCTATAATTTTATCAGGAAAAACCACATGTGAAACTCCTCAATGTAAAAAAATGACTATTATCTGGTGGGACATAAGTCTCAAATCATATCTTAGGCTGCCGAGCTTTTGCAAATATACTAGGGTCTTCTTGAAATACTGACATTCAGATATTGTTACCTAAAGCGCGTAGTGTCCTCCTAAAGGGAAGTTGTTAGTTCAGACAACTTTTGCGAAAAGTGTGAAGGATCTAACATCTTACAATTGTTAGATGGAAATCAATAAGGGGATAATACTAGTGTACTTGAAGCATTCTGCATTTTACAAGAAGATTAGAGTTTTACATTCCACCTGAATTATTAGTTTTGGGAGTTATGTAGACATTTACGAAAAATGGTGATTTTTCGATAACAATTGAAAATTTAGTTTCATAATAGTACAAAGAACCCTCTGTTTAAATTTTAGTTCTATGTTTTAGAAACGCCATGTGCTAAGGATAAAGCACTTATAAAATGAAGATATTTTTATCTATGAAAAAAATTTAATTTTTCGAAATTGACCTACCAGAAGGTAAATTAATGATCAACGTGCTTCTGACATAAACATATTAAGGAACTTAAGTCTGATTGAATAGAAATCGGAATCATTTTTTTTAATCAACACTAGGTATAGAAAGTATTTCATAACATTGTCATCATCTTCTTGATAGGGCATAAACCTAAACATTGACCCCATTGACCTAGATGTTTCCTTCTCATATCACAAATAATTGTGTACTATAGAAGTCTTTCAAGTATTACATGAATACAAAAGGGCGAAAGTAAGTGGCAACGCTGGAATGTTGTGATGGAAACATCTTTTAAATAATCAGCGGTATGGCTCCACAATAGCGTGGCTTACAGACGGTAAACGATATGCGAATTGAAAATTTGTCCATGTGAAAGTGTGAGATTAGAGGTAGTAATTAGGTGATATCAAATTCAGAAAAAAATAATATGTAAAAGACGGATGAGAATGTGAGAAATTTAGGCATTAAATGTTGGAATAGCAATTATATTCCGTAATCCAATGAATCACGAAATATTAATCAAATGTTGATAGATGCAAACTCGTTGGAAAACCTACCAATGACCATAAAGTCAGACTAAAGGCTTTCCAAAGGCTAGCATACCAATAGTAAAAGTGAAGTGTGAATCTGTTATTACAGTAAGGCTGATTAGGCAGCACATTGGCTTCATTGTATGTTTTTCTTAGCGGTTCCACTAGATCGTCACCCAAGCTACAAAAAGAGGTGGTGACCTAGCGAAGTTTCCCTTACGCTAGATGAATTGTCGTGTTGGTTGGTCAGCTGTTCTCATTGACTACGCAAGACTGCGTCACTTCTCATATATAGTCAAAATCACGAAATATGACTATTATGTCATATCATAAATTGTACCGAAGTAACCAATGGACGTACGTCGATGATAAAATCATGATGTCAGGAACATAATGACAACAAATATATATTATGATTTTGCGAAGTTAGGTTATTTCACTGATTATTTTTATTTGCATTTTAGTTCATGGTTTTGAGTGATACCTTAATAATAATTTTAATTTTAGTGAGGAGTTTTTGTTTTGAAAAAAAAACAGTTATGAGTAGAATACCTTAAGACAGAACATCGATGACCAAAGTATTATTCGAAAACAACCTAACCTGCTTTAACATAACCTAAGTGTTCATCTTTCAAATATGTTCGATCATACAACATTAAAACATCGCCTATCTTTTTCGAATACTTGCAAATTAGCAATACAGTTTGGTTTAGACAATAATATTCTGTTTGTCTCTATCTAACATATCCGAAGCTTCATTAAAAATATTCCTACAAATCTCTGTCGTTAGTCTTTGCTACAGACTAAAATGATGACGTAATCGTCATCTTTCGTGATTTCGACTATTATAGATATGCTTCTTTAGTTGACAGTGCTCAGTCGCTATGCCATTTGCAAGCCGAATCTATTTTCTGGACATATAGTAGAGTAATCCATTTTCGGCTTTTGCAACTAGAGTTATGCCAGCTAATTCGAACTGCATTACATTGACATGTTCGTCCATACACCATTTTCAGTTGATAGAGTAAGTGAAACGGTGTTCCAACTGTACTAGACTATGAGATTAATCTGTCGAGCAATTCCGAAAGCCCGCAGATTCTCGTGATCAATTGAACAATAACGGTGCGCCTCCGGCGATAACAAAGACATTAGCGCATCGATTTACTGCTAGCCTAAAGAAAAGAATGACCTTACTTTCTCCCACGTTTCACAGATGATTGGAGAAAATGCAGAAGACTCGATGCAATGAGAATCACAAACTCCGCCGCGCGTTTTTCTGCTTTAGTCTATGCAGCGAGATTTCTATTTCCTAATTCAAATTAGGTGGGCGTTAATAGAAATGCTAGCATCGGGTGGCTTTTTCACGTATTTATTGCCGATAAAAGCATATTTTTACGATCGTAATAAAGTTCGATGAGACCCTAATATGGAAACGTGTCGGCTAACGACAAAAACACAGGCAATTATGTTGCCTTGTAACAACTACAGAAACTACACTATCTCGCTACGTGGGACACTCACAATATCCAACATTTTGACACTACAAAAGCAGCAAACGGGATTGCACCACAACTCTGATGTGTAAGTCTGTAGATTACGCAGTTGAGCAAGTTCAGAAGCACACGCTATTCCATCCTTACCCTCCAACTAGGTACAACCAAATTGCCAAAGGGTTGTAATAGAATCATTATTTGTGTTAACGATGGAGATAACTATTAATTTGCACATCACCGCATTTCGTACATATCATACCTGCCTAAAATTGCATTCATAGCTTTTCGTAAAATTATAAAAAAAATTTAAAGGTGATCTAATATAAGGCCTACAATTTGGCTTAAGTTTGCATAACTTTTCCACAATAGTTATTGAATTGAAATTGATCTTACAAAGTTTCCCAATACAAGCGGCATTCACTTCCACCGGCATTTTAACCTCCTGGAGATTCAAGCGACAGGATATGGCTTATAAGCATCTGTGTGCTTTCCATCTCTGCGACCATAATCAACCGAATATTTTGTTTGTTTGTAAGAGAGACAGATCTGCCTCCAAATAGCTAGACCTATTCTGCATTGATGATAGCTGAAAGGCACGAAACAACGTTGTATATGGTTGTTTATGATTGTAGAGACAAATTCAGCCTCTGTTTGGTTTAAGCAACTTTTGCACAGGATATCAATGCTGGTAGCATAGTGGGTACTTAGCACCTATGTGGTGGACGACCTTGTCCGGCTTCTTAAAAGCGGTTCAAAACTACTCATAGATGGCAAAGTCGCCTTATTTTCATGGTGGTAGGTTTTACTCCGTAGAAATAATTAAATCATTGATTATCAAATATGTATCCTATATATTTTAAGTGTATTTCAATCAAAAACCTTACCTGTGTCTTATATCTGATGAAATAGACTTCAGGTTTGCTAGGCTGTGTTGGTGCGGGCGTTGGAATAGATATTTCAGGTGCTTCTTCAGGTTTCTTCACCAAAACGTAGACCAAGGTCTTTTCTTCATTCTGTGGTTGGACTGGGATTATTGGAGCCGTAGGTGCTGGTGCGCTTGGTGCCTGCAGAAAAAGAAAGTCAGGTTGAAGTTCATTTATTTCAAAACAGTTTCCCTTTCAGATTTACGCGTACAAGTAGTAAATAACTAGTGTGACTTTAAGTATAACTTGGTTGGAAGACCTCAACAAACTTATTAGACGTTTCTCTGTCGCGTATTCGAGCTCAACGTTTTTGGGATTTTACGTGATAAAAGTGCCGAAGTTCATAAGCGGATTCAAATGCTGTAGGTGGTGATATAGTGGCAAACAAGCCTAAATGTTGGTTGAAGATACATGTACTGTACCTCTTGGTTATGAATATTAAGCATGCACAGTTTCCATGATTAAACTCAACAAATAGTTGGAATGCCTAAATTTATGACAAAATTCGGCAGTTTACAATTTGCAGAAATTTATGGTAAAACCAATTCGTAGCATTTACACCACGGTCGGCCGATTTATTTTCAGGATTCTGGACAAAGTTTTATCTATTTTATAACTTACACGTTCGTTATCTAATACAGATGTACTCCAAAAGTATTATAATCTTTTTAATTTTTGGCTTCTAAGTCGGAAAATAAAACAACAATATTAGGAAACATAAATCCACATCTTACTTTCATATGCGCATTACTGCACACAGTAAGGTTACGGATGTAACTATTACCAACAATAATTTCATGTAGGTACTACTTTCACCCAAAAATTATGATGATGGATTCGCTGATTTAGCGCAGCCATATCATGCATCAAAATCTTCCTTCCTCAAATTTAGATAATGTTATTAAGAAACTAACAAAGTTGCGTAACTCATACATCCTTTCATGCGACAATAATAGTTCTTTTATAACCGTAATTTCTCTGATATGTATTCATGTCCATTTCAGTCAGGAAGTGAAAAACAAAAGTAATTGTCCATGTAATGTAATGCATTAGTGACAGTAAAATGTTAAGTATCAGGAAGATACTAGTACGATGCATCTCATTTAGCAATACGATGCAGGTACTAAAACCAATTATTGACAGCGAAACTAGAGGTTTATAGATCTGGCGATTTCCACACTAAAACAGTAAATTTTTGGTGAAGAAAATAATTAGTAGAATATTTTTGTGTTCAAACCTCAAATGCGAACAGCAATTTTACGAGTCGACTGACCTTGAAGAAGCAGAAGATGAAAACATCTACATAACTCGCCAAAAGTCAATGTACAATCGGCATCCTTATTACGTGACTGCAAGATGACAAAAGTAGCGATCGACAGAATTGTCACGTTGGAACTAGCGGTAGGTTCTAAGCTAAGCTAAGTCGTTATGTCGTTCCTTCATAGGTGCTGTTCGCAACGAGTACGCATGGCGTGGGCTAGCGATAAGCTAGTACACCAGTGACAAGTATGGCGATCGGATCGCTATCATTTTACATAATATGGGTGTGGGCTACAGTAAGTTGTATATCATTTTCGAAACTTTGGCAAGATTAACTAACCTTAATGAAAATAATCTTGTAATGTTTCTGCGCCTGGCCGACCGAGATCGGTCTCTGTGGTCTAAATTCTTCTGGTTCCGGTGGTGGCACGTGAACGTAGATGTGTTTTTGTACGGTGGTTCCACCTCCAAATCCGCCACCTCCTCCGAATCCTCCTCCAAATCCACCTCCGCCGCCTCCGCCAAATCCACCTCCGCCGCCGCCGCCGAATCCGCCACCTCCGCCAAATCCGCCGCCACCGCCGCCTCCGAATCCTATAACAAAAATTCAGTTATATACCTGCTAATACGAGTATTATAAATGCGAAAGTGTGCATGTATCTTTCGTTTTTACTCCAAAGCGACTGAACCGATTCTGATGAACCTTAGCATAGAGATATATTAGACCTAAAAAATTAACATATTATGCTGTCCGAAAATAAAATTCGATGGGGTTGAAGTAGGGGGTCATAGATAGTAGTTGGAAATTTTGTGAGAGGCGAACGTCAAATGTTGTAAAATAAGTCAGCTTAGTAGTAGTAGTTTATTGTATCACCTTTCAAATTATTGTTACAGAAAAAACTTGGTACGGAGGTTGCTTATGGATATTACAAATCAGCTAAGAACGGATTTCTTGACAGGGCTGGACTAAGGAATCTAAAGGCGGAAAGATACACACCCCCATTAATTACGAAATCTCGTAAGCTATTTGACTTAACCTAAAGCTTGGGAAGTACTTTATGAATATTACGGATAGGACACGTCAGCTGAGAATGAACTTGTCCTGGATCAAGAGGGACTAAGGGGATTCCAAGTTTGTAAGGAAGTGGTATGTATTCACCTACTAGATATCAAAAATTTGACAGTGAGGTATTTTTTGGGCAGTAGTTGTCAGTTAAGAGTGCATTTTTCGACAGAGCCAGATCTGCTGCTTCAAACGGCACTCTCAAGTTGGTTTCAAATTCCTTGAAGGTTTATACTAGATACCTAAACATTGAGCTTGTTTAAAGTAAACTTGAACTAACAATGGATTTTGTGTTAGGAGTAAACCAAGGAAATTAAGGGCTGCCACAATTTTCTAGCTACTTATCATTTCTAACCAAATTCTCAAAATAAAGATCTCTGAGGTCCAAAAAACTATCCAGGAGCTGGGTGTTTTGACTTGTATTAAAAAATATTAAATTTTTATTTTTTAGAGAAATATCAGTCATTTGAGAAGCTTTGTCAAATATAGCCTTGTGGTCTGAAAGAAGAGCCTACTGACTGATTCAGTAGACTACAATGTGCTCTGTTTGGTTTACTTCGTCCGTCTCCAAGTTCTATGCAGAACTGATGATTGCAATTAAGCGTATACAGTTGTCACAAGGATGGAGGGCATATGCAATGCAAAGTTCAATCACTTACCGCCTCCACCTCCGAATCCACCGCCGCCTCCTCCAAATCCACCGCCGCCTCCGCTGAATCCGCCGCCGCCTCCGCCATGTCCGCCGCCTCCGAATCCGCCACCTCCACCGCCTCCGCTTGGAGCTCCGTAAGAGGTGGACGGCGGGCTGTACGCGTAACCGGCCTCAGGACGAGCCTGTACCATCGACAGCACGGCGCAGGCCACCAACTGTAATAGAAAAAAAATATTTGAATATTGTAGTAGCAAAACACTAAGGGTGAGCCTATAACATAAAGCTGGGTCCTGACTGACGTTACGAGGTGTAACATGTGACATGTTACACAGCGAGCATTCATGCAGTCAGTACGTAATGAACACAGAACACAGCGTACATCCTCGATGCGAATGTTACATTACACCTCGTAACGTTGGTCAGTACCCACCTTTATGAATCCCAATTCTGAATACTGTTTTAGATCTATTTCGAATCGGAGTGCTAGGTATCCTGTCAGACTTTAGTTATTAGAGAGAGGATGCAAATCATATATGAACATAATGAGAAGTTTGAGTATCCGGATAAGATGATGGCTTGACGTGACTTTGAAGTCCTTTTGATGTCAAAAATCATCAATTATCAAAATAAAATGCTCATATATTATATGAAGACAAACGATGGTTGATTTACATCGATCGAAAATTCTTGGTTCCGAAATTTGTGATACATCATACGTTCCAAAGCTTTGACTCCGGCTTCGACCGCCTTCAGCCAAAAAAATAAACATTCGGTAACACATTCGGCCAAAGGCCTCGAAAAATCAGAACTCGCAAGAAATATTGTGAAAATATCGCATGCTGAGAGAATACAATCAGAGAATTTAGCAACACATTTCAAGAGGTCCTACGGAATCTCAACACAGCTCTTGGACTGCTCTTCTTAAATAAAAAATATTTTGCCTAGCAGTTAGTACCAGCATACTATTTTGTCAGACTTCAACCCTGCAGAACTAACAAACAAAGATGGAAAATACAATTTACTATATGGTGTTGGTATCCTGTTTTTTTCATTTGAACACCTTTTAGTATTCGTTCAAAATTCGCTTCAAACATATCGTGAAAATTGACTTTATTTTAACTAAACGATTCAAATGGTCAATCAATTTAAAAATTAAAAAATATTTCAATGAATCGACTGTTTTGTGAGTTTCTTTGTATTGAATTGTATTATTCGTGTTGACTCTCATCTCTCAAGACATGAGAGGGACAATGTCTTTGGTGCCTTTTTGACCACCAATACTGTTACTGCTAAGTGTTATAGCATCCTGTTGAAAGAACCATTGAAATCAGCAGATGCATTCCAGTGCTTTTGGTCACCGATCCATAGAGCGTTCTCATGGCCTTTTTGCACACTCATTCGCGTAAGTTTTCAAAACCGAGCTTTTTCGGAAAAGTCAGAAGTCTCTGGCTGTTGGCGTCTTTATTCTTTCCAATGCAATACCTAGCTCCTATTCAAAGTTGTCAATGTCCTAAGTAACATGAGATCTGAATGGAATATCTCGTTATCGCTAGATCGATCACAAAATGGATCTCATCGATAAACCTCATAATCATAATTACAGTGTCAGTCAAATCATTCATTACAAAAGTATTTATCCTATCATCCTTGAGTGCCCAGGCATTTGCATTATGGTGGTGCGTCCTTTTGGATTCTCGTAATATTCCTTTCTAAGATGCATCAAGCGAAACTCCCATCTAATTCAATAAATTATCACAGAAGATAAATCTGAACAATCTGCTAGTTACATCAACACATTAAAGTGAACGGCATACGAGCATCTGCTCACTCCCGCGAAATTATTAATTGAGACAGAAACTACGAAACAATGACAATACATTTCAGTTACCATCTCTATTCACCATTCAATTAACGATGATGGTAATCTTTTTCTACAATCTCTACCAGCACATTCGCTAACAAGTTGTTTCACAGTGCACTTTTGAACTTTTATCTTTTGTCTTTATTTCGTGTGAAACCGTGGGAAATGCGATGACAAGTCTGCTAAGATTGCTCAAACGCAGGCGGACATGATGTAAAATCAGGTGAAATTTGTTATTTATGGCTTAACGGTTTGGATAAAAGACAGTGGGGTCAGTAAGTTCAAGACGTGAAGTGAATGATACTAGAACGCTTACACATTTCTTCATAAGCCTGGAAAGTGTAGAAATATGAAAGTACTGCATTCAAAGACGGATACGGCACTGAGAATCATGTGTGGTTTTGGAAAACTTAGGCAGAAATGAACTGAAAACGTGAAGTTCTTGATGGAAACCTCGAAATTATTTTAGATCTACACGTAATCAAGATCATAACTTCAAGAGCTTCAGATTCTCTTTCAAGACACGTGTGATGCTGACTTGTGCTTTTAGAACTTTTCGTTTGTCGGTAGGTCCGAGTATTGCATATTTTGAATCTTTTCAGAATTGCAAAATTATATGCCTTCCTTTTATAGGTAAATAAGCCCAAAATGTTATTCGACTTGCCATTACTTTCCACCCATGTCCGGTGCAAAATTCTTATAGAAGAATGCTATTTCTAACATGTCTTGACTGAATGTAATAATCTAGGCTGAATGAAGCATAAAAGACAAGCGAAAACTAAGCCTAAACAGCAAAAATCTGAAATAACCATAAGCGGAAAAAGATGAATGGAAAGTGTTTGCTATTAAGTAGACAATAGACCATCTAAGATAAGAAACTTGATAACTCGAAACCCACTAATGCATCTTGTAGGTACCAGTCTCATCACTGACTCAATGGCGTTGTAATTTCACACTTTGCTCTAATACTGCAACATACTATGATTTTATCTAAAGTTACAAAATCCATTCTTAGTTCAAGAAATAACGTCATTATTGTCTATTTTAGGTAACCAGCAGAAAAATCTAAAGAGTTTCAAACAAATTTTCCAGTACTTTTTAAACCCCATAAATGGTTCCTGTTACAAAATCTGTTGTTAACTGATATTTACTACCCAAATTCCAGGTTTCTAGTAGGAAAACAAAATATCATCATACAAAATCCATCTGACATGCCTTGTCCATAAGCTACCCCTGTGCCAAATTTCATGTTCATAGGTCAAATAGTTATCCAGATTTCGTGTCAGATGTCTTCGCTTTTATATTTATATATCTGGTCTTAGCCGCCTTAATCCAGTCCTGACGTGAAATCCGTTCTCAGCTGGCACTTTCGGTCTATAAACTACTTCACGACCGAATTTGATGTTCACGTCAAACTGTGTTCGAAATTTCGTGATTAATGAGCATCTCTTCACATTTACATTTTGCTCTTAGCCTTCCTCAGTCTAGCTCTGCAGCAAAATCAGTTTCTTAGCTGACGGGTCATATATATATATATATATAACAAGTAGGAAAATAATGGGCAAAATCCGCAAAAAGGAAGAAAGTGGATTCGAGCAGAAAATAGGATAGGTAACCCGAGCGATACGTATTTCTGCTGGTTGGCTTCATCAGACCCGAAATGAATGCACATATGAAACTACAAAAGTAGATACACATGCCCACACATCCGGATACTTTCCTCCTTTTTGCGGATTTTGCCCATTATTTTCCTACTTGTTGTTATATACTTTTCTCCGCATGATTATATTCTCTTTATATATATATACGTATATATATATATATATATATATATATATAAGCAAGCTCACTTCCAAATTTCATATTTATAGGTCAAATAGCTTTCGAAATTTCGTGATTAAAGTGAGTGCACGTATTTACGCTTTTATATATGTGTCCTAGGCGTCCCTTAAACTTAACTTGAAAAGTGATTCGATTACCCGTCGAAATATTCAA
This sequence comes from Acanthoscelides obtectus, assembly GCA_963669975.1. Taxonomy (NCBI): domain Eukaryota; kingdom Metazoa; phylum Arthropoda; class Insecta; order Coleoptera; family Chrysomelidae; genus Acanthoscelides; species Acanthoscelides obtectus. Next base: position 54,345,286 of record CAVLJG010000007.1, on the reverse strand, counting down.
CCCTATCTTAAAGATATAATTTCTGGAATTGTTTGTTATTGTTGTTTTATTTTAAAGATTAAATTATAAACAAAACATATCCTATTTCTAGCTTTGCCTAACTTGAAATATGCAAGGTTCTTCAGCTCCAAGATTGTTAACCACCAGTTCACTCCTTAAGGGTATAATTTCCAAAATTTATTTATTCCTGCTCATTTACATTATATTTAAAGACCAAATAAAAAAAATAATTGTCAATTTTAACCTCAATTTAGACTCCTAAAGTATTATCTTCGCAATAAGAGGTAATCTATGTCCGTGTCCAAGGTCTAATTTATATTTGTTCCAAATGTCATCGAACTTAATTCAGCCTTTTTGATGTGAAAACGGAACATTCAAACATACATACGCACTTTCGCATTTATAGTATTAGTAGCGATTTTGAAAATTTCACAAGCATCGATTCACAAAACTGAGAATGCGGAACTCCTACACATAACAAGAACCACAGGTTTCACGTGGTTTGAAGCTTCGCTATAAATATAGAATCCCAAATCAAGTCAGTTCACTTTTGAGAGTGCAGCAAATAAATTCAAATATATCCTATTAAGATGCAAATATAAGTAGCCTAGACGTGATTACTATTATCTTGACAGAGTAACAAGAGAGATTACCGGCGTACAGGCCGATAAGCTGATAGAAATGAAAGACATGGATTTTTGTGGTTTAGGGATAAAAAAACCATGCAGAAGATGCATAAAGCCTAATTCGAATATTTTGGGATCATAGTACTTTCCTCCCGAAAGAAAAACTTTATATAAGCAAGCTAGTAGTCCTTGATACACTTCATACACTGGATTCATCAAATAATGAAAGACATAGTCACTGAATTTTCGACCTTATCAATTATTTCTAAAGCATCTCAGATGTTTTTAGATCTTGCGAACTTTTTTGCACATAAAAATAACTCGCCCACAAGGAAGTTGCAAAAACCTATCAACAAAAATCCATATCTATTCAGTTAGTCACTATTTCTATTGGTTATTTGAAATTTAAATTTTGAGAGCCGCAATATTAATATAAAAATACCCAACTTGTAGACGTTCACAAAAATATTTCATTCAGTCCTATGAAAAATTTTTGCCTTACTACATATATAGATTCATCAAGAACCTGAAAAAGTGTTAAAACGAAGTTTGACGTTTTCCACAAATGTTAAGCGCCGAAGAAGCTTCCGGTTAACTAGAAGTTTTTGAAAAACAAATGCAGAAACGCAATTTATTTTTTAGTTCATTGCATGGCTGCTTCCAAAATGTTACAGTTTAGTCCACAGCACATCGCTTCCTAAATTTCTACAAAATCAGAGGTTACATTGCGAGGAAATAAGTGATAAGAGTTTTTCAACCCACTCGTCTAAAATCGAGCATAAACTACAATTTTTAATTTGAAAGGTTTCGCGACCACAATACTTCGCCGCTCAGGTGCGTAAAAACAATGTTAGGTAAAAAACTAGGACTGTAAAATTATACATGCTCCATAACAGAATATTTTGCAATGATAAATTCTGCAACACTATTCTCTAGGTTTTCAACTTTATCAAGTACTTGCACGGGTGTCACAAGCTTTTTTTGAAAAAGGAGATAGACTTTCCAACCGAAAATTCCAAGAGCTTATGCACTAATTCGCAAATCCGTTCACTCGAGCTGTAACCACCCTCCACCGCTAGGATCGCATCATTGAAAATTGAGTGATGAAAGTCACCAGTCAATGGTTACTGATGTTACGTTGGGAGAATAATGTAACATTTCTGAGATCACAATGCTTCTCTAGCCTTTTTAGCCAACTTGATAATAGGATCAAAAAATTTGGTCACACTAATCTGTGAAATTTCCAAAGCCACACAAATGTTCTTATATCTCGCGAACTTCTACGCACAGGAAGTAAACTTTAGAACCGGAATTTCCAAAAATCCTTTCACCCTAACTGTAACTACCCTTCACCACTAAGATCACACGGTACGTACCACAAATGGTTTCATGTTGTAAATTCACTACTACTATTGATCATGTATGATGCTCGAAATTCATCTTGATCCGCTTAAATAGCATGATCTCCCACTAACGCGGCGCAAGTGAAGATTCACATACAGAGGAGCATCAAAAACGAGCTGCTTTTACATTCTCTTTACCCGCGATGAAAAATTACTTTTACTGTTTTACAATAAGGCCTAATTTGCCTTAAAGCCTCTTCGGCGGACGCCGACGCGACAACCAGTGACTTACCGTCGCTGGTCGCTACGAAATACAGAGGGACACAAAATTCATTTCTGTATGGAACAAGTGTACAAGCTGCTTGGAAGGTCTACATCCATAATACACCTAAAGGGTATTAGAGTAAAATGAGCACGTACAGCAGCTGCTGGGAATAAGCTAGGTTATCATTATAATACTGAAGGAGTCACGCGGGCAAATACCGTGGCACCGCGGCTGATATGAGGTGGGACAAAATAGAGGTCGTATAGGTCAGTTCTGAATGTAAGAAGTTCGACATGGGTATGTCTGACAGAGACATCCCGCGGTGCCATTACGGAAGAGAGCTCTGAGGAGCAAGGCCCGTTAACATACCGGTAGAAGGGAGCTAGATCGGCGCCGTCGGAAGGTCGGTGCGAAAGGGTCACGAGAGTATCCGTTAGAGAAAAGTCATCGATCCACCGGACAGCCCTGCTCTTATCAGCATCGAGCACGGATAATGTCGACAGTGCGGCAGCATTCCAAATGGAAGAAGTACTTCTTAGACCTTTTTTCCAGCAGCTGTTGATGAGATGTGTTCGTTTTAGATCAAGTTCTTGGTGATCTGGACTACACCAGCTATCCATCGAAACCGGATGAGCGCTAGAGTGCTTCTTGTTAGTCAAGGTACTGTACTGTGTACCAAATAACCTCCAGATCTCTTGTCAGAGGGAAAGTCACTGCTAGCCTTCTTTTCTCCAACTCACCGGCAGATATCCGCTTGACACTCTCAATTTCTGCATGTAAAGTGCTATAATCAGATGTCAATCCGACTGATCGTACGGAAAGAACGATAAGAGGAGCAATGTCAGAGTCAAGACCGTTTCATGCAGAATACCCGCGTTGGCATTGTGTGATGAAGACGAAAGCCCGCCAATTACGTCGGATACCTTGCGGCCAGAGAGTCAGCCAATCTACAAAGCGTCTCTGGAAGGCCATAGGATGGAAGTTTGCTTGAGATGGTAGCATGCCACAGCTGATCAAACGCATTGGTGGTATCAAAGGCAATGACATAAGCTCCACAATATGACAGTTTGCCGGAAGCCCCACAATGCCTGTCGCTAATCAAGCCATAACTCTCAAAGTACTCCAGAATCTCCCGATTTATGCACCTCTCCATCACCTTAATTATATCAGAAAGCAGAGCTATTGGCCTGTAGATCTGAGTGTTTGTCTTAGATCCTTTTTTTTGGGATGGGCTGGACATGAGCAAATTTCAAGTTTTCTGGGTAAAGCGCCGGATTCGTAAGATATCTGGCAGAGACGCGAAAGAAATTATCTCTACAACTAGAGATAGATAAGGTCGTAAGTAAATTGCGAAGTTAAAACATTTGCACTGCGTTTCTTTCTCCAACAATGTGTTGGGCCACACAGATACCGTATACATTCTCGAGTCATCAAAGCATGCTTTTAAGGAGGTGGTTTATGTTCTCTTGGTTCCGAAGAGCTGTTAGCGTTTGTGGAAGATGATGCAAAGAGGTCTTCTCTTCTCATCATGTTCAATGGGAAAAAGATCTGTAAATCCGATCCAGGAGGCCAAGAAAGGAGAGTGATTTGAGCATTATTGAGGGAGTTCATTGAAATGTGAGGACGGTCATTGTCTTGTTGGAAAATAGACTCCCAGGATATGCCACTGTGCCGTCATATTGCTTCTAGTAGAAACTAGAGTTGATGTAGCACTATGGTGTACATATTATGTGTACATATTATGTGTAATGGCGTCACCGACCATCACAGTCTGGTGCAAGTGACATTCAACTGAAAAAACTGAAAACGTACACCACGACTTCTGACACGTGCCGGTCCATCAGGCATTCTTAAACAGTTCGAGGAAATTGGAACGATGAATGGTCTAACATCGTTGATGAGTCTTGGTTCTGCTTAGGACTGCCCAATAGACGGAAACGGGTCAAAAGACGATGCGAAGAAAAAACATAATGTACCTAAGTTATCAGTCGAAAGTCGCGTGCACCTTAATATAACGGTTACAGTTCAGAATGTGATGCTAAATTACCTCTAGTTTTCATTAGACCAAGTATGACAGCGCAACGCGATATCCATTTATTCACACTAAAGAACCCTATTACCCAACAAGGTGATGACCGTACCTACCTGTATCTTGCTAGGGCTGCAACTAAGTACGTCAATAATACTTAGGTCAGCCTCATCCATTGCCAGTTGAACAGCCAAGGACAATAACATGAGATGAGATACCTCAAGAAAAGATCGACATCTCCTCAGAAGCATACCCGGGGCAACACAATAAATTATTATGGAAATCCAGGAGATCTTTTTCCTTTAAATTTATTCACAGTTTACCCTTACCATTTCTACTGTCTATTTTCTTTGTCACTGAGCATAGTTTTCTGCATTTAACCTCATTTTGGCACTTTGAGATATTACTGTTCCAACTACACTACTTAATGCTTTTCAGCAACAGACGGTTTCCAGCCTCTCGAAACGTGCAGAAGTAGATGGAAATCTGATTAATACCTACCTATATACCAATGATTTTGCCAAGCTGATTTTCATCATTATCCACGTACAGTAAAGATGATAGAGATGCCCATATATGCATAGAAAAGCTATTTTAGGTTTGCTCTGTGAATGCCTGAAAATCAGCTTGGTTACACCATTGTTAGGTGGCAATCGTCAGATTTCCATCTACATACTTGCACACAATGTTTCGAAAGACCACACCCACTTGCTTGCTTTCCGCTTCGTCTGCCTACACGACTAGACCTTAGATCTATACCGCAATGATGAGTTGCTAATAAGCACGAAACAGCGCGGCCTGCGGTTGGCGATGGTTACAGGAGACGGAAAGCAAATATGTCCTTCTCAGCTCTCCCATATCGACAAGCGGTAAATAATCTATCGATATGATAATGAAGCTTGTTCCACTCCTTCATGATGCCATCGCGCTCTAGGCCTGTCAGGCGGACTTGCCATCTCCTCATCCTAGATTTTCTAATCGTTCGCAAAGCAACTGCTTTTCTCATAAACGATACAACCCACTAAAGAGGCGAAGCATTGATTTTAGAATAAAAAAGTTATAGGCACTTAAACTTTTGCTTAGGGTGCGACAGTTAATTACGTGAGGCGTTCAGGTGCAGGTGGAGTCGAGTCGAGTCTCACCCCATCTCTCGTAGGGTTGAGAGGGTCTAGGCAAATATAACGTAATTGTCCCTGTAAGAAACAGTGTAAAGTTGTGAGGAAATTGTTATTTTTTAAATAAATGCAACGCACTTAAACTAACAATGGAGATTTTTAAAAATTTCATGTGAGATTAGGGACGGAGGAAAGGGGCTAAGCTAAATCCCACGACACCTCACCATTGAGGGTGGGTTTTTAGAGGAATCTTCAAAAATTCCTCACGTAAGCAACGGACGCCTTCTTAAATAATTCCATAATGTGCTGTTCCTCGAAATGTTCTATATGTTCTCATTCGTCAAATGGATGGTAAGAAATAAGTTAACACTGAGCAGCTTTTACAAGCCACCAACAGTAGCCTGACTATGCTGAGGCAGTTTATTTCCCGATTTGTACTAAACAAAAACAGCATTTATTGTCCCCATCAGAAGTTGCTCAAGATTCGTTTGAGTCTGAAAATCTGGCAACGCTACTTAGTGTTTAATTTGATTTTTCCTTCCAGACGAATCAAAACTCTGGCATTTGTGGGAGAAATTTTACAACCTAATTCTTTCTTTCAACAACGTTGGATGCCCCTGTATACATGAACCAAGTGGTTGTCGGGTGGTAGTAGTAGTAATGGTGGGGATACAAAGCCTGGCAAATAGGCCACCCTTGACCCTTTTGCCGACCCCATAGTACCAACCAGTACTACTCCACAAGCAATCTATTGGTAATTGATTTTTGAATAAGCCAGCAAAAGTTATTTTTTTGGCTTTAGAACTAGCTGTTCATGCATTCAGTCACTAGGCATTATATGAATGATGGATCATTGGTTTGATTTTGAATTCATCTTTTTCCAAATTTTAAAGCTCCAGTGATGCGATGTACCTATGTATGTCGATCCTGTATTACACCACAACATCACCGGCTCGGAATGGACTTCCAAGGGGGAGGTTCGAACCCGCAAGCCTCGGGTCGACAGTTTTCTTTAAGCGAATAACGAAAGTTGTAAACGATTCGAAGTCTAAGCAACAATAATAATAGCTACATCAAATGTTTAAAACTTATTTAAAAATTAATATTTGAGATTGCCAAGTACGTACATTGTCAAAGTTCGGACATTTCCCTACAAGATCCCATGAAATGGCTAAGCGCAGCTGAACGTAGCAGATTAAACTTTGTGGTTATCATGCTTCTGATTTCACCTGCATGTGGCACATGCATTATTTTTCCTAATCCCATCAAATCTTGTGTGCACATAAAACATAGACCAATAAAGCATAATTAGGCGTGAAGAACGATAATTCAGTGGCAATCAGCCTATCGACAAGATTTTTTTCGTTGCCTAATAGTAATAATGTTTCTGCGTTTGTCTGATTTGTATACCAATGAAAATTACAGCCTAGCTTGGCTGAGTGGCTTATGCAAGCCAGCAAGTCGGAAGAAATATCGGACAAAGACAAATTAGTTTATCATACGGTAAGTTTCCGCTGTTTTTTTCTTGATATTTGTTATTGACGGAAGTGATTCTTGGCAGCAACGAGGATAGCTTATGCAGTTTTGGTGAAAACTGAACGTGTTACTTGTTCTGCCAGGTAAATATTACAATTTGACACTGGAGCTACGATATTCAAAATGACATTTTTCGGACAAGAAGGACCAATAAAAAATATTTTTAATGACATATTCAGAGCTGCTCTCAAATGTTTTCCTGGTTTCATGATTATCTTCTGTGTTTATTTGAAACTGCAGAGTATTTATTCCCTTCTTGTGGCTTGCAATCCAATGAACCTGCCTCATTTGTCAATGAGCTGCAATATACTAGATTTGACAGTAAAGCAGTTAGAGTATCCTGAAGATACATGATACACTCGAACCTAGTAGATAGGCCATGTGCCAATCTTACGAAGACTATGAAGAATTCTCAGTACATTTTTTGTGCCACTGCAAACGTCTGACAAGTCCTAACCTAAAATCTAAAAGCGGAGCTAATCTGCAAAGCCCTATTGGATATGTGATCTCATTTAAGGATAATTTTCTAGTTGAATCTACCCGGTCTTACACATAAAAAAACAAATGCACATAAAAATATTATTCTGGATGGATTAGGTTTATAGAAAAAAATAAACACCTGCTAATGAATATAACGACTCTATCTGCGCATGTAAACATTTGCCTATAATTACCTATTATTTCTAAATAATAATAAGTTACATTCATGCACGTACACAAAATAAACAAATATTACAACTTGAATGGAATGTTTCAAAGTTTTTTTTTCTAATTTTTATTCTACAGTTGATTTTATTAATGTTATGGAACAATTAACTCTAACGGTGTTGAGATTACATATTTTATGGGTCCTTTTGCCGCCTTTTCGCTCATTTTATGTATAATAGCAGAATTTAATACACTGGTACTAATTAAAAAAGTGTATAAGTTATATAATGCATGGAAGCGTACATTTAATGACGATAACAAACTCATTTTCCATTCCCCAATCTGGAGTTTTCAGTATCACCTTATTATGAAACTTTTGAAACGTTATAATCACATTAAAACCGCCATAAATCGTTGCTAATTACTTATGACGAACTACCTAGAAACCTGAAGCCTAGAAAATGATTTTTCCGACACCAGACATCAACACAACCAACATTAAAACTTGACAAATTTGCCGGACATAATAATGAAGATCAGAATATCCAACCAGTCTCTCTATTATACTCGTTTGTACTCAGCTAGAGAACCTTGATACATAAATAGAATTGTACTCCATCCTCTTCCCAGAATCATCGACAAGGTACAACGTATCTGCCCTCAAAACTTGATGAAGAGCGAGCATGGCAAAATTTTTCCTGGAAGGGAGTGGGTCGAATCCAAATAACTGTCAAATCTGTACACCAAATTAGGCTAAATATGCAAATTTTCAGACCCTCCCAGATTCTGAGGGAAGCCACCCCCTCTGGCACCCCGCTGCAGGACTATGCTTTCTACCAATCTCAGGGTGCTCAGTGCACTATTAGTGTAGAATCGAACCATGCTTTATTCTTCTGCTATATATACTGTCATGAGGCTAGTATATACGAGTACATATTTCTATCTAAAAGATCATCATGTAGGTTCCTAGCGGAAAACGCTACCTCACTCCCTTGTCTTATAGATATAATATTACATCTGGCACCATCTGCTTATAGTGGAATCTATTTGAGTCATACAGCAGCATAGAGCAGACTGTGACATTCGAAATTGTGCTCATTTGAGAGAAACAAATAACTGGACAGATATAATCCAGAATATTATATGCTATACACAGCTTGAGGTAGTCTCATGTTGTATACTTATATATTACATTTTCCAGCGCGTGCTCTATGTAGAATAAACAAGCATCTATAACAGCAATATATTTGCATTAGCACTCTGAGGAAATTGTCCAAATGCAGATGCACCGCTCATTGTGTTTAATGTCATTGTCCAGATTTTATCTCGAAGATTGGTGAGATGCTACCTGTTTTCGATATCTAACAACAGCGAGATGCTAATAGACATTTAAAATGTTTATTTTATCTGCTTACGACAAGAGAATTTCTCTACCGTGAGATCCTGCATTTAAGTAATTGTTTTGGTATGTAAATATTTATTCAGGCTAGACATTTGAAAGTGAAAATTAGATGACCAAATACCTCGGGGTTTTCGGATATGGGCATGCATTTTGCATGCATTTGCAATTCGCTGACTGCAGCTTGAAGCAACAATCCCCTGCGGGTATTGTCAAGTAGATATCTCTGATCAAAGAAGAAACTAGATATTCCTGTTTATCTACTTAACACAATTAAAAGTTGGTTGAATGATAAAAATTCTGGCTGTGGATGAACACAAAAAAAACCATACAGATTGCTATAAAACAATTTCGCAAGAATCCATGTTAGGGCCATTACTGTGGAACGTACTCCCTTGATAGAAAACCTCAATACCTTGGGGACGGTTGTAACAAGCAAGGATTAAAATTCACTAAAAGACTTCTTCATCTGGAATCAGTAAGATCTGTGTGATGTAGGGATGGAGAAACGCAGTTTCTAAGAAAACATAAGTAGTGATACTTTCCGGTACACACGATGAGATTAGGTAGGTGAACCTAAAAATCGCACATGTGGGCGATAACCTGATGACATCTAACGGAGAACTCAGAAGCCAAAACAAACGATTCCGCAAAGCCGGACAGCCATTTTAAGGATTGGCAGCTGATGGATGGAGTCTCACCAGTTGATCTACTAGAAGAGATGTAAACTCTTTGAGAAGAATGCAATCGCTATAGGTTACGGAAGAAAAGCATTTGAGAAAGCAAAGATGTGAAGCAACTAGTCATCGAACACGCATATGAAGGTGTATTATTAATCGCAGGTTGAAATGGAATGTGGAGAGCCAAGGTCGGAATCTTGTCTAGGTATACCATAGTGAAAAAGAGATAAGAGAGAGAGCGTGCGTGATAGCGAGGCATTGGAGTAATTTCACATAAAACAGTCCAGAACATTAAGATATTGGTTGAATGAAATCAATTTAAAAAATGAATACAACCGTTTCAACCAACAATGTTCAACATTTTGAGATTGTAATGGAAAAAATGAATCCAGCATCCTAGATACAAAATGTGTATTTATGTTCTTCAAATTTTCTCAATCGTTTTCGTCTCTTCTTGGCCACAAACTTCACACAATTTTTTCAAAACTGTTCCACTAAAGATGTATAACTTAGAGGTTTTTAGGTAAATTACTTTTCAAGATTGGATAGAATTACTAAGATTTGTGGATGTGCATGTGATACAGATTTTGTTTGTTTGCTCAGAGGTTTTGATCTTACTTGTTCTCTAACCTAGAACTCCACTCTCGGTGAGCCAATGCTCTGGTATAATAAAGTTGTTGATACTGCCATCTCAAAATGGAAAAGCTTATTATACAGCTGATACAATCTAGTCAATACTAAAATATCTTTATTTTATTAGAGCCGAGCATTTAACAATATACCGCTAAATATCAGCTGAACATATTCCTTGTTCATTATGCAGTTCGCGTACCTAACAATGGGCATTGGCTGTTTCAATTATGCACTTTTCATGCACAAGTGCACGCTAGATAATAGCATTTCGCTGGCCCAGAATAACCAATCAGCAGGGAAATGAACTAAAGTATTTCTAAATCACGATTATAAACCCATATCCATGCTATATCTTCAGCTAATTTCATTTCCTTGTGAAATCACATTTTGTAAGTCTAACTTAAAACGATAGTTGGAAAAGTTTTCACCGAGAGGTGCTATTGGTTTTCGTGAAGGACTACTAATTGTGACAAGCTATTCTCCTTCACTAAGGCAGTGTACAATTAAGTGTTTGATTTGGGGCCATATTTGTGTATCGAGACAATAATAATAATATAACACAACATTAAGTGCAACAATTTGTTACTTTTTTTACGATTAGCGGTCACTAAAAGTCGATCATGTAGCTTGTATCTCCTAAGCATAAGCCTAACATTTCGAGTCTGAACCATAGCATGCATTTATTTCATTAGGTCAGCATATGTGTCAAATGGAAGGCGCTTGTGTTTTACTGTACTACTACTTTAGAATGTTTAACAGAAAACACTCTTGCGAGTGTTTTAGTGACATTATAGATCTAAATGCCTATATCTTTTTATACTTGTATAAACTATTATATCACATTCACACTATGTATTTGTATCTTAAACAACATTATATGTATCTATAAATGCGTTATATACTGTTTTGTACAAGGATGCTTACAATGGGTGATTCAAATTGGGTTTACTCATTAAAAGTATTTAAAAAAGAAGAAATTGAAAATTATAACAAAATAAGTATTTTTCCTTTCAGGGTAGTTCATTACAATTATGCATGACAGATGATATCAAGTAAATGACCGCCGCGGCTCATGTGGCATGACGTAATCGTTTCGAGAAATTTTCGACTACTCTGTATCACAAATCAGGTCTTATGTTGGTAATTTCGTGTCTGATCTCCTGTTACAGCTCCGCAATTGTATTCGGGTTATTCTTGTAGACTTTGCTCTTGAGATACCCCCAAAGAAAATAATCTGAGAGAGTTAAATCACAGGATCGCGGCGGCCAATTGATACCGTCGTTACGTGAATAAACGCGACCTGGAAACTTGCCGCGCAATAATTGTATCGTTCTTCCTGATGTGTGACCTAGGCTTCAATTCCTGTGTTATTATGGGTGTAACTTCAAATCTTTTGTTAAAATCCGCTGTGTAGTGGATTAGGTAAGGTCCAGTTGCTGCGATCGATGACAAATTGATGTTCTTGGATTTTCGGCCACACTTTCGGCAATAATAGAAATATTGTGTTCCGACCAACCTCTACAAGCATGCCTAGGGCTTTTGATGATGGCGATGGATCCAGTTTTTGCACCAGATTCCAAATTGTTCTCTCACAAGGCCGCTTTTGTGCGCCAAAAGATTAACGTAAAGCACGAAATGTATTCTTCCTTGACCGGCCGTTTTCATTATAGGCTTGGATAATTTTAACACGTTGTTCGGTCGGATATTGATCCATGACTGTTTTGTTTATATTTTGACGTTATAAATGGCACGTTGTCGTTGACAAATTCAGTGGCGTTTCAAAAAAAAAAATTATTTGTAATGTGGAAACTCAATTTGAATCACCCATTATAATATGTATATGCTTCCCTTTTATTGTATATTAAAACAATATCTCTTGAGGTAGCTTGAGGAGGCATATACAGTGTGTTTCAAATTCGACCCACGCCATTGGGAAACTGTAACCGATATGAAGTTGCTCAAATGGGGACAAAGTTGCGTATTTATATAATAAAAAAATTGCCGCTTAAAAGTCTCGAAATTCAAAGTACTTCCAGAGAGAGAGACGGAAAAAAATAATTTTCTCAAGATCGTTTTAGTTTTTTCCTGACTTTATTTATTGTGAAATATGTCAATAAATTGCATATTAAAAATGTCACTTTTTCTCTATAAGCCGTCATAATTATAATTTGTATATGACGTTTCGCCTTTTGCCTTCCAGCATCAACCTTATTTTATCTTGTAGACGCCATATCGGAATTTTAAATATATGAATAGAGTTTTTAATTCTGATTCCAAAAAGGGAATTGAAAAAAGGTATTCACTATTTGATAGGGAGTTTGTCCTGTTACATGTTCTGTTTCTGAATACTGTTTGTCATTGTTTCGGCTCGATTCAAAAACACAAATCCGTTAACTTTTTTCTTTTAAACAATAGAGCTACCTACGCAGCTCCGCACTCCAACATATTGAAAGCCTAATTATGTCATCTTGTAGAGGAGGAGTGGCAATGCTAACGTGTTTTTAATTTTAAAATCCCATCTCAAATAAAGCTAGCTAAAAAATACAAACAATTTTAGGAAAATATGGTTTCCTCTTCATCTATCTCTGAAAATAATCCGAATTGTATCATTTTCTTAGTTACGTAAGTGCGCAGCTGCTTCCATCAAATCTACTTCGTATCTCTTAACGTTTCCGAGATCCCAATGATTAGAGTCGACTTTGAAGCACCCGGTATAGGGACCGACCGAATGTTCGGCACATTCTGTCAAAAATACACCTTCGGTCATTTTGTCGTTTTTCGACATTCTATAAGTTTTCTTGCAACATAACGTAGGTATTTCTACAAGGCGTCAACCTAGCACTAGCTATTGTACACTTGTTGTGAGCTCGTCTTGCAGCTGTACGTGTTGCCTAAACACCATGATGCTTCAGCTATCAATGTTTGTCTCTGATGTGATTCAGAGATAGCATTATAAAGAGCATGGTTAAAGTAAATACCCAACATTAAGGACGCCCTGTATAAAAGCCCACTTAGGTGCAATAAAATGTTCCTCTCCCCTTTTTGTTGCAAAATCAAGCCATGTCATCTTGCCATCGAATAAAAATGAGATGAGTCTAGATTTAACGTTACATAATGACAATTACACGTCTAGTCTGAGTTGATGGCATGTGTATAACAGTACCATTAACTATATTTTAATTGGGCATATAATTTTCGTCTACTACTGCATAGTAGTTGATGACAGCTATTGTCGGGTTATTACTTTTATGTTGCATGGAAGAACTTTGATCACTTGTAATCGACCTCACATTACTGGAAAGATATTGCAAAATGTTTTTTCATTGGTGAGGAATCCTGTACTTACTTATGTATGAAACGCCGAATGTATAGACTTTCTATACGCTTTCGATCAATTGAGTCCTCCTTAAAGTGAAGACGTCTTAGAACAATCGCTCATCTAGTCGCCATGGCGACGTCTCCAGCATCCTCAGCCAGTCTGTTCTATTAAAGTTTATGGCGACCGACTACCCGACGCGGCATTGCCAATTTGATAGCGCAACCACCCCGTCGCCTACTACCTATTTGCCAACAACGACACCAATGAATCACGTTGCTAAGCAACATTTTTTCAAATGATTGACAGTGAGTGTCTCTTTTGAAAATATCTGATGAATGTAGCCAAAATGTAATCTTTTTGTTTTGTTGTTCTTATTTTCCGTAACATCGTTCACATCATTAACGACTGTTTGCAAAAACGCTACTATCCAAACGCTTGGAGACAAGCTCTTATTATTTCAATTTCTTAAAAAATGAAACCCACTGAGCATATTGGTCTCAGACCTATCAGTTTGTTACCAATTTTACCTTTATGCTTCCCGATACTCCGTCAGGTTTTAGAAAAAATTATAGTAATACATCTGCCCTACTCAATCTGCAAGACAGTATTTTAATTGCTTTAGATAAGAAAGTGGCACTAGCACTTATCTCGATAGACTCGAAAGCTTGTGACAGCTTCAATCTTAAATTATTACTTGCTAAATTAAATTTCGTAGGACTTGACAATTTATCCCTTTCATTTTTCGGCAGTTACCTTCATCAAACAACTCAGTGTTTTTGTCAATCAAAAAATGTCTCCAGTGATAATAATTCCTTCAGGCGTGCCTCAGGGATCTGTATTGGGACCGCTGCTATTCCTCATATGTACATTCGACTCAACCAAAAGTATTATTAATGCTCATGTCCAGTCTTTTGCAGATGATACGCAGTTGCTCCATCATTTTAATCCAGATAATGTCAATAAGGCTACCCAAATTTTACAAAACGATCTTAGTAGAATAATTAAGATCATAATCTACTTATTCCCTAAAATCTAAGATGTTATTATTATGCACACAAAGGAAAAAAGACAATGTAACATCGCTCTTGAACATTCAGATAAATAACCAATTCTTGCAATTTGCTGATTCTGCAAAACTTTCTTGGTGTTGCTTTTGATGCAAAATTAGGGTTTATTGGGCAGGTTAATAGACTTTCACAGAAAACCTGTATGACGCTTCGTACCTTGGTTATATCTTTATTGAATTATGGTAACATCATATACTACACAAGCAACGTTTTTCTAGTTATTCAAAATAATTATATAAGTTTCATCTTTGGCTTACGAAAATTTTACCATGTATGAGCGAAATATCTCGTTCTAAACTGGTTAAAAATTAATGACTTGAACAAGTACGACTATTCAGTTTTTGTTCACAAATTACTACTCACGTCAAAACCCTCTTCCTTGAGGCAAAAAAATTTCATATAATAATGATGTTCACTGTAGAGGTCTTAGAGAAAAGAATATTAGAATACCCCAGTATACTTCTACACTTTTTAAACGCAGTTTTTCCTACAATGTTGCTATTATCTATAACGGCCTTCCTAAAGTATACAAAGAATGTTCGTTGAGTATTTCGACAAAAAGTTAAAACAAAATTACATAACACCCCAGACATATAATTTACGTACTCAGCCATTTATTTTTTCGTACCTTTTCCTTAGTTAGGTTAATAATTTTTTAGAGTACTTGAATTTAGAAGGTATGCATTTTTATTTTTGATTTTGTTTGTGAATAGTTTGTTGTATAAGTGACATTTGGATATATATCTAGTACAATGTAATTATTGCAGATAAATAAAGACGTCTATTAGTATATATATAAAAAATTATCGCGACCTCCTCGAATGGCATTATGAAATGATGAAAATGAGGTACTCACACTGCCGCTGTCACCTGAAAAGCAAATTATGTGGTTGGCTATTCTGCAGCTGCTCTATTTGCCGACCTTCGAATCCAGAAGTAGCCAGGACTGCATTATTCGCCGGTGAGGCACTTGACTTGAAAGTATTGGCACATACGGCCTTGTATAGTCGTTAACTTCAAGGTTCTGGTTTCTGGTTTTCGTTCTTATGTTTAAAAAAAACACATTCCATATCAAACGTCAATTTAATAATTGGAACTTGCTTATTCACATCTCCATTTTTGAGGGCTACTGCTATATACGAAATGATAAGGAGGCCTCGGATCCTAAGGGCTGACTTTTTTCATTTGACACAATCCTATGAGACTATTCTAATCATATTAGACAAAAGATACCCCATTTTTCGAAATAACTGTGATATAATATTGCATTGACGCAAACCGATTCGGATAGATTAGAAGGAGCCATGGTTATATGTTTATATTGCATTATTTGCCACCAAAATTACGCAGTTTTAGTGCATATTTTTTATTCATTTGGCTACAATTACATACCAAACGTTGTATCAACATGCTAATGATACTTTCTGCTGGTAAGATCTATCTTCATTAGGTTTGCGCCGCTCTTTGCAAATTATGCAAGTGGTAGCATATCTTGAAACCGTCTAACACCACACTTATCGGCAAATACTCGCACTTTTGAAAAACAATACATACTAAAAATAGGATTTTATTGAGAGAACTATCAAAAAAATAACATGTCAAATCCACAGTCTGTCGGTGTGTCGGTCTGTCGGACTATCGGTTTTTAGATCTGTCGGTTTGACTCGTAATCCTTGGCCCCTCTGTAACTTTGAAGGTACTGCTCGAATTTTCACACAAAGTTAATACTACGCCAACGACGAGAAAGCTCTGTAGTCTTTGAAAATCAATCCAGCGGCGGCGAAGGCTATAAATATAAACTAAAAAGTAGAAATCGCTGAAACCTTGATTTTTGACGTTTCAGAGGATCCTGATCAATTTCGAAAAAATAAATTAGGGGTTAAAAATTAGGACTAACCTTAGTAAACCTACTCACCTATTAGCCACATTTCACACATCATAGCTTTCTTCGTACATTTATCCTTAAAACGGAATGATAGAGAAATGCTTTCCAGATTCGTCTCCTTCTGCTATCTGGACTCAGTGCCCGGCGTATTGGTCTGCTTGATTATTCTGCTTTTACTGCAGCGATGCTTCGTTAGGCGCTGCCGCGTCTCACGATATGGGAAGGGACAGCGTTACCAGATGGACGATAAGTACGGGTAGGGCAGGAAAAGAATGTTTATGGACTAATTTTATTGTATGGACCTGTTTGATTGACTTGCTTCTAATTTTTTCCTCAGAGTCTTTAGCTTGTGCTGAATTGAATCCTTCATGAACTAACTGATGATGACATTGGGTGGGAAGTGCAAGTCAACCTACTTAATAATAATAATAATAATAATAATAATAATAATAATGATAATAATAATAATAATCATAATAATAATGATAATGATAATAATAGTAATAATAATAATAATAATAATAATAATAATAATAATAATGTCTTAATTCGGACAAATATACATAAATGACGCAAAAAAGTATCATCAACATCAAAGGATGGACAATTACGACTAATTTGAGAAATTATACTATAGACAATTTCACTAAAAACGTTATTCAAGTTATTCAACACAATTGTATACGATTCATTTTTGGCTTACGTAAATTTGATCATGTATCAGTGAAATATCTCGTTCTAAACTGGTTAAAAATTAATGACATGGTCAAGTATCACAATTTAGTTTTTGTTCACAAATTGCTGCTCACGTCTAAACCTTATTACTTGAAGGAAAAAATTTAATTTAATGATGATGTTCACTGTAGAACTCTCAGAGAAAATAATATTAGAATACCCCTGCATACGTCTACACTTTTTAAACGCAGTTTTTCTTACAATGTTGCTATTATTTATAATGACCTTAATAAAGTATATAAAGAATTTTCATTACCTGTCTTTCGACAAAAAGTTAAAACATTATTACTTAACCCTCCAAACATATAATTTACGTAATCATTCATTTCTTTTTTATTCCATCTTTAATTCAGATTAATAATTTCTTGGTGCATTTGGATTTGGAAAGTATGCCTTTTTCTCCTTTTTTAAATTTTACTTTCGATGTAATGAACCAAATCTGTTTGTGGATAGTGTATTCTTTTCAACATCTGCTAGAGACTATATGGTTAAGCGTAAGAGTAGCAGCATGCTAAACTTCGCCATATAAGTCTGAAATTTGGCTATACGACAATATAATTGTGGATAAATAAAGACGTCTATTATTATTATTATTAAATACATATACATGCAATTACCTGCAATGTAATAGAGGATACGTTTTTTAAACAAATCAACAGGAAGAGAAGTATATATACTCTCGCAGGATATTACTACATTTACATATATTAATTATACGAAAAGGACCTTTCGAATAAGGTGGTAGAATGAAAAGGCGGTGTCAGTTTCGTTTTGTTGCGGGTATTACGGTTGTGAACTGAGTAACGGAAATGTATCTTTTCGTGTAAGTAGGATGGTAGCTTATTTATAATAATCTTATGATATTGTACGAGGCTATGCATCAACCTGCGTTGCTTAATGTTCAGCCAGCCAACATCAGTAAGCTCTGATGACAGTGAATCACATTTCCTTAAACCAAAAATAAGTCTAAAACAAGAATTTTGTACACGTTGTATTTTATCGGGGGTAAATTTAGTTGAACTAAAACTCAAATCTTAAGTTTTTATCAAGGTATAAGCCTAAATTAAACGCTATCGGCTTTTCTTGACGTAATTTTCCAATTAACTATGCAAAACAAAAACTTAATACTACTATTGTGATCAAACAGCGTCTCATAGACGTAGACTATGCAAGTACTGTAATTGGAAACTTTACAGTCAGAAATATCCGAAGGTATCTGTTTGCCTTCTCTGAAAAGTAACAAGAACGAACAAAAATTGTCCTTTGTGAGGACCAAATTTCCGATGAGCGGTCAAAGTACTTCTTGCACACAGGATATTCATAAAAACCTCTCTCTGTGATCGTACATTTTTGCGAGTTCAAACTGCTTTGAGGACTATATATATAATGGTCTTCCTAGATTTCTCATTGCATCTTCAGGTAGAATACGTTCATCAATGCTAGTACAGAATTCATAAGCTCGAACCGATAAACTCTTCCGTGGTTAAGGTGCTTCACTATTTAATAACTTTGTCTCCATTGCGATAGATGCGTAATTAATATTCTCTTCATTATTTTTCAATTTTCGACATCTTCAATATTAGCTTTTATGATGGTTAGCTAATTTATTTTATCTAGTTTTTCTCGTACGTGCTCTTTCATTCCAGATTGATATGAATCTAATGAAATTCTAGATACGCAAGTAATAATATGAAGTAATCTTTAACAGTGAGAGTAAGTTCGAGCTGGCATACCATCACAATGCTAATGTCAATTTTAATATAATGCAAGCGTGTTACCTAATTGAAGTGATTTAAATTAATGTGAGAAAAAGAAACGATGGTTATAGTTCATAGCAAATTGCTTTCGTAGTAAAGAGGAATAATCTTTGTGTACATTTCAGCAAAGATGGTATTTTATATATATATATATATATATAACTTGAGACGTGGTCATTGTCGTCTAGACCAGTTAGGTGAAAAATTAATTAAGTAATGTAATATAATGCTCTAATGTTTTTTAAATAATTTTTAATCTGTTTTTAACTTGTTCTTGTCATATTTTATATAATTTTGACCATTGTACCATCTATCCAGCTCTCACCATGTTACTGGACGTTTAACTCATCCTATACGTAAACAACAATTGGCAACATCCTCTCATACTACTGTAAGTTGAGTCAATTTAAATTCATTTTACACTTTTGTTGCTACTGTTATCATTGTAATTGCAGCTCCTGATGATGATGGCAAAGTCCATTGAAAGCTAGAGAGAATTAAAAAAGTATAAAGAGTCCTCTTTGCTCAAATTTTGTCGAAGTACCCAACAAAAGGCGGAAGCTTTAATTTTTCACCCATATATATATATATATATATATATATATATATATATATAAAATACAATTAATTGTTAATTGGGAAATTGGCAAATTTTTACGCTTTTGACGATAAAATCAAGCTTTCGGCATTCTCTATGGAGCCTTCATCAGGATTTCGTCGTTGAGGTTGCAGTCACAAGGTGTTTCAAAACGAACGTAGAGAAGATAGAACTTCTGGCTCTGCGTACGTTTTGAAACACCTTGTGGCTGCAACCTCAACGACGAAATCCTGATGAAGGCTCCATAGAGAATGCCGAAAGCTTGATTTTATCGTCCAAAGAGTCAACTTAAGCCTAAAAATTTGCCAATTTCCCAATTAACAATTAATTGTATTTTGTGCCCAACTGGTCATTGGCTTTGGCAATGACTACTGCTCATATATATATATATATATATATATATATATATATATATATATATGTCAACAATCGATATGTTTTAGGTAGTAAAGTACACTTGCATCATCAGGTTGTCAGATAAATCAAATTTAATATACAGCTTTTCAGTAGTTACAAAAGTGCAATGTTTCCTAGATTGTATGTTTGGTCACAGCGATAATTTTCGAGATACCGGTAATTATAGATGAGTCCACCAAACATTAAAAATAATACAAAAACATAAATTTCAACTGAGATGACTGATCTCTCAGAATATCTTAAAACGTTTACAAAGTACTCCATTATATAATCTACCATATACTTCTATTGAGTACCTCTATTTTTACCGTGGCTACACGAAATATTGAAAATGACACCTATCTTATAATGTGGTAGTGAAACAAAGGTTTGCAGATCTCCAGTAGGTATGCACTTTTAGTTCCCAAGATCTAACTGCAATAGTCCCATTCTTGATTGATTAGGGATTTGTAAACAATTGTGCAATATGTCGGTAATGAGAGGCAGATACAATTCTCCCCCTACAAGCCACTAATCTGTCAAATATCAGTCTTTCAGGGGAATTCAGTACTACCTGTCAACAGAACCGGGAGGCCAGGGAGTTCCAGGATTGCTGCTACTTAACTTGGTCTATCTAAAAATGGCATTGTATTTCATTTAAATCATTTATTATACGAAGCAGTATTCTTAGCCATGAACTTAGTTACATAGGTCTTGATTAGCAGTATCTTTTTTTGAAAGTTATCTTCACGGCAGAACTCAATGTGTTTCATTAAAAGACTCTCCTCAACCTTCTGGTTTGCTACAAGGTTCTAGATTAGGGCCTATACTATTTTTGATTTATAGTTTTGATTTGAACAGAGCTGTTAATAACTCCCTTACTCACATGTGCAGATGATACTCACTTAATGCAAATGAGATAGCAAGTAAAACAAAAATTTTACAAAGCGATGAACGAACAATTTGATACAATATTATTCTAATCACGATCCGAAAATAAATCTAAATAAATTCAAAATATTGTTTTGTAATGAAATGCTGCTTCATCTCACTTAAAGATTTCTATAAATAATCAAATCTTACAGTTTGCTGAGTATGCAAAAATAGTTGGAGTAGTTTTTGACACTAAGATGAGGTTTATTGAACATGTGAATAGTCTGTCCCAAAAAACGTATCTCAGGTTACGTACTCTCATAGCAAATCGATATTTACTGCATTTTAAACTTCGTAAAAAACTATGCGAGAGTTCAGTCGTATCTATCCCAAATTACTGTGATATCGTCTATTTTCCATCTTTGGATTGCTTTACCAAATACATGATTCAAATCATTCAAAATAACTGCGTACGGTTCATTTTTGGATTACGAAATTACGATACTGCTTGCAACATTTCTCCATGGCGGGCAGCGCGGCGCCAAGTATGCAATACCAAAGGTATTAGTCGTCTTATTTTCGGCATCATGCGTATACATAGTACTTATGTATCAGGTAACCAAATAAGTTCGTGCGGTTTTTAGTAGAAAAATATAAATTTTTATTGAGAAACAATAAGACACTATTTATTTGTCGAAGTAATTACCATCACATTCAATGACCTTTGCCAACGTGGAACCAATCCCTGGATTTGGAGTCAAAAAATTGGCGGACTGCATTTATTACACCATCTCGAGTTGTGAACTGTCGGTGCCTCATACAGTTGTCAAGAGACCAAAAAGGGTGATAATCACTGGGCGAAATGTCGGGAGAATATGGCGGGTGCGGTAACGTTTCCCAGCCGAGGTCAGAAATTTTTTCTCGGGTCACTTTTGCGGTATAAGGTTTGGCGTTATCCTGCAAGAATATCACTTTCTTCAGATTGATCAAAGAAGACTGTTTCTGAATGAGTTGAAGCTGCTCACAATACAAGTTAGCAGTGATGGTTTGACCCCTTTTCAAAAACTTATAATGGACAATTCCAGTTGCTGTCCACCAAACCTACAACAAAACCTTGTTTGGATGCAAGGAAGCCTTGGGCGTGTGTGGTACCGAATCAGTAGGCGACAACCAATGATACGAACGCTTAATATTTGAATACAAGATCCATTTTTCGTCGCAGGTTAATAACTGATTAAGAAATAGTATATTAGCGTTGCGTGAAATGTTTGCTGAAAAAATGGTAAGACGACTTAATTTGTTATCATTCGTCAGTTCATGTGGGAGCCATTTGCTTAACTTCCACGTCTTTTCTAGCTGATGAAGATGCAAACGAATAGTTTCAGGACTCACTCTGAACATTTCTGCAAGTTCTTGGCACGTTGTCCTGGAATTTGCGTCCACAACCTGTCGAAGATCCTCGTTCATGATTTTTGGTCTCCCTGATCGCGGTTCATCGCTCAAACTGCAGCTTTTGTACCAAGTTTGTACTCATACAGTAAACAACTTCGAATTACTGTGTTATTCGTCGCCATTTTCAATTATTGAAACTACGTATGTAACAATGTTTAGCAACTTGTTATGTCTGTGTTAATCCGATCCTACCTATCTATGTGTAGAGTGATACAGTATTGGACAGGATAGGTCATTGGTCGAAGCCTACGTGCAGGATAACCGTTAACGTAAACCAAGTTTTTCGTTACCCATCAATGTAGTAACAATATTCTTATAATTACCTATGCCAGCTATTCAAACAAATAACGCCATAAAAAATTCAATGCCTGTATAAAGATTACGCCTCGAACACGACCTGAGCTCATCGAGTATTATTATTCATTATTCTCAATTCGTTAAGGAGTTCTTCTTATCCTCGGAGCTAAATTATACGTTTAAGATCCACCATCCAAATTACAAACATTCACCAACCAAGACTGCGTTCACATTCAAGAAGTACAAGAATAATTTATTAATAAATATTTAGCGCTATTTTCTCATTTGAAAGGATTACCCAACTGCTCATCGTACACAGTCTGCAAACAGCTGGTGTACCAGTATGTACCTTGTAGGCTGTGTTTCAAAATCGATGCAGTTACAACCAGTAGCTATAAAATCAACCATTACATAAAGAATTGAGTTAAGTAGATTCACCTGATGCTCAATATGCGTCAATTTTCAAAATTACGCGCAGTAATAACTATTTTATATAGTGATCTGTAGTTTGAGTCTAGGAATAGAATATGAATTGATGGTGAAGTCAAAGGAGGACGCGAATGGAAGGATAAACACAGAATCGCCGCCTAATAGCAGTCACTTTTTTGATATGAGTAACTTTTTGGCTTTAACTTGTCTGGTTGGAGCCTCCTACGCCAAGACCGAAGTACTCTGTAAGACCTTTCCGGTCAACGTCCCTATCAACGTCCAACTAACAACCAACTTCTTTCGATCCTAAGGACTTGATTCGCCAGGGAAGACGTAATCTTCTAATAACCATCAGATGTCGAGCGGTGGCATGATGTCTGTCTTTGTATTGAAAAAATGTCCAATCCTTCCATGCTTATTATATGTTACATGTCTCACAACTGCTGTATTTTTTCATGGGGCAGAATTTACTTCGCCAATTGCGACAACAGTTGTGAAAAATATATTCGTTTCAAGTGCTAGGATAAACTTTTTGCCATCTGTTGAAGGTCTAAGTGGGTTTTGACATTGATTAACGTATTCCACCTGAAGATAGCCTTAAGCTATATTCAGGCATCTATTTCGTATAACTGCGAATTTTCTTCGGGGCTACTAGCATATTTGTTAAGCATCCTGTGTGATATGTACATATATGTTATTGTGTATATATCACTGCTTCCATATATCAGATCACATCAAACGATGGTACGCATATACATAAAACATGCCGCATATGAGCCTTAGTTGTACTTCAGATCCTATAAGCCAAATAACGCATAAGAGACGACAAAAAAGCAATCCGGCAACTTTTATAGAAAATTGAATGCTCTAAAGTTTAGGTCTGAACTATGCATGTGGTTACAGAGAAACTTAGAAAACGGTAATCTTTACATGTACCCTACAATAGAAAATTTTGCATATTGAAGGCAGTTTTTGAGTGGGCACGACCTTTTTTACTTCCTACTGGCGGGGAAGTATTGTAATCGTGAAAATTTTCGAAAATGAGATATTTTTTGGATGTTATATGTAGATGTCCATCACGAAAAACCGTGTCACTCATTTCCGTCGACCGTCTGTCTGTCGGTCTGTCCGTTAATCTTATAACCGCCTATAGGTCAAAATATAACTTTAGAGGTACCGCTCGGATTCCGATCAAATTTCTACACATTGTTACTACTATTTTAAGGACGCAGAAGCTTTATAGTTTTTGAAAATCGGTCCAGTGGCGACAGAGAAAAAAAAACCAAAACGAAAACGAATGAAAACTTCGTTTTTTTTGACGTTTCTCAGGACCCTAAACATTTTTGAGAAAAATTTCACATTTTTTTTACGTTAGTACATTTATACGCTCCTAACCTTGGCAATTATACGCACCTATTATACATATTTCACACAGCATAGCTTTCTCCGCACATAAGCCTTTAAAAAAATATTCTCAGCAAACGGATCGCGTACTTACCGGCCACGGCTGCTGCTGCCAGCAAGGCGACTTGACGCCAGCCTTGGTGAATTCTTTCTGGTATGGTGTTTGGTATTATGCGGGTCCCACATGATGCTTCCAACGTTGCTTACAACGTTCGACACCCCACAATTGTCAAGTGTGTCTCCTACACGATGGGATGAACTTTTTAGTCTCGGACGTTCGACGCATGGTGGTGCCAACGCCTATTCTCGGTGTCAGTGTCGCGCTTGAACCTTTACAACTGAAGGAAAAATTATACTAAATGAAAAATGAAACGATTTTTTCGAGCGCCGAAAAATAATTTCAGATCTGTCTTCAGCGACCGAAACTTAAGTCTGTCAGAAGCCTCAGAAATGTCGAAAAACAAAGTTTGACCATTATTTTTTTGTTTTTCGACGCCGCCACTGTACCGATTTTCGAAAGCTGCAGAGCCTTTTCGTCATTTTGATAGCAGTAACCTAGGGTGAAAATTTCATCAAAATCCTGATAGTACTTTCAGAGTTATCATTTATTTAATCTTTTTCGTTAGTTATGAAATGTAAGTCAATATATTTCTTTAACAAGTCTTGCATTGCAACAGGACATCATAATGAAACAACTGTAAACACTTGATAATTTATAATTTACTAAAATATATATCCTTAGGCCAGCCATAACTCCCTTGCGAAACCTACAAAATATTAGCAATATGAAAAAAGTGGTGTTATGGCAATCTATGCTTTGTATGTATACTAATTCAATTCATTTCCTCAAAAGTTAGTTGCGGAACATATATTATTATGAATAGGTAGGTACTCAAATCAAAATACTTCCCACATAACACTACTTCACCACAATCGCAGCAAACAAATAATGTTTTTCGCCGCTACTGAATCTAACCTAAAATCATCAAACACATGACGTCTCGTAAGGGAGCGTAACGAACCATGCTTTCAACGTTGACGTGGGTCAAATTTACCGAAAAGAGCCCGAACGTGCCATATGGTGAACGCTGGACACATGCAATCCGTCAGCGCTCTTCCACACGATGTGGCGAATGGCCGTGTGTCTAACATTGTAATGTATTCGCCACATCGTGTGGGAGCGGTTTTACCCGATACGCTCTGACACTGACCGGGTTGATGCGACATTACCAGGTGCACTACCGGTAGGGCAGGGAAAAAGTGTCTAATTGTATGGACCTGTTTGACTGACTTTATCCTCAGATGGTCTAATTTGTGCTGAACATAATCCTTTATGAGCTGATAACTGCGTTGCGTGGGAAGTGTAGAGTCAACCTGCTTGACGCCATTTTTTGGCATATACAGACTTGCTTTTCGTTCTCTCTGAACAAACCTTAACCAGACCAGAATATGTGTCAATGGTAAGAATCAACTTATTTTTGAGTTTTCAAGCATTTCGAATTCATTTGTTTTGTATACAAGCTTTTGGTACCTCACAGATTTTTTTTTGTAAAAATCACTAGCATTGTTTATGACGCACCCTGTTTAAGTTGTACATCAATGGTTCCAAATATGTGTTAATTTCGAACGCTCGACGGCATACAAATAATATTATATGCCATGAGAGCAGAAGAGTAACTTAGGGCCGTATCGTCAGTCGTTCCTGCAATTGTAGGATGCCTTTATAACCTCCTTGATTTTCTTAGACTTCTCTCTGCTTCAGAAAGGCTGAGGTCAGCGCTCTCCTTTTGAGAGGTTATGTTTTCTTTTTGAATCTTAAGAAATTTCAGGCTGGTAAGACAGGTGACAAAAAATCTAGTTTTATCAGCCTGAAATATCTTACAAATCAAAAAGAAAATATAACCTCAAAATAGAGCGCTTACACGAAGCACTAGAAATCTAGAAATACCCCTTTGTGAAGAACAGGATCAACTATCAAAATCAAGGACGCCATAAAGGCTGCAATTGTAGGAATGACTAACGACACGTCCCTTAGAGTCCACAGATCTCTTAAGTCTTGTAAATGGTGATTCAAGGAATAAAAACATATATACATATATATATACGTATACTTACTTGTGTTTTACAGAATTTTGGTGAGAAGTATTTTCTGGGATATTTCCTTCTCTGATAAAACGGGATATTTTTGACATATAACCCCAAATAAAACAAGGTTCCGCTCAAGGGATTTATTGACACTTTTGATATATTATTGCTATATTGAAGGTCGTACCGATTTTCAGTTTTGTGTGCATTTTTGCATACTTTCGATATTTGTTGCTGTATTTTGTCTAGGCAATAGTCGCTCAGGTCCATAAAATGCGCCAATAAATCGAACAACGGATGTATAGTGTACCGTAGAAGCTAGAAGCAGTTCCTCTCCAATTATGATCAAGCCATTTGTTTAAGAAGTAGCACTAATCCCACAACGTTTCTTCATCCTGAAAAAGTAATAAGCATAAGTTAAAGTTCGAAACAGCAAAAGCGTCTACATTGCCTAAGGCCTATGGCAGAATATCCCGAATTTTTCACATCTTCAGTTTTAGCTAGACTGCCGAAACTACCCATCGCTTTTTTTCTGGAGTATACGGGGCAATGTACCAGAAATCGTTCCTCCAGCATTACTGACATTAACAAGTCCGAAACAGCAGTACTCTGATCATACGACTGATAATGGTTTGTATTTCTTAGCTTAACCAGTTTGTCCATTTTACAAACGTATGGTCATTGTAATTAATCGTAATAATTTAACCTCAATTCCCACATGTGGTATCTATCGCCACATGCGAATATGCAATCCAGTGTCAACATTTATGGATTTGGTGTCAAAGTAATCTGATGCTCTGTTGTTTGTGAGCGTAGGAGACCGGATTAATTGCTGTCAAGAGACACTTCAGGCATTGTGCCTGTCAAGGCAGCCATAAATAAGTGATGCTTGGAAAACGAAAGGTGTGGTGTTATCCAATTATTGTTGTGTTAATGAAGAACAATTGTAAGTAAAAGGTACTAGTTACGTATGCATTGAATCGTATTACCTTTGAGCTATAAGTATGTTTTGATGACCACATGTGAATGAAATCGAAAGCAAGAGCTGTTCGTTCTCAATAGGTCAGTGAACTTAAATATTCCCACGTTATTTCATGACATCATCACTACGTACGAGAGGAGTATATTACTATATTAGTATTCTGAAGATAACCAACCGAATACTATGGTCCAAGTCCAAAAAATTACCCAAGGTGAAATGAAATACCCGGGTGTCACCTATTTTGAAATTTGTCACAGCTATGTTACTCCTCTCCGCAACAGTTACAGATCTACCTTGCAAAAGTTAGTGCCTAATAGGTGGCGGATAACCAACTATAGGAGCTAACCGCTTCCATTTCTTACTTATTCATTTTTTCCTCAAGTTTGACCATCTATGGTGAAACAAAAATGTACTGAGCTATAACTGCATTATATTGAATAAAAAGATTGCTCATTGAATACAGATTTCAGAAAGGCACCACCCGTACTATTTGGAATAGAAAAAGGTGATAGCTGCTTTTGTGAGTGACTGACACACACTACAATGTAATTATTGGATTTACATTCAAGTCGCACTGGTTACCGATCAGTGACATGCTAAATAGTACAAAGCTACATCATTATTACCTGCTCCTGATATGATTTTATGAAAGTTGAGGAAACAATATCAGAAGGTTGTAAATCCCAAGATAGTCCTTTATTTGATCATGGTTCCTTGATATATTTTAACTACATTGCATTTGTATATGATAAAGCAACTATCTAGAAGTATTTTTTAGAAAAAATGAACAAAGTATAACCTTATTTGTACATGCAGCTAAAGACCACAGATGAAAAGGTTCTTTTTTTTAAATTTAAGAAAAAATTCAATATCTCAAAAATGACACTTTTATATAGGTAAGTTTTTGTTATTTGGGAAGTCAGTACCTTCTCCTTAAGTTTGTCGTGGTACACATTGGACACAAATATAAACAATAAAAAAAGAATATATTGCTTCTGTAAACTTTCAAAATATGTACTTCTTAGGAGAGAACAAAAAGCGCGGAAGAGGATAGGGGACTAATTTTTACATGGTGCTGATCTTTGGGATTGCGAACATGTTGCACAACTTGTGCTACATGGGAGCATACAGTTAAGAGAACTCAGGATATCAGCAGTAGATTATAAAAATAGATGCTGTTATCAAATTTAAAGAAAACTATATCGTATTATGAAGATTTAGCTGAAACTACCATTCATAAAAACAACAGTTCCTTTCACGGTTCAGTAAATGTGCAAGCGTTGTGCCAAGTGAAAAAAAATTCATCTGTCTATTACATAATAGGACAATGGTGAACGGATCCTCTCGGTGTCATGTTTTGGCAATCATCCCACATATGTCAGCTAGTCGCCGCCGTTTCAGTTCACATCCTGTAGTCTTCAGTCAGTCCTTCCTGATGAACAATTTGTTTAGATAATAACAGTGCTTTAGCGTCAGAGTCGCCCAAGCACTTTCTATCGTGCCGTGTGAATTTTAAACTACAGGAAATGCTTCAAGGCGAATCGGTACCGCGCTGCTTCGAACATTAATCGTTTATCTCTTCTTTTATTTACGATCGATAGTAAAAGTGATATATAGGATTATATTTCGAAAAATTTGATCAGTTAGGCTGTGATGTGTGAGTGTGAAACATCCACAGTTGTTGTTGTTTTCGTAACCGTAAATATACCGTAAAACTGTGAAGTCACACAAACAAATGCAAAGCAATCTTGTGAACTTAAAAGAAGTTATCTTCCAAAAATGCCTATTGGAGATATAACACTTTACACTTTGCTTTACGAGTTTGCTTCTGACGTCATCAAGGTATCAAACACGTTTCATTTCCAGGCGTGCCTGACTAAATTTGAAGAAAATCTTTTAAAATATTTGGGGTGTTAATTTCTTAGTTCACCACCTGCCAAATTGTGTTCTTCCAAATTTTTTTATTAGACTATTCGATTTTTAGTCCAACAAAGCATTTTCTTTTACTTTTTTCTTACCTGGACCACGTGACTGTCAACCTTGTCGCTAACAAATCACCAAATCTCAAATTGAAAAAGCAAACTATCAATCAGAAGCTCTTTTTATTGTGGGCCTCATGGAATAAGCCGAATCGTGATCGTATAAACTGCCTGTGCTGGCTTATTTCCATTTCCACTCAAGACAAGAGTCACTAAAGAGCATGCCTCGCATAGTCTTTTTGAACCGTTAACTCGTAGTTAAGGGAAACCTGGAATATACGACTATAAGCCCATTAAAGGAGTGGTTCAGAAGTAAATACAAGGAAAACGCAATACTTGTGATATCTAAGGGGAAGTCATTGTCAACTGCAATGAGTATTTGCATTTAGGAGTAAGATTAACATCAAGATCGTTAAGCATTGCAGAATGTATCAAGAATAGGAAGATTAAAGGAAAGTCATACCATTAAACTCAATACTATGGCAAAACAACATACGGTCAGGGATATAAAAACAGATTTATAATACTATTAAAGTATGGCAGCTGAAACAGTAATCACAGAAGAGACTTTTGGCAACGGATATGGCTAGAAAGATAAGGAGAGAACATATTATATATATTGTAGTGACATCAAAGATCAGATGAGAATGAAACACACGATTTATTGTTGATGACAGGAAAACTTGTATGCGACCATTTGGACCGAATGGGGAGGAAAGCTTGCTATACAATTGACACCACACGAAAAGAGGAAACGAGGATCACCTACTGTTGCAAGGGATCTCGAGAGTCTTGTCAAAAAGGGATATAACTTCGCAGGGCTGCTCTGATAGGCTTGGCGATTAGGAACTGAAAACCGTATTACGCTATAGAAGTTTAGTATAGTATCTTTCAGCAAAATAGTTTCGATTTGACACGGACAAAAAGACATTCATAAAGATGCTGCTATTGAAGCGACAGTACACATTCTAGTCAAAAAAAGGCAAACAAGATAAAAGTATAGAGCCCTCTATAAAAATTATCAAAATGCAGAAACGTGCCCGTTCGAAAATTAGATGCTTTGTAGTATTCCTGCACTTCCTGATTTGATATGCGCATCCTTTATTGTGTGGCAGATGCCAGACAAGATTTCAACTTGTTAACTTGACCCGCACAAAAAATAGTAGTAATATCTTTTTGAGAGGCCTTTTTATTGCTTTCCCCATGCATATTCTGTCACACACTGTCAGGTCTAGTTGCAATGGCAAAAAGAGAAGGTCCGAAGCTGCCTTGGCATTGTTACTAAAATCCAGGAATATTAAATTGATCTACATAATGAACTTCGTGACGTTGATCGCATTACACGTCACTGTCCTCCATATAGAGATAACCTTGGGCGAGACTGGTGTTTCATCCCACATTTAAGTTCATTACTCGAAGTATTTGAAATATGCTCCTAGATAAGACTTCACAGCTGAAGAGCATTGAGGTTTACTGTATTCTTCGCAATAGTGGTACTCCAGCTTTCATCGGCTAAACTCAGTTTAAGCGGCAATCTCTAGTTTATGCAACAGTGTCCAGTTTGACGGTCCACTATAGTATGTAGATATAAACATTCTGGAAATCGAGAGATACGGATGTAAAATCTAACTGCCGTCCGCTTTTGGGCTCCTATACTATACATTATTTGTACCTCCTAGTGAGGTTAAGTCAAACTTTGGTTTGGATCTTGAGACCCACATCCTTAACGTCCTGGAGAGTATGTGTATTGGAACTCTTCTTCCATCTTGTAATCAACACAGGTGAAATCTTCAACCAGCCCCGTCACATGCAGGCGACATTTCAGCGTACGGCTGTCAGCAATCCCGTCAGTAACGTGCTTTGTATCTAGAAATAAGTAAAATCGTCGAGCCTTGGCACGAGATTCCAATATTAGCTCTCACGGCTGACGGTGAAGCTACCTAATTTCAGGGATTATTGCATCAAAATTCCCTCTTCTGGCTGACTCAAAACCATTAAGCTTATTCCGGTATCTCAATAAGTGAAATGGCAAAATAGGTAATCAAATCACCCTGCTTTGGTTTCTTCTACTTGGACATATTCAAATACTACCCAACCCAATTTAGTTATCTGACTGCTCAAGCAAGCGGCGTTAAATTCACTGGACAACATGGATCAAAAGTGTCATAAACAGCAAACAAAAGTTGAAGAAGCCCGTATTGTTCCAGCGTTTTTATATGTGCGAAACTTTCTTGTATTTCATATATGACTATAGTTGATTTTATAAGATTTTAATATTCTCATTGTATAGTGTCATATAATCTGACCTATACGTAAATCAACTATCAAACTAATTTTACAAATTATGGCTAGTGCCTGGTTTCAAACTGCCAAACTCAAATATGTATATGCAACACGAGGCAGATTTGGCTTAAGGACTGGTTCATCTTAGCAAGTAACAGTAAAGTGCTAACATTTATACTCAAGAAGGGTAGCTACATAATAAGCTATACCTAATATTATTTATTTAACACTCGTTTTCAAATATTTTAGAATATAAGGCTTAGTTTGCAAACCGACATGATGAAGTTAGCAGAATACAAATGCAAATAACATTATTATTTACCTAGGTGTTTTTCCTCTATCTACCAGGGAAAAGAAAAGCGATTTCTCACTGGGCTATTGTGGTCAGCAATGGTGATTTGTGCGGGTAGTTTCGACTATATCAAAAAATGATACCAAAAAACGATTTTGGTTGGCCAGCACAAGATTTTGGAAATATGGTATAGTGAGTAAGAAGAGATAAAAACACAAAACATTCTTCATGCGTTCAAGATTAGAGAAGGCTGCGTAGCTCCAACTTGTATAAATCTCAAATAACATTCAAGGAATTACCATACTAATAAGCTCATCGAACCAAAACTATCAGAATCCTCGCCGAGAAGATATTGACCTCTATAGTATATATTAATTTGCAACAAATTAAACCAAACACGGCTGAAAACGAGGTGAATCGCATTGCATAATATGAATATGTTATTCGTAATGGTCGCGCACTAAATAACATCTGAGTAGAAGTCGATAGTCTAGATTCAGTTTGTTGATGGCATCATACCTCTAGCAACTATTTAATGGATGTCGATGTCAGACATGCTTCTTCATGTATTATGAGTATGACTTATTTGTAGCAGCAATATTGCACATTCACATTGTATCTTGCGGACATTTCAAATTAGTCAAGTGGACTGATTCAGTCATTTCAGAGCTTTTTTCCCTACAGCCTCAGAAGGACGATTACATTTTTCGCGTGTATGTGTTTATGTATGTATATTAGGGTGTCCCGGCCTAAGAGGACACACAAATATTTTTGTTCGAATTGAGATACTCATATCCTCTAATTGTTTTCCATTTGACTCTAACAACTCAAATAGTAAATATTATTGCGATCGGGGAACGATAACCCGTGGCGACTTTCGGTCAAACTTTGAATTTCAAAGTTTATAGCGAAATCATGTACGGATTTCGAATCCTAATACTTATTCGACAAATAAAACACTGCTTTATTTGTATCTTATACTTTCCAGATATTTATCATTGAAAGAGCATTATTTACTAAATTTTCTTATCAAAATTTTCTTCCTACAGTCAGGATATACCTGCCAACGTAATAAAAAGTGTTTTTGTTCCTCATCAGCAGTGATTAAGCCATGGAAGTCTTGCATTCACTTGACTGCTCTTTCTGCAGTCAATAGAAAAAAAC
The DNA here is from genome assembly GCA_963669975.1 of Acanthoscelides obtectus. NCBI lineage: Eukaryota > Metazoa > Arthropoda > Insecta > Coleoptera > Chrysomelidae > Acanthoscelides > Acanthoscelides obtectus. The sequence continues at coordinate 54,312,015 of CAVLJG010000007.1, read as the reverse complement.
AACAACTAAATGACTCGAGATAGTTCAAACATGTACTAAAATTTTTGTGTTACCTAAGACCTTTCTAGAAATATACTTATATTTTTTGCAATTTACGGGTAGAATAAAAAAGCTTTTTCTGCAAGTTGATAATTGCCTTAAGATCATAGTTCATCTCAACAAATAATTCTCCATTGAAAATCATGAAATTAACTGATATCAGAATATTTCCGCTACTGTGTTTCCTATCATATACATCTATTTTGTTGCAAAATATTTTAGGTCACCCTGTATCATGTGAATGCTTAGAGAATTTCCTAATCTGTGAACAATTATACGTATATTAGCCTAGCAAGGAATAAGTAAAAATTTGCTAGTTAACAATGTCGTTGCAGACGTTCGCTTATATTGTTGCTAAACGTTATAATTCCAGCTTATTGTTAGTGTGAGAACTGGAACAGTTATATTGTTCAAATATAAAGATAAGCGGTCTCTTTATATGTGGTTTAATTATTTGTAACATGTTTCACAGCTTGTTCTGTGCAGGTCGAGGTCTCGATACTTCTATGGTCCCACACGAAAATAGTGAGTCAAACGAATAGCATTCTGATACTTAACAGAAAATTTTGTAGTCGTAGCAGTTGTAATCGAAGCAGTAGACGCCTAGTACATTTTGGTTGTCCCTACCGTAATATGGATGCGGTTAACAGCTTATGACACTTAGTTTCTTATCGGCATCCCAACATGGCAATTGAAATATTTGTAAAGTATCTCTAACCTAGAAATGGGTTTGCGCCCACGTTTTCCTTAATATACGTTTCCATTTAAACAAGGTGCTGTCATAAGTGCTGGACTCACATTACTCGACATGTACGGTGCAGCGTAATGAAAGGGAAACGCACCAATGGGGTGTTTTCGAATGTCGAGTCGTCAATGTCACATGCGAGGTAACTACGAGAAAATGACGAGTTCGAGTTTTTTCCACCGTTTGACAAATACTTACTGTTTTCTTCGTTATTGGATATAATTATGATACATATAATGGATCTCATCGCTTTTCTGGCTTCATAGTGCTCAGCAAAATATGTTATGTTATTCTGAATCGTTGAATATACGATGCTGCCTTCTAGGTACGACATGTGAAAAAAATGTTCCCAATTATAAATATAAGTGATGACTTGCCAGAAATTTTCTTTGCCAGTAAATGAACCATAAAGCAAAAATTACTCCGCTTCCTTCTTCTTTCATAACATTAAATCGAAAGGAATGTGGACCTGAAGAACGCCGAATATACACCAGAAATACGTGCTTTCTTATCTGACTCATTAAAAGAGGTAACAAGCAAGTGCACTACTTAGTTGCGCAACTATAAAACTTCATCAATCGTATACATCATTGAAAGTGTGTTTTACAAAAGATTCGTAAACGACAGATTTGGCATCTGAGAATATGGAATCTAGCTTATATAAACGTGGTTCTGCAGTATTAGGTATTGATGATCCATGGTATTCATATTGTGCCGTCATTATTTATTTATTTATTTTCCATTTGTTGGAAGCTCGCCAAGATACTATTGTAAGTTTTCGTACAGCAATTTTGTATCAAAAGTCACATATATGAACGAAAGTACCTTTGGTGGTGATTATAAGCTCCTAGCTTACGTCACGCAACTATCGAGTAAACTCATCCAGTCTGATGGTGATGCACATGTTGATATCACGAAAGCATTCTATCAGCTGTGGCATGTTGCCCTCTTATGCAAACTTCCATCCTATGACCTTCCAGAAAAGCTTTGCAGATGGGTGCCTGACTTTCTTTCTGACCGCAAGATATCCGTCGAAATTGACACCGTCAATGCGGATGTTTCCAGGGATCGGTCTTGTTTCCGACATTGTTTCTCTTACATATCAACGATCTCATTTCCTGTACGATCAATGCGATCCACAGCTTTGTTAATGTCAGCACTCCACGTACAGGAATCCCGAGTGACAAGCCGATATCTTAACTAGCAGCGACTTCCTCTATGACAAGAGCGCTGGAGGTTATCACTGCTTGTGGGCGCAACAATCTTGTAGTGTTTAATGCTCCCAGAACACGGTATAGAACCTTGACTAACCGGAAGCGTCATAGCACTCATCCGGTTCCGATGGATGGCCTAGTTCTACTAAATAGCACTTCAGTTAGGCTGGTTGGAGTCCAGATCAACGAGGACCCGAATACATCTCGTCAATGGCGTCAGCTGCTGGAAAAAAGCTAGACTATTTGTTTAGGGCTAGGAAGTAACTTTGTCCACATGACCTCTCCACTCTATACAAGGCCCAGTTAAGATCTAGCCCCGAGGACTGCTCACATGTTTGGAGTGCTGCCACCCCGACGACATTATCCACGCTCGATGGTGTTCACAGAAAGGCTATCCGACTGATCATGGTCAGTCTCGGGACCCTGTCGCACCGAGGGGTCGTCGGCGGCCTAGCTCGATTCTACCCCTACTCCAACGGGCTCTCGTCCATGATGCCGCACGATGTACATCTAGAACTGACCGATACGACAGCTCTTTTGTTCCGACGGTGTCGAGATTGTGGAATAATCTACATGAGAAGGCTTTTCCCAGTCCTACTAGCCTTAGGCAGTTCAAAAATCGGACTAACAAAGTTTCTTTAAGCTCCTCACAGCAGGCGCGGTGCCTTGGCATTTAGGCTTCTGCCTGCGCGGCTGCTTCGGTGTAAAAAAATAATGAGTCGAGATCAGAACCTTTATCTAGAAGTATTTTATAGAAAAAAATGAACAAAGTATTACCTTATTTGTACATGCAGCTAAAGACAACAGATGAAAAGGTTCGATTTTTAAAAAATTCAATATCTCAAAAACGGTGGCACTTTTATATAGGTAAGTTTTTGTTATTTGGGAAGCCTACCTTCTCCTTAAGTTTGTCGTGGTAGGACTTATTGGACACCCATTCTAGAAAATGTCATTTAATTCTCTTCACAACATTCTGTAACGCCCTGTACATCAGTGAAAGACTGCGGTTGTAGTATATTCACGTGTCTGATGGTTGCCTCGTTATCTTAATGAGCATAAATTCGAATCCCAATAACCAAATTAAATATATTCTCGTTTAATTTATAGGCTGGTAATGTATGCTGTAACAATATCTAAGAGAAAGAAAAGATTGATGCAAATTAGGATGAAATCAGTGATACAAATGCAATTAACACTCAACGCACAAACAGTATAAAAATCGTTTTTGGTGAAAGGTTTTCTCAATTGTATTGATTTGTGACTTGGTACTTTCCACGAATAATCATTGTACAATTTAAGAGAGCGTTGCAAAAAAATAACTAAGTTTCTTAAAATAGTCCTTCTAGCTTATTTGTACTATTTGCTGTGTGCGCGATGACAGCGCCTCCTGGCCGGTGTCGGACAAAAATATTTGTGCCTGACACGTGCAATATAAAAATAAAGTAGTAATATAGCTTTCGTTCGTCCAGTCACAGACGGCCAACCATGGACAGCTGTTTCATGCTATTTGGCGACTATTCTGCATGGTGCAGGCTTAGTCTCGGTGGACAACCAACGAAAGCTGAGCAACTCTATTCAGAGTGTAAAGTCTAACGAAATAACATAGCACAAAGTGCCATCTATTACCAGAATCGACGACTGCAAAAGTGAAAATAGCAAGCCACAACATATTCTATAACAATGGTGAATTTAACAGAAATGATGGGGTGGTGGTGTATTTAAAGAAAAACTTTGACTACGTATATAAAATCATAAATATTGATTACTGTAAAGCAATACAAATTCAAATATTTCTGAACAAATCAAAAAAAAGTTGTTATTACTTCAGTATATAGGTCGCCATCAGCCAGTGAAGAGGATTTCTCATATTCTGGTAGGCGATATGAATTTGAGTCAATGAGTTGAATAATAACACCCACAATTACCTAAATATCTTGGCGAATACAACTTCTAATCTATGATAAATAAAAATACGAGAATGCATGGTAATGTAGCCAATTGTATTGACCATATTTTTTTAAAATCTAATGTGACAAATTTTGAGAGAAATTGTATCTCCATGGTTTTGGAAAATCACATAACTGATCATAAAGCCACTATCCTAGGGATACCCATAGATAAGGTAGAACATCATCGAATACTTCGGTTAGAGAAATTCAATATATCAATTATAATGGCCTAAGAGAAGACCTAGATAAATATAATTGGACCAATTATTAATCTGAATATAATGTTAACATTTTGGCTAGCCAACTAAGTGACATATTAAAATCTTTAACTGATAAAAATATAACCACAAAAAAATTGAATAGGCGCGAGATCAAGCGAAAGCCTTGGATCACATCAGGTATTGTAAATTCTGTTAATGAAAAAAATCGTCTATATTCTGAGTACTTGATGCATCCAGAAAATGAGCAGGTGAGGATAAGATATCTTGAATATAAGAAAAAATTAGAAAAACTCATGCGAAATGCTAAATACAATTTTTACAAGAAACAAATAAATAAAAACAAAGATACTCCTAAGAACTTATGGAAAGTAGTTAATAAACTCTGTAAAGGCAGTTCTAAATGTGCAGTTAAGGGAATAGTTGATGAAAATAAATTATGTGATTCGCTAATAACCATTGCGAATAAGTTTAACGATTTCTTTGTAAATATTGGCAAATAGTATGGTGAACGGATTGTGAGGCCAAACAAAAATAGACCGCAAAGGAAAATACGAGTAAATCAAAGTACATTTTTCATAGAGGCGGTAGATGTAACTGAAGTAGCCTCAATCATTAACACATTAAAAAATGGAAAATCGCCCGGTTTTGACAAGTTGAAGTCCGAAATATTTAAATATACATACATTATTTCAATGCCGCTATGTCACTTAATCAACCGGATTTATATTTCTAATGAAGTCCCAGAAGGGTTCAAAGTAGCTTTAGTTACACCTGTCCATAAAAAAAGTGAAGAAAAAGTATAAATAACTATAGACCAATATCTGTCATCAAAATTATAGCTAAAATATTTGAGAAAACATTGAAAAATAGGCTGGTTAAATTTTTGGACAAATGCAAATATCTTTCAGAGAAGCAATTCGGTTTTCGAGAGAGAATATCAACCAAAGATGCAATTGCTAAGTTAGCAGAAGAGATTAGAATTGAATGCACCGGTACTGTGCGTATGCTTGGATCTTGCCAAGGCCTTCGACACTGTAAATCACTAGCAGATGTTAGAAACCTTGGAGGATGCAGGAGTACGAGGCGACCTTTACAGTTGTTTACAAGCTATCACTCAAATCTAAAACAACTAGTGAAGATTAGTGACACATTCAGTAATGACAAGACTGTTGATTACGGTTTACCTTAGGGTACTGTGTTGGGTACAATCTTGTTTACAATTTACATACACAGCATTTTAACTTCTTCGTCAGTTGGTCAAGTGTTTAGCTTTGCAGATGATAGGGCAGTCCTGTATGATGATAACACTTGGGAAAATGTAAAAGTTACAGTAGAGCGGGTTCTAGGAACTATTTTACTCATAAACGTTTAACCGTGAGCTATGAGAAAACATTCCTTATGCCTTTTTCTAATACAGTACGTTGTCTGCCTCAGTATGAACAACTTTTAATGAATCAAAGTATATCCTTAACATCTGTGAAAACCTATAAATACTTAGGTGTCACCATTGATCGCCATTTGAGATGGGATGTTCATATAGCTAACATTACAAACATCTTACGACAACTCTTATATCGCTTTAAATACTTAAAACATCTCATAGACTACATGCACCTGAAAATGTTGTATTATTCATTAGTTGAATCACATCTACGATACGCTATTTTGAGTTGGGGAAGTGCCGCATATTGTCATTTACAGCCTCTGGATATACTGCAAAAAAGAATGTTGAAAGTAATATCTGGCAAAAAAATTACTTATCCTTCTGTTAAACTATTTTCAGAGACTGGAGTGTTTGACCTAAGGCAACTGTTTCTGCATGAATTAATTCAATTCACATACAAACACAAAAACAACTTCAATAAAACTAGCCATGCTTATAGTACTAGATTTAAAGAAAATGAAAACTTAAAAATACAAACTTTTCAAAGAAATGTAAGCTTGCGATGCCGCACCTACCAATCGTGTAAAATTTATAATTGTTTTCCATACATGTACCGTATGTATGTTGATAAAATAAACTTGTCTTTGATAAAATCTTTATTTAAAAATTATTTTTTTAATTTGTAGACAAGAGACACGAAATCTAGTAAAAATTATTTACTAGAAATCGTATTATACTAGTATTACTCCTCCTCACCCTCCATATTTCTGTAGTTAGTGGAATAAACTTACAATGTGCTTGTTGTATAAAATTATATCAAAAAAAATCTGTCCGTGCACAACCAACTATTTTGGTTTCAATGGGCTTTACAGGACAATTTAAAAACTTAAGATTATTTTTTGAAAGTTAGGTAATATGTTTTATTTTACGTTTAGTATTGTACTGAAGTTAGCATTTGTATTTATTAACACATTGTATTTTGGGGGAAAATAAACGTATACTACTACTACTACTACTACTACTACTACTACTACTACTACAGTGGTGACCCGGCTGGCAATGCTAACTGGGATACAGTTCTCACAGATAGTTAATTATCTAATGAGGTTTGTAACTATGTTACTACTAGAGCAGTATAAGGATGAAATTATACTAACACGATAATCACTATAATTTGTTTTTCACGAGGCAGTAAAAACAACGACAAATGAAAAAAATGATTTGTCATAAGATATAATGATTTGAAATTCGTGAAATTTCCAACAAGAAAGCGATATTGTCTCTAGTGTATAATCGTGAAACTTTTGACACAGAGACACACTAAACTTAAAATTATATGCATACATTTCTACACACGATGAGCATTGAAGAAGAGTCTTGACCTTTACCTTGCAGGAAAGATACTCGTATAATGTGATAAGTGAAAGTTCACTGATAGTCTCGTCGATAGATGATACACTTTTTGCACGAGTCCTAATTTTCTTCGTGGGTGTATACGAGTATATGAATTCAAATAATCGACTGCAGAATACTTCAGTATATTGATGCAGGCCATTCAAAAAAATACCTAAGCAAGGAGATGGGATTGAGGGATTAAAAGGTATGTTTGATCTAAACAAGTTTATAATTATGATACTTTCCCGCTTATATGTATTTCCAAATAATAACAAAGTCATCTGAAAATAAGGGCAATACAGATTTCCTCCGATTAAAACAACTGTTCAATGTAGTTATTTTCTGAGAAACTTATTTCCTTTCAATTTCGTCGTTCCTTCAAAACTTGGTGGATTGGTATATTTTATTCAAATGGGAGCGTTTTTAAGAATTATTCTGACAAACATAAAAGTTAATACCGTAAAAATACAAGCAGAATTACTAAAAAAAATGTTCATATTCGCTAGACAAGTTTGACATGTGTTTTATCCATTGGCAACATAGTCAATACGTGTTTTCTGTAACCGCTCCGCAAGGTTCCATTTTTGAATTGGCATTTGCGAATAGCAAAGCATATAACCTTATCCAAGCGTTTTTCTCCATATTTATTGAGAGGTTTTTCATTTTTGTGGCTCAAATTGTACCTGCGTAGGTATGACACATTTTCTAGATCACAGCTGAAGAAGCTATAAGTTCTATGTTTTCCATAATACGCTAATGAAAATCATCATTATCATAATTATATACTCGGGTACCGAAAAAGGAGAGGGCAGCAAAACACATCATACCCGCGCGCCGATTTTGTCAATTCAAAGATATGCCGCGCTGACATGAGCGTTCGATGTGTTCTCCTGCCCTCTTCTTTTTCGGTACCAGATACATAAAAATAGTAACAGATTTCGGTATTTTTATTATAAGTTGGTGTAATACTATTCGAGTGCCACATGGACCAAAAAGTACCATTTTCCAAATCTGTGCGAGTATAGCGGGCATGTTTGATTAGGTGTATTCCTGTATGTTTTATAAGGGATACAGCAATAAATTAATAAATAAATAAAAAACATTTTTCTAAACAAGCTTTTATTTAGCTATTGAAAACTAACTAAAAATTCAGAAATATTTTTTCCGATTGGAAATATGCCATTTCATTTCTCTTAACATTTCAGCTCCTTGGTTTCAAGTTTTCAAACAAAAGTGTGTTACACCCTTTTACCCTCTTGCTGTTAAAATGTGATACGCTATTAGTTGTAAACTAAAAACTAAGGAGGCTGATTATCCTTTAAAGGTTCAGACGCCGAAAATGATGAGCCAAATAAAAGCTTGTATTATCTACTGAGCCTCTCTTCCCGATTGCTGTTCAGTTTGTTACACTCTGATGAAATTGTTAACTAGACTAATGAATAATTCAGACGTTTCTTTTCCTACTCAAAGACAAAAGATGCCTGCAGCAGAGTTTCGGAGCGGAACAATCGATATGTAATAGAACCTATCATTTAAGGCTCATTCAAACTCTAATGGGCGGCACGCACAGCACGCGTCAATTACATTGTGAACAAATCGTATTGTTCGTCTCGTATGCGACTCTCGAGCAAGTTACGATACGGAGAAAGGCAATAATTCGGGGAAAATCAGAAGTAATAAATTTAATCACCGGAGAAATTTCAACTCTAAAACTCTCGCGATGAGGTTCAACCATGTTAAACATACCCAAGCCTTTCAAGGATCCTTTATATAAAGCCACTTTTCATATAGATAAATGAAATACCTAATGATGTCGCGGTGTTTCTGCATGCCAAAATCTCCTAGTTAGATTATGTATGGATGCATTAGGGTACAATGGTTTTAACCACAAAAATCTTAAAGCATGCTTTGCTGATAAACATTGTTACTGTTAAGAGTTTAAGCTTTTGAGCCCCTTAATTTTTATTGTTTGCTAGAGCGATCAAAATCAGAAGATTTACTGATAGACGACGACAGACGAACAGCAAAAAAACACTGTGAAATGTGGATCATATACCTTCTCAAAAATATATGTAAAATTCGAAATTACTTTTACCGTGCATCTCTAGGAACTGCCAGAAACTTTTTTTTAAATGGAGCCGCATGCTTTATGAAGCTAATAAGATGTTTGTACTGTTAGGCCAAGAGATGGGTAATTTTTTTCTACAACTTTGGCGACAGTTAATTGTTATTGTGGTATCGTCAGATAGCTTTCTAATAGTGTCCGACCGAAACTAGTATTTCGGCCGAAACCGAAACCGAAATTTCGGTTCAATTGTAGTTTCGGCCGAAACAGAAACTTTTAACTGAGGGGTATTATATGGGATATGGGAGGTTGGTACGTCCCAATGGGACGTAAGATAATGCTGTATCGCCAAGGAAAAACAAGGTCAGTCTTTATCAATTATTATTAGTAATAATAATTGCAGCTTATTATTAAAGAACGAACAAACTCCAGATAATATGATCAAGTATTATTAAGACTTAGTTAAAGAGAGCTAAAACAGTACTACTCGTACATTTGTCTCTTAGGACATATATCTCTCTATCTCGCGCGCGCGCTGTTTTATTTAATTGTTAATAAAACGAACTAAATATTAAAAATAATGTTTTCCTATTGGAAATATTTAAACGATAATGCCCTTCGTCTCAAGTTTATAAATTATATCGTGTTGCGTTTTGACAGCAGGATGGAAAAATAGAGTAACATGCTCTGACTGATATGAGCTTCATTAGCATTTTCCAATCGGAACATAATACTTTTAAACGTTTAATTCGTTTTATTAACTGCTAAATAAAAGCTTATTTTTGAAAATTATTGTTTTATTACATTTGTTGGTTCTGAGCCCAGACAGGGAATTATCTAGACCTTATACAGAGTGACGAAGTGAACTGGAGGGTATCTCACAAAGATATAAAGTTCCATAGTCTGAATGTAGACAGCGATATGAATATCTATAAATTTTTTGCCGCATCAATTTGGACACTCATAAGATACTAGTTTGGATACTCGTAAGTTTCCTATCACACCGAACTGAAATAACTATATCTAGAAGCTGCAAGATATACTGAAATGTTGATTAATCCAGGTAAAGACGAAGCATTCGGTGAAATCAAACATCGCTAACATTGCTGTTACGACTGTAGAATGGCATTCCTTAGTGAAGAAGAGAACATTAGAAATGAGTCATTATGGCCATTAGATTTTATTATACATATTCTAGGGACTTCCCACAATTGATAAATGGTCTAACGATGATCGCAGAAAGTGATAGTGATGAACGACGTGTATCGGTTAAAGGTGAACGGTAGAAAAACTAAAGAGAAATGATAATTGTGTAGTCTTCCAGTCTTCCGCATAATGTCATTTGTGATGTGATGAGAGTATGGGCAGTAGTCAATCGCACCCATAATTTCTTGTGTTTATGGATGAATTTCATCCACAATTTCGTATGATAGCAATTCAGGCATTCAGTGGTACCACAAAAATGTTGAGCTAGAGAAAATACTACTAAGCGACTACCTTGCTGAAAAGAACATGGCAAGATTTTAACTGAATTTTTGACACTTGTAATTAATTTTGATGTCAGGGTGCCATCATACATTGTGTATGATCGGCCATCATAGATTACATACAGATACTAAAGCTACTGACGGTCCCTTTGATCTTGTCACGCTTTGCCATGGGTGCCTGCAGGATTCTTTTCTTTTCTCAAATGGCGCAAATAAAAAATGTATGGTTGTGCTCCCGGAGAAATCTACCTTCCCATAGTGATTATACGATACATCAAGTAAGCTTATCTTTGATGATGGCGCCTTGGCTGCCGAATACTAGTGCGTCGAGCTTGGCGAGGCTCGCGTGTTCGAATCTGGATGTTGTCTTGTCTGTTGTCTATATCACGCACCAGATCTGTCCAATATCAACTACAGGTATATCTCATTACTGGAGCTGATGGTTTACTCAGTTGAGGGCTTGCGAAGTAGTACAGTACTGATACTACGGGATCAGCAAAAAGGGTCCAAGGTGACCCAGTTGCAAGGCTTTGACTTGCTCCACCATCTCCTCCACTACTACTACTACCAGTACTACGTTTCATGATTTCTCGACAAAAACAGCGCCAAAATATACTACACATGTTTTTTATTGCGTGACCTACACTTTCAAAACCCTCGTTTGAATATGTCACAGTGACAGTGATGGAAATCAAACTAAGCGCAACGTATCTGGTTTCTCTCACCTTGGTATCTGGTATTGCTCTATGTCGGCATGACAATTTCGACATCTAAGTGAAATTCTGATGGCAGCGTGATTATTTTTATCATGGCAGCAAGGTGGCATCGAAATCAATTTCAAGCGTCGAAATCCTTCAAGATTATCTCAGTGCTGAAGAGCAGTGACACAGTACTGTAGTTACATTTTCGGAAAGGTCACCGCCTTCAGGCTGCATAACTGTCGATGCATATAAATACGTTCAAGGCGGTGAATATCTGTACTTGGAAGACTGTTCGCCAATCAAACATAGGTCCTGTTTCGCTGAATTATGTCTGCTTGAAAGGAAATCCTTGGTCTTTTCTACGCAGGGCCAGCAGACCACGCATTGATACTAGATAGTCTGCCTGGCTCAGTGAAAGACATCTCTGTGACCATGACCAGCCGTATACAACGCTGTTTCTCACCATGGCCACCTAGTATCATCTTTCATCTTATGGGATGAGGAGGATCAACTTGACAAAGCATTGGTAGGTGAAAATCGTCAGACTTTCGTTAATTCCCGAACATGGTGTAAACTACAGATTCCTGGGTGTCAGTGTCAAGTTTCCACTCACTACAATACTGAGTTTTTAATTGGTTTGCTTTCCCTTGACAGCCTCCAATCACTAGATCTGTACTGATGGTTGCTAAAAAGCGCAAAACAATATTGTATATAGATGGTCACGAAGACGGCAAGCAAATAGATCATATTCAGACTGTATTTGGTATAGTACGTCAGAGCTGGTAGCGTGGTGTGGGTAGCACTTGTCCCTGGCATCAAAGCTGTTGCATTCTCCCACCCATACCATCCCCTCAATTTAAACAGATAACGTTCTTATATATATTTTATACCCTTGTTTTTATTAGCAAATATTTGTGGCCAGTCGGTGATCTACACTCAAACTGCCAACATCTATCTGGCAGAAAAATTACTAAATAGTAAGTTCTTCTGTATATTAATTTCACATCTTTTAATTTTTTTTTCTTTTCTAACGTGCTTTGTAATATAATTTTTGACGCTTTTGTTTAATTCTAGAAAGTCACGTGTACCTGAAGATGGCGTTTAAATTCGCCAAAACGTTCTACTTTTAATAAAGGTTTTGAGTTGACCAAATGCCAAGAATTCATCAACTTGAATTGATATCAATGGTCACGAATACAAAAACTGCAAAACCCTCCACGATTTGATATATTACTCCTGGATTTGACCGCTCATCGCAGACGTCATGTGTTGGTGTAAAGCTCAGTCCGATTTACCAAGTGCCTTCTTTGCATACAAAATCCAATCCGGCGAACCGTGTCCGACATGTTCACGGTGCACCGCACTACGAGGCAAGAGATTGCCTTTTGCAGAGCTCAGAGAATGGAGATGGAAATGGCGATGGCAACGACGTTAATAGCGCGTCCGTAGACGGTCATGCGGTGACTTATCGGAAATCACCGGGGGGCACGTTTTGTGGCGGGCAGGCCTCACCGGTCAGCAGAAGCTCCGACTGCAAATTTGTGAAAGTAAATCTCATCTGAACTCTGCTATAGTCCAGGCCTTTTCTCAGATCAGGCTGTATAATTGGAAAATCAAGAAAAGTTATTAATAGAGACCGGATTATATGCATTTGCATATTAGCATAGGCATTTGCATATTAAGCCTATTTTCGCTGGTTGTTTCTTATTTCAACACAAATCTAGAGATGTTGCATATTTTTGCATGTTATCTCGATAATAAATTAAATTTTAAGTTGCAGCTTGACAAGTTTATTGATCTCACGCTTTTTCGCTAAACGATAAGGTTTCCAATAAAAATTTTGGTAGACGAGACGTTCGAGTGAGTTGGCGCCTACATTTTATGTGCAAATATTCTTCCAATGAACGTCCAGCCTAAGCAGTCAAATTGAAAGCATTATTAATGGTACTAGTGACGTTTTGCCAGAGAAAATAAAAGCTACCATAGCATAGCATGCAGATTCAAATACTGTCCAGTCACCTCTGTAGATGTGGAGCGGTCTTTTTCGACCTATAATAATATTTTGAGTGATCGAAGGCACCGTCTTACCTTTGAACATTTGGAACAATACCTACCTTATTGTTTCTGTTTACAAAAATAATAACATGTTAAATAGTCGTCACTTACAGATCTCACAGATAAGTCATTCATTAATTATTAATTAATTGTAAGCCGATTTTATAATAAAAAGTATAAAAATCAGTGTTTTATTGTTATTTAATTTCTTAAATTTGGATACTTTCATGCATATTTTAGCCATGTTGCATGCATATTTCAAGCTTTTTATGTTCCAGAGAATCTACCCTGAAGTGGTTTGACAAATAAACAGTTATTATTTCTTAATTTACTGGATAAATGAAATAAATAGAGTATTAATACCTCGTTCTATTATATGTTTTATAAAATAGTTTTCTTTATTGAAGAGTTAAACATTATTTATTTAATTTGAGTTTCATTAAGCTCTTTTTTGAACGGCCTTGCAAGAAACAAGGCTATATACAAGGCCAATTTAATAAATAAGTTACTCAAGTTACTTAAGCTATAATATAAAAGTATTTCATTACACAGAAATAGTGAATACTTACAATAATATATTCTCATTACTTGAAGGCTGTCGTAAAACTAAGGATGTATTCGTGAAAATATTTTTAAGTAATTTAAATGATCTTTGTATCCATATCAAATAAGTCGCCAATCACGTATAAAGTTTTGATCAAAAAAACAATTCAACAAAATAGCCTTCTTATGTAAGGCCAAAATGGATGGTTTCAGTTATTAAGAAAATTCAAAGAAAATTACAGTATATTTATTTGAAAACTAGTGTTTTATAGCTAGCTCACAAGCTAGGATTATAATTATAATATAATTGACAACCGATGTCTACAAAGCGAGTGTCACGATTGACAAAATAACGACGCGAACGACTCGCCACTGAGTCTGTGTTCTTGAGTTTGATGGCTGTCAGTGTGAGTAGAAGGAATTTGTTCTCGCACATTTTAATAATTAGCCAATTGGCGTCATAAGGAAGGTGACCTCCATCGACGATATATCTATAGACACTGCCGTTCCGGTTCATTCATCATTATACATTTGCTTATTTTCCAATATTACTCACCACAAAATAATGATCGATTAAGCTGTGCAATTCGCGTCGGTTATATACTTTTGGAACATTGGTTAAGTTAGGTTATGTGTATATAAAGAGGTTCTGTTTTTAAATCATGAAATTCTCCCAATATATCAGAATCTCGAAGGTGAATGAAGAATCGATCTTAGGATCATCTCACAGGATGTAAAAATTTTATTATTTTAAGCTATTTTCGTCTAAAAAAAAAATGTTCCAAAAAAATTAAATTCATCAAAGTTTTTTTTGATTTCCATGTGAATACCAAATACGTATTTCTCGTTTAATATGATCTAGATTAGATACACAAAATTTTTGTAGATTTTGTATTGTTTAATTTCAGGTTTTATTTTGCAATTTTATAATACATTTGCACATTTTATTATGGAGCATGTATACAATAATAATAATAATAATAACAAAATGTCACACATTAGAATTGTTACTTTTTTGCTCTACAGAGTGGCATAATTACAATTTCATTTCGTGTGTTATTCTTAATAATCAGCTTTATTTATTATTATTGATGCCATATTGTTTTTTTTTTCAAAGATGAACAGAGCTTATAATTCGGTTTTCAAAAATGTGTAACATATCATGCAATGCCAAACCTTAGATAATTATTTCAAAGAAATTAGAATCCGCCAAGCAATCCTACAGTTCTTATGAACTAAACATTGGTGAATAGTTCCTATTTCCGATTTTATTGATTTAGTGTTATATCACATGTCAAAAAAGTAGTCTTTCTGTAGTTGGTCTTAGCACATCGAATGCAAAACATTTTTATCTTATTTTAGGTTAGAATTGAAAACTTTGAAAACAGTATCATTTTAGAGTAAAGAAAAGCCTTGAAGTTGCTGCACCTACCTAAACGGAATTCATACCCGCCACATCTATGCCGACGCACACATCTTCCATCCAAATAACATTAACCTACTACCGAGATCTCTTGTGGAGTGACTCCATCGTTTTAAAATAACACTTGTCATAGTCGATGAATGGGCAAATATGAATGTTCTTTATAAACGATCCGTAAAAACTGAAGCTTTGGTGAATCTTTGACATCCTGTATCACAAATAGAAAGCATTTCTGGAATTTGAGCTGGAACATTTGATCAGTGCAACATGGAATATCACTATACAAATTTTTATTAAATTTGACTGGTGGCCAAATTTCATGTTTTGTGCCTGGCACAAGCATTAAGAGACTGTCCGCCTTGTTTTGATGTCGACAGTCACCTACTTCAAATATATTACAATTGCATATGCAAGATGTCTACATTTATCAGTAGACAGTAAATGTTGCATACGAAATGTAAAAATATGAGTTAAATCGGGTAGCTGTAGCCTTAATCCCTGGTTTTTTTAAAATTGCGCATATACGTATATGTACGTGTACATGGCATTTCACGTAATATATAATTCGATAGACAATGTATGTCATACTGCACAAAAGGTAAGGATATTAATTCTATTTCAACATAATTATGTCCAACTAAAAAAAACGATTCACATTTATAACATTCCTTAGCTCTAACTTTTTTCTCATTATCAACTAAAACGGTCCTTAGGACATATAATGTTGAGGAAATTGGGAATAAGAAATACAAAAATACAATAGTTAAAAAGGAGTCTCTGAGAAAAAGTAAAGAGAGAGAAGAAAGGTTGTGAACATAAATAGGAATTCAAACGTGATCAAGTATAAAGAGGTGCTACCGCAAATCGATCATCTTATCGAACTAATAGAATATGAAAGTGAGGTTGAGAAGAAGTTATAATTGTGATGCTTCATTTGTATTTTCAAGATCAATTATTTTTTAATAATACGTCCTGAAAGAGGGAGTGTCGCTTGGCAAAGCGCGTCACAGCTGTGTTGACAGATTGGTGTAGAATGTTTATCACAATTATCCGTAAAGCTCAACACTGCTGGGTTCTTTGTATTATAATTGAGATTTTGATAAATTTTTCCTGTCTTAGTAGTATTTTCATAATTATGTAATATATTATCTATTGCTACTGATTTTTGAGAGGACGGAGGAAAGCAGTGGAGGCGCCCGGATGGATTGAGTCGCTGAAAAACTCTCCTGATGCCACAATTTAAGTAGCATCACTATGCAATTTGACCTTGGTAAATAACAACTTTTTCTTTCGTTTATCCCCAGTCACAATTTCTCATCTTATACAGGAAGAGAGCGAAGCTAATAAAATATACCTTTGATATATTTATCTATTGGCTGAAAATAATTGGAACTGACAAATATTTTAGTAATATCTTGGTGTCCAAACTATTTACTATTATTATTACTTCAAAATAAGTCGAACTCGAGCCCTACTTCAAACATCTGCTGAATAAGGAAGACTTAAGACCTCATCATCCAATCAATCTGAATGTGATCGGGGTTTGGCCAGTGCCAGCCCAGATTGACCGCAGGTTACACAATATGCACGAGTAGGCCTCGGGAAATATGAATGCATCAAATTACAAAACCGTAGAACCGTAGACCACAGCTAGGAACAATCTATTCACGTTGAAATAAAACGAGTGAGAAAAGTAAGCGGTCGTTGGCTGTAATGCAGTCGCAATGGACAATCACAATATTTTGAGATAATAATATAAGGGTTGATTCATTTAGAAGTACTTTTTTCAAAGGCATACAACTTGATCGGGTTATCCTTATTATACAAGAAAGGCATTTTAGAATTTTAGTTTTTGATTATTGCTTTCAAAAGACGGCTGTTAGTGTGTTCAATGGGATAGATTCTGGAATTTGAGTTTCAATGACGTCTAAGCATTTCGAAGAGACACATTGTTTAGTGCATGAAATTTAAGCCCAGGAAATTTGGTTTCAACAAGGCGACGTTGATTGCAGCATAGCCCGTGAAACCATTGCTCCGCTCCCAAAATGTCTCGTTTCTCGGATAGGTAAATTGATCGCCTAGATCATGTGATGTCGCCCCTCTAGACTTGTCGAGTACGATTAAGGAATCAAATATCAGCATAACTGGCGTTAGTAGCTGATTACTGCTGTTAGAATTGATGAAACTTGAAGCCATACTTAAAGTTGTGGCGAAGTGTGTCCAGATGCGGAAATTAAGGGCACTTAAAAACTTTCTTTTTTCACTACTAACTGGAGAAATAATTATTGACCTCAATGCCCCACTGAGTAGTAATATCATTATTTAAAAGTGTGCCCTACTAACTTGAATATGTCAGTTTGACAACTAAAGCTTATATTCCTAAATATTTGCAAGCAAGCGAGAAATAACTAATATCAATTCTATCAATCAAGTAATCGGGAAAGTGCTGGAAAACGGCTTTTATTGCTAACAGAATGAAGACAACCAAAAACGTTACCATCTTACTTCCCACTGGAAACGAAATGGACCAGTCTGCACGCCAAATCTTCTCATTGTATTCATTTGTTTTTGACATCAAGCTACTGGCTTGTAGTAAATTTCGGCCATCCATTAATTTGAACATTCGAATGTCTCTTATTTTGTAAGGCACAGCAGAGTCTTTAAAGCATGGTACCACCATATTCCTGCATCCTATAGGAAATGCCAAATAGCCTACAGGTCTTTTGTCAGAGAGCAATCATCATCGGTCTGCCACTTTGAATACCTGCATGCAAATTCAAAGCTGTCATTCGGAAAACACTGAGTATTTATATGCACGATGTTCAAGACAAAAATCCAAAAGCTAGAACGATCAACATCAGTTATGCGCAAAACCTTTCAGAGATGCCAGGATATCTTAAAATGGTAGAAAACAATGCCATAGCTGATGACAAATAATTGTAATATCAAGAGTCACTACGTAGGCATGTTCAAATGGCGAGGTTACTCCACAATTGGTTCAATACTATAATTTCACGACCTGGCTTGGCTAGTAATATCTCAGATCGGGCTCATTTTTTCCTGGAGAGTTCCTGTGGAAGCATGAAGCTTTATGTATAAGTTTAGAATCCCAGGTCGAACAGTTTGGACTGGAGACGCGTTCAAAGTTTGAACTTTTGGAAGAAATGTGATATGTCCACTTTTCAATTTTCTCACTACTCCTGTACCTGAAAAGCATTAGACCACATAATTTATGTCTATTCCAGAGTAAAATTGTCCAAGAAACTCAAAAATAACGTACAAATAGCAATGTGTTTCATTCGACAGATACACCAATCAAAAGTAATTTTTTCGAAAGGCCGAAAGGAAATGTTTGATTGGGCTAACAATTCGCATG
Organism: Acanthoscelides obtectus; assembly: GCA_963669975.1. Lineage (NCBI taxonomy): Eukaryota > Metazoa > Arthropoda > Insecta > Coleoptera > Chrysomelidae > Acanthoscelides > Acanthoscelides obtectus. Next base: position 54,293,418 of record CAVLJG010000007.1, on the reverse strand, counting down.
ACTTCCGATCCACAAACTTTTTTTTGTAAAAGAGAAGTACCAACCTATCCCACAATGTGAATTGAATTTTGTTCTCAGTACTTTAAATTGGTCAAATAGGCCTTTGAATCAAATGTTCGATATTTTCAACCAAAATTGGCCATTTTCGTGAAACTGTAGGGCGGGTCATATCTCCTTTCGTGCTCATTTTTTCATGAGGTCATAATACAGAAGTATAGGCTGGCACTTTTTCTTTACGAAAAAAAAAATAATTTTGCGGATGTTTAATTACATTTTATCAGCCCAATAAAACAGTAACAAATTTCGAAAAAAAACATTTTTAACTGAGATATCTGCCGAACTAATTAGCATATCTCAATTTAGAGGTCAATTTTGAGTTCCTTGGACAATTTTCCTTCGGAGTAGTCATATAACGCTTTCCAGCGACAGAAGGAGCGAGAAAATATAGAAGTTACAAAACGATAAGCTTTTGTATTTTTTCAAAACCTTCAAACTTTGAGCACGTCTCCAGTCCGCACCGTTCGACCTAGGGGTCCTAGGACCAAAAATTTCACCAAGCTTCATGCTTTCATAGGTGTTTTCTCAGGACAAATTTTGAGCCCGATAAGCCGTGGAATTTTAGCTTTAACCCAATTGTATAAGTAATCTCTTGACAAAGTTTGTACTGGGCTCCCGCGGTTGACAGTTGAAGAGCGCGGGGGCGGAGAGAAGGGATGCATACTGGAGCATCATGATTCTGCGAACTTTGGGAACATAAATTTTGTCTACTCTGGGACCACTTTAAATGGCATTCCCATACCCAACGCACGGTGGTCGTCTTGCATCTATCGCTGCTGAACCTACTTATTCATCAACTTTCTGATCTCAGGCAGCAGAACTATAGGCTTATGAATATTGGGATAGGTATTTAATGTTGCTGAATTAAAGATATATGGTCGGACGGAAACAAACTCCGGTGCACTACTTCCTAGTTTTCAATGGCAAGGATACAGGAATCATGTTGCGACCGGAAACTTTGCTGGTGTGGTATCGATAATACTTTTAAGTAGAAGAAAGATGTACCTTCTAGTGGTTTATTGAGGGAAAATAAATAATTTACAAGATATACATTCCAATAATACATTTGCACAATTAACACCGAAAACCCCAAAGAGATAAACTTGAGCTGGGCATTAACCGATAGCTAGAGACAATTAAACCTTGAAACAGCATAACTTCAGTAAAATCCATACTTTATAGAAAATAAAAGAGCTCATCAAGTAACACTAAAAAAAATCAACCCATAACTTATCAAAAGCTACAAGTTAGTAGTAACGATATAATGCAATTGTACTCACATTAGTATAAACACTATGAGAGTGAAACTGACAGAATATGAAAAATGAAACAGATTAAAAAATATTTAATTAAAAACGGTGAATTTGACTATTCTCATCATTCTTTCTGCTGTAAGCTCAATAAGACTAAACGGTAATTTTGGCTGATTTAGTGAATTTTAAAAGGATTTATTTAGTTGTAATGGCTACAAACATTGTTTTAAAAAAATTCGGTAGATACTAGTTTTTTTGCGGCAATGCAATCAGGGATAACTGCGCTGGGTATCTTATGTATCCATTGTTTAATTTTTTTCTTGAATAGATTCAGGAAGTTTAATGATTTACATTCTACAGTATATTCAGATAAGAGATAGACCGGACATAAACAAGACCACGTGATCATCGAACGCTGTAACATTCGGCAGGGACGTATTAAGAGTCACGCAGTACATATTTTAGATAGTAGATGCTGCTTTGCGTAACTTTGTAGTAAATTAGCACAATTCGATGTGTATACGATTGGTGATGGATATAGGATCATGTGGGGGTGGGGTAAGAAATATATAATGATGTAAATATACATAAGGGTTTCAAAATTTTCGATTCGATTTCCAGCTTCGGATGCCGCCTGATGTTTGGTGAAATACAGTCGAATATAATCTCAAAATGGCGTTTAAATTAGCCTAAATTAAAAATAATCGTATATCTCTTAAAATTGCTTTTAGAATATTGATTAGTATATTTTTTGATTTCTAGGTAAATATGTAACCAAATTAAAACGTTCAAAACGTAAAAAATGTGCATGGTTGAACATTGTCAGAAAGTAGATTCTTGAATAGGTTTTGCCAAAATGGGTTCAAAAATGTCAATAATTAATTAAAAAATACAGTAGCTTTATAATTACTTATAACTTACCGAATTTGATGAACGACATCTTTTATTGGAAAGATGAGCTTGATGAGCTTTCATCATCGCTACTGCCTGAAGCACCAACGTCAATAATGAATGGCTCGACTTGTTCCTCTAAAATATTGTCCAGTTCCCACATTCTCTTTTCAACTTTGTCTTTCACGTGCTTAATACAGTTTTCCCATTTTTGCGCTGTTATTAATTCTAGTGCTTCTTTGAAAAGTTCTTTGAGGTCACAAAATTTAAAAGTTGTATTGTGCTTAGCTATATAATTTTTAACCTCTGCCCATATGAGCTCAATGGGATTGAGCTCGCAATGGTATGGAGGTAAACGGAGCACAGTTTTATTTTGACTTGCTGCCATTTCGTCAATGGCGTATTTTTGATATTCCGCCTTGTGATCCTTGACAATTCTTAATAATTGTACTTTCAGCATTGCTTCTTCAAAGTTGATATTTTTCGAGCGGAGCCAATTTTGAACATCAACTTTCCTTGAAGCCGTTGTTGGGACCTTCTCCATTCTTCGAGAATGATAAGGCGCATTATCCAACACAATTACTGCGTTTTCCTCTAAGTTCGGTAAAATTTTTGAAAACCACTGTTCAAACGATTCGCCATTCATTTCCTCGTGGTAATCTCCAGTTTTCTTAGACTCAAAGCACCACAGACCGTCAACAACAAATCCATCCTCACTGCCAATATGGCAGATAATGAGCCTTTTCCCTTTACCTGGAAATCGAAGTACTAACTGGTGTAGATTTATTTCAATAAGCGAACCTTTTTCAAATGTTTTCATCACATTCAGCGAAAAAACATTGAGACATGAGTATCAGATTGCTATAATTGGGATTATTTAGTCATATTGAAAGAAAGAATATTGAACGTCGTATGATTACACAGCGCTTCACAATTTAATTTAAAGTTATAAACCTTTAAAAAATGAATGATCAGGAACCTGAAATACGCGCAAATATTAATATTAACAAATTATAACTTTATAAAGCTTAAAGTATGAATTAAAATGATTAGAAATATTAGGAACGGTACACAATATAAAACTTAGTAACTTTTTTTAAGTTTATAATATTCGACATATTTTAAGATTATATTAAAAAATTATTGAAATATCGAAAACACATAAAAACATGGCTTAAAAAAGTTCTAACAAATGAAAATGACAATAAAGCATCCACGCATTTTATCGAAAGTTATAAAAGTTTTGTTACTTGTAATATGTTTTATCTGCCCCCTGGAATTAATGTTTAGAACCTTGTTCCCAAGATTTGAAAAACATCCGATTGTCTATTACTCGTATTTACCTGCTGGATTTTTTAATCCGGTGGAGAGTCCATCTAGAAAGGCCCTCCTGGATGAAGTTACAGAATCATCAACCCATACTTTACTTGTAGTGTGTCCTGCGTTTACCCACGTTTCATCAAGGTAATAAATCTTCCTGTTTTGATTTCTATATTTCCCAATTTTTGTTAAATAATCCCTCCTCCATAGCACAATTTCTTCTCTATCCAGTAGTAAACTATTACGACCCCGTTTTTTCCATTTGAAATTTAAATGCTTCAGTAACGCATGGAAAGTTGATCGTTTGAAATTTGGCAACGTTGTATCTCCATTTACCTCCTGCAGTACTTTATCTATAGTAGGTATTTCATTCCTAAAGAAGAATTCATGCACTTTCCTCCTAATCGCATGCTTATCAGCTTCATCCAATGATTTAACAATACTTTTGCGATGTTTACTGGTCATTGGCTCAGAAAAGGTGTGATTTTTTTTGTATTGTCTTAACACATTAAACACTGATGCGCGACACACCCCGACTTTGTGAGAAACCTTCACAACAATTTCTTTGATGGTTGATGCCTCGATCTCCTCGCGCTCGATCTTATATATATTCAAAATGACCTCTTTCATTTCTGCACTCAGGTGTCTTTTTTTAGAGCATTTCCTAGGTGGACTACAGGAGTTTACAACTTCATCGGCAGTATCTGTACTACTGGGCATTTTGCGCAAGCAGTTGATAACAATAACAATCAATAACAAGGTATAACAATAACAACGACAAACTCAACAACTTAATAAGATAACAAACGAAAACGTCCAAAGAAATATCAAATTGCAATGATGCACACGACATACGTAACACGTCTGAACCTGAATGTGACTCTGCCTTGACACGACTGCTCTGCCGCTCGGCATAGGCATTTAATTGCGAATTGACCAATGAGGGCTCCTGTTTTACGTCGAGACGGCGGCGTTAGCGTGAAAATCACCCGAACCTTTTGTTTACATCCGGTCTATCTCTTATCTGAATATACTGTAGAGGAATAAGTACTGTTGTACAGATGAGGTCCAAGCAATGTCCATAATCTTAATAGTAAGGATGTTTCTTGTTTCAGGACAATTAAGTGCGACAGTGCCTTTTGCTGAGTCACATACTGATGATTGACTTTCTTTTGAGAAACCCTGTTTTCGTACTGAAATACGAGTAGTTTGTGAGCAGTAGTTTTCTATATCCTTCTGTTTGAATAAATTACTCATTAGAAGGGTAAGAGCTTGGTTTTTTGCACATAACCTTGAGTATACGTTTGTGCTTCTTCAAGATTCTTAATAAAGGTGGTTGCTGCTCCACCCCAGCCTAAGATCTTTATGAGATTTGACTGTATAAGAGCTAGATAAGGAGTATTTATATGTTTCTGGGATAGGAATGTTCACAACCGTCTAAATCTGGGCAATAGCATTCTGAGCTTTTTTTACAAGATAGTCAGTATGTATATCCCATTCAATATAGGTGTCGATATAAGCACCTAAATTTTTTATACTATCAGCTCTTTGCACAATGATGTTTATCGTGATGGTCAGCGAATTGTACTCAGTAAATGACATATAAGACGCAAATGGAACAAAACTGGTCTTTGCATAGTTCATCGTCATAGAAATATGCCGCAATCTTTTTAAAATCATATTGCATCAACATTTTCAATATACCCCAGTTTGAAGCTGCATATTTAAAGACGGTGTCGTCAAATCATTTATATGAATGTTGAACAGAATCGGCCCCAATACAGTGCCCTGAGGCACACAGTACCCAACTACCCTGAAGTCACTAGCTGCTATGACATCTTATGACTAGATTTTTTTAGTTAGTTATATCATACCAACACTACAACAACTGACCTAAAGAATCATCGAATACACTGTTGAAGGCAATAGGTCAAAAGTATCCTTCTCGTATCCAACTTTCACACGCAACTACGGTAATTACAGTTTAGCTATTAGTAGTCGCTATGAGATAATGTCCAAGCCGCATGGAGTCGGTCGTTGTCCGCTGATGTCCGGATTTTTGTTTTCATGCTCATTAAAGAAGATACGGGTTTACAGAGAAATGCGCTGGTAGCGACGGAAGGATGTGTTTAAAATTGGTTAATAAAATGGTAATCACACATAATGAGTAGTTCTTAATTTGAATATTAATAAGGAAATATGCTAACACTCAATCATTTTAGTCTCTTTCGATGTTTCTTTCCCTGGTCATAGCTTACATATCAGTAGCATTTTAAAATACCCGTATATAATCAAATTTATCCAGCGATTAGCAACGTCTTTTGGGATTATTTCTTCCTTTATCCACTAAAAATAATCTCATTCTGATCCCCTCGTTTATTGAAGATGCTAACGCAGTTTCTAACAAACTTGAATCACGATATCTGCTCGAAGTTTCATCCCGAATAATACCTACCTCCCTGTCTTACAAGCTCTTGTACTAGCCTGTGCTGTACAGGCTTTCCTAGAATTTCGAATATAGTTTAAAGGAGTAGGCACCACACACTTTAGGGAATATGTCTATTGGAAACTCGTCATTCGCTTTGCACTGGTATGAAGGAGATTGTTTTCGGAGAACGAAATGTAATATTCAGAATATTGCAATACTTTGGTAATGAACGTTTTTATCCAAGATTTCAGGCAACAATAAATTGATATATATGATAATATGTGATTAGAATCACAATTAAGACGTTAAGTATATCACAGCCTTGTGGCATATCTTAACATAACATTATCCAGTAATAACACTTTATTAACAGTATTATTCTTGAAGTAAAATAAAAGGATCACGCTAAGAACACGAATGTCAAAATGCTACAAATACATGATGCAAATGCCGTATTTATACAGAGTGTTTTAGAACTAAGGGATCAAACTTCTAGGGGTTATTCAGTGTAACAGTAGAAAGCATTTGAGTATAGGGAATAGGGACCCATATCCGGTAAAGTGTCACTACGGCACTACGGCCCTAAGAGGCGTTAAAATTTAGAAAGACGATGAATTGCCTAAATAGAATTTAATGCATTTAATTTTTGTTCATGATATCATCACAACAATTATTCAAAATGTCTTCCTCCAACCTGAATACACCGATTTAAATGTCGCACATGATTTCGGCGGACTTGACTAAAAATTTGATACTCGTTTTGAATGTTTTCAAATGCTACTGTAATTCGTCCAATTAAGTCTTGTTCTGTTTCTACTGGAGTTGCGTAAACCAAAGACTTTACATGTCCCCACAGGCAAAAATCTAGCGACGTTAAGTGGGGTGACCTAGGAGGCCAAGAAACTGCTCCACCTCTGGCATTCCAACGGTGCCCAAACCGCTGAGAAAAATACTCACGTACTTGTACAGCAATTCTGAAACCACATTTGCTGTTGAACGTTCAATGTAACATTTTCAAGAAGTTCTGGAAGAACTTCCTCCAAGAAACGCCGGTAAATAGGTCCTGTTAACCCTTCCGGTAGAAGGTATGGTCCAATCAAATAATCATCAACAATGCCTGTCCATACGTTGACAGACCAACATTGCTGATGTTTTCTAGGAAAAATTGCATGGGGTTTTTCTTTGTCCCAAACGTGACTATTCCTACTATTAAAAATACCGTCTCTTGTGAAAGAGGTTTCATCGGTCCATAAAACATAGCGTAAAAAATTTGGTTGTGCAGCGATTTGATGAAGAAGCCATTGACAAGATTGAACTCTAGGATGATAATCGGCTGCAGTCAATGCTTGAACTTTCTGGAAGCATTACTCGTATTCATATCCTCAGCAATGGGACGTATGCTACTTGACGGTTCGTCGGCAACTCACTGAAGGACCTCTTCTTCAAATTCGACCGTTCTTACGGTTCGAGCAACACCAGTATCATGCATGTTGGTTTTAAACATGCCAGTCTCGGAGAGCCGCCGATGAATAGCAATCAAGTTATTGTATCCCGGATGCTGTCGTTCAGGATAACGTTCTTGATACAACCGCGCTCCTACTCGTGCATTACAGCTTGTTGTTCCGTATGCCAAATGCATATCCGCCAATTCTTGATTGGTAAAGTTTTCCATTAGCAACAATTAATTTTTGCTAAAGTCTTGCAAACTTCACAAATACGATAGCATGACTAAGGCGATATGAAATGCAGCTACTAAAAACTCTGTTATCGTTTTTAAAGATAACAACACACAAGCGCCGGATATGGGTCCCTATACTCAAATGTTTTCTACTGTTACACTGAATAACCCCTACAAGTTTGATTCCATAGCTCTGAAACACCCTGTATATCTTTGGAAAAAGGAGAATATGTGCTTTTTCAGACTATAATCTGTCTCTGTACCAAATTTCATCCAGATCCTTTTAGCCATTACTTTAGCAAGATTGAGTTACAAATGCCCACACTTTTTCATTTATACGAGGGATGTTTTTTAAGTTTTGCATATAAAAACATAGTAGGGCGCGCGGATCGATAGTCAGTACTGAATCTTAACCTCACTCTTTAGTAAACTTAAATTCAAAGTTTCACAACAATACGTGCAGTGCCCTCACTACAGTTAATTTTTAAGTGTCACCAAGTCATTAGAAAAATGTAACTCAACCGAGAACATTTTCGAGCCATAATTTATTTCAACATTCAGAGACAATTATCGCAACAAGAATGCCTTGCTGAGTTACTGTCTGTTTTCGACAACGAAGCGCCACATCAGCCGACAATTTCTCGTTGGTATGGAGAATTCAAACATGGACGGGTGAGTCTTACCGACGATCCCAGGGTGGGTGCACCAAAAACGGCAGTCACTCAGGAAAACGTCGATGCTGTACGCAAACTCATCATTGAAGATAGACATGTGACATATCGCGAGATTGAGGCGTCCTTGAAGATCTCAAAGACCTCAATTCAAAAAAATTTACATGAAGAATTAGGTCTAAGAAAATTAGTTTCTCGTTGGAACCCCCACCTGTTGACTGAAGAGCAGAAAGTATCCATGGTTAATTGGTAAAAACGCCCTGTAAAAAGGGTTTTGACAACATTGTCACATATGCGAGCTAAAAGTTTTCGAGAGATTTGTTGGCGAGAAAAAGTTTTTAAAAGATGGAAGTTGACCCAGGAGGATCAACAGACGACGCAGTTCCACATACTATGAGGAAGGAGCTGAGCGGTGGCGGAAACCAAGCAGAAGCAGAAAACATGAGCTCACTGACGCAGATATCATCGGAGCAGAAAACGATCGAAAAACTGATGCTGATTATAGACGACCAGGCGAGGCAGATTCGGGACCTAATGGAGACCATCAAGGACCAGACAGCCAAAATTGGCAGCCTTACCGCCCAGGTAACCATATTACTAAATTCAAAAGAATCCCCTAAAGAACGGACAAAGACCCTAAAAAGACCACTGAGAAACGTTTCCGATGATCATCTCACATCCACAGACGAAGACGCACAGACTGAAGGATTTGTAAAAGCAAAATCAAGAAGGGGGAAAGGCGACAAGGCTGATCGATCAACCCAAGACTTTCCTCCTCTTCCGAATACAGGATCAATTCCATTTCACACCTCCCCCAATTCATCAAACCGAAACACTATTAATGCTTCTATTACTAAGCCAGGGACCACGTTATCTAACTGTCAGGTGACTCCGTCAGCCGATCTTACTTCTCCTCCGTCATCTCGTCCAACCGTCGTGGCATCAACACAACCCTCACGACAAGGGCGCATAACCCCGATCGTTTTACGCGACGGGACGATATGGCGTACTTTAAATTTCAAGTTTATTTCCCTAGGTATTAAAATAGATCGCGCGGTTGCCGTCGATGCGGGAATGAGGATTATTCCTAAATCCGAGGACGACTACCGTAAGATCGTTCGCCTATTCCGAGAGGAAGAAGTGCCCCATCACACTTTTCCTCTCCCTTCGGAACGGAACATCCATGCGGTGGTTCGAGGAGTTCCCGTCAACTTTTCGGATACTGAGATTAAGGGAGAACTGGAGCAGAGGGGATATAGCCCTCTTCACATCATTCGATTGAAGCGCAGCGGCGGCGCGCCCATGCCTTTGGTGGTCGTGATACTGCCCAAGACTGAAAAGTCTCAGCAAGTGTTCAACGAACACGAACTGCTGGGACTGGCCATTCGAGTTGAGGTTCAGAAGAACTCCAGACTCATTGGGCAGTGTCACCGCTGCCAAAAGTATGGGCATGCGCAGTCATATTGCACTGCACCGCCCAAATGGTTAAAATGTGCAAAGGACCACATGACGCATTTGTGCCCCCAAGGAGGAACTTGCAAGTTATAGCGCAAAGGCGCAATATATCATACGCGGACGCAGCTCGGGAGGCAACCTTGCCTGCCCCCTCTGCCCAACCTCCCTTGAGCACGCAAAATGTGGACCTGGCAACCGCGCTAAGGTCCTTACAACAAATAATAAGCCCACCGATTAGCGCTGCCCAAGCGTTGCAGGCGATATTTCCTGTAAATGTCTAGGTACAATAGTAGACAGCCTGCATTCATCAAAATTCTTTTTTGGAATTGTTTGGGCATGAGGGATATTCCCAAAAAACGGGAATTTCATCAAGCTCTTTTGGATGAAGGTATAGATGTGGCCTTGCTGCAGGAAACGTTGCTTAATCCGGGAGATCGTTTAGCTCTCCCGAATTATGATGTTATCCGAGGTGACAGATTGAATGGTCGAGGCGGCGGTTTAGCAGTGTTGATTAAACGCGGTATAGACTATTATAGAAGCACTAATGCGGAGATGCATAGCATCGAAGCAGCTTCTGTGGTGGTCAATATGGCGGGAGGTGTCTCGTTGAAGATCACATCGGTGTATGCCAGGTGTGGTGCCAGGCTACAAGAGGCGGATCTGGAGGTCCTTTTGGTCTACTCGGGTCCGCTTATTGTGGCAGGGGACTTCAACTGCAAACATCGAGCATGGAATTCTAGGTTGAATTCCACTAGTGGGGTTCGATTGTACAACCATGTGATGCGAAATGGGTACCTTATACATAGCACTGAAGAGCCGACACATCATCCATTCAACCATCTTCAGGCACCAGATGTCATCGATTTCGCGATATCTAAAAACTGTAGATACAGTATCTCTTCTCGAATCTTGTATGATATCTCTAGTGACCATCTACCTGTTGTCTTGGATGTGGGCAATGAGCAAACTTCTGAGGAGGCAGCTCCTCCAAGGAAACGCATTAATTGGGACCTATACAAGTTGCTCCTTAGAGAGTTTCCCAATATCCCGATTATAGATGATGAGTCTGGAATAGATGCCGCTCAAGCGGATTGGACAAGTTTCATTCAAGCAGCTCTACAGCGTGCAGCTGTATTTCCTGTACAACGACACGGCAGACCTTTTTTGCCTGCGGACATTTGTCAAAAAATCTCTGACAAAAGAGCCGCTATTAAGCAGGCAAAAAGGTCTTGTCATCCTGATGACATTCGTAGGGCTACAAATCTTGTCCATGAAGTGAGAAACGCACTGCACGAACTCCGCAACGAGCAATGGAGCGACTTTCTGGCGGGAATGCTTGATTCAAGTATTCCTCTCTGGAGGGTCACAAAGTCACTCAGAAACGGAAAGCGAGAACAACTCCCACACATCCCACGGTCCTGAAGGCATAGTCTTCAGAACGGAGGATAAGGTCGAGGTTTTCGCTGATGCCATGGAAAAACAGTTCTCTCCCAACTATGATCTCGATAATGACCTCGACGAGGAACAGCACATCGTACGATCCGTCAGGAGATATTTTAGGGCCAACGGCGTTAGCGGAGGCACTGAATCCTCTTCAGATGACTCTTCTTCAGAAGATTCGTCTGAGGCTCCACATAGCACATTAGCGGAACCCTCCGAGTTTCCACATTGCACACCAGCGGAGTTACTAAGTCATATTAAAGACCTCAAGGTGCGTAAAGCACCTGGGGAGGATCAAATCACCAACAAGGCGATGAAGCTGCTCTCGCCGAAAGCCCTGACATACTTGGTGACAATAATCAATGCGACGCTCAAAATCCAGTACTTCCCTGCTGGGTGGAAGACTGCTGAGGTCATCATGATTCCAAAGAAGGTGGATTCGATATTTCCTCAGGATTACCGTCCCATAAGTCTGCTGTCAGCTCCTTCTAAGCTCGCCGAAAAGGTGATTTATCGTCACCTTGAGAATTTTTCGTCAAATCACCATGTGATTCCTGACGTCCAATTCGGTTTTCGGTCCGAGCATAGCACCGAGCTACAGGCAGTCAGGCTGGTGGAGCATGTAACCAGAGGGTTCACCCTTAGCATGAGTACTGGCATCTTGCTTTTGGATGTCTCAAAAGCCTTTGACAAGGTGTGGCACGCGGGCCTCCTCTATAAACTAATCCAAAAGGGTTTTCCTTTTTGGCTTCTAAAATTACTGAAATCCTTTCTTGAAGGAAGGAAGTTTCGGATCAAAATTAACAATGTTTTGTCAACAACACGGCGAGTACGGGCCGGTGTTCCTCAGGGTTCGGTCCTAGGACCAATTCTTTATTCGCTTTTCATCCATGATGTCCCTTCCCCCAGCAACTGTGAAGTCTACCTCTATGCTGACGACACTGCACTTGTCGCCCAGTCGTGTACTGGTGATCTGGTTCACGATGGGTTGCAGAATGCAAAAAACGTCGCGGCCCCCCAGCAGAGGTTTCTGTAGACGGAAATCGTGTACCATGGACAAATTCTGCCAAGTATCTCGGTGTCACCCTTGATAAAGGCATGACCTGGCAGAAACATACAGCATCCATAAAAACAAAATTCCAAATTGCGTTTCGGCAACTATATCCTTTGTTATGTAGATCCTCCAAATTGAGTTTGATAAACAAAGTTCGACTATATAAAATGATTATTAGACCAGTCATTACTTATGCATGTGCGGCTTGATGTTTTCTTGCCAAGACACGCATGCAAAGTCTTCAAGTACTGCAAAGCAGAACTTTGCGGACAATTTGCAACGCTCCATGGTATGTCTCAAATGAGACACTACACAGAGACCTTGACATTCCTTACTTGAGGGATTATGTCAAGCTTCAGGCGCAGCGACGTTATAGTCAAGCGGAATCGCACAGCAACCCTCTGTTGCGTGACTCAGTGAACTACACAGTGGAGCAAGTTCGTAAACATTCAAGGCCACGGCTCGCACTGTAATCAAAAGTTAGCGTGAATCTTTAGTAAACTCAAAATTACACTCTAACAAAACCGAATCAAAAATTTGTTTAGTTCACCTCAAAATTAATCCGTGCACCAAGTCAAAAAGCCTAGGTGTTTCCTCTTAAACTAAGCATATCTGTTTTTCTTTGTTCTTCTCCTTTTTTCTTCTCTTTCCCTTTCTCTTTCTCCTTGACTTTGTCTGGTTTCTGGGCAACCAGGACTGACAGATTCGACTAACGTACGTAAGACAGTGACTAATGGGCAAAGGTCCTACGGACCGCCCAGACAAATAAATGACGAATAGTAGGTTAATTGGTGTCAAAAAACGTTTGACCGTTTCAATTCCGGAAACTCAAAAAATGTGTACAGCATTGTTAGTGGTGATGAATCGTGGATTTACTATTATGAACCAGAAAATAAACGACAGTCGGCTGTTTGGGTGTTACAAGGTGAAGAAAAGCCAACAAAAGTCATCCGTTCTCGAAGTGTTTCGAAAAAGATGGTCACGACATTTGTGTCAAAAGCGGGTCATATTGCAACAATTCCTCTTAATGAGCAAAGAACTGTTACTGCAGATTGGTATACCACCATTTGTTTGCCAAAAGTCATCACCGAAAACTCAACCCCGAAAGAAGAATCATCCTCCACCAAGACAATGCAAGCTCGCACACAGCCCAAAAAACAAGGCAGTATTTAACGGAAGAAAACGTGGAATTATTGGACCATCCTCCATATAGTCCCGATCTAAGTCCTAACGATTTCTTTACTTTCCCGAAAATTAAAAACAGACTGCGTAGTTAAAGGTTCCAGTCACCAGAAGAAGCAGTTGACGCATTCAAAAATGCCGTTTTGGATCTGCCAGCAGACGAGGGAATAAGTGCTTCGAAAATTGGTTCGAGCGCATGCAGATGTGGAGAATACTTCGAAAAACAATAAAGTCATTTAAAACTACATACCGTGTTGCTTTATTTCCATATGCAAAACTTAAGACATCCCTCGTATTAGTAGGGAAGGGATATATGGATTATGATATTAGAAAGGGCAGCAGGGCAGTAGGGATGAATTTTTTGAAACGCGGATGACTTTTTGAATTTTACGTTATCTATGGATTTCCTCCGTTTAATTAGAGCTTATGTAAATTGTCTGTCGTATTTTCCATAACGCAATGAAGCAGATCATCGGTAATACTGCAATACCGCGCAACAAACAGTACTTAAAACCGCGTAATTTGATAGTTATCAGTTTTGCAGGAGTCTGGACATAATGAATATTTTCTTTGTAGGACTGAATTGTCTTATGTCGTCTGGAGAGTTCGGAAATCGCTATAAAGAATCTATACACGAGAAATCACCATTATGATCTTTATTTTTTTTATACTCCAACTACCACGAAGGCCTAAGGCCTAAGCACCCATTGGGTACCGTGGGGCTATATAGGGGGATACATGGGAAAGGGGGGAACGCCACACGGACTCTGGCGAGGGAACACGTGTGCATGCAACATGCACACATTCTGGCTCCGCCTACGAGATCCGCCGGGTGGTACCTCCGCGTTCGATAGTCAGAAACCGTCTACCACCTACGGACAATCACAACATTCATAGCCAAGAGAAAAATTTCTCCTGGGACGGGACTCGAACCCGCACAGCGCACGGCGACTGATCAGGAGACCGAAGAGTCTACTACTGCGGCCACCGCTGCTGCCTTCTGTAGTAACAAGGTCTGAGCACAAGTACAAGTCTACAAAATATGTGACACTTTTCATGGGGATCAAATCTGGTGATCATTGTAACCATGAAGTAACACCATTCGGAAGAAGTCTACAAATAATCAAACCCGCATTCCGCATTTCATAAAATCTACTTGTAATAAACATATATTGTATGACACTTTTTTTCTGCCTCGAAAGATAGTTGCATTAAAATTTATCTTCAACGCAGAATGCTCTATAACTAAAAAGGACTTTGGCACCGGGGTTGTTGGACATAAAACAAGTCTCTCACAATTTCTCGATAGGAGAACCATAATGTATTATCCCAACATCTCATTTTAGGCCCTAATGCTGATGATGGTTCTTGCTATCTCGAGATATAAACAAAGGTTCTAGGTGGAATTGTATGATCACAACAATTTACTACAGGCAAGCCATTATTTCAGTGTTCACCGTTTGGGATTCCCATACACCAAGTAGATGCACGGAACACATACACTGAAGATAGAATGTGGGTGGAGCTTCGTAACGTCACCTTGAGAGTTGTCGGCTGTGCGATTTGTTGGTGATTTTTTGTGGTTTTGTGACTTGTTTAAGTTATACATATTTTATATATCCTGTGTGGTTGGTAAATTGATAAAAATGCGGTGGGCTGTTGTGGGATGTAATTCCGACAACCAATCTAAACGGAATTCTTGCAAAGACATGAAATTCCACAATTTTGCTCAAAACTCAAACTTTAGAAAAAAA
This sequence comes from Acanthoscelides obtectus, assembly GCA_963669975.1. NCBI lineage: Eukaryota > Metazoa > Arthropoda > Insecta > Coleoptera > Chrysomelidae > Acanthoscelides > Acanthoscelides obtectus. The sequence continues at coordinate 54,278,235 of CAVLJG010000007.1, read as the reverse complement.
TGGCTACATCTTACAAAAAGAAAAGACAAAGTCAATGTAAAAAGCGCTAGGGTTTGCTCGAAGCACTTTTGTGAAAGTGCATATAAGGTCAATTTGCAACATAACCTTTTGGGTTACACCCCTAAAACATATCGTGCTCTCAAAGATGTTGCCATTCCTAAGAAAAAATTACCAAAGTCTCTATCATCACCTAGACCTTCTACATCTACGCTTCAGCGTCCAATACCTGTTAACAAGACGTTTTAATCAATATGTGATAGGAAACTTTTCGGAGTAATTAGGGCAAAAGGTGGTCTTCATGACCATACAAGTCACCTAGAGTTTAAGTATAGAATAAGGTTTGGGGCGAAACGAAGGCGCAAACTCAAAGTATTGCAGCGTAGTGTCAGACATTCCACTAACCGCATCATTATTGAATAAACTGAATGCACCTAAAGTATCTGCTGATTTTCAGCTTTGATTGCCATAAATTGCATGATGAGAGGTTGAAAAGTTACTCAAATGAAACTTATTCCTGGATACACCATCTTAGTGAGGGTGGATTATCAAATTGAAAAGCTGAACAAGGTGTTTGCTACATTGAACGGGGACGGAATAGTGACAGAAAATCAAAATTTTATAGGCCAACTTCTGTTGAAGAGCAGCAACATTGACTGACCTGAAACAGCGTGACGTCATGCGTGCCGACGGACGAAAAAAACAAACAAGTTCTGAATTTTGCTATCAGGCCGGAAAATGAGGCCTAACAAGCATACAAGCATAACTGGACGCAATGGTGAATCTATAGATTTGTTCCAACCTTGAGTCTTGGTATCGTACTAGAACCATCCGGTTATCGTTTGGTACGTATGCGCTGGCTGGTCATGATTCCAGAATTGTCTCTGGACTGGAAGATGGTGTGAGCGATTTTAGAATCATTCTTGGAACTGCGAAGTGACAGATAGCTAACTCTTAACTAGTATCTCTTAGTCGTCGGAATAAATACATTCATATGTTATGCGTATAGTTAATCTTAATATTTGGCGATACTCTAGATATTTTCGCCGCCTAGTAGTCAGAAGTCTAAATAATAATTTGACCGGCTTCATTTAAATGTGGCACAGTTGGTTTTGTATGGATTTTCCATTAGCCTGTTTACCCTACATTTTTCAAAAATGTTCATGGTACTCTGGGAGCACTCAGTAGGGATCATTTCATCATTATATTGGTCAATCTCAATTGACCAGCATAGCTAACAGAACCACTCATCTGCCCACCAAAAATTCATTTTTTGTAGTTAAATGGATTGTTTATTTGTGGCTAGCCAACTTCTGCTATACAGTGCTTTTCAGAAAGCTCCCCTACTTATTTTTTGAATGGGTCTAATTAGCAAGTTGATTATGTGCAATAGAATACAAGACAATAAAAATTGATAGATTTTGGCAATTTTTTTAAATGGAATGTTAAGTATATACATATTACACATTTGAATAAACTTTTCCAAGAGAAGATTGATATACTATATATCGTGTTTTCATTACTGATTGTTATGTACAAAAACATTCTATAAGATGCTGATCTAATATTCCATGGTTATAAAGTACACATAAAGAGCTTCACAATGTAGGATCATACAACCCCCCATTCCATTTGAAAAAATCCCAGAACGATGCCATATTGTTATTTTGTGTCACTTTTACACTAAAATATATTATTCATGAAACAATTATGTTATAATCTTGTAACTTGACCCATTGAAAAAATAACTAGGGTGACCTTTTTAAAAAGCGCTTTATATTTGACAAGTAATGCCTTTAGCTAGTAGCCTTACTTTAATATAGAATTTGCTGCTAAGATGCATTATTTACTACATTTTAAATGTTTGGATTGATAGCATGCTGCTAGAAATTTGTTCCTCCCCTTCATTTTCAAGAACAAAATCTTACAATTTATTTACCTTAATATAAATACTAAAGATTGAGTATGACCCTCTACAATTTTATCATACTTTCGTAATAAAGTATAAAATATCTAGTTCAACTATATAGATGAACTAATGAATGTCATTTTTTAAACATTAATATTCAGTTTTTGTTCTGGCGCCAATTGTCTATGGCAGTCTCTTCGAACGAAGTGAGTTCCGTTTGTATTTTCTTCCGAGAATTAATGAGTTTGTACATTTTATTCAAGATGATGATTATCTAAGCATTAAGTTAAAGACTGATGGAAGTTTCATAGAACAATTAGTTTTTGTTTGTTTCGATTGCATTTAATTTTTGTAGTACAAGTTCTAATGAGAATTTAATTTTTAAGCTTTATTAAAGTAAAACAAATAATTTTATTTTTGTTTCAAGTTTTTAATTATGATTCTTATAAAAAATGATTATATTTAGTTTATAAAAGAAGAATACTGTATATCTTTGTTTATTATTTTTAATTTTGTTCAAGAATTTGATTATGTGAAATTAAAAACATGAGTAAAAGCTGATAAAAATTTAATATAATTTGTTTTTGTTTGTTTACATTGTATTATACTTTTTTTTGTCTTATAAGTTCTATGAAAATTTAATTGTTAAGCTTCATTGCCCAAAGTAAAGTAAATAAATAATACCAAATGATTAAGTGAAGACTGATAATGTGATTACCAGGTTAAGTTACTTTTTCTTGTATTAAAAAACATAATTTATGAATGGATTTTGTTTTATTAACCTACTATTATCTAGTAATTATATTTTTTTCTGATATTCATATTCGCAAAACATTCGCAGAAATTTTGTGAATGCATATATAAAAATATGTGAATATCTGCGAATGAGAATATTTTTTGTTACATCACTAAGATGAACCATTATTAGATACTGCAACAATTTGTATGCCAGTTATTGTGTATCAATGAAAGACAATAAAAAATAATTAACCATTATCTTAATGGTGATGATTTTGGTACAAAAATAACTTAATCACATTATAGATACTTACAACATAAGGGTACAACACAAACTATATCTAATTATTTGAGGCTCCACATATTAGGAATTGTATTGAGATAGTTACAGAGTTTATTATACATAGCAGCATCAAAATCCTCATTGGTGAAAGTGATGTACTCATCTGCTGTTACTCCTTTTCCTGTAGAGGTTCCATGGACCTGTATGAGAAAAATATAATTCAGTTGTGGCTAAACCATTGATAATCCTTATGAATAGTCAACTCAATTGATTTTTAAATAAATTCAACCATCTTATATTACTCATATCAGTATCCTGAAGTAAATAAATGTTTCATCAAGGATGCTTTCCACATAGGGGGGTAGGGCAGAATTGGACAAGATTTCTTTTTCCACTGGCAATGTGTTGAAGAACAAAAAGAAGTAATTTGGAGATGGATTAACACTTTTTGTGTTTCTATACATGTGGGGCTAGTGCAAAGGCAGCAGCCCACTTTTTGGAATATAGACTATTGTGAATATACTTATATTCTATACACCTGAAAACAAAATAGAGGCTTTCCAACACAAAGTTTTCTGTAAACAGAAAGGTTTCGGTAAGTTATGTAGGAGCTATAGTGGGCTACATGACCTTCCTGCACTTGTGTTATGTACTTTGAGCTGATCTAGAAAATACTGAGTCAAAGTTTAATAGATAAGTGAAGCTCGCCACTTACCTCAACATATCCTTCGAGATTCTTATCAAACGGCCTCTTGAGTATGATTCTAACAATCTGGTTATCTGTAGACCGGATATCGAACCATAGCCCGTTTGGAGCTTTTTCAGTGATGAACCCAGCAATGCTTACTTTTTTGTTGGCATAGGCCGGCAGCATAGACCCATTTACGATGTCTAGGCTAGATGTTATCGCCATTTTGATGGATGCTGTCGAAAAAAATGGAATAAAGGTACACAATACACTTGAACTACTGCAAATTGAAAATTACAAGCTCTTACGTTTCTAACCACAACTTTTCTGGAAATCCCGGGAAAAATGTTGACGATCACAAGTCAAAAGTGACAAGTAACAGTTAACAATAGAAGAAACACCTCCAAGTAATTAATAAAAATCAAATTCAAGCGGATAACCAAATGGAAATGGTATTTACCATTTTGGGTTGGTATTTACCGATCCGTTCAAGCGAGTGTAGTTATCAGTTTGGTTATAAGATCCGTGCCGTCACGAATCAGCTGTTATACGTCATAGTTATCACCGCAAAATTGTGGTATTTACCCAACTCAAGAGTAATTTTATATTTCTGGTTATTGTTTGAAATGTGACAAGTTAGAATTTTGCCGGGTATTGGATATTGTTATTGTACTTCAGCTTCATTTTTGAGAAAATTGATAGAGGCTGACTTCAGTTTTACCGTAAAGTGGAGCTCCTTATTAGTTATACTCATTACGGTTGTTGAGGACACTTTAAATGTAGTTCATATGCTTTACAAAGTATCCTGTGTAGCCATATACCACAAGAATATTAAAATATAGCCATATAAACTCACTAGATGATATCCACCTGTATACGGTTTTGCTAATATCTTTTTTCATCATTTCTGCTGAATCAATAAATGTTTTCTTTGACATGCGGAAAAATTTAGAGAATTGAAAGTTATCATAGCTACAAAGCCATGGTTCCATCATTAAAAAAAAATCTGAAAAAAACATTTCTCCCATGAATATTATGAAAGGTTTCTTATTTAAACTTTCCATACACAGCTGTAGACGAAAAAGCATCGATTATTAAGTTATAATAAAAATAACCAGAGATTATATACGCGCTTTTCTAAAATAAACAACTAGCAACAAAACCGCGGTTAAAACCAACGCGTTCAAGCGATTCGTGTAACTGACGTCATCAACCCGTGTGTCATCTTCAACCATATTATAACCGCGGCACATAACACAGAAATTTTGGTTATTCGCTTGGATTTGATTAATGTAGTTGTGTCCGCCATGTTAATCCCTGCAAATTACGGAACAAACGGGAACATAATTATAGCTCGTAACATGTGACATACACAATAAATGTTGTATGAACTCAAATAAAAATAAAAAAACTGTCACCATGTTAGAATTAGAAACGGGAAAGTTAAAAAAAACAAATACAAACAACGTTCCGTTTATATAGACGAAGATGGAGGATGAGCATTTGTGAGTGTTATCTCCATCTCCTAAGAGCCAATATCGGCTTTGAACTGCATGCCATGTTGCCATGCGAGATGCGAGATGATTCGATGATCGCCAAATTGTCATCAGTTGTCATTTTCAAATGATAGTCAATGGTTATAGAATTTAATTGTCGAACGGTTTTAGGAACAAGATTTTGAGGAAGTTACTTAAATATTGGCGTAATTATAACAAACTCGTTTTAGTCAATACTCTTTGAATATGCCTATAAATGAAAGTTCAGTCTGTGATGAAAACTCCATTGAATATGAACTCCGCTCAACCACAATGTTGTCCCCATCATACCTGAAGGAAATTTTACATCAAGAACAACTCCAAGTGCTCTTAGTTTATCTGTACAATAAAACAGATGATATTATAAAAATTGAAACTCATTCTAACAACATAAGAGTAAAAATTGAAGAAAACTCTACTCGATCGGATGTTACGGGCAGTCCTCTAAAAGTTGATTTGAAGGGTGATGATAGTTTTGGTACATGTTTGAAATTGAAATATTACCATCCATGGACAGATTCAGAAGGTACATAAAAATATTACCAATTCTGCAACTTGCCAGCCACAGTCTACAAACTGTTGACACATCAACACTGTAGCAATAAGGTGCTTCATCTTTCTTTTAAATTTCAGCGAAATACCACCCATTATCAGTAGAGGCCAGCAGAGAGTTTATGAGAAACTACTTGAAGAAGTCAAACATAACAGAGATACCAATATTTGCAATTTGTGATGGAAACAATTCTCTGAAAACCGTGATATTAGGAATGCATAAAACAAAGGACTACCTGATTACCAGCACATTAAACATGCTAGGCTTCAAACATATTGAGGATTTCACACTAGAAAAAATGGAAAAATGTCACTATCTCAACTCTAGGGCCAAACAAAGTAATATCTTATATTCAATCATATCAAAGTATACAATTTATGGATCATTCTTACAAAATGTGAAAAATGTCAATGACTGTGACCAGTATGGAAATGTCACTGTTGAAATCAAAAACAACAACCAATGTGGCTTCAACAAATATGAACGTTCATCAGAGCAAAAGGTATATTATTATTTAGAGTAAATTAGTACTCTAGTAGGGTTCTTCATGACTCTTTTGTAACAGTTTTTCAAGAGGTAAGGGGACCAGGTAATCCTAGGGGTTGAATTTTTTTGATTCTGGTGGTTGTCATAGTGCACTGTGTTCTAGAATAGTTCTCCACCTTGCCGAATGGGACAGTGGCTATAGTGGCGCAGAATGGGCTTCTAATAGGAGGTTCTTGAGCTCGCTTAAATAGTTTTTGTCAAGTAAAATGTTCTTACTCAGATTATTTTGTATATTGTGTTATCTTGTCAATTTATCACCAGTGATGTAGCGAGGCCCAAATTTCGATTTATTGCATGGTCACTTTATCAAGTGTCAGTATTACGCTAAAAGTGGTGATTTGTATTATTGGAAAGACGTGAAAATTAGTATGAGGGTTCCACAGCGGTCAATCCTTGGGGCAATTTTATTTTTAGTGTACATAAATGATATATCTAAATTATTAACTTAAATTCATTATTCATGTATGCTGATGGTATCTCGGGTATAGTGGCTGACAAAAACATAGAACAGTTGTCTTAAAGATCAACTTAGCTTGTAAATAATGTAGCCGAATGGTCCAATGACAACTTATCAACAATCTGTAATACAATACAGCATATTATTTTGGTTTCACTCTTCGATATCTGCAGAGGTTTTTATATGCCAGAAATGAATTTTAAGAGCAGTATTAAAATTACCCCAGATGACATCTTGCAGAGAGTACTTGAAAAAGTTGAAAATATTGACCATGTATATACATATTAAGTATATGTATTAAAACAAAACCTCGATAGAAACAGGAAAACAGTTATTTCAGTGTTAGTTACAAGAAACTGTAACAATCTAAGTGTGCCCCATCATAAAACCAGCTCATACAATAACAACAGTTTGCCAGTACATATAAAAGGCTGCACAAATATATATGGCCTCAAAAAAAAACATTGGAAGCTTATCTAATAGAAAAGTGTTTTTATTCACTGAATGAATACTTTAATTGTCCATAGTCTTTGGTGTAATATTTTTGTGTATGCAGGGTGATGATGCTTTTAATGGTGCCATCAAAGTGTGTTTATTTATTCTTATGTTGTGTCTATGTTTACCACTGTAAACCTTAACACAATAAATTATTATTATCACCCCTTCAGCACTGTGCTTGGCTCTTCAGAGACCCATTCTAGAGTTTTTCCTTCATGTCATGGAAATGTTAGACCCACCACTGATTAAAAGACTGGGGTGCCTGGCAGAGGGTAAAAGTTGGACAAAAAAGCACATTAGTAGCTCAAATGTTAAAGTCATGAGGAACTTCCAACTTCAGGTGAGCTAATGTTCTTTTGATATTCATTTGTTTTGAAGGTTTTGCTGCAACTTCTTGCTGGCCATCACGAATCGTCTGTCCACTTCCTCTGGAAACAGCTTCTAATCCTGCAGCAGTACATCGATATTCTCTTGGATCCTGACAAATATCAAGATCATGAAACTCCTCTGAGCAATAGCCAACTTGACCTGCAGGACATTTGTTTTCAGATAAAAGAGTTAACCACAGATGTTTGCAAATATGAGCATCAGGGAGGATTTATTTTACAAAACATTCGTAATATGACATTCATGGATCAAATATGGGAAATACTTAAACAGTGTGAGAACTTATGTATGCTCAGAGAATCTTTGACATATCTGTTTGAAACACTAGCAGAGTCAAATTTAACAATTCCCATTACTGAGAGGTGTAGTCTTGCTATTTTGGTGACTGGTTTGTTAGAAGGAAAGCTGGGAGTACCAGTTTTGAGATACCCTCAGGCTATGGAGTTTCTCTTTGAATTAGGAGCAGAGAAGCTCAAAAATGATTATGAAGCTATTATTAGAAACTTCTGTGCCTTATCTAATAATGCCTTATTTGCGGAATGGAATGATTTACATAGCCAATTGAATTTCCAAGAGAATTTCCAAAAAGTAAGGAATACAATTTACTCTAAATCAGAAGTGGGGGATCTTAGAAAACACATTGCTAAGTTAGCTTTTCTGAGCAGACTTCATATAGCTGTAGAAATGATATATTTACTCAAAAATGAAAGTGGTATGACAGAAGATGTTTTAGTTGATGCCTATAAGACAATCTGTAAAACATACTCAGATTCAAAGATCATCACAGATTTTACAGATTTGTTGGCAGTGCCATTGTGTGAAATCAGCTTAAGTGTGAGCTCTGTAGAACATTGTATAAAAAACACGTTGCCTACATCATGGCAAGTGCAAATGGTTTCAAAAATAAAAAACACGGAATTTATGACAACATTCCATTTAACAAAGCATCAGATATTTCCATTTTTGGACATTGATAATGATATAAATACCTATACTGAGAATTTTTACTACGTCTATAACTATGTACAAGACAAAGATATAATCCAGTAAAGGGTGCCATGTGTGTTATGTATAATGTAACTTCTGGATTCTGCTGTGGTTTTTGTGATAGCCTGATCTAACACATATTGTGATTTTCATTGGCCAATCAGTAAATTAACTTACATTCAAAGAAGAAACTTCACCAAACAAAAAAAAAAAACGAAACTAGAACGCCAGTCCAATTTTCTCTGAACATCCATGAATTCAGGTTTTAGTTGTCATATTTAATTATTTTAGAAATATTTTTTATATAGGTAGTGTTTTTCATATCCATAAACTGTTTTAAAATGAATACTTTTGAAAAAGCAAATCTGCACTTTATAACATTGTGGTTTCATATTACTGAAGTTCTAATAAATGCACGTACGACTCTAGATTTACCAATAATTCATTACTAGAGCCCTCTCTCACCAGATGCCATGGTATCGTCGTCTACATCCGTAGTCATATTGAATTATCCATTTTGTCGCCCGTCGCCACGTTAGGAAGCTGGCACTACATGCTACTACAAATATACAGGGTGTTGCAGAATTTTATTAGGGAAATTCGAGTAATGGAGAAGGCCGACAGGTCGTGCTAAATTTATTAGAGTATTTCCAGGAAGAGAATGAAAACAGAGGTCCCTTGTTACCCACTTCATGCGTACTGGAGAGAGTACCAGATGCGCTGAAGATTAAGATGCACCCATGCTACGGAGACTCGATCTGTTTACTTATTTCATATGGCGTTGCTAACGCAACCGCCAAAAACAGTGACTATAGTGGATACCAAATAAAATCCGATGCACGTCATAGGTGATGTCATTCATAAAAATCATGGTTACCAACAGTTGACTACATTCAATGTGACATTTCTACTTGAAGTTTAAATTTCCCCGTCTCGATTCGGTTGGTAGTGCCGTGCAGAGAAATGTGAGGTTGCCACTTCTCATTTGTTGACATCAGTTGCCATTGTCCTTTTGTCGTACTATTAGTTCTTTATTGTTTAGTTTGTGAGTTTTGCGCTATTTGAGCTTTGAATCGTTGCCTTGCCAATTAAAAGTTGTTCTTTTCAGAACAAAAGTTACTGTGAAGTGGTATAAAGTATCCAAAATGCCAAAACAACTTAACAGTCGGTGTAAAGAGCTCATATCAATTCTGGCAACAGCGCACAGCTCCAGATCGATGACGTGCATCGGGTTTTATTTGGTATCCACTATATAGTCGAAATCACGAAAGATGACGATTACGTCATCATTTTAGTATGTAGTAAAGACACACGACAGCGATTTGTGAATATTTTTAATGAAGTTTCAGATATGTTAGACAGAGACAAACAGAATTTTATTGTCTAAATAAACTGTATTGCTAATTTGCATGTATCCGACAAAGAGACCGTTTTCATGTTGCATGACATCATATTTGAAAGATGAATAGTTAGGTTATGTTAAAGCAGGTTAGGATGTTTTCGAATAATACTTTGGTCTTTGGTGTTTCTGTTTTAAGGTATTCTAATCATAACTTTTTTTTCAAAACAAAAACTCCCTACTAAAATTATTATTAAGGATCACTCAAAACCATGAAGTAAAATGAAAATAAAAATAATCAGTGAAATAACCTAACTTCGCAAAATCATAACATAAATTTGTTGTTATCGTGATTTTATCATCGACGTATGTCGATTGATTACTTCAGTACAATTTATGATATGACGTAATAGTCATCTTTCGTGATTTTAACTATATAGGTACTATATGAAATAAGTAAAGAGATCGAGTCTCCGTACCATGGACGGAAGACTGCTCAGACTAATCTTCAGCGCATCTGCTACTCTCTCCGGTACGCATGAAGTGGGTAACAGGGGACCGCTGTTTTCATTCTCTTCCTGGATATACACTAATAAATTTAGCAAGAGCTGTCGGCCTTCTCCATTGGCATTGCACAATTTTATATTGAAGATAGATAACAGGACAACTTGAATAGCACGCCGATGTCAAGTAAGGGCCTTCGCATACTACGTCGTATCGTAAGCGTATCGTGATACGCGCGCAGGGAGAGACCAAAACGAACTCGAATGTGTGCTAACAAGTCCGTACACGAAGCGGTGTTGCAACGAAGTATATGAGATGTTCAGTGTCATTACGATGGTCGTAGCGGCCTGGCGTAAGGCAAGCGTAGAGAATCAAGTTTTGAATTCAAAAATTTTGTCTAATTGCTCTCGATGTTACACCAGAAACATCTGGTACCGTTGACGCCATGATTTCAACTAAGATCTTGCAAAATGACACGAGTACGTGACGATGCGTGTGTGGAACACTGCAGCTCTCGTAAGCCTTCCGTTGTAACGATTTGTGTGCAAAGGCCCTAAGTTGTTACTCTGACGAATACGTAACGACAAAGTTTTCAAGACAGACACACAACTCAAAAGCGTATGTTAGCTTATCGAACAAACGTTCACACTCAGAGGGGTAGGTTGCATGGTATGCATAAAACATAGCTAGTTTTCCGAAAAATGTAATTGGAATGTTAAAATGACTCGAAGTCCAACTCTATCAGGTATTTCGCCCGCCATCATAGAAATGACGTAACGGTCGGTGACATTTCTCTTATCTCTCGTTCTGTGCACCGTGCAATGCGTCACGAAGCACAAACTCCGCCATTTTGGTTATTGACTGGTGTCTTGTGGTGTTTCTTGATTCTTTTAGCTGTGGTGCATGGTTTGGCGCAAATTTGTGGAGTTCTATGAGACCCGAGACCATAGGACGTATGGAGATTTAAAATTTTGAAGACAGGAATTCAAATTAGCTAGATGGACATGGAAACAATTTTAAAATGTAGGACTTGTTTGACGCAAGGAACGCAAGCTGAAATTTCCACCAGAGTCAGCGATCTCGTCAGCTGCTACGATGAAACTTATAAGGATCTTATTATACATCTTGTACCGCCGATGGTAAAGCTATCTTTAAAAACCTCAGAAATTTTTAAATATTTTTTCTTGAATGTGATATGTGGTTATACTGCCGTTGCTTTAGGATTGCCAAGTTACAATTTTACCTCCTTGCTTATTTCTAAATAGGGTCAAAATATGTAATTGTGAACATGATATTTACATAACAAAATTTTGTATATGTGACCTACAAGTCCTGTCATGGGGCTCTAACTTTGTACACTTTTATCTAGTACATTTGAAATTGTTGCAGTTAGGCTTTCAATCATCCACAGGCTATGTTTACACTGTATGTATCCAAGTACTTGGATAGCTACTGAGCACCAAATCATAATCTTATCATAACTCTCGATGGTATCCGAATTTTCAATTTGAGGTTTTTCCTTTCAACTTCCATCACTAACTTTGGTTTTTCATATAGACACTGTATTGGAATTTTGTACATTTAAATGGACTATTCCATCCTAAACTCGGTGATGCATTTTCTATGTTGGCCATGAATTTGCTGGAATGAGAATTTTTAAGAAAATAAAAAGGTATGGTGTGCCACAAGGATCTGTCCTTGGCCCCTTGTTATTCTTACTCTATATAAACGACCTACCAAATTGTCTTCTTGATAGTATGAACAGCAAGCTCATTCTTTATGACACCACTCTGATCTCAATCCATGATTCATTTACAAACATCAACAGCGAAATGACAGCCAGTATATCTAGCATTCAGAATTGGTTTACAGCTATCAAATTAACATTAAATTCAAACAAATCTCAATCCTTGTACAATCACACTTCGAAATAATAATCAGAATGGTGACCATACAAAGGTTATGAAGTTTCTTGGGTGTCTATATCGACTCCTCCTTGAACTGGGATGAACTTATCAGTCATGTTACCAAATCTTTAACAAGCATAATTTATTTAATTCGCAATTTAAAACACTCAGTTTCAATGAACATCCTGTTGACCAGTTACCATGGGTACTTCCATAGCAAAATGACATGCATCCTTCTGGTGTGGGGCCACTGTCCCCACATGTACAAAGTATTTGCCATACAGAGAAGATGTATCTGATATATAGCAAATCTAAAATATAGAGATCCCTGCAGATCTGTGTTTATCAAACTAAAGATCATGACTTTGACTGGCGCACATATATTGAGCTGCCAGATGCATGTCTTTATACAGGCCACTATGAAACTCATTCATATAATACCCAGCACCGAGACAACTTGTACCCAAACAACATAGACTTGCTAAAACAAGGAATGGAGTTAACTACCATGGCATAAAATTTTATACTATTTTACCTAAGGAACTAAGATCACATACATACAATGACAGTAACACACATCATATCAGTAATGCTGTGAAAAAATTGCTTGTGTCGGCTGATTTTTTCACCATTGACGAGTTCCTCAACTTCTCCACGGATACTGAATAGTTATATATTTTAAGCTACATTTCCTTTTGTTTTGCTTCTTATTCGAACCATGTATAAAATATTTATTACAGTTCTCTTATGCCATCCATATATTGATTTTAACGTAGCTTGTAATCATTTTATCTTTTATACTTTTTCTTGTCATCCTGTTAACCATATTTATGTGTGTGTAATATGTAGTGTTTGTTATTATGTGTATTGTTTGTCATTTATTTTCTTCTTGTAACTGACCACCTTTATTATATTGACTTGTGTAAGCACATTCTGTGTAATAGCACCAAGAAACCATTATTATTATTATTACTATTATTATGGTGAATTTTACATTTTTTGTTCCAGTTTCATCATACCTTATCATTTTTTATATGTATATTCCAACAACAAATTCATGGCCAACAAAGACAATACATCACTGAATTTAGGACTGAAAACTCTTTGAATGTAGAACATTCCAATATAGGATCTATATGAAAAAACTAAGTTGCTGATGGAAGGCGAAAGAAGATACCTAAAATTGAAAATTTGACTATGTCATCTGGTAGAGAAAAAGTCACATTGACAACATGCAGTTTATTTTGAAATCCCATGTCAATTCAAATTTTTGGAATCAAAATTAAAAACAATTAATTTGTGAAAAAGTCCAATATGGCATACATGAGAAAAAGAAAGTTGATGCGTGAGGACAAGAGACAAAACGTCATATTGAAGTTCTAATGGTGTCATCTTGTAGAGGATAAAAAGTGGCAATGTTAATGTGCAATTTATTCTGAAATTCCTCTACAGATGAAGTCAGGAAAAAATTATTACGATTTTAAGAATATTCTGTTCTTTCCGTCTCTTTCTGGAAGTACATTGAATTTCGAAACTTCTAATCAGCATTTTTTAGCTACCTAAATACGCAAATTTCGTAAATTCTCATGAAGACATTAAAGCAGTATCTCATCCTTTCTCAGGTAATTCTTTGCATGTGAGAATATAGCTTTAGGTTGGCTATCTCCAGGTAGAATATCTTAATGATATAGTAAAAAGAATACAAAAATTGTACTACAGGATCATAAGATAAGAGAGATTCACAAGGCACTCAGCGCCCATTTATGCGCGACTTCAATCGTGCGACAGTGTGTCCTAACATGTTCAACAATGAACAGACATAGGGATGCCACTGTCGCATGCACAAATGAGTGCTATCCCTTCAGTCTAGAAAATAACTTATTCTTTGCAGGAATCTTCCTTGACTGATGATGACTTGATTTGCTTTACATGCAAAAAAGTATTGAAAACAACGAAAAAATTCATAAACCACTGTTTAACTGTGGAGGAAAAATTGGTAGATGAGTTTGAAGGTGAATTGACTCATAATGATGAGGCAGAAACCCCTTTTATAGTTCCGGTGGAAAGCTTGGAAAACGTCGATCTTGAAAATCCAGCCGAGATTGTGGAAAATATAGAAATTGTTGTGGAGGATGGTAAATTTAATCTAAAACTTATGTAATTATAAGAATGAATTTGAAAATGCCATAGAACAATTAAAAGTATATTTTTACAAAAATTTTGACCTATAATTTTGGGTAGGTTTTCATAGTGTTAAATAATTTGTATTTTTCCATAGATGCAAACGAAAAGCAAAGCGAAAACGAGAATGTAACAACCCACACAGTGATGGATGGAGATGCTAACACATCTATGATAGATCATTCATACATTAAAACAGAAGCAGATGATGCAGAAGGCACTGAGAATGGAGAAGTGCTCTTCCAGCAGGATGAATATGACAGGTGAAATTCTAGTAAAAGACCTGAAAACACTGTGGGTGTCTTTCTGGTCCGTTTTGCATTGAAACCTCAAATGATATACTCCATTAAAATCAAGGAAGTGAAAGTAAACAGTCATGTACTGTATGTCTAGTAGTAGTATGTAGTAGAAAGAATTATTTAGCATGTTTGGCTACATAAAGAGAATAATTATAAACAACTTCAAATTAGTAAATTAAAACCAGATGATGCACATTCTGGGCAAGCTGTAATTGTAGATTTAACAGGTAAATACCTCAATTTCATTTTGATTTTTTTTTTCAAAGTATCTCTGTATTCAATTTATTTTATTCAATCAACCCTTAAACATTAAATGGTCATCTTTATGTCTGGTATTATGTAAATGATGATTTGATGATGTTAATATAAATAGACATATATATACATATATATATATATATATATATGTATATATATATTATTTTTTACTTAAAAAATGGAATTATTAGCTAAATGTAGGATAGTCAAACAGTACAAGAAATTTAAAAGAATGATATAATTATAGATAATTTTTTACTATATGAACACAGACATCCAGAGACTCTTGATAAATATCCCACTTTACTACTAGTCTTGTCTATAATTTTCGCATGATGAATATCAAAATTTAATTGAGAGTCAAAAAGAACCACAGGATAGGTATTTAAAAATTTCTACAAATTCCATTAATCAATTTGTACATTGGTTTTTTCCATTTAACATAACCCTTGTTTTACTTGTTTGTATTTGAGTTTGTTAGATGCTGACCATTTTGAAACAGTTTCAATCGTCGAACATTTGAATTTTGCATTTTTTGACTATGACAGGTAAATCGTGGTATAAATATATGAAATAAAAAGAAGTGGTCCCAGGATACTGCCCTTTAGAATACCTAACGTAAACCTAAAGCTACACCAAATCGACAGATCCATTCCTTTACTGAAGCGTCGGCTACCGTAGAGGCTTCCTGATTTGGCAGAGCGTATGCCTCAACCCACTTGCTGAATTAATCAATTACCACAATGATGTACTTATTCCCTGCTTCACTTTCTGGAAAAGGTCCTGCCACATCAATAGCAATCCTTTCAAAGGGGTTCCCCACGTTGTATTGGCGCATCGAAGCTTTTGGATTCCTTTCCGGTCCATTACTTGCCACACACACACAATGCATTTCCTGCACCAGTCTTTCAAGTCCTCCTTGCTATTGATCCAGTAAAATCTTTCCCTCACTTTTCCCAGGGTTTTTGTAACTACGAGATGACCTCATGACACACCGGAATGGATTTCTTCTAGCAGCTCCGGGATCCAACATCTGGGGATAACGATTTGTCTTCTTTCCTCTTTGCCGGCGTGGTCCACCATTTACGCAGTAAGAGTCCGTCGTCCATAAAGAAAGAATTCCATTGTGCCCAATATGATTTTATGGTAGGGGAATACTTGACAACTTCTTCCCAGGCTGGTTTCCGTTGTTCTTTCATCCAATTCACAATTATTCAAATATCGGGATCGTCATCTTGGTCTTTAATGAGGTCTTCATTTTGCCAGGTGGTTCTTAATACTTGGGCATCTTTCTCCTCTGCCCGCTGGTAATGCTTCCCATCCTCTAAGCAGCGTCTCCTAACGTGCCCTATTTTCCCACATTTCCAATTTGCTGTTCTGGCGACGTCGTTCACCATCAAGTTCCTTAATCATGCGCTTGACGCTTCGAACTCATTATCTCCTGGTACCATCTGGCGGACTCGCTCCTGGCATATATTTGTGTTTTTAGCGGCTTCGAATTCTAGGGCACAAGTTAGCGCATCTCCTAGCTTAGGTGGATGTGCTAGAGTGGTAAGGCTTGCCTCATTTCACCATCCCGAAGTCCATCCAGGAATGCTTGAACTGCCAATCGCTCCATTATCATTTCCTGAACATCGGGATATGCTAATCGTACCCACCGCGCAATATCCGCTTTGAACTCCTGCAAGGACTCGCCTGACTTCTGGAACCGATTCTTGAGTTTAGTATGGTAGACATGTTCTAAATGTGACTGGCCATATCGCATCTCCAAATGTCCTAGTAGTTGTTCGTAGATCTCTTGCTCTTCGTGCAATATTCTTTGAAGAATAGCTGCAGCATCTCCTCGTAGGGCAAAGTGAGTGCAGTTGCCTTTTCGGTCGATGACCAATCATTTGCATTCGCGGCTGCCTCAAACTGACGTCGGTAGACATTCCAAGGTGTTGTACCATCAAATTGAGGCGGTTTCATTCGCAGATGACCAGCTGACCCAACATAAGCTCCAACCTCACTTGATTTTAACAAAGGAAGTCCACGCTGTCGTTCGTCGATGGTTTTGACGTCTAAAGCGGCAAACTTACCTTGCACTTCTTGAATTGTCCTCCAAAGCTTCTAAAATCCGTTTTTCCGACTCGCAAGATTTTTCCATAGTTTTATCTTCCAATTCTTTTTTAAATTGGCAGTATTTTCCAAAAACTTCTCTTCTAATTTGGATGTACTTTCTAAGAGTTTTCCTTTTAGGTTGGCACAATTTTCCACGAGCTTTCCTTCTACGTTGGCACAATTTTCCACGAGCCTATTTTCTAACTTAGCTGAGTTTTCTAAAAGATCGGCACAATTTTCCAAGAGCTTTCCTTCTAGCTTGGCACAATTTTCCACGACCTTGTTTTCTAACTTGGTCGAAAGGTTTTGCAGTATTAATCCAATATCCCCTGCACCGGTAAACATGGAAATATCTGGGTCCTCACCTTCCTGAATCAGTTCTTGACGAAGCCGCTCCTGTAATTCTGCTTTCTTTCCGGCCGTGTCGCACTCTCTTTCCTCCAGCTCTCTAAATCGGCAATTTTCAAATCAAAAAAATTCTTCATTCACTGATCGTCCAATAATCCACACCCCACACCTGACACCAATGTAGCGTTTTTCTGGGTATGGATTAAAACACTGGATTCCACAAAAAGAAATGCACTAATTTATTTAACTTGATAAAACATTTATATACACCACTATTTATGTCTGACTAATTCTTATGTCACCATTGACTTCACTCCGCCCTGCTACTCTACCGTATTCAGTACTCTGCCTCCATCTCCCGGCCGCCGAGTTATATATAGTCCCAATTACCCCTTCGAGAAAAACCGGGTGTACCACAGAGCGTCATCTAGAATGTTGGAGATCACTTCGCGTCGATCTAGAAGGCGATCCACTGTCAGGGTCCTCACAGACGCCGCCAGGCGGCTTGTGCAGCAGTGGGCAACAGATGGCGCTATTTGTCACAGTATTATTCGACTTTACAACACATTGCACGCCACGCGAACGTCTAGTTGCAACTCTGTGATTGTGCTGGGCGCGACGGATTAAGCGATTGATATCGAATTCACCTATGACGGTCCTCACCATCTGTTGCTGAGCTATCACGTATTTGTTATGTTTTACTCTACTTTGTATTTGGACGGAGCTTGGATCAGATAAACTTATCGGTATTTATCGCTGACTAATGTGCTATAATTTTGCTCCTACAGTAACACTATGCCTGAAGAACCCGATGCGATGGATACCACTTCAGAATTGAATTCTGATGATGGCCGCCGATACGTTTTGGTTCAACAGGAGGAAAATGCGCAAGATGGGATGAAGGAGGACGAGATAAGTTTAGAGCAGCTAGAGGAATTTGCTGAGGGTTCGACAGGTGAAGTGTCCAATGATGGCCAAGTGGTGATCAAGCAGGAACAGCAGGCTTTCACGGAGGATGATAGCTCGCAAGAACAGTAAGTATTTGTCGATAGTTCTGGCATTATGCTTTCCTATTCCAATTTTTGTCTTGTGGCTTCCCAGAGAGACTATAGATAGTTGGCCATCGTAAAATATCTGCCATAATTATTGTCCACCACACAATATCATTGCAGATGTTCTAGCCCCAGTATCTTTTCTAAATATATCATTGAATTTTCCAACAAAATACACTTTCCACCAGCATGCAGAGTTCTAGACTGATCTCTGCAGATGTGCTGAAAGGTAGAAGATTAGGCTAACAACTTCTTCAGTATCTTATTAGTTTGTCTGTCTCAAATTACTAGACCTATAATGCACTGATGATTGCTAAAAACCACGAAACAACGTTGATCGTTGGTTATGCAGAAAGCAAACGATACAGCCTGCGGGCGTCCTGTTTCTGGGGGCGGCCGAGCATTTCCATCAAACCATTCGTTTCTTTTTGTGGAAGCCTGTCTGGAATACTACTCACACATCTGACTGGGATAGTCTGTCTCTTCTCTATGAGATTCAGTGAAAGGGTGAATGGGTATATCAAGCCTTTTTTACATCGACGGAGACTACTTCATGAACTATTTTTGATCCGTGATAGGACTGTATTATTTGGATTTGATTGAAAGTGTATAATATATGCTATTTACCACTAAATTTTCATCCCTAGTATTATATACTTCAAAAGGAATTAATTTTTCAAGGCGAAAACCCTGAACCATTTACGGGAAAATAGTATGTTCGCAGATTCAAAATGGTGGTGCGCGAATTTTGGCACCCAGTGCATTTGTGTAGAATATAAACCGATTTTTAGTAAGCAACACTTTCAGGAGCCTAATGGAAGCTACGCCATTCCAAAAGCAACTACCCAAAGGTGCGGGCATATGTGACATATGCGGCAAGGAATTCAGCACAGTACAACAGCTGAACAAGCATCTTGCCTCTCATGAAGACAAACGTGTGCAATGTCCCACCTGCCCGAAAATATTCAGATCAGAATTGTACCTAAACAGGCACATCAACCTGGTGCATAAAGTTGACGACCTCGGATTGAGATACTTGTGTATGGCATGTAACAAACTTTTCAAGAATAAGGGGGCGCTCAACGCACATTATAGGTAAGATTTTGCTGATTGGATGATATTCTTTGATCAACACTTTTAAAACAACTTTCCGAGACGTGCACGTATTGCTTTGAGAATAAAACGACAACCATGAATTTCTTTGGATTTCAAAATATTGTTCCATTCCCACATTTCTAGTTTTGATTGTTGCCGTGTGAATATGTTTGTCAAGTTTCAGAGTTTCATAAGCAAGCCTCGTATCTCAAGAAGGCACAGATTAAAATTATAATAAATACGTGAAATGTGAGACATATTTATTAATTATCCCAAATAAGCCCTTCAAAGGTCCTTGAAAATAAAAAACGTCCAAAAATAAAATCTTACACGCTATGTTGCAAATTCAAAACATAGCCTTGGATTCAACTTCTCGATAAAAATGTTACATATAATCTAGAATACCCCACAACTTTTCAGTGAGCGGCATTTCTGGCCATAAATTGACTGAATTGTATCCGTAGAATTTGGTTTGCTAAACAATGGAGTAGCGTTTTATTTGCAACAAAGAACCTCATCCTGAATATTTACACAGATGAAAAACTATATTTTTTCCTAGGTTGAAGCATTTAAAATTGGAGCCTTTCAAGTGTAAAGAATGTGGTGAGACTTTCGGCAGGGCAGATTATTTGAAAAAGCACGAGCAACAACACAGGCAAATTGAAGAAGGGAGAAAAGCAAACAACAGCAAAGTACCTGGAAAGTTTTTGAGATTTAAGAATACAGGTACACACACATTTCTTTTAATATTCCATATTGCGTTAACGGAAATTCTGGATCTGCCTTTAACCAGAACCATGCATTTTCATTGTTAAAATTACGTTTTTATTTTATTCCGGCTACCAAGGGGGCCGAGACCACAAAAGCACCCAAAGTCTAACTTTGTCTAAAGTGTAAAACATGTTTTCTGTTTCAGATGAGCCCCTGCCCTGCAAAATCTGTGGTAAATTCTACAATGGTATTCACAAATTGAAAGTGCATTTGCAAACTCATGTCGTTGTGAAAAGATATGCTTGCGATTACTGCGATCTGACATACAAGAGGTGGCCAAGCCTCAAAAGGCACGAGAAGACTCATCTTGAATCTGACGGAATGTTTTTCAGGTACTTTTGCTGTCACTAGCCATATGAAAATACGAAACTTTCTGTATCCCATATGACGTAGTAACCATGAATTAAGGCAACGCACATTAGTACAACTTCTCTGTTGTAGAGACTATAGCAAACCGGCGACTCCGCTGGCCTGGGATTCGTGTAAAATATAGCTTTTTGGTTTTGCATTAGTGTGAAAGAGATTGGATTCTGAGGAAGACATGCAACAGTTACTTTGGCAATGAACTTTTTTACCCCTACGCTACTGGGCAAGGAAGTATTGTAATCGCGAAAAAATTCGGAACCGAGATAATATTATGTTTTTGTTATATATGACATGTACAACACGAAAAACCATGTCACTGATTTCCGTCGGTTTGTCTGTCTGACCGCTAATCCTTGACCCGTCTATAACTTGGCTAGTACTGCTGGGATTTGGGTGAAATTTTTACGCAATGTTACTACTATACTATACTATACTTTGTTTTATGACGTTTGAGAGGAAGCTGATCATTTTTGAAAAAATCTAGTTGTAAAAAATTAGGGTATGGGAGAAAGTATATCTCATTTTTCAATATTAATATATGTATACGCTCACAGCCCCGGTCATGCAGTACCTATTAGCTATATTTCACACATCATAGATTACCCTCATACATTTGTCCTAAAAAAAATGTTTTCGATATGCGTCTCCTTCTTCTATCTGGGCTCAGCGTCCGGCGTAACGATCTGCTTGATTGTTCTGCTCGTACTGCGGCGGTGCTTTGTTGGGCGCTGCCGCGTTTGACAATATGGGAAGAGGCAATATTGCCAGATGGATGGTAAGTGTTTGACTGACTTGATCTGTTTAATTTTTCCATTGTACATGTCTGTAAGTAATTTTTTTCTTAGAGAGTTTAACTTGTGCAGAACTTAATCTTTTCCTGATGACGGCGTTTCATATGAAGTGGAGTCAACCTACTTGACGCCATTTTCACCCAAAATTTTAATGCAACAATAAGTTCATTTGAAAGTTTCGCTCTTTTATATCAACAAAAAGTAAGGAGTTTCCGTGAACATTAATCTGATCCTAAAATGACTGAATGTCATGGTCAGGTTCATTGGCAAGGAACTTAAAATTGTCCGCAATTGGCATTCCAAGTATTAAACATAGATGTTTCCTGTTAAATATTCATTTCATCGTCGAATGACCTTGATGGTCATAGTCAAGGTCAGGGACATACAATTTCACTACTCTTTTTGTTCTGGTGTTAAAATTAGGGGTTTCCAAGTAAGAAAACTGTTTCGACCTGTAAATGAGGTCATAGTCAACGTCACGTTTAAGATCACCATTAGATGAATCTTTTCAAACCTCACAACTTTGTTAAACAGTCTTTTCACTACCTTCTGGACACCCTCAAATGTCCATGAATATGATAGTCAAGGTCATGGACAATATATTTAAACGTAGTTTTCCGCTGTTTACATTTCTGGTTTTAAAAATAGGGGTTTCGTTTAAGAAAATTGTTGATCTTCAAATGAACTTAAAGATCATAGACAAGGTCACGACCAAGATCACCAGTGTACGAGTCTTTTCAAACCTTTCAACTTTCTTCTACAATATTTTTCCCTAGGAAATGTATTTGTCGAGATACTTTCATCTATCCATACTTTTTGAACACCCTGTATATTTGCGCGTATAAAACTATGTCTACAACGGTCCCTCAGTCGAAGTTTCGGTAGATGGAAATCATACCATGCGAAAATTTGATAAAGGTATGAATTACCTGGCAGGAACATGCAGCAGCATTGAAAACAAAAATTCAAATTACATTTTGGCAACTATATCCCTTGTTACGTAGATTCTTCAAATTGAGTTTGATAAACATAGTTCGACTATATAAAATGATTATTAGACCAGTCATTACTTATGCATGTGCGGCTTGTGTTTGCTTTCCAAGACTCACATGCAAAGTGCTCAAGTACTGCAAAGCAGGACTTCACGAACGAATGGCGACGCTCTATGGTATGTCTCAAATAAACCTTGACATTTCTTACTTCAGTGTTAACCCTGGAATACTAACCTTAATTTTATCGAACTCTTTCTTACACGGTACCACTACAGTAGTGTGATCACACTGGCAAAACAGATGACTAGACGAGAGCCCAGCGCAAATACTTGTATTGCGACGATAAAATCGCGAGAAAAAAAACAGTAGCTTCGTGAAATTTACGATGCTTGGTATTCCAGGGTTATTGTCAAGTTTCAGGCACAGCGACGTTATAGTTAAGCAGAATCGCACAGTAACCGTCTGTTGCGTGACTCGGAAAACTCTGCAGTCTAGCAAGTTTCCTAAACATTCAATGCTATGGCTCGCACTGTGATCAAACATTAGTGTAAAACGAAATTACACTCTAATAAAACCTGAATCAAAATTTCTTTTTAGTTCACCTCAACATTAATCCGTGTAGTGTAAATCAAAAAGCCTAGGTGTTTCCTCTTTTGTTTTTCTTTGTTCTTCTTTTTTACTCTGTATCCCTCTCTTTCCCTCGATTGGCTTGTTTCTGGGCAACTAGGTCCTACCGATCGCTCAAACAATGACGAATTGTAGTACCTTCCCTCAGGATTCAATTAATAAGTGTACCAATTTTTACGTCTGTAGATAATTATTGGCATTTTTGTTTTTTGCAGATGCAATGTATGCTGGAAACGAATGCCCTCCCAAGAGGAATTGCAAGTACACATGACGCAGCATGGCAATCCTAGGTACCGCTGTCACGTGTGCAACCAGCAATTCCATAGAAAGTATCTGTTTGATAACCACTACCTACTAGAGCATGCAACTCCAGAGGATCTGGAAATCTCCAAGAAAGAAATTATCTATGACACCCTTTTAGAACTGGCAAATCAAAACCAAGAATACGCTGTGCCAGAAAGCTCAGAACAGGAACAAGATGTAGAGTAAGTAGTGTATTGTTTGACCAGTCGATTATTTTTGTAAATTCTTTAACAAATGAAATTCATGAATAATAAAGATTTTCTATTTATCTGCATTTATTTATGTGAATGTGGTAGTTCCAGCTAAGAGTTCCGCAGCCAATTCGTCAATTTCACATAGACAGCTCTTTCCTGCATCTGTCTGAGCCTACTAATTTAATTGTCCAGACTTTTATTCCCAATGAGACAGAAACCTGGCAAGACCAAAGTAACCTTGGGAAATAATTACATAAAACACATTTTACCCTAGATAAAAGTACATTTGGATTTTTTCCCATATCTATCGTCGAGTACGCCTCTAGAACACAGACGTTCCAAAGTGTATAATGGAAATTGTAGGTTGTATTAATTTATCAAAGGATGGTTAGGTCTAAATTTCTATATAGTCGTGGTTGCATGCTAATTTCTCTTAATCGGTTGAAAATTGGATATGATCAGAACTATTTGATGAATTTGCCAAATCTTGTCGGCGCCCAAATTTGCACAATACATTTGCCCTTGAAAGTTGAAATGACAATTTTTTTCGATACGCCTCTGCTTCTGATCCTGGCGGTGTGCCGATCTTGGTTAGTGTTCTTCTTCTGGTACTACTGCCGCGTTTGACCGGCCTATGTAGCGGGGAGATGCGCCGTTTCCAGATAGACTACCGGTAGAGCAGGGAAAGAATGTCTATGGACTAATTGTATGGACCTGTTTGACTTGATCCGTTTTTTTCTCTGTTATACATATTTGTAACTAACTTTTTTCTTGTGCTGAACGTAACCTTTTAGGAACGGCGTGGGAAAGTGCAGAGTGAATTTACTTGACGCCATTTTTAATAATTAAGTTTTAGTGCAAATGGGTCAGGTCAAGTTGACAAGTGGCTAGCACGTCATTATGTGTTCAGTTGAGTTTTTACAAATATTAATTTGTGCTAAAGTTAACTACTTCTCGGATCGTGGGACTATAGTAGTGAGCAACTACAAAATCTGATGAGAGAACCTCTATGAATATCCACGAGTGAAACTGGCTAAGGATACGGTAAATCGTACGCTACATCCATATGAAATGTCGGAACAATGAAACGTATTTATAATAGTACGGGAATCCAACCCGTATGATGGCGTACATCACAATTTATATTTACTGTCTGTCAAATTTATCTGACGTATCGAGTTCAATGTGAACGCGTGTGTGTGTGTATAGACACATATGTTAGAAAGAGATGGAAGCCGCCTGGATAGCCAAGCTCATCTCAGCGCGTAACACGGACGCTGCAGATTGCACGACCTTCTGCGTCCCGTTGCTAGACAATGTGGTGATGACCTTCGCTCTTCAGCCAGCTTCTATCTCTTTCTCACATGTGTACAAACACATATCTCGCGCTTCTCTCCCGTAAACATTGAATTCAAGCCGTCAGACAAATTTGGTTTTCCCTGTATAGTTTCCTATGCCAACTCCATTGCAGGAAATATCAATTCTTGAAGCAAATAAGTTTACCGTGAGTCTTCTAAAAATTGCCATGTAAACGACATAGGTACTTCCAAGAACAGACTTTTCTCTTCCAAAGATTTGGATTTCTAAGTTTTCAGATATTAAACTAATTGAGTGTATATTCAGTATAAGTGTTCAAAAGATATTTGTGTAATTTACTATTGCTAATGATGCATTATTGTATATACACATTTTTTCCTAATTGCCTATATCTGAGTGACAATATAATGGGGCGATTTGTCCATTTTAAGAAGAAAACTTTTGAGGTACAAGGTGGTAAAGTTTTCAAAAATAAATAATTAATATCTGTAAATACCTCGTTAGATATTTTTTGAAAATCGACATTCACGTACTATGAATCAAGTGGCATTTTTTAAATTCCTCCAGTGGCGTTCCTACGGCATTTCACTTGGGTACACATAGATGGTACGCCAATGACTTCTCTTAAAATAAAATTATTTTTGAAATCCCCCATCGTGCGTCGGACTAAAAAAAATCAAGAAAGATTTTGTTTGACGCATGATTTTCACTTAAAAGAGTTAAAGCTATCTATGCATGGTGTCATTAACAATATTATAATGCAGAGAAACAGTGTTTGTTTTTCTAAGCAAAAACCGTGCAGATTGAAAAAATCGTGCAATCAAATTTCAACGTCTACCAACATAGGCAGGTGAAATTCCATACCAACGCGACTAGAGAAAACTTCAAAAATGCCACTTGATAGTACTCGTAAGTGTATGCCGTGTTTCAAAAACTATCTAAAGAAGTATTTACAGATATTAATAAAAGATTATTTTTGAAAACTTTACCGCACTGTATCTCAAATTTAGAGGTTCATATGAAGTTTTCTTTTTAAAATGGACCCAAAAATCGCATCCATAAATATTGACATTCAGTTAGGACGTATATCACAAGATTTTATCAAATTCGTCTAGGTATTATCACAATAGATTCCAAATTCGATGTCGATACATCGGTAGAATTTACGGCTATCCCGAAAAAATAGTTTCTTGTCAAATTTTTACCCTAAATCCAGTCTGATAACACTTAAGAAATTTTTCACTATGATATTCATATTCAGCGCCCCAAATTTAGATGTTATAACTAAGAAGCCTACTCCATTGAAATATTTAGGTAGGTAGAAATGAAAAAATTTACAGGATTTCACACATTTAGACTTTTTCTACCATTGGCTGCTTGAGACGAGTTAATTTCCTACAAATATTTTTTTTGTATAGAGACTATATGTCCTTTTGCAGAAGGCATGTCAAAAATATTTGATCGACTCATATGCTCATGCTCGACACAGTAATAATTTATTTTACTAAATTCTTTGTTATATTTTTTAAATCTACCTTACAAAATTAAGTATGACGAAGAAACCGGATTAATATAAACAACAAATAATTAGGCTAAAAAACCTCATGGGCACAACCTGTTATCATTATCACTTCTTAGATTAGAGATTAGACAAGTTTTCCTGTATTAGGCCCCACTGCACTGTGTGCAGCTGCCATAATCATCGAGAATTTTGAGCAGTGCCTACCTGTGATACAACAGTTTTGCTTTCATGGTTTTAGAGATATGTAAAGTAAGGAAGTATGAAAGGATAATTGGTTCCCATCGGGAAATAAAGCAATGTTTCATGGTATTTTTGGTGAGTATTGCAATGAAACAAGATAGATCCTTAAATCTATATTTTAGTTTTAGCAAGAAAATATATCACTTCAACTAGTCAAATATTGTACCTCTATGAATGCTACTTGTAATGCAAAAATACAAAAATATACTTTTCAAAGGAATGCTTCTGCTAAATAATTGCTAACGTTGTAGATTTTCCTCACATACTAACAAAAAACTCAAACAGCCAGATAAACGCAACTGTCTATGCTCAAATGGGAGTCAGACATTCTTACTATCACTATTGTTTAATCTCTTTATATAATTTTAACATTCCAAACTAACAGGTGAGAGAGTATAACACTGGTACGGTCGTTTAAGTCGGGTATACAATTCAAATATTGTTAAGTAATTTGTATGTTTGCATAATGAATAATCAATATTGAACATTATTTACAATTTACATGACAAAAAAGTTCACGAAAATGTTTTTGCAAAGTACTACAATATGTTGTAATATATAATACACAATAATTATTTTGCAGTAGATAACGTTTAATATTTTATATGAATTTGTAATGTAAAAAAGCTTCATATAAAATTGCTTTTAATATCTTTACCTGTTCCTTTATTCATATTAAACATAATAATTGTACACCCTGAATTTATGGTTATGCAGTTTGATGGATAATCTCTCGTTTATATACTGCAAAATTATACAATTAATACGTAAAAAATTGACCACAAATATAAAACAATTTCAAACACATGCGAGAATATTGAGCAACACAATTGAGATATTTTTACGATCACATGATTTGAAAGCATTTGTTTTAACAGCCAATATTTCTTAGTGCTTCTGAGCTATCACACACATATGATGAAAGTTATGAAGATATGATGTATATGTTGGCATACTTGGGAAAAGCAGGTTTGGTATTCCAGTGACGTTGGCTTGTTCTTTATTTTGAACATCAAAGAGATTTACCTTTCAATTGCATAGACTTAAACTTATGTCTGTATAAGATACTTGGATATCTTCTCGTGCTAAGAACAAAAACATTTTTCATGAAAACATTTTATTGTAGTTAAAGTTGTCAACAATAGGTCTATAGCTGTGATTTTGTCCATATTTTTTTAAAAAAGTTCTATCAATCCTTCACGAGCTACTTCCTGATTGACTTGATCTCAAAAAGCCAGCTTTTACACTTTGGAGTATACTTTAGCATGATTTAATTCAAGTCGTATTTTCGCTCAAGAAAAATAAATCTTGTGTTTACCTTTACATGCAGCTTCAACACCCAAAAATCAAAGTACACTTATAAATGGTTACTTTATACATAAAAAATATCAATTCACAAGTATTAGATTTGCTCCAAAAATTTACATAACATTTAAGCTGAACATATGTGCACCTAAACATCAATGTATTCAATGCATTACAGCAAATCATGCACACTCAGTCAGATATAAGAACATGGGGTGATCGCGCTCCCACTCAACCTAAAAATGCAAAAAAAAACAATCATTCTCTTTCACACATTCATGAAAAAAATATTACTTTTCCTCCTTGGAGACGTTTAACTCGCTAATTTTCTGCGTTACTTCCTCGCATTCCTTTTCATTCTTCCCAGATTTTTCGTTATCCCGTTCTTCCTTTGAGGATTTTTCGTTGGGATTGTAATCCTCGTCCTCGCTTTTTTCAATTGTTGCATTCAGTTCGTTTTCAAACGTAGAGTTCAAAGCATTCTCTTTGTCGTCATTGCCATTGTAGAGATCACACTCTGTCAACACAATGTGCTTTGCTTCCTCAAATTTGGTTTTGAACAGCTTTGCATCTAGAAGTTGGAAAATCAGGGTTAAAGATGGTTGCTAATCCGTAAATTAATTGTTGAGATTATACAGAAATACAGGGTGTAAACGTTATGGTAGTCATTATTTAAATGGGTGATAGAGTGGGTTAAAAGAAGCAAAGAGTTTCATATAACATGGGGGTCAAAACGGCATTTTTTTTAGAAAAAAGCGACTTTAAAGTAGAATAAAATCTGACAACGCCGCAAGGCCAGACGCAGATTACCACGGAACGCAGTGTAAATAAAGATGGAGTTTGTTATTTTTGGCTCTTAGGTATTATTTCATTATTTGATAATGTACTCGTAAAATGCAAACAATTAAAAAAACGGACTTACCACTACGTAGTCATGCCATAAGTTCTGTCCCTCGTTTTCAAACAAGTGTAGACCTGTTAATACTTGTCCGATTGTTTACATTGTGGTGTCAGTTGATTAAGCGCTTTTCGGGTAATTACATATACCTCAGTTTGTATTGATCTCTCGAAGCATAACGATGGAGTGGGGCAAGGCAGAGAACCGTATTGCAGTGATAGCTTTACATAAGTGTAATCACAGTGCTAGTCAGATTTTTGAACTCTTACGCGGCCTTCAAATATCGCGTAAATTTGTGTCTAGGACCATTCAGCGGTACAATGAGACGTCCTCTGTTGATGACAGGCCAAGAAGCGGAAGACCTCGTCAAGTAAGGACTCCAGCAGCCATCAAAGCCGTAAAAGCCAGGATTCAAAGGAATCCACTCCGGAAGCAGAAGATCCTATCCAGGGAAATGAAGATTCCTGTCCGGACGATGTCGCGCATCATTAAACAAGACCTAGGGCTAGGGGCTTACCGGAGACGTACGGGCCAGCGACTTACGGCCACCTTGCGACACATCAGGGCGACAAGATCCAAGAAGCTCTTGGAGAGGTACGCAGCTGGGGGATTCCGAAAGATTTTGTTCACGGATGAGAAAATCTTCACCATAGAAGAAAAATTCAACCGACAAAATGACAAAGTGTATGCAAGGAGTTCACAGGAAGCTTCGGAGATCATTCCGAGAGTTGAGAGAGGCCACCACCCTGCGTCAGTCATGGTTTGGTGGGGGGTGTCCTACGAAGGGGTCACTCAGCTCCATTTCTGTAAACAGGGCGTGAAAACAAAAGCGGCAAACTATCAGAGCGACATACTGGATCCTATCGTCAAGCCTTTAAGTGGTACATTGTTTGCCAACCAACACTGGGTCTACCAGCAGGATTCCGCCCCCGCTCACAAGGCTAAGAGTACGCAGCGCTGGCTGGAAAGCAATGTGCCAGAGTTCATTGCTGCGGAAGATTGGCCCTCAGGGAGTCCGGACCTCAATCCTTTAGACTACAAGTTGTGGGACCTGCTAGAGCAGTTGGCCTGCTCCAAAGCCCACCGTAATATCGAGTCCCTGAAAGCGGATTTGATCCGATCAGCGGCAGCTATTCCTTTGGAAGCTGTGCGTGCAGTGATAGATGAGTGGCCCGCGAGATTGAAGCAGTGTGTGAAGGCCAAGGGGGGACATTTTGAATAAAACTGTTTGATTATGAATTCTAAAAATGTTGTCGAATAAATAATATCTTTCATATAAATATATCTTATCTTGTTTCATTTTTATCATGAGATTATCATGGGACAGAACTTATGGCACGACTACGTAATTGTCTCAGCGCTTCACCTGGTGTGTGAAAGTTTATTGAACGTATTAAAAAAATCCACTTATAAATAGGGAACACAATTTTGATACATACATTGTTTTTCTTTTTAAAACTCACACTGCACTTTTTTGTATATAAAGAAGGTGTTCAAAATGTCGTCCTCCACTTTCCACACAAGGTCCATTACGACGAACCCAGTTTCTTCTTACTCTAGATCCTCGAAGTTGTCCATTTATTATTTCAGCCGCATTAAAATTTGTTTCGCGAAGTTGTGCTTCAGTTGTTATTGGATCAGCCCCATAAATCATCCCTTTAAGTTCTCCCCAATACCAGAAATCCATCGGATTGAGGTCAGGAGATCTTGCTGGCCATTTTCAAGGATCAGGAGCATTTCGACCGATCCACCGATTTGGATAATGTTCATTCAAATACTGAATGACGCCTCTAAAAATGTGTGGTGGTACCCCGTCATGAAGAAACCACAAATTCTGTCTCCGTTGTAATAGCATGTCGTCTAAGGTCTGTTCCAAAAGTTCTGGTAGGTTGTTGGCTAGAAAGCTAAGGTATCCTTCTCCTGACAACTTTGGGGGTAACTCGAAAGGGGTAATTACCTGATCGTCAAGAATACCCGCCCAAATATTTATTTTAAAACGTTGTTGGAAATGACCACGAATAGTATGAGGATTTTCTTGGGCCCACGTGAGTATTATGGAAATTTAATATCCCGTCTCGCGTTAAAGTACATTCGTCCGTCGCTAGAATGGTTTTTAAAAAAATCCGGATTTTCAATGTTTTTGTGCAAAAACCACAGAATGAAAGTCTGCGTGGATAGTCTTCTGGTAACAAGGCCTGCACTCATTGTACATGGTAGGAATGAAGCAAATTTTCCCGTAGGATTCTATGGACTATGGTATGGGATAGTCCTACGCGGCGGCCTAATTCCCGAGAGCTGCATTGATTTCCACGATACATATTTAAAATTTGTTCGACCTGCTCTACAGTAGCCTGTCTTTCACGAGTGCGAATATTAGTGGGCTGAACACTTCCTGTATCTCGAAGTCTGGGTGTAATCGTTGGCGAAATCTGTCGCGATAAATTTGAGCTGCAAGATTTGAATTCTGACGAACTTCACCGTAAACTAACAACATGTCGGCGAACTCTTGATTCGAGAACATTGTAAACAAACACGAGTACGCGAACAAAAACAAAACACGCCCGATGCCCGATAACTAACCACTGTTACCGTTTGCGATCCATTGCCGGCTCGATAAGAGTGATGACGACGCGCTGTTGTCATGTGTGTTTTAAATATTTAGTTTAATGAAACTTATTTACTGACTACAAATTTTAGCTTAACTTAGAAAAACTTAATGCCATTTATTTGTTAATTAGCCAATTTAAAAACGTTTTAGATTAGGTTATAAAAATTAGTAAGATTGTGGTCATTGCGGTCGATATAAACCACTCAAAGTTGTAAACTATAAAGCCATTTAGACAAAAATCTATTGACTTTTGGACCATGGGTCATATGAACTTTTTGACTTGTTTTGACCCACCCTATTACCCATTTCAATAATGACTACCATAACATTTACACCCTGTATAATGTCAGAATTAAAATTTCCCCAAGCTCCACCTTTACCGGGACGCCATGGCAACGTCGCTAGCATCACCTACTAAAATATACAGTTAGACTACAGATGCTGCTCACGTCGACATGGCGACCGAGTGAGAGGATCTTAAAATCTCCATACATAAGGGGCTGTTTATCTCTCCGCGATGCTTATCGCCATCAGACTCAATTGAAAGTTGTCTCTTTCACTATTCTAATCTTTGATATATTTTCAACATACATTGTCAACTGCCACACTCTCCTTTTACCTTTCAGATGTCTCATTTTACATTATACTCTTCCCTTTCTTTATATACCATTCTTTCATTTCTGTTTACTTCTTTCACTCAGTCTCTCTCAAAGAACATCCTACAGATTAGTATTGAATATATACTATATATTTGTATTGGATGCCTAAATACTACATTCAAAAACACGAAAGTAGAGAAACAAAAGTACACAACTGATTTCCAAAACATAGTTTTGATTCATGTATTTTAATCTCAACTAGAGATTTTTTGCTTATACAAGTCTCACCCTTCAGTATCATTTATTTAGCACATATATTAGAAAGACTTATTGCCAATTCTAGGAAACCTGACTGCAAAACACTCTGACTTTGACTTCTCATCAGCAAAATCAGCCAGGACAGTATAAATGAAAGCTTATGAAAAGCTTTTCCACTGTTTGTATTAGATTTCAGCTCCATCCAGGGTGTGATGAAATGATTAGCACATACGTTCAACGTTTTATCTCGGCGCATAACAACACGTATAGAATTATTCTAATTGTTATGCAGGATTTTCATTTCTCCAGTTTCCCTTTCCTATAAAGATCAATTTCAGGTATATAGAGGTCATTCCACGTTTCCTCACTAGGATCTTTGTGAGTGTCCATCTATGGAGGAATGGCTCAACTACACAGCATTGTTGCTTGCATATATTTTGTGAAGCCAAGTAGTCTATAGTTTTCATCTCTGAGAATAAAGTTGGTTGAATAGCAAGATCGCATCTGGATGATTATGTGTATCGGTCTGCATGTGTATAAAATCAGTGATATATTTGCTGTGTGAGAAAATTATTACTGAATATGCTGCCAATGAAGTATATGTATTAGCTGTGGCCGATGGGTTATTTATATGTTCTGAAGACAAGTTGATTACGATTTTTTACGTTTTTTTTGTGCTTTCAAATACTTTGAGGAGAATTACGGGAAATCAGCACCGCGCTCGCGTTGTGCGTAATTACTGTTATCATGTATATGACTTGTAATTCGACAGTGTAAAGTGAATTTAATTATTTTTTATCTCTCTCATTTTTTAGATTCAGCAAATTTGCATATGTAATTTCCAAAGGATAAGAAAAAGTGGATGCGCAACTAATTTCCAGCTTTGAATTTTAAGTAAGTGTATTTGAGACAAAAATCCAATGAAATTATCATCAACATAATATTAGCACGCCAATCCTCACTATGCACCTATGCATTGCGGTTACTTCCATTAATGCCATCTCTGAAGCAGATTTTATATCTTATCAGAGCCAAACATTGATAACTGAAGCCTCATGACGTTTAGGCAACACGTACAACTACAAAACGAATTCACGGGTCCATGAGCTAGTGCTAAGTTAACATCTTGTATAAAAACCTACATAATGTCACAAAAACCAATATAATGTCAAAAAAAAACGATTTAATGTCACTTTTCAGGATACGTAATACCCGTGCCGGTTTGAGACGGCGCTAAAATCTCCATGCATAAGGGGCTGTTTACCTCCCCGTGATGCTAATCGCCATCAGACTCAATTGAAATTTGTCTCTTTCACTACCCTATTATATATTTTTTTTTATACTCCAACTACCACGAAGGCCTAAGGCCTAAGCACCCATTGGGTACCGTGGGGCTATGGGGGATACATGGGAAAGGGGGGGACGCCACACGGACTCTGGTGAGGGAACACGTGTGCATGCAACATGCACACATTCTGGCTCCGCCTACGAGAACCGCCGGGTGGTACCTCCGCGTTCGTCAGTCAGAGACCATCTACCACCTACGGACAATCACAACATCCATGGCCAAGAGAAACATTTCTCATGGGACGGGACTCGAACCCGCACAGCGCACGGCGGCTGATCAGGAGACCGAAGAGTCTACTACTGCGGCCACCGCTGCTGCCTAAAACAAACACACAACATCCATGGCGAAGGCGAGATTCGAACTCGCGGCCCGGCCGGCCGGCTGATCAGTAGCACGACACTCTGACCCACGCGGCCAACCGAGGTCCAGATATATATTTTCCAATATATGTTCGACATACATGGCCAACTGCCACACTCTCCTTTCACCTTTCCAGATATCTCATTTTACATTATACTCTGCCCTCTCTTTCTATACCATTCTTTCCTTTCTGTTTACTTCTTTCACTCTGACACCTACTGTTTCTCTCCATTTCTCCCTTAAAGTACCTCATACTGATTAGTATTGGATTGTCTATATGTATATATAGTATATATTAGTATTGGATGCCTGAATACTACATTAAAAAGATGCACGAAAGTAGAAAAACAAAAACAATTCAAATTTTTGTTTGACTGTTTAATTAACCCTTTGACTTAGACCGGTCAAAGTACACAACTGATTTCCAAATCATAGTTTAGTAAACTTTTTATTCATGTCTTTTATTCTTAACTAGAGGTTTTTTGCTTATACAGATCTCACCCTTCAGTATTTAGCAAATATGTATATTAGAAAGACTTACTGTCAATTGTAGGAAACTTGACTGCAAAACATTCTGACTTTGGCTTCTCATCAGCAAAATCAGCCAGGACAGTATAAATGAAAGCTTTTTCACTGCTTGTACTAGATTTCAGCTCCATCCAGGGTGTGATGAAATGATTAGCACATACTTTCAAGGTTTTATCCCGGCGCATAACTACACGTACAGAATTATTGTCATTGTTACGCAGGATTTTCATTTCTCCTGTTCCCCTTTCCTATAAAGGTCATTTTCAGGTATACAGAGGTAGAGGATCTCAAAATGAAAAAAAAAACAAATTGTTCCAAAAGCGATGCCAGGTAAACTCAGATTGCATGCCCATGGCAAGTTGTCATAATGACAGTGACAAGCTAAAATATAAAGGTTGATGAGAAAATTTTCAAGATGGTGAGCCAAAACTTAAAAAAACGTATGTCTCTGAGATTACACACTACCACACATGCTAGAAGATAAGTTTATGAAAATAATTCCTATAGTTATATTGTGATCTACTAAAAACTGTGAAAACCCATAGTTCAATGATTTTGTCATTACCAAAGCCTTGTTTATACCGCACTTTGAGAGTCAATTTTCTGAATACCTTCTAGTCATATGTTTGCAATGATGTGATTGATCAACCATATTTCTCATTGTGTCATAATGGCTACATCTTGTTTATTCTGTTCATTCCATTTGTTGTTGTTTTTTAAAATTTCATAGATGTTTCAAAAGTTTTATTTCGGATTTTCATTGTCTATACAATTTTTGAGATCACAACGTTTCGATCGATAATTTATCTTCAATCGTCTTTAGCTGAACTGACATACATACATGTTCTTTCCACGGCTATTTGTTTTCGCTGACGTGCCCTATGTGATGACATGTCCTGGGTGATGTGGCTGGTCGGTGGTCATGACGTGTTCTCCGGGAGGTCTACTTTGGTTGTTCTAACCGTAGTGTCTTGTTGCTGCTGATAGGCTCCCTTATTGGTTTGATGGCATTACTATACACGTTGCTGTTGCTGGATATGTATGCTGCCTCCTTGAATTTTCAGCGATATCAGTGTGCTTCTTTATGTATGATCTTGGTGTCTTCCCAGTTTATTTCATGGTGTTCCCTCCATGCTTGTTCTGCTATCCCTGATTTCTCCGTTTCGGCCCGTTGAGTGTGAAGTTGGTGCACCTTTATCCTCACAGCCAGTGGTCTCTTTGTCTCCCCAATGTACACTTTTCCACATTCACATGGAACCAGGTATATGCAGTCCTTGATGTACTGGGTTTGGTTTTTATGAGAATGCTCCATAGTCTTCTATTCTTTGAAATTCTGGTTTTGATGTGGTACTGCTTCCTGATTCTTCCCGATACTAGAAATGCCTTCCACTTACGGTATGATGAGGGTGACTGCTGTTTATCCTATGTACTTCTCCTGATTGTTCTCTTGCATAACTTCTTTTACCATTCTTCTTGGGTATCCGTTTGTCAGATCTTCCTTAATCTTGCGGGTCGACTAAAGTTGTGTGTGTGCTGTAGATGTCCTTAGCTCTATCAACGAGAGTTGGAATCATTTCTTTCTTTGTGGTCGCAGTATGGCTTGAATAATAATGTAAGTACTGACATGTGTGTTGGTTTCCTGTATACTGAGGTTTCTATAATATCTGACCATTGTTCTTCATCACTCCAACATGCAGGCTATTGTCGACTTCCTCTTCTATCGTAAACGTTATCAACGGTCTTAGGATGTTGAGGCAGTGGCGGGTTTAGGGGGGGGGGGCGCCTAAACGTCTGACACTTGATTTTGTAATCCAACACCATTGTGTTACCTTCTGACACATCATGGCGACAAAGTCATACTATGAGTTATAGCTATAGGAACTGAGCATTGCGATTTTATGGTATTCCAAATGCTATACCTCTTTGACATCACTTACGTTTACAGCAAAATTCTTACAATTTACTCGTATATAGGAGTATTGTGACTTGTGACAAATCTAAGTCTGAGTTATATTAGCTATAGAGATTGCACTTAAAAAAGTGATTTATGTTCTGTTTGTTGCTCAATAGTAATTTGAAATGTGTGTAAAGCTAGAGTGATTTTGTTCGGGGTTGGTGTTGCGTAGATCGATGCTCAAAGTCAATACCACACGTCTTGCATCTCTTTCCGCATATGTATCTATTTATGTTGCTAAATTTAATTCGTTTGAATCACAGAGCTTCTGTACTACACGTGAATATGTACAGCCCTCTATTCCTCTACTTGTTTCGTACGAACATACATTATCAAAATAATAACGATATAACAGATATAGTTTTTTCCAAAGATTTTCAATATTGTTACATGCGATCAACACCGATTCGAAAACTAAGAAAAGAAAAACTATGCTGTAAGTCTAAGTTCGACAACGAAAGTCTGAGGAATAACTGTAACATTTATATTGAATTTAAAAAAATAGTTGACTATACCTATTGATATTTTTATCACCTGCTGATATAATGAAAGTGCTTGATTGTGTTAGTATTTGCACCAATTACTTCATTTGTTTAATCGGCAGTTCACAGTCTTAATCCTTAAGCCTAGTACATATTAGTAGACCCCGTTGCGCAATTTGTCTATAGGCAGTCTGGAGACTGGTGTCAAGACACGATCTATGGATGGTTTATATACATCCTCATTTGTCTCGCCTAGCGACCATACGATAATGTGAATTGTTCGGTCTCTCGTTCGTTTTTACCATCGAATTAATTGTTTTGTGTAGAATGGACTGAGACATGGATCTGGGTCCCTCAGAATGTTTTTTTTTTCGATTAATAGAGCACTGAAATTTTTTAAGTTTAGATCTTTAATATTACTACACTAGTTAATTATAAATGCCACATACTTATTTTGTTCTCATATAATAAAATATTGCCTTTCTGAGAATTTTTAAGCATTTACAATGTTTATTTTTTTCAAGCTGGCATTGACCAGATAGAACTCAATGGATTTAAGGAGCAATAATAGGATAAATTATAGAAGTTCCACTGAGGTTGAAAAATGACCAGCCCCAAATATCGTTTGCGCCCCCCTAGACGAAATCCTAAATCCGTCCTTGTGTTGAGGTGTTCAAAGAATTTTCGCAGCTGGTCGTTTCCATGGATCCACATAATGAAGGTATCGTCCACATATCACAGCCATAACTTCGTTTTTATTTCTGCACTTTTCATGGCCATCGACAAGTCAGCCATTCAAGCTTGTATCTGGGAACCTATCCATAGTAGAGGGTTGTGGCAAAGACAGTTATTACAAGGCCCGTATCGGCAGTCGCTCCTACAATTGTAGGACGCGTTTATGGCCTCCTTGATTTCGATAATATTACGTCTTCGTAGTTAAGGTACATGTATGTCCTGCTTTACATTTCTAGTCTCCTGTCAATCAGAAGTCAATTGTGATGTTAGGTTATGTTTCTTTTTTGACAGATGAATCAAATGCCGAAGGATATTTTCTTGCAAATAATGTTGATCATTCAATAATAATTTCCTACATTGAACAAATTCGTCAGGCTGTAGTATCTTCAAGTCCTATATCTGGTATTAATGATCTAAAATCAACAATTTAATGCAAATGGATGTGTATTTATATACAGGGTGTTTCAGTTTATTGTTGCATAACTTTAAGATTAAATAGAACTTTTAAAATTAATGCATAAAGTCTATATAAACATGGGTCGAAAAATGCGTGGCTTCCGAAATACAGGGTGTTTAAATTTACTTTTTAAAATAGTTTTGTTTAAATATTTCGAACAATATTTGATGTATAACAGTGAAAATTGGTATACAAGGGTTTTTTGGTACGACAAAACGAACCATGGGTACAGTTTTACTGTAGCCGCTAGAGGGCGCTCTCTGCTGTACCTGTAGCGTATTAAAATGACCGAAAATTTGTTCTTAGTGCAATTTTTTGCTTTTTGAATAAAAAAACTGATTCTTCGCACTTTTCAACATAAAAAAGCTCTCTTGTGAATTTTTGTTATAGTTAACCGTTTTTGAGATATTTCGATTTTTAAGGTTCGATGCATTTTTAATTATTTATGGGAAAATAATATTTTTTTTTAATTTTCGATTTGGGCATTACAAGTAATTAAGATGATCGTTTAGATTGTGTTTTTAAACACAGCAATAATTCCTAACTCCAAATAAACACAAAAAAAACAGAATATTAATTTGTTTAATTTTCCAATATTATTTTTAACAAATTAAATTAATTATTTACAACTGAAATGCTATGGATAGTTAGGACAAACATACAAAATCTAAAGTAGTTGCTCGAAATGTAAACCCAATTGTTCAATACACAATTCACATCTACGAATGATCGAACGTGGTATAGCATTATTCAAATAAGGCCTTATTTCATCACATGCATTCCTGATTCTGTCTATTAGCATATCTCTTGTGGTTACGGGAGTCTGGTACACTTTTTCCTTTAGAAATCATACTTGTGGTCGGATCTCTATCAAACTCACGCAGAATCAATCATTTATGTTTTGATACCTTTGGAGATTTCGAAAACCATTTTCAATTATTTGGCGATGCACTCTTACAAATACTGAGCGAGTTGGATGTCGTCTGTTTGGAAATCTTCGTGCGTATTCTCTGGCTGCTTCTGCTGCGTTTCCATTTACATAGCCATACACAAAATGAATATCCGCTAACTCTTGATTGGAGAATAAAAATGGCATTTTTATAAAACTTAAAAAAAACAGGTAAAAGAAACTAAATTTCGTGCATTCGCAATTGCAAAAAAACGTTTCAGGTTTCAACAGACAACAAAACTAACTGTCAACTAATTGACCTTATTCAGCTTTCAATTTCAAAAATATTTGCAGGCACAGCCTACTTCTAAAAATTAACGTTATTTTATCATAAATAATTGAAAATGCATCGAACCTTGAAAATCGAAATTTCTCAAAAACGGCTAACCATAACGAAAATTCACAAGAGAGCTTTTTTATGTTGAAAAGTGCGAAGAATCAGTTTTTTTATTCAAAAAGCAAAACATTGCACTGAGAAAATTTTGTCGGTCATTGTAATACACTAAAGGTACAGTAGAGAGCGCCCTCTAGCGGCTACAGTAAAACTATGCCCATGGTTCGTTTTATCGTATCAAAAAACCCTTGTATACCAATTTTCACTGTTATACATCAAATATTTTTCGAAATATTTAAAAAAAACGATTTTAGAAAGTAAATTTAAACACCCTGTATTTCGGAAGCCACGCATTTTTCGACCCATGTTTATATAGACTTTATGCATTATTTTAAAAGTTATATCGAACCATAAAGTTATGCAACAATAAACTGAAACACCCTGTATATTTGCCTAACAGCTTACAATAAAGCTGTTCCTTGATGAAGCTGGTAAGTTACAAAAATTTTAAACATTGCATATTCATATTTATATATATACTTATCGCATTTTTTTCAGATGTGGTTCGTTCTCACAGACTTTATGAGATGTTGGATAAGAAACATTGTATCTGAAGTGCAACTGCATTGTTGATGTGGGAGATGGCTGTCACAAATCATTGTTAGACTTTGGAGGATTGCATGGTGTCAGGCTACAAGTATGTATAATGTGTAAATGCTCTGAAATTGAGTTTAAACATGCCCTGCCCTATCTGGTATTTTTTTATATTAGTGGGAACCTTAACCTAAAAATTTTGTAGCCCACACCAATGTGTAAAATTTTATCTATACAACTTTTCGCAGATACAAACCATCGTGATATTGCATACAAAACTCATATCATCTATTTTAGAAGGATAAAGAGGCGAGTGATCTTCCTAAGAATGGAATAAGTGAATTTGCTTTTTGTGACTGACATGTGTTACGCTGCAATTTGTAAATTAAAGGTAGGCATAAGCCTGTATATTCATAAAAGTTAAAAGCTATTGAGTTCAAGAGGAGCTTTGTTATGCCTGGGAAGGGGGTTCTCAAATGTCTAATGGCTAATGTTGCATGTGAGAGATAAAATGTCACATGAACCCTGATAAAGTGGCTATTTGAATATTGTAATCAACATTTCTATTTGACAAAATCTCACAAAGCTGATGCCATAGGTTAGATAAGAATTCAGTGATCTTGCAAAAATGCTATATGAAATACATACTTTAACACTTATGGTTATATCGGTACTTAGGAGTAAAACATAAGAAATCACCATTACTTATATGTATAATACTATTTTTTCAGATCTACTTGCATTGCTCAAAGAACATCCAATCCTGATGAGCCCAGGGTACAAGATATTGTTCCAAGACAATAACTCCAGTGTAAGGAACGTTATTAGAGGGAAAAAAGTGTCAATGTATTTAAATTGGATATTTCAAGAAGTTTGATACCTAGAGTTAATTAACTTTCCAAAATGATCTAATGTACCCCCAAACTAGAAAGATTTATTTGCAATTGATTAGATATCCTTTTAGCCCTGTTTACATAGCTTGTAATTTAGAAAATAGCATATAATCTAGTTAGGATAAAAAATTAATGAAATCTATATTTTTTGAACGAACCTATTGTATTTCTGTGGGTATACAATGTAGAATAAAAAATATTTATTTTACCAAGTATTCTGTTATTTATACTCTGCAAGAAGCAACTGGAAAATATGATACATGAAATTGTTAAGGAATTCACAGATCGTATATCAAAATACCTACGTATCAGTATCCAACTGAAGTCTTTATATCTAAAAGGTACAAATAATAACAGGAAATATGAACAAATATATAGTCAAAAAAACATATCCAAAATGAAAAGCCCAAAAATAGTTCTTTTCAACTAGCTCACGATTGTTAAAACCAGCTTAGCTGTTTCGAAGATTGCAGGTTTTTTTATGGAAACTTTTGAATACCTCATACCACTGTTTTTTAGAGATACAGCGAAAATAACAAAAGTTCACATTATCCTCAACTTTAAACATTTGGTATTTTTTTTTCTTATGTGAATATAGCAGGATTCACAGAAATATCATGATTGCAGTTACGTCCCCTAATGGCCATTTCAGAACTTGAAAATATTTTCCAGGTTTTTCTCTTGGCCGTTTTTGCTGCAAGCCTGTATGACGGATAGGTTCCCAGATACAGTACCAAGCATTCTTAGTTAGTCAGTTGGCCACCCTGTACATAGAATTAATTCTTCTTTTACTTGGAAGTAGTTGCTCCTCAAATGTTAACAATTGGTTCATTCTTTCTTCTACGTCTGGATCTTCTCTGAATTTCTGTTCAATTAACAGTAAGACCTCTGCTATGGGAATGTTGGTGTATAGACTTTCAATGTCAAAACTGATGAGTCAATCTTCTGGGTTTATGCTGGTTTGTGCAGTACTTCCACACAAAGTGCTTAGAGTCTTTGATGTAGGATGAGACACATCAGCGATAACATTATAAATAGCCATGGAAGGAACAGGTATGCTAGTTTACTATATCCTTCAGCAGTATTTATTTGATTTTATAAAAAAAACTAATATGTGACTAAAACACTACTTTTGAAGTAATTTAGGTATCAATTTTCAATCAAAATTGGTCAACTTTACACCCCATGAAATAATTATTTCTCCAGAGAGTTTTCCTCCAATAAGCCTTGCTCTTCTCCACCTTCAGAAACAATTCCAAATTGCTTGTGCTATATAAGCACCACATACTTTTAGTGATGTTTTGTTTTCCTTTGTTGACCATTCAGTTTGTCTGTCATATTACAATCAGCTACGAGGGATGTCTTTTAAGTTTTGCATATGGAAATAAAACAACACGGTTGGTAGTTTTAAATGACTTTATTGTTTTTCGAAGTATTCTCCATGATGATTAATACACATCTGCATGCGCTCGAACCAATTTTCGATGCACTTATTCCACTTGTTTGCTGACAGATCCAAAACAGCATTTTTGAATGCGTCAACTGCTTCTTCTGGTGACTGGAACCTTTGACCACACAGTCTGTTTTTAATTTTCGGGAAAGTAAAGAAATCGTTAGTACTTAGATCAGGGCTATATGGAGGATGGTCCAATAATTCCACGTTTTCTTCCGTTAAATACTGCCTTGTTTTTTGGGTTGTGCGCGAGCTTGCATTGTCTTGGTGAAGGATGATTCTTCTTTCGGGGTTGATTTTTCGCAGCTCGGTGATGTCTTTTGGCAAACAAATGGTGGTATACCATCCGCAGTAACAGTTCTTTGCTCATTAAGAGGAATTGTTGCAATATGACCCGCTTTTGACACAAATGTCGTGACCATCTTTTTCGAAACACTTCGAGAACGGATGACTTTTGTTGGCTTTACTTCACCTTGTAACACCCAAACAGCCGACTGTCGTTTATTTTCTGATTCATAACAGTAAATCCACGATTCATCACCACTAACAATGCTGTACACATTTTTTGAGTTTCCGGAATTGAAACGGTCAAGCATTTTTTGACACCAATTAACCCTGGCTGCTTTCTGCTCGTCAGTCCAACAGTCCGACGAGAAACTAATTTTCTTACTCCTAATTCTTCATGTAACATTTTTTGAATTGAGGTCTGTGAGATTCTCAAGGACGCCTCAATCTCGCGATATGTTGCGCACAGCTTCGACGTTTTCCTGGGTGACTGCCGTTTTTGGTGCACCCACCCTGGGATCGTCGCTAAGACTCACCCGTCCACGTTTGAATTCTCCATACCAACGGGAAATTGTCGACTGATGTGGCGCTTCGTTGCCGAAAACAGTAACTCAGCAAGGCATTTTTGTTGCGATAATTGTCTCTGAAAGTTGTAATAAATTATGGCGCGAAAATGTTCTCGGTTGAGTTCCATTTTTCTAATGACTTGGTGACACTTAAAAATTCACTGTAGTGAGAACACTGCACGTATTGTTGTGAAACTTTGAATTATGAATTTAGGTTTACTAAAGAGTGAGGTTAAGATTCAGTATTGACGTTCGAACAGCGCGGACTACTACGTTTCTATATGCAAAACTTAAAAGACATCCCTCATAAGAGAGTTCCAATGTCACAAACAGAAGTGGCAGCCTATGCAACTTATCCTTATCAGTTTGTTTGTATATGTATTCATTTATTACCTTCCATTCTGGGGGGTCATTGGCCGAGTCAAAACGATACAATTTGGCACGTATTTTCAACAGCACCGTTTCGTTCTCTTCATTTGTGATCACTTCTACCTCGGGCAGGCTGATAATAGGCTTGAATTGGGGGTCGAATTCAGAGTCGCTACACTCGCTCTGCTTGCGCTCCTTCTCATCGCTTGCATTCTGCAAAGTTTTAGGTTAAAACAGCGTGCTTATTATTTTTGTATAATAATAACTGATAATTCATCATTATCTACTCACCAATATC
The DNA here is from genome assembly GCA_963669975.1 of Acanthoscelides obtectus. Classification (NCBI taxonomy): domain Eukaryota; kingdom Metazoa; phylum Arthropoda; class Insecta; order Coleoptera; family Chrysomelidae; genus Acanthoscelides; species Acanthoscelides obtectus. The sequence goes on along the minus strand of CAVLJG010000007.1, from coordinate 54,234,178 downwards.
TCACTCTCACTCATTCTCGCACCTTAAACTAAAAAGTTGCCCTGAAAACTATTATATTGCGTAATATTTTTCTTTTCACAAAAATAACGAACTTTCGGGCATGGAATGAGGAAAACGGGAAGAGCATTGACTAGTGCATGACGTTTAGATCATTAGCTGGCAAAGGTTTGTTCTGCCTAAAGCGCAGGACCGTGTCCAAGATTTTATATATCTCAGAACTACACGTGGAGGCGCAGTGATAGCCCTGCAGTGAATTAGATAAATTATAAAAGGGTGATTGTATATATTATACATGTTTTGTATATTGGCGCCTTTTATTTCTCCCACCTCTTATCACAGTGGATGTGCCTTTTTCTCTCATGATGTTTATTATTTTGTTTCTATTCTAAACGTACAATAAAAAAAACCAAGTAACATCTGTAGGTAAAATATATATTTTTGCTATAATACACAATACCGAATGCATTTATACTCTGGAATCAGATGGACAACCTTCTCTAGAAGCCATATAACTTGCTAAATCAAAAATTCTGCTGGCAAAGCCAAGTTCAGAATCGTACCAGGCATAAACGTTTGAGATACGCTTGTCTATTGAAATTCCTGACTTTGCATCCACTATGCAGGAGTTCGTATTCCCAATCATATCACTACTGGTCGCAGATTCCTCTGTAAATCCTACGATTCCCTTCATATACGATTCTGAGGCTTCCTTCAATCTACACTTTATGATATCGTAGGTTGCCTCTTTTCTTAACCTATCCAAAACAAAATGCATTGCAGTGTAAAATGTTGTGGTAGTGGCTGCTTACTTAAGTAACAGAAAATACAGATTTGATGTTAACATTTGAAACATCGTCGATGTAAACTCACTGAAAAAAACCATCTTGATCGAAAACCTATGGAATTCTATAAAATACATGTCACCAGAATCATCTATCATCAGAATAAATTCATAATGGATTCCTACGACTCTTTGAGACACCACATATTTTTAATCATAATCATATACTTATTTTTTTCTGAGGGGAACAACGAGATACTTCTTCAAAGTCAATATCAGCATACGCGTCTATACGCGGTATTATCAAAGATCTTTTCCTTGTAATTTAAGTTCGGGAATGTAATATTCACTTTCTCCAAGGATATGGCCTTTTCTTTCCTTAACGATGTCAAGGAGTTTTCGTTCGTAGACTGCAGTTCCTGGTATTTCTTGATTTGCCACATGTGCAATCCAGGGCACGTGTAAGAGGCTTCGGATAATCAACATTTCAAAAGCTTCGATGCGGTTCAGGCTTCTAACTTTGAAAGGCTACTGCTCTGCACCGTATAATAAAATCAAACAATCAGAAGACTGCGAGCTAATAAGCTTTTTTGAGTTTGAAAATTTTTGTTTTTGCGTGATTAATTCTAAGTTTAACTTCATCATCGTCCCATATTTCGTTAATCCTTGCACCTAGGAATTTGAGCTCTATAATGTTACCATCGACCGTCAAGTAGGTATTTATTAAGGGTTGACGGCCTATTACCACGAGTTTGGTTTTTGTGGCGCTGATTTCAAGCCCAAAACATCTACCCACGGCTTCTATTCTGACCATCAATTGCTGGAGAGCATCTAAAGTTAGTGCTAGAATTGCCGTATCGTCGGCATATCGTATATTGATTATGGGAACTCCATTATATTAACTCTGATTCATCCACTTTAACCTTCTAGAGCCTATTCAAAGATCTTTTCCACGTGTATATTCAAAAGTAATTCTAAAAATATAGAGTCCAGACGGACTCCTTTATAGACATTAAAATTATGTACACGTGGAATGAGGATAAGTCTCTATTCCGTCTATCTTTGCGGTTTCTGCTATCTAGAGATCTTGCTAACACTCACCGGAAATTGACTGTACATTATTCCGACCTTATATTCCGATTAGTATTGAGATGCGACAAGTGACATAAAGGAATCTGTGTAGAGGGCGCAATGCTGGTCGCATGCTAACTCACGATCTCACGAAGATGTTCGTCTTGGGCAAACGGGGTCCATCGTACACATATTTGCGATTCAGGTCTAGAAAGGTAATTTTCGCACAAAAAAATTGCAGACTTGGGCGTCTAGATGATGGTGCGGTAGGTCGCCAATGCGTATATCATGTCTTCCTCTCTATGTCATATTATCGGCTGCAGTTGGATAGCAGCGTCGGTCTGGCTCATACATTTCTTAACCTAACATCTAGGTTATTTAAGAGAGAATGAGTATGCGTACGTGTAAGGAAAATTTGCTCATTTTGATGGAAATTATACGCCATTCAAAGGAAAGCTCCAACTCTGAGAACACCCTCTATATACTCATTTGAAAGTAACTTTAAAACATGTGTCTGGATCATTTTTTTAAAAAAGTATTTTTTGATAGTGCGTTTTTTTTTAAATGATATATAAAAGTATCTTCTGAGTTCCAAGGTACCTACATATTTAATTCTAGATTATATGGTAGAATTCATTTATCTACGAACGTCACTAATAGATGAATTTCTTATTCTTTCCTCTTCCCTCATACTTTCTCTTTTTCCTTAACTATGCCTGGCTTCTGGATAATCAGGTAGACAGATTGACAAACTGCCCGACATAATTTGATATGGACCGCCGTGACAGACAACGAAGAAACCAAAACCGCTTGTAACTTACCTTACAGTCAAACTGACGGCACCAACTATTGGTGCACAGACGCGGATGGCTGTACTTGCGTTTTTTCCTTCAAGTTCTGGTATAATTCTGTTAACGAAATCTGGAGTAGTGAAGGGAACAATCGGTGTGAACGTATTAAGGATGGATCTGGTACCTCGACAAGAAAGCCCTGTAGTCCCATCTAAGATATTGTCACTGTTGGTGACAGGCCTTATGACTCTTGACATTGCTTGCTAAAATTACAAATTGAAATATGCATATCAAAAATCATTGTATGCTATATTGGCCTACTTAGGTAAAAAACAGTAATGTCCATTCGCTGTCTTTTTTAAATTTTGATGAAAATTATAGATGAAGTGATATCAGATGATAACTCAAGTGTAAATGCAATTATCATTTTACACTCCGACTGAATTTAATTTGAAGGTTTTGCTGCTTTTAATATCATACCTCGATACTGAAGTGTTCATGAAGAATTTTCAACAGAGGCAGCAGTGCATTCATGCAAGGAGTTCCCGCAGATACAACTTTCATATCTAGCTCATAACAAGTTTGGTTTACGCCAAAAATAAAAATTGGTACACTTGAGCAACCCGTCACGATTACCCTTTTTACTCCTCCTACTAAAAATTTCTAAAATAAAATAATTCATTATAATATTATATGTATTGATTGCCATTTTATAAATTGCAGTAATACAATAAAAGCTGTCATAGATGGTTAACAAATTGAGCTTAAAGGCTGATCAAGTGCTTTATGTTAATTGTATAACTGAATCCAATAAACAGTATGCAGCAGGCCTTAACTTACCGATGCATTCTGACAATTTGAATTCTGTCCTGTTGTATCGATAATGTAATCTACTTTATTTTTTGCCCAAGGGATCTTTTCAATGTTGGGTTCTTGGGTTATCTCAACCCTCACACCTGGAATGTATAAATTTGTTATACTGTTCCTGAAATCCAAAAGCCTGAACCTTGCACTTAATAACTTGAGTTTTATTTAATGGTATTATATATCTATATGTGTCACTTATTTCTAGCGATCCTTCTAGAAGCTGATTATTGGTGGACTACTCTAAATGTAAAAGAAAGGTGAATTAACTAATCGCTTATTCGTTAGACAAATAGATTTTTCAGTTATACTCAGAATGCTAATTTACCATTCAACATGAGTGAACATCCCATTTCTACAATGTCTATTGATGACTTCCCATAGAAAGAATCATGTTTCACAGCGTATGCTAGGCAATCCGGGTTTATCGCGGGATCGTTCACCATAACTACTGTACCGACGTCGCCACATCCTTTCTGAAAACATAAGTCATAGTTAACATGTAAAATTATAGTTTTCTGTTAGAGATATTTGCATGTCATTCTACTATCTGGTGATTTGAACTTGTTTATATTCAGCAGATATTTATAGAAGCTGCACATGTTTATGATCTGTATACACGAATTCCATGATCCGAGCATTGTTCAACTTTGAGATTATACAAAACCTTAGATTAATAAGAAACATTCCTGTTATGTCCCACTAAAACGTGTTGTATTGTACTCTAGAATACTCGCTGTGAAAGCTATATATCAAATTTGCTACATACCTCTTGTGCCTTACGGAAGGCTAATTTCAATAAAATTCTACCTAATCGTCCAAAACCTTGTATTCCAATTTTGACCATTTTTTTGACTTGCTTCAGAGCTGCTAAATGTCACTTTTGGCAAGTATTTGAAATGTAAAATTTCGATTACCGCAACTATACACCTACTTACGATAGAATAAACATAGTTATTTACATAACAAGTGCGGATAATGATAATTTTCCGCACGCGACGGCAGTTGCACGAACGATGCGAAAATGCAATTTCCGCAAGTGTTAGGTATAAGATTTTTGCTAACAGCGCAGCGCGAGAAAATAATAAATCCAGAATTTTAAATACGCACTATGTTTTATTAGAAATTTAATAATTGTAAGATCAACAACAACAACATCAATTATTCACTTATAACAACTATTAACAATATTAAAAGTAAAAGAACAGATATATGGATTATGAAAACTTGTAGGCGTTCTCGAAGCAGAACTAGTGCCGCCGGCGTAAGCTTATTTCTTCTAAAATTTCATGTTCTCTAGAACGTCCTGTAGAAGTGCCACTGCTTGTGCTGCCCGTGCTTTGTGATGTGAAATGTGAGTTGTTTTTCAGGGTTTGCTTGGAAGTATCCTTTTTATTTTCTAACGATTTGGCTATGTACCTTTCAGCCACAGATGTAGACTTCCAGCCGTCGTGTACGCGTACCGAAAAGTAATGCGTGTGGCAAGGTGGTAATTTCTGCAAGCAGATGGATATTGAAAGTGAGTACTTTCCGCACGCTGGTAGAAAAATGAATGTATTGTTGTTCAGCTGGTCGAAATCCATATCGTAGAAATGTCGCTACGATACGAATAATTGAAGGAATAATTTAACCACAAAAGCGTGATAAAAGAAAGTATAACAGTCTCAAAAGGTAAAAAATATTTTTAGTTCGATAAGATGAACCCAGATGCATGCCACACACAAATTTTTATGTTTTTCATACTGGTATTCTTTATTACTTAGAATATGGAGCCCTATAAGTTCTGATTTGTCATAATAAACATATGACGCCAAATTTTGTTTGCTAACGAACAGATCGCGTGCCAACGTCAGCATACCAGTTTTCTTGTCGTTTGCCTAAATGAATATGCACGAGGCCTAATGTTTCAGAAGTTACGAACCAAACTCAACTCACTGACTGATGTCAATTAAATACGGTCAAGTCAAAAGACTCATTTTAAATTTCATGTGGTTTATATAAACTTGATACGTGGCGAAAAGAAATGTACAAACACAAATATTACTGGATATAATCTACAACAAAAAATTGTAAACCGAAATAAAATTATCGAGGACCTTCTTGACAGTCTGAAGCCTAAATTGAAAATGGTGTGTCTGGAAAACCAGCATCAGAGCAGTAGCTCGCCACGTGGTCTTGTACAAAACACAGGTACGACCTCTCCCCAACGGCAGCAACAATATGGTAAAGGGAGACCTCCTTGTCCTGCGGACATAGAAGCAAGATTACAAGAGTACTCTGCAAATACTCAAAATTTAGAATTTCAATTGTGCAATATGGAAAACGACCTCCGAGCCATACAAGATGAACTCAGCGCTGTACAGACGGAAAGAGCTCATTTGGAGCACCACAGAAAAATGTTTTGCCCCCCGGTTCATTGTTTTCTTCCTCCTTGCATGTCACCTACATGTATGGCAGGTCCTCCCTGTCAACCGCTTCCTTGTAAATTCCCACCATACATGTTGCCACCACCTTGTACTTGTGCTGCAGATACTGGTCCATCTCTAGAGCAGCAAATGAAAGGACTGAAGGAACAGTACGTTTTACTACAAGAGGACTACAAACTAAAAGTAAAGGAAGTCAGTACTCTGAGAGCAGAAAACCAGAATCTGAAAGAAGCGGTAGATAAAGAACGAGCTAACTTAAAAGTCTATAAAGACAAGATCAAGAAACATGAAGAGGATATAAGATCGTTAATGGGTGATAGAGGAAAAGGAGCAGGATTGAAAGATCGTATACTTGAACTAGAAAAAGAGCTAGCCGACGCTAAACAAACATTCAGAGAAGCGCAGGATGAGCTGGAACAATTGCGATCGAAGGTTCAAGATCAACAGCAACAGATGGATGACTATAGAAATAGGTATTTAGAAGCTCAGCAACAAGTTGAAGAGCAACGTAGGCAAATCGACTTGATGGAGTTAGAGAATGTGCGAATAAGTGAACAGATCAACATGGAGATTCAACGAGTCAAAAATCAGTTTCAGCGAAAGCTAGAAGAATTAATGCCACTACCGGGAATCCTCAAGGACACGCAGATGGCGCTGAAAAAGGCACAACAAGAGCATTTGCTTGCCGAACGGACCAATGAATCAGTTGCCGGAGAGTTAACTTTGTACAAGGACAAATTAGCTGCCCTGGCTAATCAACTAAATGATAACAGAGATCAGGTATTGGGACAAACTGAAAAAGACGGGTTGCTACAAAAAATTGCAGATCTAGAGAAGGAAATAGAAGACGCTCGAGAGGAGAGCTATGATTTGAGGAGTCAAGTGGGGGATTTAGGGGAAAAACTTACTTCATGTCGACTGGAGTCGGACAGCCGAGCACACGAGATTGTTCAGCTGGAATCGAACATAGAAAATGTCAGGATAGAATCTGCTAGACAGGTGGCTAGAACGAAAGACCGTTGCGAGCTTGTTCGCAAATCCATGCAAAACCAAATCAACGATCTGGAGAGGCAGGTTATGCACTGCCAGGCTCAAGTTAAGTCGAGCCTGAAAGATAAGGACGAAATCAGAGAGAAGATGCAGGCACAGATCTGCAGTTTGACCGAAAACTTTGAGGATGCTACATTGAGAATAAGGAACCTTCGAGACCATGTGGATATTCTCAAAAATACTTACGGTGCTGTGGGTGACCCTTATCTCAAACCCTTCCCTCCAGATCCTTGCAGCTGCTGTGCTGATTCGCGAATGTGAATAATTCTTGCGACATCAATTTGTCATTTCAGTGTCAATAAAATCAAAAAACGAACCACCCCGAAAAGTATTGCGCGCAGAGGGGTACACGCAAAGGTTACGTTTACCGATGATCGAGCAAAATTGATCGATTTGCCGCTCTAGAACGACGATAGTAAACAGTGCTCGTTAAAAGCCGTAAAATCTTTATTCTGATATATAAAAAAATAATATAATACATGTTTTTGACTTTGTGTGAATCTAGTTAAACTACAGTTATTCTAAAAGTATGTTTGTTCCATTTTCCTAAAAGGTAAATACCATATACGAAGACTTCTTTTGTAGGAACAGAGAATCATCAGGGTTATTCAGAAAATAATGGCTATATTGCAACAAAAAAATGTTGAGATTTGTAATACGAGCCCCTTCCCGCTTCAGTTGGCCCAACTATTAAAATCTTAGTTTTTTTCTTATCAAACAAATAATAAAAATGTAGCAGGGTGTTATACGTTTAAAATATTAACAATGAATATTTTGATAATATATAGTAGAAAACATCAACTTTATCACTCCCTAATCAAATTTGCAGCATAAAAATAACACATGTTGCAATTACAGCATATCAACCTATTTTCATTTCAATGCAAAATAAGTCTATAACGCATAGGTGGCTGTGAAAAATAAAAGCCATGACAATTGTTTTTATTAATCACAGCTGTTAGAATACGTTTAAAATAGTTTTGGGTAGTTAAGATTTTCAAAATGGGTAGAGGAAAGGTTATTAGTGAGAAAATTCGGTTACTGATAATTAAATTTTTTAATTCTGGGAAATCAAACTCAGAAATTGCAACTTTGTTAGACTTATCGCGGTACAGTGTGTTAAATATTGTAAGAAGATATAACGTAACTGGCTCAGTTAATATTAAGCCACGATATGTGAAGAAAAGTAATATCACAAATGCCGACCGAAGAGCATTAAGAAGAATAATCGTGAAAAACAGGCGTGCCAATTTACAATTAAGTGCTCTGTGGAGTGACGCTGTTGGAAGGAGAATTTCGAGGTTCACAACTCATAAAGTGGCCCACAAACTGGGATTTAGCACTTGCAAGGTAAGTTTTCTTATAAAAAAAAGTGAAGTAAAAACCCTAAAGTTGCACAACTTGTTTATAGGCCAAAGAAAAGCCACTATTAACTCCACTGCAAAAGAAAAATCGGCTTAGATGGGCTAAAGAACATAGACAATGGACACCTCAACAATGGTGTGCAATACAATGGAGTGATGAGGCCCGATTCGAACTTTGTGTTGGTGACAGTCGCAGTAGAGTTATTCGCAAAAAAATTAAGCATTCCATGTTGACTGTCTGAAGAGAAAAGTGAAATTTTCAGCATCCATTATGGTCTGGGACAGTATGTCAACAAAAGGAGTAGGAAAACTTCATTTTATTGATGGAAATGTGGATACAAACAAATATTTGGCAATTTTGGAAGAATCGCTTTTACCAGTGATGGAAGAATGTTTGACATCTGGCCAAGATTTTGTGTTTCAGCAAGATGGATTTTTGCCAAAACTTGGTCAACACTATGCCCCAAAGAATTTCAGCCGTAAAAAAAGTAAAGGTGATGGTAATCTTTCTTGCTTTGTTAACTTCGCGTATTTATTCGCACATTGTTTATTTGTTCAGATGTTCTATTAGTTATAAGTCTAAGTGATTTCAAATATGTATTTTTTACGACTAGAGTGTATATAAAATGTTTTTGAGAAAATAAATTGTTTTAGAAGTAAATAGTTTCGAAATGTTTAGTTTATAAAGGCATATTTTGGTACAAATCTTGAAGTGGTCCAACTGAAGTGGGAAGGGGCTCGTATATACAGGGTGACTTTGAAGTTGAGTCATTAATTTTCAGATAATGATTGTAGAAGGAAGATAAACCAAAATATGTGTGTAAAATCAAAAAAAAAAAAATAAAAAAAAATGTTACCTTGTTTTATAAAGTATCCTCCCGACAAGTATTTCAGTGCGGACCTGTATTTGATAGTGCGGTCTCGGAGCACCGGCATGCGCTCCCCTGTGAGGTCTTAAGTTCACGAGCCCTTTGTACTACATTAACAAAGGCACGAGGGGTTGGTTGCACTCGATTGGGAAACCGATCCGCATAAATCCGTGATGCCGCGGCAGCATTTCGTAAATAAGAATCATGTCCACAAGTTCAGCATTTTCGTAAACATGTGCCATTTTTTATTTTGTTTGAGCCACGCAACAAACACCACTATTCACTCACGCGTTACCGACTGACACATTGACTGAATACAACTGAATAAAATTGTAGTAAAAACTTCGTGATAAGCGTTTCAAATTCTTTTGCTTTTTTGTTTCCGATGCGATGAACCGATAAGGCGGATTATATCCGTTGCTGCCAAACACGAGCACATAATATTATTATTGAGACAGGGCGGTACTCAAACTTCTAAAGGGCTATAACTTTGTTACTTTAATTTTAGCACCAAAATGTTAAAGGGAAAAACATTTCTTTTGATCAGATCTACTCACTGTTAAAATAAATGACTCAACTTCGAAGTCACCCTGTATACATGAAAAAATGTTTTCAGTGATGTGCAGTAGTTCCACTTAGAGGCGGATCTGAGTTGATACACACGACTCGCTGTGTCTCGCTACTATAAAATTCTGCGATTTTAGGTGATGCACCTCTCGAAATTCGGCATTACCTATCGTATGAAATAAGAGGCAAAGCAATCGTTAGTTTGCGTTTTACATTTACTGAAATACATTTGTTACATAAAATACAGAAATGACCATTAATAATAAAAAACCGTGTTTATGGCACGTTAAATGCGCAACTGGTCAAAAATGTTCTTTGACATGGCTGTAAACAGCAAGATATCCTTAGTCCGGCCCATATATGTTTCTATTAAAGAGAGTGTACACTTTTGTGCACCACTACTGATCTTAGTGATCTGTGATTCTGTCATTCCTGTTTAGGTTTTCATTTTCAACTTTCACATTCACATGACGTACACAAATAATGTAAATAAAAGAGACAGACATATTTTAATTGTTTTTGTGATATTTATTGAGAATTAACTTGATATGCAGTGCGAAGATGATTTCGGCGTAGCCGCAGCCCTACATGAAACGGTAAGTTGATTGTTATACGAGAACATTTACAAACATCTCTAAAATGCCAATTAAGAATGCACGACGATCTAAAAATACCTCCCAGAGTGTATATCTATTCGTATCAGTGTTATAAATGATTGTTTTAGTAGTGAAAATTATCTTTAAACCTAAAAATAGATGCGGAAATATGGGTATTAAATGTTACCAGCTCTTTCTGATGTGGTTAGAGTTTAGTATTTCAAGATTATTACCATGAGTTATTTCAAAACAATTCACTGTACATTTTGTAGAGACAAATAGTTAGCTAGTTTCGACACGTTCAAATAAGTTTTCTATCCTGATAAGAGCATGTAAAACTAGGCTGATTTTAGGCCTCAAAATGTTGACATACCATTCCATTTGCATCAGGTCTATACATCAACAGTACTAGGTTAGGTATAGGGGCTCCTAACTAGAGAACATCTATCAAGCATTAGAACAAGAGCCTAGTGCAAAAAAGCAGGCTCATCAAGTAATCAGATGAAATCGATTTAAGATAATAGTGGGTATAGCAATTATGCATAAAATCATTTATTGGGTTCATAGGACTACTGTATCCTTCATACGGGTCCTTTGTTGCACACCAAGTGTACGTATCAAGTTACTGCTTTAAACTTTGCTTAAAATTTAGCATTCAGTAAATAAAATATGACAGAAGTGCCACCTTTAATTATATATATCTATATACAGATTCCGATAGTTAGGTCCTCCACTCATTGGCTTTTTAGAGTTGATAGGTCTTCCATTGCGCTAGGTCCTCCATATATGGAGGACCTATCGCAAATTTCACCAGTCGCCCTGAGGGGCTCCCCTTTGTCACCCGGCAAAATTCCAGAGGGATGACCCAGATCGTGTTTTTATATATATATATTATACACCTTGGTATATTTTTCATTTTTTTCTTCACATAAACTATATACATTAAGTTACCACTTGAAACCACCACCAAATTGAAATATTACACTTCTCTAAATTGGAAAAAGCATTAGTGCCACACCTGTGCCTATTTACAGTACTTGTATTTTGATAAGGGAGCCTTTCAAGAACAATTGGGTATATGTCTGACCCTTATGTGTTTTTTTTGGGACTTAATTTCTGCCCTGTCACTGTTTTCTGAATCACTGTGTATAACACACACATTGTATTGTTCCATGTATATTTAGATCATTTGTAGTTTTGATTAAACACATGTTAATGGAAATGTGACAAACATTTCTTTTCAATTCAATTTAAATGTTTCACTGATATCTCAAAAACAAAACTATAAGTACAATTATATTATTCACCTATATGTAGAAAACTTTTTTTTAGATATAGGGAAACATCTTCAGGCTTAAAATTTGTTCAGTTTTGATCTAAACATGTAAGAGGACATACTACAGAAACAAATCACCACACAAAACTTGTGGCTTGCATTCATGATGGAAAATTGGATATTTATCATGTGTATATTCAATCTTGTATAAAGTAAATAAGACATTATCTAGAATTTTTTTACTTAAAACCATGGTTATAAACTGCTTTCAGAGCTATATTCTACATTTTTTCTTGTAACAGGTTGCCAGGCCCCTCAACAATTTGGACAGTGCATTAAATGAATTGGGCATGCTAGCAACAAGTGCAAAAAGTGATTACCTGAATGAAATGTACAAGAAAAGGTACAACATGTTGACCATAAACACAAGATATGTGAGCAATGTTTCCATAGGATTTAGAGTGAGACCCATAGTTCCACATACAAGATATAAACCTTATAAATGTAGCAAAGAGAGGCACAGGACCAAATCTGAAAATAATGATGAAGTGACTGTGACTTCGCCACCTAAAACTGAGGTAGACTGTAGCTTGGATGAAATCACACAACTGAAGAAAGCCAAGTCCCTAGAAAGTATTATAGCTGAGACAAACCAGATGGTGGATTTGAAAAACATTCACTTAGGAAAACCATCAGAAGTGGAGGTTGTTTCAAAGTCTATACAAAATTTGAAAGTAGTGGAATAAGTATTTTTGTTACCTGCTTTACTCTATGTATTGAGTGTAATTATGAGAGAACAAAAAGTGGATGATTGGCTTTTTGTGGCTGTGAAAGAGTTCCTTAGGTGGTAATAGATGAATGTAGTAATTCTCTAGTATGGTTGTTACTTGTTTCTTGTATCTATAGTCACCAAAGCAGTTAAATAAAAAACTGAGTGTCTGTCATCATTCAGTATTGTTAATTTGAAGTCCTGCATCCTTTTAATGGCGACTGATACCTACTACATTAAAAAAATTTACTAACAATGAGCAATGAGCTTTCTGCTGTTCCAAAGATACATGAATTTCCCGATACTTGATTCTACTGTATCTGACTTTTTGCATTCTAGAATGGCTGTTTGAAAGTATATATCTAGCAATATATTTTGGCACAGATCAAGGATTAAGTTTTGCTGCCACATTTAAAAAATGAGGGAGTCTATAGGATATTCCATAATCGATGAAAATCCATGGAAGTAAGTAATAACCTGAAGAAGTATGCCACTATGCCACACATTTCAGTGAGGTTGCCAAAAGCTTGCACTTCATCCTTTAGCCTAAATATATTGCTACAGCAAACCTAAGTTTATAATGAAATTGTTTCTGATGAATTGGTCAAGAAATCAAGAGGGATGAATTTTATTGAAAGTTCATATATTGATGCAATCTCATATAAATATATGCATCAGTCATTCTCAGGATGCAATGGCAGCATCGCCTGTAACTATAGGAAATTGGCCTATTAAAATATGTCAGTTTCCTGTTAAATGGCGCCTACAAAATCGTCTCCATTAGTTGCCACAACAGAAACCTGCCATATGAAATGAAATGCTGGCTACGTTATCATGGCATCATAGCAAGGGAGTGCTCTAAAGTGTTCAACAAGTTAAAGTATTAAAATGGTGTATGACATTTCATAATGGTTTGTATCAATTTATGATATACATAGAGTTATTACATACATATCTGTGAATAAACAAAAGCTCTTCACCAAACATCAAGTCCAAGACATCTAGTCTGTTTATATATTATTGTCAAAGTATGACGTGCGGTCAAACCTAGGTTTGTGTAGTTTGATCGCAGAATGGACAATTTTGGTCAAGTTAGATGTAGTCACTTGTTTTGAATAGTTCATTCAATGGTATTTTAGACTGGGATTGAAACTGTTAAAACCAAACCTAGGTACGAACAGACGTAGGTCTTGGCTTATAACAGATACTATAGATATATTTATTGTGAAAAGCATCTTTCAGATTTTTTTGTGGTTGTTCATATATTATTTCTGGATCATAAGATTGCTGTTTATATGCCTATTTTGTTAGTATAATTTCAATTTCAAGCCGTTTTGCCGGAACCATGTAACTATGCCCAGTAATACTTATAATCCATTATTCATTATAATATGTGTTAGTTATCACCTGCATATATACCACTAATGCATTTTAATTGAATTGCAGTTGCCATTTATGAATTACAAACAAAATCAACTACTGTGACTATTTCGCAAGCCGTTTAAGGGCGAATTTTTGGCTATGCAGAAGTGTTGTTCTATGCACTCCTTGTTATGGATTGCAGCAATAATTTCAGTTTGAAACACAACTGCTAAGATCAATAACGTATTGTTTAAGCGGGAGAAAAATTTCTTGAAAAAGCGTTCCTTTCGATATTTATGGGGATAGGAAATACGTGCAATCTGGTATGTCCGAAATATTGTTGCACCTAAAATTCGCCTTTAAAATTGGGAGCCTTGCAAATAGGATGCTAACTCCAGGTGATTGATATAAACTGTCTTTGGAATATAATTCAAATCATCTTTGCATGTGAGCTTTTAAAGTCTAAGTTGATAATATTGGTTATTATGGACTTCAAAAATAATTTATTTTATATAACTATCAATCAACGAATGATGACATTAGAATTTAGATACTCATATGTAGGGAACAGCAAGTTGATCCTACCTGCTGCTTCTGCATATTTTATAAAACAGTCTGTGTTAGTTCTTAAGTATGTTACTTTTGGTAGCTAAGTTAGACTGCAGCCAGTACTTTCTTCTTGAACTGTGTTCCGAGATTTTTGTTCGTGGTAGTGGTTGGCATTATGTGTACGAATTACTGTACAAGTAATTTTGTTAGGAGTGTTAAAATAGGTGAGTGATGTGATCGCAGCGTATTAGCTCAATGAACAATATAAAAATGTTTCACTGAATATATATCTCTTTTATTTATCTACCAATATTTTCATTCTGCCCCCGTATGATATTGTACCACATTTAGGTCAGGGTAAATTGAATTGTGTAAGAAAATTTAAATTTCTCAACATTCTCATACCACGAGCATGACATTTATACGTCTCCGCGGTTGAGATATCAATTTGAATTTCGCGCCATTCGTTCGTAGGAGCATGTGTCGTCTCATTATCTATTTTTCTGTCAGTGAATTCGCTCGTATTACATTTTTGGTCAGTTGATTTTCGCCCAACAAAAGTTGTGTATCAGGGTAATAGAAGCAACGAGGGGTACTGGCGCTTTTAGATTGAAGAACAACTGTTCATTAGGAGCAGATTCGCTTTTTGATACCTTCTCGCGTTTCTCGATCCTGATAACAAATTATTATAGCTTGGTAGAGTGTAAAAAACATGAATCCGGATAACATAAGTAGCGAGACATATTCTTGCTTTCGATTCAAATTTCACACCAATCGTCACTGACAGGTTTCATCCAAAATACGACTGCACAAATTGTCATTTGTTATTATTATCTATATGTATAAGTTGGTCATCGAAGCTATACGTTCTACCGCTTTGTTTTTTTGTCTAATATGATGGACTGTCAAATGCACGCTCGGATCTGCAGTTTTGCTTCATTCGGTCAGGAGCAAAATTCCTCTTTTAGTTCTGCGATCCTGGTAAACATATTTATTGTCCTATACGATCATATGTCGAAGAAAGCCTAATCGAAAGTGAACAGTTTTACTCATATGTGAGTATCGATATCTGCCATCATATTAGTTAACCATTCATTTTTAGCCAATAAAAACAGTTATCAGGATAGAAGAAGCGATGCCAGTAGTTTGAAAACCGACAGATATTGTCTTTTTCACCAGTATCCAATACGGAAGAATAACAGAAAGTAACATTTCAAAATTCCCCATATCGACAAATTACACCTGACGGATACGTCAACGCCTGGTAGGCAGAGCCGTATTTTGTTTTGTTTTTTTGTACGCTACAGATTCGTTTTCTTTTATTTAGAAAAGTCTATTTGCATACAAACAAAAGCTACAAGCAATTTTTACTAGATTTACACCCGATTCATTAATGCCAATGTTACAAGTACAAATATGACATATATTAATAAATAAGCAGCATTTTTTCGCGATTCCCCCGTGTAGCGCAGTGCACTACCAGGAACCGATGCTCAAATTTTTGCGAAGAACGGGAATAGGGGAAGACGGATGTGATGTAATTCAAATGTCAAAAAATCACGTGGTACGGGTAACCACCTAACGTCTGTGATGTACTAGCGGGTGACAGGTCTTATGTCAATGTCATTTAAAAAACAGACATGTCAATTGAAAATTTGCCTTCGCAGTGCCGAAAAATCAGTTTTTTTTTTGACGGCGTCAACTCCTATGGTTATTAGCCGTATTCAATAATATATAAATATAATATACAAATCCATCGTATAAAATATTTAATCTCTTACATGTCTAAGTGGTAAATGTCGCATTTTTAAAAAACTAAATATGCAAATTCCAGATATTAATCGAAAAGGATATACTATTGTCATTTACTTTCAGATTCTATTAGCAACAAAAGATAATCTCTGGGAAATGTTACACGACTAAATTTGTCAGGCATATATTCATTAATATTAATTTTTTTTTGTGGTCATTATCTGCATTTCACGATCTTGTTTGCGTTCACGTAAGTATTTCGATTTATACAAATTCTATTGCTACATATTTCTTTTAGTTCCAGATGACAACACTCAGATAAGGTAGGTATGATGCAAAATCATCGTTACATAAGATTTATTTAATCTCAGTTGAGAATAAGATACACAAAAAATTAGAATGGTTCATTTCCAAAAAGTTCATTAGGTCAGATCTTCCAATAGAAACCAGATGCTTTTAAGAATGATATGACGTTTTTCAGTTTTTCTGGTTGTGTGAGACTCTCTGTCAGGTTATCAAATGGTCCATAGATCACTCGATATTGGGACAATATCGGACATGTGCAGATAACGTGGCGTACAGTGAGTGAACAGTTACATCCAGTACACAAGGGCGGATCTGTTCCGAGCAAAAGATGTGCATGTGTAAGGCGTGTGTGGCCAAAGCGTAAGCGATGTATGCGCACCCATTCCTCTCGTGGCAGTCTGATAGGATGTGGCCATGATCCTACACTAGGTTTTATCTGTCTTAAGTGGGTATCAGTGTTACCCCATGTAATTTGCCAGTGTCGCTGTATACGGTTTATGATGTAGTTTTTATGATCAGACATTTTTATTTCAGGGATGTCGATGTTTTGTTGCGCTGCTGCTGCTTTCGCTGCCATATCAGCAGCTTCACTCCCCTGTATACCAACGTGTCCTGGCAACCACAGAAATTTTATGTTCACCCCTTTATTTAAGAGATGTTTGACAGTTTCAAGACACATCACAGTTAAGGTGATCCGTACTGCAAATGATAGAAAAGTTTCTAGGGAATGGTCGTGTTTGAATCTGTGCAGAATACGATAGTGCAAGTTTTTTACGTCTAATGGATAGAGGTTCAACTCCGGATCGCAATAGAGGCTAGCTGCTGGAGTTGTACGAAATGCGCCAAGGCAGAGAAAGAAAAATCAGTTAAATTATTAAATCATAAATGGAGAAACACGTCCATCTGATTTTAAATGACGAGGGAGAAGGTCATCGAAGATATAGGAACCGAATTTGTCATATAAAATGCTTGATTTTTATTGATATACAGGGTGTTTCAGTTTATTGTTGCTTAACTTTAAGATTCGATAGAACTTTTAAAATTAATGCATAAAGTCTATATAAACATGGGTCGAAAAATGCGTGGCTTCCGAAATACAGGGTGTTTAAATTTACTTTCTAAAATAGTTTTTTTAAATATTTCGAACAATATTTGATGTATAACAGTGAAAATTGGTATACAAGGGTTTTTTGGTACCACAAAACGAACCATGGGCATAGTTTTACTGTAGCCGCTAGAGGGCCGAAAAATTTTTCTTAGTGCAATTTTTTGCTTTTTGAATAAATAAACTGATTCTTTGCATTCTTCAACATAAAAAAGCTCTTCTGTGAGTTTTCGTTATAGTTAGCCGTTTTTGAGATATTTCGATTTTTAAGGTTCGATGCATTTTTAATTATTTATGGGAAAATAATATTTTTTTTACATTTTCGATTTGGGCATTACAAGTAATTAAGATGATCGTTTAGATTGTGTTTTTAAACACAGCAATAATTCCTAACTCCAAATAAACACAAAAAACAGAATATTAATTTGTTTAATTTTCCAATATTATTTTTAACAAATTAAATTAATTATTTACAACTAAAATGCTATTGGATAGTCAGGACAAACATACAAAATCGAAATGTAAACCCAATTGTTCAATACACAATTCACATCTACGAATGATCGAACGTGGTATAGCATTATTCAAATAAGGCCTTATTTCATCACATGCATTCCTGATTCTGTCTATTAGCATATCTCTTGTGGTTACGGGAGTCTGGTACACTTTTTCTTTTAGAAATCCCCACACAAAGAAATCTAATAGATTTAGGTCAGGGGATCGTGGAGGCCAGGCGACTGGTCCTCCACGGCCGATCCATCTTTCTGGATAATTTTCGTCCAGCCAGTTTCTAACTATTCTCGAATAATGAGCTGGACAACCATCAAGCTGGAACCAGGCCAATCTTCTTAAATCTAACATAACATCATCCCACATATTTGCATGTTCAGCCTTTAAAAATTCCAAAAAGGTCGCAGCATTTAACCTTGCAGGCAAAAGGTAGGGTCCAAATAGTCGATTAGGGTAGATACCAATCCACACGTTCACACTAAATTCATGCTGAAAATTTCTTTCTCGAACTGCATGCGGATTTTCATGCGACCAAATATGTTGATTATGAAAATTTACCACTCCACGTCTAGTGAAGCATGACTCATCGGTCCATAAAACGTTACTTAAAAACTCCCTATTATTATCAGTTCTATCAAGAATCCACTGACAAAATGTGATTCTTCGTTCTCCGTCCCCTGGCTGTAGTCCTTGCACAGGTTGCAAATGGTAAGGAAGTCTATGGTCATTTCTAAGAACACGGTGAACATGGCTTGCTGAAATTCCCAAGGCACCAAAAACTCTCCTAACACTCACCAGAAACTCTCCTAACACTTGAGGTCGGATCTCTATCAAACTCACGCAGAATCATACGGGTAAATCTGCGCTGACGAACATTTATGTTTTGATCCCTTTGGAGATTTCAATTATTTGGCGATGCACTCTTACAAATACTGAGCGAGTTGGATGTCGTCTGTTTGGAAATCTTCGTGCGTATTCTCTGGCTGCTTCTGCTGCCTTTCCATTTACAAAGCCATACACAAAATGAATATCCGCTAACTCTTGATTGGAGAATAAAAATGGCATTTTTATAAAACTTACAAAAAAAAAACAGGTAAAAGAAACTAAATTTCGTGCATTCACAATTGCAAAAAAACGTTTCAGGTTTCAACAGACAACAAAACTAACTGTCAACTAATCGACGTTTAACCTTATTCTGCTTTCAATTACAAAAATATTTGCAGGCACAGCCTACTTCTAAAAATTATCGAGATACTGACTTTTTAACGTGATTTTATCATAAATAATTAAAAATGCATCGAACCTTAAAAATCGAAATATCTCAAAAACGGCTAACTATAACGAAAATTCACAAGAGAGCTTTTTTATGTTGAAAAGTGCGAGGAATCAGTTTTTTTATTCAAAAAGCAAAAATTGCACTAAGAAAAAAGCCGCTTGAATTTGATTATAGTCAGTCAAAACCGCAGTTTTCCAATCTTCATTTGCATTTTTTAAGCGGTGTGCATTGATGTCGATATAAATTTCGCTACGGATAGTCTTCTAGAGTCTAGTAGAGTACCTATATTTCAATACTTGTCTTGCGTGACCATGTTATCTTTACTCGGACCAATTCAGATTCTAACAAGACAGCTAAGTCAAACATAAAAGACCTATATTAACACTTCTTTAACAATCTGAACATCTAAAACTATGATTTATTCTATATTTCTTTACATTGACTGCTTTTTTCATAAAATTTTCATAATTGTTTAATCTATCTTTGGCATTTTTTGTTAAAGAGATTCGCTTTTCTGCCAGTAATTTTTGGGCAAAACGCCCCCGGCCTACCCTGATGAGTAGAAGAAGTCAAGTCAAGACAGCTAAGTTTATCAAGGATCTTAATGCTAACATTTTGAGCAACATGCGCCATCTAACTACTCGTGTAACTGGAAATTGTCAAAACTTCGAGAGGAACGGGAAATTCCATCTGTTCCCGCTCCTGTTCACAACGGGATCTCGCGAAAAAATCTCTAAGGATCGGTATTGAAGTTGTAAACCTTCCTTTCCGCAAAAAGTCCAGAAAAGATGGAATGCAATGAAGATTCCAACTTTTCTGCACAATCACAGAAAGGGGGTTACCATTAGCTTCCGGTAGCTCAGTCGGTGGCATGAAGACATCTACAGGCGTGTAGCTGTGTGTCGACCATGGCTAGGCTAGAGGATAGAAGAACAAACAGAACACAAAAATTTAACAGATTTTATTTAACTAGAAAAGCACTTTCATTACATTTGAAATTGAAATTTTAAAGAACAAAATGAAAGGTTTAAATCTTTGGCGCTGTTACAAAATCATCCACTTATCTTTCGCTAAGCTGGTCCATTTTGACTGGACTGAAGCGAGGATGGCCAGGTGCTTCAAGTGGAGGTCCCAGTTATGAGGGGTGACCTCACATTTAGTGGCTTCAAAACTAGTTGTAGGCGAAAGATGCAGTGAAGTTGAACTTAAACGTGATCTTCATCAAGGATGAAGCTGTAAGTGATGGCGCAGCCAAGGCACATGCATGGGTGAAGGCACGGCAAAGTGATAGGCCAAGCAAGGCAAAGTCAAAGACAAAGGGAGGCAAATTCAAAGACAAAGGCAAAGTCAAAGACAAAGGCAAAGGGGGTGGCCCCAATCATTTTATCCTATTTGGACACACATTTTACAAAATGCTAGCACATAGCATATGACCTCATGCTACAGAGAACAAAATTCTCAGCTCTTGTTAGATCGGCGGCTCAAGTGAACAGGAAGCGCGAGGAAGATCACAGATCAGGAACTCCGCATCAAGCGCGCTCCAAGCGGAAATGTTTCTAAGTAAAAAAGCTAGAGAATTGATTAATGAGTTGCGATTCTGAAATGAAAATCGAGAAGTGATTTAATCAATACAATCGGACGGTGAAACCGTCACAAAGTATCGTCGATGATATAAGAAAAAATCGTAACTCCGTTGCTAAGAATTTTGGAGGAAAGTGTAAAAACAAATTGAGTTATGCATTATATTGTTTTAGGAATAATAGCATTATTGTGATAAATGCAATATTATAGTTTAGTTGAGCAGTTTCTGAATGATACCTAAAGACAGCTGAAATTTTCAAAACAAAAATAGAAAATAGGTAAAATTAGGAATTACGTGTTTTTCCTATTAGAACGCCATATAAAGTGGAGTTACGTGATTTCCTTGTGTTAAAAACGGTAGATTGTAGTTTGTTGCTAATGCGCACCGTAGTAATAGGAGGGACGGCCAGTCGGCATCTGCGGATATGATAAGACGCGCCGAGAGATGTCGGGCAGATCGGTTGTAGACGTGAGATAATGATAAAAAATAGCGTGTTTTTTTTAAATCGACGTGTTCTATGTTCGTTTATCAGACACTGAATTCTGGATTGGGACAACAGAAGCGGTGAGTGGTGGTCAAGCTATTAATTGAGTTTCACGAGAATCGCTTATCAGGAGCGGGCTGTATTTTTATATCTTCTCGGACTTCTGCAGTCCTGATAGCAGATCTGTTTCCTGGGCGATCTTGTAATTTGTCGAGCTGGAGGATTGTGCGATTAAGATTTTTAGCTTCTAAAGTCTGTCCAATCCCAAGATAGAGTAAAAACAAAGCAACGTCGCCCGTTTTAATATCCACAAGATCGCCTAGCAGCAGGTGGACTGGCGAATTCGATGTCGGCTAGTGATGTAAAATAATTAAGTAACGCTTACAAAATAATCGTTACAAATGAGTAACTAAATGTAACGAGTCCTACTTTTTGAAAAGACTCGTTACTTTTTATTTGATATCGTTACTTTGAATGCGATACGGTCTTTTTCAATGTATACTTTTTAATTACTGTTAGTTACTACACTATACATTACTTTAGATACAAACGTTACTGGGATCTAATGTAGCCAGTACTGCCAGCGCCAGCAGCAAGTGACTTGGTTCTTGGATGTAAACTGGGTGGAAATGAAATGATGCGAATATCGTTAGGCTTAGGCAACTTTAGATACTCTTCTATCAAACGAGTTGCGGACTGCGGAGCTTTAGGTTGGCAATGTTTGTGTACACCTGTACACTTTTCATTTGACTTTGAGAGCTAGCGGTTGGCGGGTTGTTACTGGTTTGGACGTTGCCGTACAAGCTCGAGCAATAATATAATTATTATTTGTACAAAAATATGGAATCATCCGCGTCCGGTTCAGGAGAATCGCAAACTCAAAAAAGAAGTGTTATTTGGATGCATTTCACCAATATATCGGAAGCTAATGCAAAGTCTAATCTTTGTAAAAATATTTATTCGCATAAAAATGGAAACATTAGCAATTTAAGGAAGCATTTGAAAACTAAACATCCGACTCTTTCATTGGAAGGAGAAAGGGCAAAACGGCGGGTGGAAGATGAAAATATGCCTAGGTGCAAAAGGAACTTAGTTTCAGGTATGTTTTATTATTATAAGTATTTTGTTGAACACCATTTACAGTGGAGTAACCAGACTGTTAAGTAGGACAGCGGAGTAACCAGACTGTTAGGGCAGGGGACGCTACTCAACTAAAGTAAAGAGTGAGGAGAGTGGTTCCTCCACGGTACCCATCTGGTTATGCCACTTGTTAAATACTATTTACAGCGTACAGCCAACGAACGAGACGTCACACAACGACGAGTTTAAAATATAAGTACCTTCTACGTATCAAATATCAAAAAAATTAATAGGCAAGGCATTAGACAAAAAATAATAATTGGATCAATCCCAAAGTAATAATTTGATATAATATATAGAATGTAGGTTCTAAACGAAATGTTCAAAGAGTAACTAAACTAACGAGTCCAAAGTTCGAAAGTAACGAGTCCTTACAGGTCCTAAAAAGTAACGAAACTTTGCATCACTAATGTCGGCGCCTGGTCCGACGCTATGCCACCGTACGGCTGCCGCTTCGGTGCGCGTTTAAGCAGTAGTACATAAGTACAGAGTTGCAATCAGGGATTAGGTATTCGAGTGACATTCATCGTGCTATATTCCTTCTTGGTATGTATGTCTCTGATTTCACGGTTTCCATTTGTCGTTAGGTTTTGTTTATATTTGTAGAATTTGATGTTGTTGTTGTTATTATTGTCACTCGTTATAGTTATATATTGTTAGCTAAGATGTCCAGTACAGACACTGCTGATGAGACT
The DNA here is from genome assembly GCA_963669975.1 of Acanthoscelides obtectus. Taxonomy (NCBI): domain Eukaryota; kingdom Metazoa; phylum Arthropoda; class Insecta; order Coleoptera; family Chrysomelidae; genus Acanthoscelides; species Acanthoscelides obtectus. The sequence goes on along the minus strand of CAVLJG010000007.1, from coordinate 54,210,993 downwards.
GCAAGCTATTGTCTGAGTCCACCTAGAAAACGGTAAAAAAAGCATTTGAGTGTTGAGATAAAAGAAGTGATTCTAAATGTGTTTAAGACAGAGAGACAGGAAAATGAGACATCCACTGTCGATGAAGTCGCTTGGACGGTTTCTGAAAAAGTTGGAGTATTCGCGCCTCCGTTTATGTTTTACGGGAATACAAGGTATTTTATTATCCTTATAATTGTTTTCAATCATTCAATAATTACCGCGTTATACCAACCTCAACCCCCCGCTAGTCTGCCGAGTCGGGTAGGTTTCCTGCTAGAGATGCTAGAAGAAGAGTCGCAATCTAACAGCCATCGGTAACATCAGCAAGTAGTTATCACTACCAAGTAATTTTTATTAGCTTCATTTTGGTTGTGAAACATGTTTTTCCTAGTAATAGCATCTGTAATCAACAAGATATTGGAATCATTAAATCATCGCAAGGCGCCGGTAAATACGTCCTTGAATAATTCAGGCGTCACACGACTGTGTTTACATCACTCTATCTTGGGGTTAGATGGAGTTTAGATATACCCTATTTCACCAGTATCCATCACGGTAGAATGACAGCTGGTTGTCTAGTAATATTTCAAAATTGCCCATATCGGCAAAGGACACATAGTTCTGACCGATCCGTCAATGCCAAGTAGACAAAACCATATTGTTTTATTTTTTTGTACGCTACAAATTCATTTTGTACTTGCTAAAACCTCTGTTATTTAGAAAAGTTCGTTCGCATATAAAAAAACAAAATGCTACAAACAAATGTTTGCTAGATTTACATCAGATTCATTATTGCCAACGTTGCAGACTACCACAAACATGTCACTTGCTGATCTGCTGTTCACCTCAGTAGACGTCAAAGCGTAATGGATACTCATGAAATAGGGTATAGTAAAACTATTGTACAGAACCCTACTTTGTTTGACGGTGTGGCAATTTCTTAATAGTGGCATTGCTTAGCATAGTTGAAGGCATGTTACACATTTCGATGGCAAATTATTTAATGAGCCAACGGCTATCACATTGGTAAAGATATATTTTTGATGAAGGTGAATAGATAACTTTTACATGATAGCAATATTTGCTATTATTTAAAGGCACCCTTTGTCAATGCAAGTTGCAGAAAAACATATATATTTTTTTAAATTAGAAGCATATTGTCGGCTAACCCCTTTTAAGATAACGTGTGCGATAAGGGAGTTCGTGACCCTTCGATTTTATTTCATAAGGTTGGGTAGATTTGATTTATAATGAAAATACACCAATTCTAACGATTACGTTACCAATTAAATTGATTTATCTTGATATCTACCATAAAAGGGTTAGCTGTAACTCAGAAACCAATCGTACAAACCGCCATAAACATGTTACCAAAAAAGCTTGTGAAAGTTGAATGAAAAGCATATTCTTTAATTCACCTTCTGAGCCACTGGTGTAACCAATTTTGCATCCTCCAATTTCCATTAGAATGACCGGTTGTACAACAAACTAGTCTTTATATTGATAGTGGTATCCACAGACAAGTTTGGTGTACAACCGGTCGTTCCAGCGGGAACTTGAGGACTCAAAATTGGCTCAATGTTGCACCGGTGGCTCAACCGGTGAATGAAAGGATACGCCTTATATGTGTGAGAATATACACGGTGTTCCATTTAAATATTTTGAGAATCCGTTCGTTTTGGGTTCTTGACCACCCTGTATGAACTATAAAAAAAAAACGAAAAAATTAGTGGATTCGGAGAAAATATGCGATAATAAAATTCATCTGGCGAAAAATTCAGTACTCTAACCGTTAGAGAGGAGAGTTATCAAATTTGAGTGTTATTCCCAGAGATGGTCCAATATCTCAAGGATTTCAAAATTAAATCATATAGTATGCTATATCAAATTATTTCGTCTGACAGAGCCTACCTAAATTTGCAATAAAAAGTAGTCCTTTCCGTTCAAAAAATGTATTACTGGCTTACCATATAATTACGAATCACCCTGTAGGGATAAAAATATTTTCCAAGTAAGGATGATCCTGTTGGCTACAATTTTTGTACTCAACTTTTTAGATACAATGCGTAATAACGGACTCATCCGAATGAGCACACACAGAAAACTCACCCTGTATATACAACTTCATAAACTCACCATTATCGATGATAAAAAAACATAATTATTCGTACATACATATTTTTAACCACTCTCAAAAGAGCATCAGAAACTATACAAAAAATAGATGGTGGTCCATCATTCTTTATTATTTGAAGGTATCAACACATTGCCACTATAGCAGTATACAAATAATAATAAAGTATCTCAATATAGATAACGATCTAATGATTATTTGTTAATAACTTAAAAGTGCTATATTAAAAATAAATGCAGATTGCCATTATCCATTAACAATAAACGATCTCGGTAAAGGTAACTTTCTGATGACCAATTACTTAGAAGCACAATATTAAGAGTGATTCATGAATCATTATTCACTGGCTATTTGTTAGCCATTTGCCATGATTTCGCGTTCAGACATGGCCAATGTAGGCCAACTCCTATATCTGAACGCTAAACCAACGTGTATTGGCTGGGGTTGGCTAACATTGTTGCTGAACGACCTTACCCATCTCAGCAAATAATACAGGGCCACTGGGCCAAAGCTATATACAGAGAAATCCATAAACCACTGACGTCGTAGTGTCTGCAAGAGAGAAGCACGTTAAAAAGAAATACTTAATAAGTAAATACTTTTCTTCACTACGCCCATGGTTTGTTTATCATTTTGTTGTTGAAAATAGCTATTGGAGCGCTTTTTTGTGTCAAAAAAATTGTTTCTTGAAGAAAGATAAGGAAATATCTCGTACTTATTTTAAATAGGAATTTAGTACATAGTTTGCGATTGATGTGACCAAACTTTGTTGCTAAAATAACTTGTAACGCTTTATTACATAAATTAACCATGGTATATTCCACAGCAGAAATAGTTGAAATTATCGAAATATTTTTCGGAAATAATCAGTGCGCTAATAGAACAGCAGAAATATTTAATGAGCGACATGAGAACAGTAACGTGCATCGAAAATATGTTCTAGAACTTGTAGCTAAATTTCGGGAAACTGGGTCAGTCGCCAATAAAAAACGCAACATTGAAAATCCCATAAGGAACGAAGCAATAGAAGTGGGGGTTTTAGGGCAAGTTTATGTAGATCCTACGTTAAGTACCCGCAAATTGGAGACTGTGTGTGGTGTTAGTCGACGTACTGTCCAACGGATTATAAAGGGCCATAGTTTTCATCCGTATAAAATTCACCTGGTACAAGAACTTAATGAAGACGATTTTGATCGGCGATTACAATTTTGTGAAGATATGAGTGAACGAATTATAAACGATGAACATTTTCTATTCAACACTTGCTTTTCCGACGAATGTTCCTTTTTCTTAAATGGTGTAGTAAATCGTCATAACTGCCGATATTGGTCCGATTCTAATCCCAGAATTTATCATGAGGTTCGTACACAGCAGCCACAAAAATTAAAGGTTTGGGCTGGTATTTTTGGCGATCATTTAGTTGGTCCTTTTTTCTTACCTAGAAATTTGACCGGTGAAATGTATTTGGAATTACTGGAAGACGCCATAGATCCTGCATTAACAGCCATAATTGAAAATCAGAATGATCGGCGGCACATTGCGAATAGGTTGATGTTCCAACAAGATGGTGCCCCACCACATTACGCATTACGTGTTCGACAATATTTAGATCAGATGTTTCCAGATCGATGGATTGGTAGAAGAGGTGCCATTGAATGGCCCCCAAGATCGCCAGATTTATCACCTTTGGATTTCTTTATGTGGGGTCATTTAAAAAGCAAAATCTATGCTTCTCAGCCAACATCATTAGAAAACCTGCGACAAAGAATTGTGAATGAGTGCCTTCAAATTACTCCTCAAATATTGCAAAATATGCGGCAACGTTTTGAGCAAAATCTTTATTATTGCATGGAGAGTCATGGTGGCCATTTTCAACATTTACTTGCCTAACGGGTCAGTTCATTCTTCATTTTTAAATTACTTTGCTGCCAAATGTATTGATCTCCACTAATGATGATGCATTAGTTTTATTTAAGCTTTAAATCAATAAATCTTCAAAACTACTGAACTGAAGTACAATAATTTTATATCATTATAAAGGGAATTGAAAGACCTTTAATAAAATAAGGTATCACTCGACCCCCCTTTCCATTTAAGATTTTGGCGGTGGTGTCACCCCCGCTTAGGGGGCTGCACGTGCTAACGTGATTTTTTGCCAAACTTGTGTCCCCCTCGAAAACAAAATCGACGAGTCTGAGCGTTTTTCAAAAAAAAAACTGAGCTGCCAATAAGTGCGTCTGTTTCGTTTTCGATGCGCCACCCTGTATATATATATACCATATGGTATGCGTGGCGACATATAAGCGCTTGGTACAGTGAAGCTGTAATACGCATGCTTAAGCACTTGAGCAGTGCTTCTGAGAGCAAATGTTGTGGCAATTGACGAGCAGGGGCTTGGAGACGTGGATACGTCTCAAGATTCGGGTCTAGGTAATGCTGATTGAGGGCGCTTTTAGAACTCAACTGTCACACAAGACAGACTTGTGAAATCTATTTGCTTAGAATGAACTGAATTCGATGGTAGTATATATTACGAATGGCATGAAATTTAGTCACTATGTTGTCTTGCATTTTTCAATGATAAAAGATGTCAATTCAATAATTTATCCTTTTTATAATATGTTGAAATTAAAATTGTTGATTTTTCTTAAAAATGCAACACCTTAATAACATTATCTGATAAGTCACCTTGAAGATTAGCACGTCAATAAGAAATATCCTGTATATTACAGAAAATCTGTATCTGACTGATTTTAACTCTGAAACACATCAGTATTTATCAGACGTACCCTATATCATATCCTACAAGTTTGCCAAGTGCCGACTCATGTGTGTTTTTTTCTTGCTCCACTATAGCCATCGTGAGTATAGCCTATCATACCAACCTGGCAGCAACGTTATAACGTTATAATGCAAATAATTAATAGAATGCATCTATACAGCGACAGCGTGGTCATATCGATGTTTGTGATAAAGGTAAACAAACAAAATCCATAGAAAGAATACTGAAAAATTTTGTGTATTTGTATACTGGAGTTCTTGAGATTTTTGAAATGTTAATGGTATCTGTAACTTAAAAGGACAATGGCAGTATATACGTTTTTCGTACAATTTTTAGCCAGTAAAATTTTTGTATCAGGTGTTTATAGAGGCGACATGGAGGTCCGTTGTATTTACGGATAGTAAAAGACTTTCTTGTCGATTTTTCCAGAGGTCATGGCAGGCAAACTTCCAAACTTTTTCGTGCAAAAAATGAAATAATTATTTGGACGGTTTGGTGTAGACCTGCATGCGGGAAGCCTTAGAATACGTTCGCCCGTTGATCGGAATTGAAATAAGTGTCTGGAGTTTTTGTGAGTGTACCTACGTGTGTAAACTGAGAGAAACATCACATACGTGTAGATGAGAGATAAAGTGGTCTCGCTTGGTGCGTGGTGCTTGACGGTAAGTAGATATCAAGCTTTGTTTCCATTAGTCGAGTTCGAAACATAGTCAAGTATTAATAAGAGTATTTTAGAGAACTATTCTGCTATCATATCCATAATGAATTATGTACTACTTCATTTTATCAATTGTGAGCAAAAAATAAATACATTCAAACGATCTAAACTATTATTGCTGTTTTTGATAATTTCGGGCGTAGGCAAAGCCGATTGCATCCATTTTTTACAAACTGTTTTTCACCGATTGTGCGTGCACTTGATTAACAATTAAAAACAGAGACTATCATTAACAGTACCCACTAAACTGATTGGCATTTTCTTAACCCTTTAAGGCGCAAAATTATTTTTTTCGAAAATCAATTATTTTTTTGAAAAACTAGTTATCAGCAACAACAGCAACCACCAAAAATTGTTAAAAAAATTTTTGAAAAATCCTAAGGTGGTGAAAAAAACGGTAGATATAGCTACCATGGTGCTTTAACAACAACACTCTACACATAAAGTTCAGTAAGAGCTCTAGCCACCGTCTCAATAAAATAAAACTACATGAGTGAAATTTTATTGCATACACTTATAATTATGTCATTGTATTAGCAACCTTCTTAAAAATAATACTACATGAGTGAAGTTTTATTTTGTAAGTAAACTTATATTAATTAAATATTTTTTATTTCGTATGGTAAGGTGCAAAACAGTCCTTACATAATGCAACGTTACAAGTTTTGCAAATTATAATATTAGAGCGAGTTTGTTTCTTTTTTTAAGAACTGCACAGTACACAGCGGCGATACGTTCCTTTAGTTGCAAGATGGGAACCTATATTCGATTGCGTTTACGTTTTTTGAGGTCCGGGCTTTTTTCTTTGAGTAAATGTTCCAATAAGTTCATTCGCTAGTTCGCTACGGAACTGTAAAGCTGTTTTGCACTAGGGTTTTTTGATTTAAGTGTTTCCTTGTAGAGAACATAACTATTTACTATTATATGTATATATAAAATTTTATCCACCACCATCGGGATTTCCATGATGTGGAATAATTTTCATGATATTGGTCGAACAGATCAACGCCTCCCATATGGATGTTATAATCCGCGATAGCTTTGGGACACGTTACATTATCCCGTTGACCTGTTTTGTTGGTGCGTAAAACTTCTGTTTTTTCCAGGAAGTTATGTCGATTACTAGCAACAGCTACGCTTTTGACACCCCGATCTTTCCATTTGTATACAGATATTTCTCCCGAGGCAACCGAATCTGATTGGTTTTGAGATAATTCCTTAACTGTACACAACATGTGTTTTGGGAAATTCTTTCTGTTCTGCCTGACAGTTCCACAACCAAATAGGCCTCTGTCTAATAATTTCTGCATAAGAGCAATCGTTGTAAAGAAATTGTCAAAATAGATGCAATAGCCGCGATTTTGAAAATTTTTTGACAATTCAAGAACAACACGTTCCCCCAACATTTCAGTCGATGATGACTCACCCTTGCCTTGGTAAATCTGGAAGTTTACAAGATAACCTGTTTTGGAGCATGCCAACGCCCATATCTTGAAACCTCGTTTTATAGGCTTCATAGGAAGGTATTGCTTCAAACTTGTTCGTCTTTGAAGGGGCACATACTATCATTGATTGATAGATGCCGATAGGGTGTAAATGCAGTTTGGAATGCATTGGAAAGATGAACCAATAATGGTCTAATTTTGAACAATTTATCAAAATTGGGGATATTAGGTTGAGGCATTATTTGATTGTCGTTCAAATGAAGGTATCTAAGGATCTTTAGAAATCGCTTGAGTGTGAACACTTTAGCAACACGTTCAACAAAAAAAATTAAATTAGCAGATCAATAGGATCTCAACGTGGGCAGGCGGTGAAAACCCATGACAATAAGTATCCCAAAAAATGCATCAAGTTCTTCGGAACCTAATTCTAATTGAGTTTTTTGTTGATTAGCATATAAATTTGATTCACTTTGATTCATTTTGGCATATATTTTCGTCAAAATAAATTTTGAAAAAATCGATTGGTTTGTTTGAATCCACCTGAATATTTACAGCAGAAGACTCCGTGAAATTGTAAGTATCGAATCGTAACATTTGGTTAGATTTTTTAGACCACAAAAATGTAGTTTTACCAGCAGAAGATATTTCGTTTTCGTCTTCATTCTCGGAGGACAGTTCATTATCCTGAGGAAAAAACTTGGCAATTTTATTTGGTGGACCATCTGGATCATTTGGATCGAAGTCCGGGTCTGCATCGGAATCATGGTAGTCCTCATCTTCGCTCTCAGTCATACTTTGTGGCGGAATCTCTGCAAGTAATTTTTTTCTCAAGCCAGTTGTGTACGATGGACCAGGCTGAGAATCAAGAAGAACCGCAGGTGAACCTGAAGACAATCATACTGAAGATGATCTGGATGAAGTGGTGAAACCCCCACTTCATGGCAAGTCATCCTCTGCATCATCATCACCGCCATAGTCAGAAGCACAGTATTCTTGATTGCTTATATTTGCCACAATTTCTTCTAACTCCGCTTGAGTTAGTGGCCGTGAATTGGACATTCTGGAAATAAAATATATATACATGGTGTCCCGTATCGTTATGGTCGAATTTTGTGGCGGCCCTAGGTATACTAGATTTAATTATAAGTCAAAGTTGCAGTTTTATTTTCATTTGTCTTCGACCTACAAAATTTCAGCATAACGATACGTGAAACCCTGTTTAAATAGCTAAATTATGTTTTATATTATAAAAAAACAAATTATACTAGAGCAGTAATAATCTGATGAAATAGGTTTAGAAACTGAAATTTTTTTTTATTGGGCTATCAGCACCAATGCTTACTATCACAACAATTTTGCATATTATCTGCATAATCGAGAACAAAAACAAAATATTATCCTAGCACTTCAATGCAATGCTAAAATTACTTTAGCAGCCAATTGATACATATTTTACTATTGTAAAACGATTAGTACACATTTACCAACATATTGATAATTATTTTATAGATAAAAATATTTATTGATGTTTTTTGTGCTCCCACAAATATTATGCTTTGCTTGGAGTTTTAAGTGCTTTAGGAAATATAACAACAAAAACCTTTATGTAGATATTTTAATTGAATACTTACCTATTACTTATTTCTTGCACTTATACACAAACACAGCTCTATCTATTAAAAATAAACAAAATAAAGCAAAATTCTGCTTTGATGCTTGCTGTAATGAACGTTGGTAGCTTATGCTACCGTACGTGGTTGGCAGGAGCACGTGGCTCGCATCGCGCGCGCTGCTGGTATTCACATTTACCAGCGAGCACTGCGGATAGCGTCTGTGTGCATTGGAACCAAAATCACTTGGCCGGTCATGCTAATATCCACCATAATAACTGAAGGGTTAATGAATATTTGAAGAGCACTTAGGAACTTTAGAAACATTAAAAAATTTGTTTCTTAATATTGTTTTTCGGCGTGGAAAATTGTATTTCGCACTTTGTCAAATATTAAATCGCTAATATCTCGAGAGCTATCAACTTTGAAGAGACGTTCTTAAGGGCCTTTTTTGCTCAGAATGGTCAAAAAAAAGGTCCGGAGATATTTTCTGGACTAAATGTCCATCAGTCGCTGACAAGTGTAGATCCGGCGGATGATACATCATAAAACTTCGGGCATTTCAATAATCTTTTTACTGGTAGTTCTTTGTTGTTAATAATAATTGGCGATGAGTAACACATTGACTTAAAACAATATCGGTAATTATCATCCGTACAGTAATTTATAGTTTCTGGGGATATGTTGCTAGACATACTTTTATGCTGCTACTGTCATCCCTCCCGTAAATAAATTCCCAATAGTATCTGCAATACCTGCTCAAGATGAACCACAGTAGTACTTTGAACGAACGTCAAGATGAACTTTTCACTTTATTATATTGTATATGTGATATATATATAACTAGCTGAATGTGCATCCGTTAATAAATGTAGAATATTTCAGGTGCAAGGGATCCCAGGTTATTGGAGAAGTTCTAAGCGATTTTATTCATGTCACCGTTTAGATAGATTCCTATTTGTTCCAGGTTTAGATGAGATGGATGTGCTTGCTGTAATGTGAGTCTGTTTTGGGGTTAGTTAGAGGTGTAGGTGCAAATTTTCTGGAAAAAGTATAGTCGACCAGTTGAGAACGAGTGAGGGACACTTCATTTTAAAGTCATACTTCATAACGTAGATACTGCGATAACATCGTGGCTTTAGAACAAATCATCTGTGACTTTCAATACTGTCTCCACAGATAAGTCGACGTTGTGATATAAATGTGTCCTGATTTGATAATAAATAATTGTTTTTCGGTTTTCATAGTTCAAAAAGTGGAGTCAGAGGAACTGCTGTGGGTCATTTCGTAGGCCATTCTAGAACCAAAGAAAATAACTTGCTGACTATGTAATTTTCAACGCCCTTCCAGCTTATCTACGAGTACTTACAGCTGAATAAATTTGCTAATTTACTAAATATACTGCAAGATGTATGCGGCACAACTACTTACCTATTATTATTGGAAGTTAAAATCAATTTGATTAAAATCAATAAAATGCCTAGTTACTTAAGTATTTTACGATCTAATAGTTTACAGGAGCTCAAACTTAAGAGAGTTGTAGACAACGTACAGAAGCATCCATCTTTCCATATATGTATTGTAGGTAGGTACAAAAAACCGTTATTCAACTTATAACTACAGAGGTGCGACAGACCCATTGAGCTTGGCGATATAACCAAACAAGAACAAGAAATATTCGGCTCTCAAGTGCTAAAAGACAAGCTGGCACTATCTAGCACAGTAATTCGCAAAGTCCTTGGAAGTTAAAACCATTTTTCTGTGATCTAGATCTTAGTTAACATTCTGGATGCAATTTCAGCATTACCGACATATTTTATTCACATATTCTTTTAACATTTTAGGTGTGGTTAATTTTCTTAGAAGATACTAATTTGTTATATATACATATATATATATATATATATATATATATATATATATATCACTATCCGATAAGAACACTTAAACTGTCGCAACTAGACTAAATAGGACTTCATCGGCACTTACCTGACGACGTACCTTAGTACGGAAAAGAGTTTTATAATTTATTTATATATAGGTACAACTTGGAAAATCGGGTTTGGGATTTTTAAAAACCGAAGCTTTTTCAAAAATAGATGTAAAAGATTAACTATTTGCTTTACTATATCTCAATCAGTTGGGCTAAGAGGATATGGCCTTCTGACCCTTATAAAGGGTGTCTCAGAAATATTTTCGTTTTTAGATCAGTCCTCTGGCGGAATACGCATGCTCCGGAGAAACGAGACAGTTGACAAACGTTTGGCAACATTGTTAAATTTTAGTTGCAATGGAGCGTTTTACAGGGCCGCAACGTGCTTTTTGTGTTCGTGAGTTCTATAAAAACAAGGATTCTTATGTGCTTGTACGTCGTTTGTACAGAAATCATTATAACATAGCAAGAATGAGAGATGTCCCAAGCGCAAATTTAATTAAATATTGGGTAAGAAAGTTCGAGAGCACTGGAAACACGTGTATTAGTAAACTGCCTGGACGGCCAAGGTCAGCAAGATAGAACGAAAATATTGAACGTGTGCGCCAGTCCGTTAACGAGGATCTCCGGCAATCATTAAGACTGCGTGGAGCGTCTCTAACTTTGCATAAGTCAACTGTTCATCGCATTATTCGCAAGGATTTGCATTTTCACCCATACAAGATTGTTGTTACACAACAATTAAAACCACAAGATCCCGCTAATCGATTAGAGTTCTGTAGAACAATGAGAGAGCATTTTAACGGTTACAACAACATATGGTTTTCTGATGAATCGAATTTTCACATTAACGCGCATGTTAATAAACAAAACTGCCAATATTGGGCCGAGCAGAACCCGCAAAATCTTCATGAGACGCCATTACACTCGCCTAAAGTTATCGTCTGGGCTGCTATGTCAGGGCAAGGAATCATTGGCCCGTATTTTTTTGAAGACAATCGTGGCCAAGCTCAAACTGTAACATCTGAGCGCTACTGCCACATGATTAGGACTTTTTTAACTCCAGCTATACAGAACCATGGTGGCTACAATAGAAACACGTTTTTCCAGCAAGATGGAGCGACTTCTCATGCCACGAATGAATCCTTGGATGCTCTTCATCAGTTATTCCCAGAGAGGGTCATCAGTCGCAGAGGAGACATTAACTGGCCACCGAGAAGTCCCGATTTGACACCAGCAGATTTTTTCTTATGGGGATACCTGAAGAGTAAGGTATACACCCCACCGCCACAAGATTTGAGAGAGTTGAAGCAAAAAATAACAGATGAAATAAACGCCATTCCTCGAGCAATGCTTCGGAGAGTGATCGAAATCTTCAGTTCGAGATTAAGAGAGTGTGAAAACATGAACGGTGCTCATTTATCCGATACTCTTTTCCATAAATAAAATTAATGTTTAGGCTTTCGTTTGGTAATAAATTTATCTTTGTAAAAATATTCTAAGTATTTTTATTTATGGCATAAAATAAGAAAATATTTATGAGACACCCTTTATTTAATTCTGTTTTTATAGCATAGTAATTCTGTGCATCTAATGACATTATACTGAGGAGAAGGCAAGCGACTTGTGTCACGCGAACGATGATTGACCAATGGTGCTTCTTTCTGACTCATTGTTGAACATAGTTGTTTGATACTTTCGTGCGGCACGAATCGCTGCCATCCTCCTCAGTGTGAGATCATCTTAAGGTTGCATAACTTTTTTTGACCGATTAAGACTCCTCTGATTTACGCTATTCCTAGCATCCTTATAAAAGCGATGCAAAAACTAATTTGAAGAATATTCTGCTGGAACCGGGCTAGGCACACATACCTAATGTCTAATTAAGCAAATATTATGAAGTGTTTGACTGTTTAGATGTTTAAAAATACTTTGAAGATTTTCTAAAAATTTTCATAGTCATGTAAAAACCAACTTCGTATTTCAGATCCCTGCACAGAGGTTGAATTTGAATCCTGTTGGATTTATGGTACGAAATGAGCGAAGGCAGGCTGAAAACTTTCTATGAAGTTCCATACTTATTAAACCCATTTTAAGGGGATGCCTTTTATTTTCTTTAGCTCTTAAACAAATATTTTTGTGATTGGGTCCTCTTTTGTCGATAACGAAAAAATTGTTGTGGTTTTCCTAATTTTCATGTTATTATAGGTACTCCTTTGGAAAACTCTGATGGTCTTTGGGGTTAATAAAAAAATTGATTTTCTGTATAAACATGTTTTACTAAAATTAATCTAATTGCGCTAATCGATAGAAAATCGTAATAATTATTAAAATAGTTTTAAGTATAAAAAATACACATACAAAAATAAGTTTACAATATAAATAAATTTTATTTGTTGTGATCTAGGTACACCTTAAAAGACATCAATATAAAAATACACAGTCATAGGTTTATGCACATACAATATTCGTAATAGTATCTAAATCAATATATTATCCTATCTATTATGTACAACATACATTTAAGACCTATTTTATCATCTCCCCATACTATATGAGCAAACTTGCAGAATATCAGGGACGGAACCGTAATGGATAGTAAAAGCTGGAAAATTTTATAAGAAATCCCCTTAATCAATTTGATATAATTATGCGATGGCATTTTTGAGATGTGTCAATAAGGATTCGACGTGATATTCTTTAATTCCTTTATTGGTTTTTGCCGAGACACCTCGTCTATAACTAGAAATACTACAATAATTTCATGACTGAAAATATAGTTCTTATTGCAGGGAGACGACAAAACAAGCGCACATACACACATAGAAATAAAGCTCCAGTTAATCCTGGCATGGACACTTACTACATCTGATAAGCCTATATTTTCTAGAAAGGCTTTTGATGATTGTATCTTGGGCGTACGGTTATTTTAGATTTGCGTAAATAATATGTGAACGCCTACAGCAAAGTGTTATCGCAAAATATGACTACGCCAAAGTTAACTGGGCATATGAGAATATAAAACGCCGAGACGGGTCTTCCAGATTCTTATGCTTAAATAATACATATCTGAGATTTCTCCCTATTCTAGGTGTGTGTCTATTAAAGAAAAATGTCCAGAAGCAGATTGTTTTTCATCTATCTACAACACAGGTACATTATTTCATACTTTGTTGTTCGTCATTCGTGCTTATTATTAATCATTATACCTGTAACTTATAACGAACATCTGCAGGTGCAAGAGTTCATCTGACAACTGGAGTCATGTTTTTTTAACTATGCTGTTTACTATAGATAGTCCAACTAAATGTCAGACATTTATAGGAAATTTTGCTGGTTGGTGGATGCATAAGACGCGTTGGTTAGAAAATACGACGGACTAACTGGTAAAAGTAGTTAGCTTCCCTTTAATTCTTAGACTGACATACTTTTTGTTTGTAGTGAGTCTACTTTCGCTTTATTGAAAAATGACAAGGCTTAAAAACTGCATACTCGTATTAAATTCATGTGCACAGTGCCAGATGTAAACCATATTTCTATTAGAATCTACTGCGTCGTATCGAGAAATCTTGAGCTCCATTTTCAACTCAAATCTACCTGTTTGTGACATCTCTTTTCAGGTTTTTCAATAAAATACAACAAAGTTTATGATTTGCTAAAGAAAAAGATGACTAAATGAAATGGGTATTTTTATAAAAATATGATGGATATAACGACAATTTATCGTTACCTGTGTCTGAGACGGATGGCACAGCTCAGTAAATATATATTTTTAAAAATAGTTATAATTGTGATGCTGTTATAAGAAATATTTATTTTTGGTCAGCGCATCTCATCTCATAGATGAGAATGCTTAAGAATCGAAAATAACTAACTGTATATTGACTAAATCTTAAATGGCAGTAGTTTATTACAATATCATTTCCATAAGAACATTTTTTATGTTGATTTGATTTTCATATAAAAATATTACCATATAATGGTGATACCGCATAACCACACCGATATACGGACTATCAGAAAATATGCATAATGTAGCAGCTCCCAGTGATCGATTTTTGAACATTTTGAATGAGCCAAAAACTAGTCTTCTATTGTACAATATCGGATAGCTTTCGATATACTTTGCTTAATTGGCATTTTCAACGTTAAAGTTTTTTCTTGCAATCGGCTCTTATCAACTGCAAGTTAGTGTATAGGAGCTCTCTAGATATAAATACTTCATGCGATTGCAGAGCAGTCTTAGTAGTTGTAAGGTCCATACGCTGATCCTGTGGTGTAGTAAGGTCCACTGTAAGGTTGGGGTTGTGGAACTGGATAGCCTGCATATGCATACTGTTGTTTCTGTGGGTATACTGTAAATAGACAATCGATTAGATATTAAGACTTTTTGGATCGTCAGAGTGCTTAGGTGTGTTTTGGATTGAGGGATACTTTGCAGAATAATGCAGAGTACTATATAAATAATTTTAGAGGTAATAAATATACCTACTAATAATGCCTACGTCAAGTATTCATTTTGCAACATTTCCCTAAATCATTGTCATTGAAAAAAATGGTTACACAGTATATACATTAAGAGTGACTCTCGCTAAAGGTTTTAGTAACCTCAAGAATATTTTTACTTCATCTCAGGATAAAAGAGGGTCCCAGTTATTATTTTAAAATAAAAAAACATAAAACTAGTCGGTTGTAAATGAAGCGAGTTCCTTCAGTTTTGGTGAGTATGGTGTAATGAGTATGGACGAAAACACAAACTTTTTTACAGACATTTTTTTAATTGCCCGTTGAAGCTTTTCGCTCAGAATAATTGTTTTTATTTTCAACTGGAGCTACTTGGTGGAGAGTGTTTTTAATATTGTATCTGATTTATCTTGATTTTGAGCTAATACGCACAATTGAGTTCTGGTATTTACCAAATATGTATTTACTATACAGAGTAATTCATCAAAATAATTTCACATTGTTAAACGATATAAATAATTATAGAAAGATGTAACTACTGTTAAGTGGTTAATTTGAGAAGTAACTATATACACACCGACGTTACAAAAATATGACACAATATATCTTTAACATAAGCTCAAAAAGCGAAGCCAGGATACGATGCCAAGTATAGAAATGTATATCTAGAAGAAGTGTTAATATTTTTAATAATGTGATTATCATGACATGTGGAAGGAGCCTTTTGTTTTATAACTTAAGAAACTGTAGAGTCTATTTTGTTTACCTTGCTCCATTAATTAAATATTACATATCAATAACAGAAAAATATACATACTAAACGTTAATTAGACATCACCTCGCAGTGTGTCTCCGCACATTAGTAACTTTTTCTCATATACTTTTGCTTTAACTGAACGGCCAAACGTGAGTGATTATTTTGTCACAGAAATACATAATACATAATAAAAAATATATGATTGCATGGTTTGTATCACTCAATTGTGAAAAGGACTGAATTTGTCCTCAAAATGGTATCTATTCCAAAAGGCTCCTTCAATCCTTGTGTGTTTTTATGTTGCATCTAACTCTCAAATTCACACGATCCTAAACGGATACATAGTTGTCAACCGATGTTTAAATCATTCCTCTGTTTTGATACTGATAAAAATAAATAACTTATGAAATGAAAGTACTTATGGAAGGAAGAGTTAAAAAAATATGTTGACATGTTAAACGTGGATATATCTTATTTTCCTTAGCCTTGACAAGCAACGACGAGTAGTATTTTATGAAGCTGCTCTATGCTAATGACATAATTGCGAAACTTTTTTATAAGTAAGTACATTCGATCATAAGTAGATGTGGATTTATTCCAGATATTAGTATTATACAGAGAGTTCTTAACTTTCGTTTGCGTGGCGTATAGTTTTCGTAAAAATTAGCAAATTTTTCTAGAACTACGTACTTAATGTTTTTCATATCGTACAAACAGCTAGAGACACAAGCTGCCGGTAGGAATGTGGAGAACCTGGACGAACCCGAATGTTACAAATTGAGAAAAATCTCAACAAACTTAGGGTTTTAGATTCGTATGGCGATACATTCGAACAGTATTAATAAGAAATCATCATTTTTACTCTCTCGTTGCTATTTTGATCGCGCATAAGCTCCAAAATTATCTATCTAAGGTCTATCTCTCTGCATTATCCAAATGGTGGATGCTCGTATGACTTTGACAATAGTGCCTACGCTGAACATGGGATACCTGTCTGGGAGTCTTTCACTTACTTCGAACAAGCAGTTTCTAGGTATCAGAGGTTGTCAAATAAAGTCAACGCGACTGATTAATAGACAGTTTTGGCGATCATAAACAGCGGTTATGTAAACGTCAACGTTGACACTTATGTCGTAAATGGTCAATGGATTATACATACATAGGTTACCGTTAACGTAAGAGGCATTTGTGATTGTAAAAACTCTCTAATGTTATGATGTCACCTAATTACGAGCTGGAAATCTGATCCGTTGTTAATGTCCGTTTGGGACTGTAAGAAATTTATTGGTGGAAAGAACCTTCATGACGAAGTCGAAAGTTGTGAGAAAAACTAGATGCAACCATAAGGAGTGGGTATTGTGGATAGAGCTAAAAAAGTGTGTAACCACCACCAGAGAGAGAAAAGGGTTACCAGGCATTAGGTACTGCATGTTGACTGCCTCTTCAGCCTCCCGTTCCGCCCTGAGACAGACCGCGGCACCGCTGAACAAAAGAGCAGCCACCAAGGAACACCCCACTCCCACCCATGACACCATGTAGCTCCAGTCGTAGTTGACACGTGCGTTGTCACGCAGCACCTACAACAATATGGCGCTGGTTTAAACATAGCGACGAAGAAAAATGTTTGGATTCAATTGTATTAATTTTTTCTGAATGTTTCTTCTTCCTCTCATGTTTATTATGGTCTCCATTAGTCCTTCAGTAGCCTATCGCTTTTATAAATCCACAAAGCATAATAGAGTAAGATCCCAACACTGCTGGATCTAACTTACTTTCTGAAAGGCAAACAGTTTGTAAGAACTTTGAACAGTTTCGTATCTGCCTAGCTGAATAGAGGGCTGTATCTATCGGGTGAGAAAGGTTATTAAAAATAAGAGTAACTTGACTTAAATTCTGATTGCGCTGCAGTCAAAACTCATAACCGGTCAAAACCATTTTTGACTACAAGAATAAGTTAAAAGAAGTTTTGACTAAGACAGTTGGTCTTAACTTCGGAAATATTGGGCACTAGTGATTTTAACTGAATTGTATCGGTCAAAAGTGGTTTTAATCGAGATTGTAAGTGAAAACTATTCATGACTGGCAATACTGAATAAAATCATAGGTGTTCCCGAAATCATTTTTAACAAATAAAATAACATTTTATTTATCTACTATGATACTCTTTGTGATAAATAACTAAACTAAAAAACTACTTGTTAAACTTTTTGGTTGTCGTTAGCTGCTGGTTATATTTGTTTGTGTGATATTTTAACTGTAATGACACTTAAAATTACACAACAAACTTTTTTCTTGCACAGGCACCTGTCAAAATAATTTTCAACTGATTTTTGCAGTCAAAAGTGGTTTAGACCTGTTATGAGTTTTGACTGTAACATAAATCATATCCAGCATTGCCAGACATTTCTCGATGGCCATAAATCCCGCTAGATCTTCTAAAGATTAAACAGAATGTCAGCGAAATCAATCTCCCTCAACATTTTTGGTGTGACCGTTGAGGAAGGAGAGATTTATACAAAATGTAGAGTATAATATAAAGTTTTCCATTTTTGGACACAGAAAAGTAAAATCAAATAAATTTATAATAAATTAATTTAATATATGAAAATTATAGTAATTTATTTCTGATTCCAAATATATTATGGCTTCTTATAAAATAGGTACTTGTTTTTAATATTTTACTGAAAAACTTGAATTCTGTATATCATTTATCCATGTGGTCCACAAGATTAAATTTTCTGACTAAACGACTAAAAAGGAATATTACGAAATCAGGAAAAGGGTGATAGTCATTTTCACTAAAAACATATAGGGTGCTCCATAATATACATTATTTGATAGCACTATTTAAGACAAAAATACGAGTATATCGCATGGAAAACTTTATATTAGATTGTATGATTTTTGTATAAAACTTTCATTTTGAAAACGGTCATACATAAATGGTGTCAAGTAGGTTGACTTTGCAGATCCCAAACATCCTTATCAGTGCATAAAGGCACATGTTTAGCACAAGCTGAGCTCTGAGAAACAAGTCAGTCAAGCAGATCTATACGATTCCTTTCTCACCTCTTAAATTTGACCCAGTCTCGATCCAACCTGGCGATCAGTCATATACGTTCTTATTGAAACTAATCAGTACGATAAGTGCCTTGAGATAAAGGAAGGAAAGTGAAGTGTTCTATGTTTATCTGTACTATCATGTACTACGGATGCACTAGGATCTCTATCGCTCTATGGCGACAACAAATAACGGTAAAATTTTATTGTTATAGATTGAATGACCAATATTCTTCTTCGTCCCCACGTTCGTAATGTTATCACTCTAACCTGGCATAATATATTGGACATTGTCCAAAGTTTCTTTCTCTCTTTCGTTGTCCAAACAGCAAGCTCCAAAGAAAAATAGTAGCGATGCGGCTAGTGATGTAAAAACACCTAACCAGCCCAGGACAAAACTCCAATCATAGCTGATTTCAGCGTTTTCCTGAAGAATCTGGTGATCATGGTTAATAAAATAAATACTTGTAATCCAAATAATTCTTACTCAATTCACCTGGTATGTCAGAAGTAATCCAAAAGATTTTTTTTTTTGGTGGAATGCAAATATATCTCGGCGTCTTACAAGTTTCACGCATATACGAGTAGTATCGATTTAATTGTAACACGGTCTTCGAATTCTTCGCCAATTCTTTTGGGCTACTTCTTGCATTCTGAATTTACAGAGAATTGGTCGAAACATATTAAGAGCCTTCCAGGTTGTACTAGCAATATTTTTTTGCAAAGATGCCGACTAATTCTACAATTTCCTTTATGACTAGTTTCCTTAAAAGCAAAACAAATTATATGCTTAAGTTAATCGAAGTTAACAGAAAACACGACGCATATTCGTAAAGTGAGGCCGTTTGAGTATATTTAATTATTGGCAGGTTTGAAAAAGTTGAATGCATGCAGCGCCACTGCATCAAAACAATGACCTCGGTGACTCTGTGGCACTTTATAAAACTTTGATGTTCTGATATCTTCTACATTAAGAGACAACTTTTTTCATTGGTAATAAATCAGAATCTGAAGCTAAAACTTTGGGCTAACACCCAACATAACATTGGTCCTGAGCTATACCTACGCCTAGGTGTACACTACAGTGGGCGTATGTTTTGAGTGGTTCATATGTACTTACAGTATTCCATTGTTGATAATATTCTTCTCCAACTTGTTTTTCTTTTTCGTAGTATTCCACACCATGCCATAGCCCCATAGCACCCGCTGCTAATAAACCTGCGTCAAATAAAAATAAAATCAATCAGTTTCGCAATGCCTTGACCTGAATACAAAAATCTATAACCTGGTGCCAATCTGCATCTAAACATGAAACCATGAATCAGTACAAGATCTCAGATTTTGGAAATTGACCATGTGTATAACCATAATTACGGCTGAAAAAAAAACGGGCCTCCAAATGAAAAGTGAAATCCTGTATAGTAAATTGTACGGTGACACAGTACAAAAATCGTTGATTTGCTGCTCCATCAGTTATGTGTAAAACTCTACAGTAGACCAGCATTATCAGTAGCATGCTAACTACATCATATAAAGTATTGTACATTTTGATGGCCGTGAGTTATCACATGGCCGGGGTTCGTTGGGATTGTCCCGATATTTCATATGATGTAGAGAGTCCCGGCAGAATACAAATTGTGCCGACAAATAACTAAATACAAATTCAAAAATATGCGGTTTAAAAATCAATTCACTCATCTATAGCCTCATAACTTGTCAAAAAAGCATTTTGTTGTAATAACTTTCATTTTAATAAGAACAAATGACTTTTTAATCCGTTATATTTATTTGTCACGATTTTAGTTCCAAAATCTCGACTTTTTGAAACGCTGCCCAGGTATGAACCCTAATCTGACCTGTCACTGAAAAATGGCGCTTTAGTCCCAGGTAGTATTTTCGCATCTGATGGAAAAATATTCTGACTCGCATTGTTTGCATAAACTTAAGCAAAGGGGCCCGTTTTAACGAATCTGAATGTTGCCAGACCCAAATATGCGTCCAAGACATTTTTGAACATTTTTTGTTGTTGTTGAAGGCTTATTTAGCATCATGCTACAATGTATAATATAATTCGGTTACATGTTTTCCTTCAATCCATTTTCTGTAATTTTACGTTCTTGTCTTTAAAAATTTAAAATCAAAATTCCGTCACTACGTATTTTGATTATTCATAAAGTGATTTTTTAATTTCACCTTAAACATTTTAAATTCGAACTCTGTTTTGTATCATTATTCAATTTATTAAATTCAAATACTCCCTTTTGAAATATAGATTTACTAGTTTTGCTACTATTACAATTTTGCAGATGAAAATCTATACTGCATCTAGGTTCGTAGTAATGATAATGACTATTTAATTTTGTCAAGTTCTCTAAATGTGGTGGTAATAAATGATTTTTTAATTTGAAGATGAAAACGAGAACTAAATAATATATGAACTTTTTCACATCCAACCACTGCACTCCTTCTAACATAGACCTAATCCTAGCATATTTGTTTTTATTTAAAATGATTCTCATAGCATTATTTTGTAGAATTTGTAATTTTGAAAATATCTTTTAATTTGCTCTAACAAGATGGTTGAACAATATAAAAAATGAGGAAGAATTATAGTGTTATACACAATTTTTTTGGAATACATACTAAGATTATGGGAAACTCTATAGAAGTAATTTATATTTTTCGATATTTTTGAAATAATGTATTCATAATGTTCGTAAAACAGTAGCTTACGAGTACTATCTACATATATACCAAGACATTTAAATGACTCGACTATTTCAGTTTTTTCATCATTAATCATGAGCCTAATTGTATTTTCACCTAAATGTTTATCTATTGACATACATTTTGTTTCATTAGTGTTTAATTTAAGTTTATTGACATTTAACAAATTCATATTTTTTTCAATATCACTATTTAACAGTTCTAAAGTAGTGTCCAAATGCTTATGTGCTACATATATAAGTGTATCTATCGTCGGCAAATAGTTGAATTTTGCAGTGTTCTAAAATGTCAGAGATATCATTTATATAAATAGTAAATAGTAACGGCCCTAATTTACTCCCCTACTGATATATTTTGAACAGTTGACATAATATTTCCAACTTTAGTTTTTTGAGTTCTGTTTACTAAATAATTTTGTAAAATGTGTAATTCTGATCCTTTAAAGCCATAGTGACGCAATTTCATTAACAATTTTTCCCTCAAATGCCCTTTTGAAGTCTAAAAATATTGTTACAATATATTTTTTCTCATCTATACTTCTCCTTCAGTCTCCCACCACTATTTGGATTGCAGTTTCTGTGGAACAGTTTTTTCTATATCCAGCTTGATTTTTTATCAATTTTTGGTTTCTTCAATGAATTCTATGATTTGTTTGTATATTATCCCTTCGAACAGCTTCTCGACATCGGGCAAGACATTAATCGGTCGCACATTTGTATACAGCTGAGAATTGATTTCTTCCAGCCAGTGTTTTTAGGTTTTTTAGGACATTCTGAACAAAACTCTTCAGCTCTCTCTTCCCTCTTTAGGCAGCAGCGGTGGCCGCAGTAGTATTCGGTCTCCTGATCAGTCGCACAGGGGTTCGAGTCTCGTCCCAGGAGAAATTTTTCTCTTGGCTATGAATGTTGTGATTGTCCGTAGGTGGTAGACGGTCTCTGACTGTCGAACGTGGAGGTACCACCCGGCGGATCTCGTAGGTGGAGCCAGAATGTGTGCATGTCGCATGCACACGTGTTCCCTCGCCAGAGTCCGTGTGGCGTTCCCCCTTTCTCCTGTATCCCCCTATAGCCCCACGGTAATCAATGAATATTACAGACTATAAAACAACGAAATGTTTCATAATTTGGATTTATACTGAGGGGTGATCGACATATTAAGATATTGTAATTGTCCAATGTGCAAAATAGAGGGAGAAGAAGAGGACCAGGGAAACAACGTTAGTAAGTTAGTAAGTGTGGTGGGGAATGCGAAATGCAGGAGGAATGTTCACATTAGCGTGAGGGGAACAACTACAAGTAAATAGCGGATGAACACCTCTACACGCTGGAAGCGTATGGCACCCAAAGAAGTAGAAGGCCTGCCACTTACTCAAATACTGATGTTGGTGATTTCTGAGTCACTAACTTGATAGTTTTATTGGTATTGGACCATCAGTTGAAAACAGTTCCTCGTCGAAATTTGCAATACTTTTTTTGTAGTGTACGGAAAGTAAATTGGATATAGATTACCCGTAGGTTTATGATTTTTGAATGGAAAACCTAATTATAATAACCAATGAACATTGTATCTGTTGCTTGGATGAAATTACCAGCACAATATCTGAGGAAATATATAACTCCTGGTGTTATTAGTTCCGCATCGTGTAAGTGCATAACCGTTAAAAACTACCATTCATAGCTTTTCATTTTTTCACACACCAATTAGTTCATTAAAACGTTTCGGTCATTAAATGTTGATGCAAAAATTGATTTTTTATGCCTCAATAATGGTATAGAACAGATGTTACTATTGTTACTTAACTGGAATGATTTCGTTTTTTGTAAAGAATTACCCAACTGAATACTACAAGGCAATGCCTACCGGTATAAAGTCGAAATTTTAACCAAAATAAATAAATAAGCAACGGTGCTCCCTTAATTGGTAGTCAGTACAAACCCAGAGTATGAACTATATGAATAGTCAAATTATACCCTTTAAAATAACGTACAAGCTATTTTTCTTCCCCCCCCTGTAATGGACATAACATTTTTGTATTGAATTCCACATTAATCCACGCGGCTTTCTCAATTTTTAAATGCCAGTCATAGAAAAACATTGCACATTGCCTACGACATCTGGATTTACATCCCCTAGAGATAGAGCACAATTTAGTCCAAACTCTGACCTCTGAATTTTTGCTGCCATGTTCAGAAAACACTGTATGTTAGTTGATTAAGTCGTTGATTTAGCTATTATTACAATCATTTTTCTTACAAAGCATCGTTATTTTCTCCGAAGAATACGTGCATCAGGTGTATACAATTTAGCAGTGTTGATACTTTCTTAATTTAAATATATTTAAATTCCGCCATATAGTTCAACGAACCATGTACGGTTAAACAATATACAGTTATAAGAATCTTTTTAGGGAGTTCGAATGAACTCTGAGTTAACGTGAAAGTAATAAAGAATAAAATCGTATTAACACCATTAATATTTTAGTATGCCGAGTGGGCCACCATGAGCGTTACACAGGTATTGTGATTGAACCAATACTGGTTACTGATGTTGAATGAGCACTTCACAAAAGTAATCTATGAGCTGTCCTTTATCGTTTTTATGAGCATATCTCAAAAATACATTATTGCATTAAGCATAATTTTTTAGGTTGGCAAAAAAAGTTATATTAAAGTTTGATAAACTGATAATTCTGCTATTTTTGAAGACAGATTATTGCATTTTCTTAATACAACCATTTTCCAATTCTTGAGTGATCTGCATAAGATGTTTGAAAACACAAAATAACTGAGTTGCATGTACCTAGATATTAGTTTCTTTGCTTTCTCTTATTGTAAGCTTTAGTTTGATATTAAGCAACATGTTAAATACGGCAAATTATACATTAAAGTAAAGGAAATTATGGTTCGAAAGATCCCTTATATAGGAACTTATTAAGTTTCTCGTAATTTCTTACGTGAGCTTTGCAATACTACGTAAATTTTCAAGTTCAACGAAACGGATGTCATCATCATAGCTACGTCACGAAAATCCATGTAAATCATTCCCGCCAGTCTAATTTTACCACTTGATTTTTCTGGACGTTTTTGGTGGGGTTAATTTTATCTACATAAATTTGCCTCCAAAGCTTCATATACGTATTTCGTACGTAAAACTTAGAAATCCACTTATCAGAAGACATATATATATATATATATATATATATATACATTTACTTTCCACGCCTACTGGTAAGAAAGTATTGTAATCACGAAAAATTCCGAAAATCAGATGTTATGTTTTTTGGATGCTATGTGACATGTACAGGGGAGGGGG
The DNA here is from genome assembly GCA_963669975.1 of Acanthoscelides obtectus. NCBI lineage: Eukaryota > Metazoa > Arthropoda > Insecta > Coleoptera > Chrysomelidae > Acanthoscelides > Acanthoscelides obtectus. The sequence goes on along the minus strand of CAVLJG010000007.1, from coordinate 54,186,030 downwards.
GGAGAGGCGAAGGATATCTTAATTTTTTGATATTAGTATATTTATATATTCTCGACATCGATAATTCCAGTCACCTATTAGACATTTCACACGTCATAGATTTCTCCGTACATTGGCCTTCAAAACAAGATGACAGTGAAATGTTTTCGTCTAATTCTGCTCCCGCCGGCGTGCCGATCTTGCTTAGTGTTCTGGTATTACTGCCGCGTGTGACCGGGTTAGGGGGGTTAGGTATCGGGAAGAGGCCAGATGGACTACCCGTAGGGCAGGAAAAGAATGTCTATGGACGTGTTTGAATCATCCGTTTAATTTCTCTGTTATACATGTTCGTAACTAACTTTTTTTCTCAGGGAGTCTAACTTGTGCTGAACATAATCCTTTATGAACCGATGTCGGCGTTGTGTGGGAAGTGCAGAGTCAACCTACTCGACGCCATTATCGTATATCATTGCATACAAGGAAAATCAACTTAGTGTTTTACCCATTTTTTCTTCTCTACACCTATGATACATGTTGAATATTCCGCGGACAAAAGGAAACTGAAAAAATATATTCACGGATCAGCCTTGAGTCCGCTGGATAGTCGGAATGCATTAAGCAAAACTATGTTGTTAGAAAGTGACTAGTCCGCGAAAGAATTTGTTATAAGGCAGCAGCATGCCTACTTCCAGTATGAATTTCACTGTGGTGTACGATTCCCTTATTAAGAATAACTTCTTATACGTTTGGACAGGTGTACTCGTAGGAATTCGATACGATGCTGGTTGGTTCTTGTTCCGGAAGATTCAAAACGAGTGCACATTTAAATTTGATTCAAATCCAATTCAACTTACTCGAATTTCTTTACTGCCGACTAAATCTTAATAATGAAGACATAGGAACGTCAAAACATAGATGTCGGCGTAGGTGGCAGAATATTGTATTATAATAAAGTAACATACAGAAAAATTGAGATCTAAGACAAAAACACGACAAATCTTGACAAAATGTAAATAAGGTAAAATAATAAATATGTAATAATAAAAGTAAATATCGTAAAAGCATGTCCCCCACAGATACTTGATAGTTGCTCTCTTAAAAGCTAGCACATTGGGTACACTTTTAATGTTGTCTGGTAGCGTGTTATATGTTATATGCTACCTTTTCTCCTAGTTCAATGATAATTTCATCTGCGTAGTGATGATAGTTGAAGTTAAATGAGTCTGAATGTTTCCTGATGAAGGTGTATCATATTTTGCAGTACTTTTCTACATATTCGTCTGGCACAAAGCTGATTTTGAGGCCTAGTGCTAAGGCAGACACTTTTTTATCTTGTTTATCTCTGGATAAAGATAACCTGCGATTCCTGGTGACAAGGAGTTAGAACTCAAGGCGATACTCAACTTCGCCTGTTCTTCATTTCGAAGATACAGCTAAATAAAATGTTCGCAAATGATATCTATTGCAAACATGGACAAAGTGATTACCTCCAGCAAGAATGGCAATCTCCGATCTTATCGTCACAGACTGTCCTCACTTCACGCATTTTCGAACTAGCTGTAGCTTTCTTATAAAAACTTGTTAATTTTTAGCAGAATCATACGGAAACCGTTGGATAGGTCGAGCAGGACTTCATTTATGGTCTGCTATATCGGAATTATTCTTCGGACCCTATGTTATAATTTTACACTACTCCAGTGTTTTCGACAGAATATGCGAGGTGACGCGGAGTCATGCACTCTAGCTGGAAGGTATTGAATAGTTTTTTAGAATAATGTTGTCTTTTATCTTGGTATTATTATTCCTAGTTTCAATATTAACCTAAAACTGTTCTTCGGCCCCCTGCTCATCTTTTTGTCCTACTTCGATTTTTAAAAACATTTTTGTATCCATCTATAGCAAATTTGATTGTTAAATGAGACGTATAGCATTGGGGCCTTCTTTTTAAAATCTTCAATATGGATTGCTACTTCCTATTTTGGAAATGCCCGTCCTGATTCTGGAATCGGTTCTTGAATTCATAAAATATACGACATTTCTACTGCTTTGTTTTGCACGATTAGGCAGTAGCGGTGGCCGCAGTGGTAGGCGCTTCGTCTCCTGATCAGTCGCCGTGCGCTGCGAGGGTTCGAATCCCGTCCCAAGAGAAATTTTTCTCTTAGCTATGGATGTTGTGATAGTCAGTAGGTGGTAGACGGTCTCTGACTGTCGTATGTGGAGGTACCACCCGGCGGATCTTGTAGGCGGTGTGCCCTCGCTAGAGTCCCTGTGGCGTCCCCCCTTTTCCCCTGTATCCCCTTATAGCCTCACGATACCGTATGGTTGTTTAGGGCTAATCCTTCGTGGTAGCTGGAGAATAAAAAAAAGATGGCACGAAGCACTAAACTACATGTTTAATGGCAAAAAATGTTGTTTATAATTAGCAAATTTGTACGAATATAATATCATAAATTTGTTTAATTTCTGCGAGGAACCGCGACCTAATGGCCCATTTTCAAGAATTAAATTTTTGAAGGTTTCACTAGTCACCTACCACAAGTATGACTCGAAATATTTCAACATACTCGGAGCGAAGATGGTAAAACTGTGTTACCAAATACCTTCTACAGTGCTTTATGAATGAAATTGTGACGAAACTATTAGCACAAGCTACTTTTATTAGAAATAGTACACAAAGGAAACCGCACATTTGACCATGTCATGGCATGATTAGATAAGCTTATATTCAATGTTTTCCACAGGAATTTGCTTTGTCATCAAGAGGTGAATTAAAGTTTTTGATTTTGGGGATCTCGGTATTTCGCTGTCATCAGAACGTAAGCTTTTGTTTCAATTTCGATGATCAAACATTAATTTGTTTCCCTTCTTTATAGCGTGCAAATTATGTTTCCTTCCCATGGCGCTGTTGGGTTTTGAATTCTAGTAATGGCGCAAAAAACGAATGAATTTAAATTAATAGATAACATCTTAATACATCAACAGATGAAGCATTTTGTTTTATTTTTTAAATTGACTGCGTTGTGCATACATTTTGTATTTTACAGAATAAAAAAGGAAAGCATTTTTTTCAAGACAATATTTATATTAATCTTAAAGCTCATAAATATTTTTTTATTATTCCGAAGCACTATTGTAAGGAGCTTTAAGAAACTTCGTTAATCCGATTTTTGAACTGCCTAAGGTTAGTAGAACTGGGAAACGCTTCCTCAGGTACTTTGTCTGACCTCTTTTCCACAGACATCTTTCATACTACACTTTAAAAAACTACAATTGCGAAATGGATCGCCATCATCAAAATACACCCTATGCATATCTGGCAAGCGACAACATAACACTGATAAAGTATTCAGTTACTATATAAAGTTACACCCAGCTATACATACCTATATTAATCGGATCCAAGTTATCTATAACAAAAATATAACTGGCTGTCTTATGGACTATCTGAAAAAATCCCAAGATTTGGATCTTTTGTGACCGTGATCTTTGAAAATAAAAAGTTGCGTCAAGTAGGTTGAAAAATGCAATGGATCAAATTAGTCAAACAAGCCCTTACAATTAGTTCATAGTCCCCACACATTACCGAACATCTGCCAACATTGCAGTAACTAACCTCGGCACTCTCTAATCCAGCACGGCGTTGCAGATTCCCATCGCATCTTTCAACCTTCAGAGCAAGTATATGTACGTTCGCGTGACGCGTGTATTGAAAGTATTTCTCTCTTATTAGTCAAGTTTAAAGACCAAATATACATGGAAATTATTGTGTTTGAAATACATACACATATGTCTAATAGGAGCGTGGAATTACCGGAGTTGGAGGCGTATAAATATACCAATGCCAACAAATTGAGATATACCCTTCCACCCCCTACAACATCAAACCCCACATTTTTAACACAAACAATTTTTTTTCTGGAAATGGAAATGAGCCCCTGAAACGTGAAATATCAAAGTCTGAGCGATTTTTTTTCCATTTGCTACCATTAGCTCCTCTGCCACTGGATCGATTTGCGAAAACTAAAAAGCAATTCATCAAAATGCGAGCGGGGCTAGAATTAGCGGACAGACCGATAGACAGACAGACAGACAGACTGACAGAAATGAGAGACAAGGTTTTTCGTATTGTACATATCACATACCATCCAAAAACATCTCAATTTCCAAATATTTTGAGATTACAATATTTCCCCGCCGGTGTGGTGTAGGTTTCTCGCTGAACGCATCGTTGAAGTCTCCTCTGTAAATATTATAATCGCCTAAGAAAAACATCTCGCCAAGTATGTTTGGGGGATCTTTACCCCTTAAGCCAATGGGATTCAGGGAATAGCAATGCTGGAGTGATTTATGTCAATTCATATCAATGTTAATGGATTAGGGATTGCACTGCGGTTCCTTGAATGCGCATGTCAATTCAGTATAAAAACATATTTTTTCGAAAAAGAATCATATGTCTGCTGCCTTCTACGCAATTTCTTGCATAGATGTTGTCACTGAAATACATTTTCAAAAATCCGTTTTGAGTTTTTGGAAATGAAAATTTTTGCGTGAACTCGTCTTGAATTTGACAGCTCCTTTAAGTAAAAACTATCCATCTCACAAAGAAAGATCATCACTTAAATTGTAGGAGCTTTTATTTAGTTCGATTCATCATAGAGCTGCTTTCCCTCAGAAAGACTCGGGAGCAGGTACCATAAAAACTTGGCTTAACTCCTTTTAAGCGCTATTTTTCTAGTAAGGCAGCGCATTCTGCAACATATCTATATACGAGATAGCGTAGTGACAAAATTCGTCGATATCTATGAGATACGCCAAGTAAAAAGTCACCCACAACGTTTAATAACCCGTTTTGAGCACCAAATTATTTGACTATAATGCTTCACAATTAAGAATAGGCATGCCTACATGTTTAGAAAAATATATAAAACGGCCAGACACAACTTTCTAGATTCCATTAAAGTTATCAAGTTGATTCGTGATTTGATTATATCACAAGTTATAATTAAAAGTGGAATCAGAAAAGCTACTTTCTTTAAAATCTGTCTCATCCGCCATTTGTATGCAGACATAAGTAGTGCATTTGCCAGATCGAAGAACATGCAATTATTTTTTATGTGGGATATGCAAGGCTCTGTATTATAGTTCGATGAAAATAACACATTTGAACCTGATATGGTTATTATTCAAATGAGGATTGAGATTGCTATACAACGTAAGTTATAATCAGCCACATTTTTTCAAGTCAGCCATTATTCTTCAAGGATGGATCACTGAGGAATAGAAGCGGAAGTATATCCTTATGTCTTTATCGTAACACATGGTGATAGAACCAAAATGTACGAGTAGCAAGATCTTGTAAGATATATATTAGTTTTACCCAAACCGTCATTTATATTAGGAACAAATTATTTCTCTTCACCAACAAGTGATGCTCAAACTAGAACTCAACTAGAACCCTTCCAGATTTATATTTTTTTCAAAAGGTAAGTAGTACCTATACTTGGAAGTGGAAAAATTGTGTTGCTACTACTTACAGCAGTCATGTTGAATTTCGCAAAAAATGCTTCCCACTACGCCGTTTTTGCAATTAACGTGCTTCACGAGTTCACGAGAGTAATATGAAAAAAAAACTAAACTGGGTTTTGGCTTCAAAACTATAACATACTAAGCAGCCCCAAAGGAACCTTGAAGAGTCATCCAAATAATGAACGAATGTTGAAATTAATAAAAAAATATATTCAATACTCACATGCTAGCAACATTAGAAGTGCTGTCGCTGTGATGTTTCCAGGCGATCTCCTCCAGCATCCAGTAACCCCAGTGCAGAAGGCAGCAAAAATAGATATGAAGGATATGATGAACAGCGCAATCATTGAGCGGCCCATATCTGTTAGTAACAAGGTTCATCAGTACTTGAATTTTGAACCATAGTTGTGTAAACTACTCACTACTGATTTGCTATTAAAAAAAACCAACATTCTCTCGTTGTTTGGTTTTGCTTAATGAAAGAAGTCATGGTGGACTGTTTTAGCATTTAGTAGCGTTTTGCAGATAACTTAGCTTCACCTTTACTGATTCTATAAATGCTGTGCATGACACTATTGACAAAATCGAATCTCATCATAATCTAGAGGAATGAAAGGTAATATTCCAAATATGTGTATTACATCTAGTTATGATGCATCAGTTACACTCCAAATTATTATACAACTTACGAAAATGATCGCTGATAGTGTGTTGAATATATAAGTGGCCAATTTATTTAAAAGGTATGCTATTAAACACTTCTATGACTAATTTTTCCTAGTTAATTCAGTTCAAAGTAATGTTGGTCGATACCACTTGGTATTGGATATCTTCAGACTAATCTGAATAGATACATACATATATCTGAAAGCATTAGTAAGAATTTTTTATCGAAGCAATCAGTTCTAATAAGCCAAAAATACAGTTACAGGGACATATTTGGGCACGAAAGAATGAGTTATGGCAACAACAAATAGCGCATACGTAAGCTTTAATGATGACATTTCTTATAAGAAGACAATGGATTACATCTTATGGATAACTGCCACGTATATTTGTGAAAACTAAATTAATTTTAATTCCTTAGTCATGTTTCATATGCGTCAATTTTCACTTGTTTCCTAGTTGAGTCTCTTAGTGAATTTGGAAATTATTGAGCAGGAGACAAATCATTTAATAATGATCATCGGAAGTTATTGAGGTAATTACGGACAGGTCGAATCACTAATTAGGTAAGTCTTGAAGTGTTAATGCTTGTATCGAATTTTATCCACATGACATTTAAAAAAATTCTATGCAATTTTTGCTCGTTCGAAATAACTCTAACATCGGTTAACAATTCTTCGCGAAAATGATATTTGATTGGTACTGGCTTACAGTACAGACCAGATATTTCAAGCTCACTGGCTGCTATTTTAGCAGCAGTAATGATCAACATGAGGGATTTTTTATAATTTGTTCTTAGGGTCACTTGAAAAACAAGCAACAGTCAATAGTTTTGGGTGCATTGTCAGATAACATCACTCACAAATACCAGATAATTTGTTTTACTCGTAAATACTATAGACTGGCAAACGTTCTGGGTATTTGAAGGAATGAGGTGAGTTCAGGATTGTGTTCGATTGCGGTAGTATTGACATTTATTTTTTTATCAAATTATGATAAATTGCATTAACTTTCTCAAACTAAAAAAAAAATTTTGCCACAAATATTAACATCTGTAAGAGTCATGTTATGGTACTTACGTAGCCTTGTCCATGCATCATCTGTAAACTCTTTGGTGTCATTGTTCTCATCAGGAATATAGTAGTTGATGTTGTTGCAGTGCGTCTCTAGTGGACTCAGGTACGTTTTCACTGAAACCAGAAGTACAGGTTAATGCAATATGCAGCGCAATAAGCGTTCAGGGTCAATCGTTTATTAATCTGGTTAAAATAGAAGAAGCTTCGGAATTCTGTAATGATGTCGCAAGAAAGTTTCATAAGGACATCTCTTGCACAGGGATACTACTCCTAAAATAAAAGATCAATACCTAAAATAAAAATCCAATAAATTGGACATTTTTTCGCTAAACACAAATCTTTTATTATAATTTTGACAGAAAAATCCTATATTTCAATAGAATAATATGAATGAATCTCTTGAAGCGTCTGGATTTGTTAAATTACATAATTTAGTCTTTTCTCAAGTTGTTAAATTACTGTTAATTGCTTGACCGATTCTACACTTTAAATATTCATTTGTCTATCTGTCACTATAACATGATGACCTTACTATTTTTTTGCTGAATAAATGATGTTCTCTTAATATATGAAGAGTATCTTGCAGAAATATGTACTTTAAACCGGGAATTAATACAGTAGCTATTAAATGAATATAGTTAATTCATCATAAATACGTATGAAAACGAATAATGAATGTATGTTAAAGCCTAAGATAAAACTATCATTGAACGAGTAATGTGAGTTTTACGAAATAAGAACATCTGCAACTATAAGAGGAAGAATCACGTCAAGGAAGAAAAATAAGATCGAAATTTAAGAAACACCAATATGTTAATAATCACATTGTTAATTAAGTAAGCTCATATTTTCCGCTAGAAACTCGGAAATTCGGAAATTCCCGATTCTCTTTCGCTAAATGGGACTAGATTCCAATAAATCTAGTGAAAAATCCACTAAGTAGGCAATACTGCATTCGGTTCGAGAGATATATTGTAATATATACAAATATTTTGCATTAACTGACCTTTATCAGAAAAACTAGGTTTGTTGGGTAACCTTGAACAAACAAAGTGTTTAGTCTGATAATAACTGGCTTTTAATTTTTTCCACTCTATCTCTAAGTGTTTATTCCTATTTGACAAAACTAATTAACAGTTAGATAGATGCAAAGTCTAATTATGTCATTAGAACTAAATGAGGCATGAGGCTTTCATTGCACATTGATATACATGGTGATTCTGAATACAGTAACAATATTTCTAGAGTAAAAGGTACATTGAAAAATGACACGGATAGATCTTTTGAACTTGGGTTCTTGCAGAGGTAATGGGTGTCGAAATTGCATCTATCTACGAATCGAAAAAACATATATTAAAGTATAATAAGCACAGTGAGGTTATTCGATTTCCAATATGGCCATCGACGCAAGAAGGCGATTTATAATTTTCACCCCTATACTGCAGGTATCAAATGAAAGGACTGGATGAGCAAAAGGTAATAACCATCGCTATTATATGGGTATCAAATGAAAGAACTTGATGACAGAAACACAATAAGCCACAAAGTATCGATTTATCATCTTATAATTTGCGTCTATCTATCTCAAATCGTATAAAAATTACCAAACTTGTTATTTGATATCACGAATACTAAAAAGGGAAAAATAAAAAACACAAACAATCTTTTACCTAGCTAATAATAAAACCAATTGAAAAATTAAAAATATTTTTCCCGATTGGAGATATTTAAACATTAATCTCAAATTATTTTCGAATAAAAGCGTGTTACATTTTCACAGCAGGATGTAACAATGGTGGCTTTGATTTGGAAATTTATTGTTCAAATATTTCCAATTGGAAAAGAGTGTTTATAATTTTTAGTTTGTTTTATTATCAGCTAAATAACAGCTTGTTTTTAAAAATGAATATTTTTATTTTATATCTTAATATTTGTCCGAATATCAAATGATGAAATTAGTCATACATAACAACTCGAAAAGAAATATACCTTGCCAACAAGCATCTCATTTAATACTTAACATTTATCAGAGGTAGGTTGTGATGAATGAAAACAATTTTTCCAGTATTTGTTGATAGCAATTGTTTCCGCTTCTCCTCATCATAAGCCATACATGCTTCTGAGAAAACCTTTCACTACATACATTGCTGCCGGACAATGATAATTTTTTTCAAATCCTGTCATTTTTGGATACTGTTGTACGTTTTGTGACTACCATATATAAGGGTCTGCTGTCTGATCTAGGCGAGCCATTTGCAACGGCACTTTCCTTTTCCATATCCCTAACCCTGTTTATATTTTCTGTAGAACTTCCTTAGCACAAATCTAAAAACCGTGATTTTCAACATTTTTATCAAGATATTTCTTTTCTTATGAGGTAAACTATAGAGCAATCAGACAGGTCGTAACATCTCACTCGCGAAATGCTTAATTACAAACGAAGATCAGCGCCCAATATTCGGCGCATGGGCTAATAGCGAGGCCGTTTATTCTGTTTAAGCATTTAAGCTGTTTAAGCATTTCAACTAAACGATATTTCTTATTGTTAGCAAAATATAGTGTTGTCTAGACGTCTAGAGCATACAAAAGATATTGTGATTCTACTAGTTTACCTGTTTTCACTTCTAACATTAATATCTACTCGTAGTTGATTTGATACTTATTCTTGTGATATATAAACTACGTAATTGAGCAGTTATAAAGAACTGAGCTTTATCTCTTCTTATTTACCTGCTCGGCAGATATTCTTCAAGCCTGCTGATTAACACAAATATCAAAAAAGTATTATCGATGTAAATCTATATACAGTAATCGACAAAAGTAAATAGACAAATTAATATTGTGCTGTATTTCTTTTTTAACTTGTTTTATTAATACACCAACCTGTATATATAATTCGTTATAGCATATTACTCACTTATACATAAATAAATTCATTAGACTCCCTTCAATAAAAAATTAATTGAAAAAACTGGAACTATGAAGGACAAAAATATATAGACAAAGCAAAACAATTATAGAAAAAAGAAGCAAAGTTCATTGAATTATTGAAAACCAACCATGTTTGTATTAACATTTTGTAGCATAACCATTATTGTCAATCACCGCCTGACATCGTCTCGGCATAGATTGTAGAAGTTTCTTGATATAAGATTCATCAATCTGTCTCCACTTTTGCTCTAAAGCGGCAAAAAGTTCATCCTTGTTTGAACAATTTTTATCTCGTATTTACTTATCTGAGTATTCCCATAGACTTTCAATGGGGTTTATATCGGAAGACTGTGAAGGCCATTTGAGAACTGGTATTTTTTCATCCCGAAAGAATTTCTTTGCGAGATTTGAAGTGTGCTTAGGGTCATTATCTTGGTGGAAGATTGATCTTAAGGACATATTGTCTTCCATATAGGGTAACATGACATGCTTTAGTATGTCTGCGTATACAAACTTATCCATAATGCCATCTATTTTATGTAAAGGTCCCATCCCAAACCCCGAAAAGCACCCTCAAACCATAACAGACCCGCCTACATGTTTGACAGTCGGCAAAGTGTACTTGGGGTTCAATCTTTGTCCACTAGGACGTCTAACGTAATGAACACCATCTGATCCAAACATATTGATATTGGATTCGTCACTGAAACATATCCTCTTAAAGTCACAGATGCTCCAATCAAGATGCAACCGTGCAAATTGTAATCGGTCCTTACGGTTTGTCCTCGAGATTAGCGGCTTCTTACTCGGGCGACGAGCAAATAACTTCAAATCATTTAATCTTCTACTTATAGTTTTCGTAGAAACACTGACACTTCCTTTTGTCTCGATTTCGCCTTTTATATGTCTTGGGGTTTAAAATGGATCTTTGGACGAAATTACCTTTATTAATCTAACTGATCTAGCATTAGTTTTCTAGGCCGACCACGTCTCTTAGAGGCTTCCAAGATACCTTTTTGTTTATATTTGTTCAATATTGCTCAAACTGCTTTAGGCTTCAGCTTCAAAATTTTGGCAATATCGACTTGACGTTGACCATCTTTGTATAACTCAATGATCTTAGTTTTCACATCGAAAGAAATTTCTGGACCACGCGGTATGGTCTTAAAACCACTTATTCGACAATACTTGATGAACACAAACTAATCCTCTTCTGACACGAAACTGTACTAAACTAATTTTGAAAAGAATTTGTCTACATATTTTTGTCCCTCATAAAAAAGTGCTTATATTCAGACTTGTATTGTGTTCATTGCAGATAATGTAAAAACAAGAAATTTAGTTTTTCTACTAATAACGCATTTGTTTATGGAGCAATGAAGTATGAATTCGTTTTCTAAAGGTATTTAGGTAAATATTCATATCTGTCTATATACTTTTGTCCATTACTGTAAATCTTAAATCAATAGATTTATGTATTGAATCCAATTCAATTCAATTGACTTTATTGTAACAAATACATACAGTATAGTTACAAATGATGCAATCTGGCCATTGGCCATGCGTACTTAACCATGTCATATGCTTATCACTACCTTAACATAAAGCCTAAGCCTAAAGAAAAATAGTTTGGTAACAAAAAACATTGTAATTTGAAAGCAGAGGGGCTAGACTGGAGAGAAGAAAAACTAATTAACCTCTTTTTAATGGAAAAGGTCAAATGAATTATTTCATCTTCATCCAAATATACATGAACCTATTTATTTTTTTATTTCTAGGGCCGAGGCTTCAGTCCGTTACTGAAAGGGTTACAGATGCTCTAAGTAACTTGAGTATGAACACTGAAATGTGGCTGTGAGCCCTATTTGCACTATATGGATTGCTTACAATACATTTTCAGACATTACTATGCATGCAACAGATCAGCGAGAAGTTATCTTATGCTGATTCAATGTCTGATGCAACATTATATTACCAACTGCTTAGTTATTAACGTATACTAATTTTGGAAAAAAGTCGAGGTTATTCAATCGCCACTGCATGTATTTTTGGATATATATATATATATATATATATATATATATATATATATATACATATACAGGGTTTGTCCGGAAAGTAATAGTACTCATTTTCTTCCGGCGAGTGGAAGTGTGCCAAGAAAATTTGAACATGTGTGAAAGTGACCCCCAATTTTTGAATAACGTAATCACAGGTGACGAGTCGTGGATCTTTGAGTATGATCCCGAGACAAAGAGGCAATCTTCCGAGTGGCACACGACGGCGTCTTCTTGCCCAAAAAAGGGAAGAATGAGCAAATCCAAAGTGAAAACGATGCTCATTGTCTTTTTTGACATCAAAGGCATCGTCCACCATGAATTTGTTCCTCCTGGACAAACCGTCAACGCCAAGTTTTACGTGGAAGTGCTCAGGAGACTCAAACGAAGGGTCAGTCGGGTCCGACAAGACATCGCAGCCGACTAGAAGTTGCACCACGACAACGCCCCGGCTCACACCGCCTTTCTTGTGAACAGCTACCTAACCAAGGCCGGCATCCCAACGCTTCCGCAGCCGCCCTACAGCCCAGATGTGCCCCTCCGGACTTTTTTTTCCTCACCTGAAAAGGCCGATGAAAGGCAAGCATTTTGAGACGACAGAGGGGATCCAAGCAACATGCACCGCGGCTCTCAAGGCTATTCTGGAGAATGCCTTCCGTGACGCCTTCAATGATTGGAAATCGCGCTGGCAGCGCTGCATCGACGCAGAAGGAGCCTATTTTGAAAGATTTTAAAGAATTGTAACGATTGGGCCAATAAATTTTTTTAAATCGACTCAGTCCTATTACTTTCCGGACAAACTCTGTATATATAACATTATAACCCCTTATGACCTCCCGAGTAGAGACTAAATTGAGAACATATTAGAACGTATATACATCTTTCGTAAATATCAATATAACACCCTCCATTTTTATTAGTAAGAGGAATACCCAGCAAAGATGCATAGGCAAGACTATTGATATTCTGTCGTATGCTGAACAACAGTCAGGTTCAACGTTTTCACTGAAGTCGCCGTAATTGTTTATTAATGTGGGCAATTTCACGCATCATTTTTTTAACACACTGTGCATTTCAAGAGAGTAATTGACATGTGAACCGATCAATAAAAAATAGAAAGCTCTAGGTCGTTGAAAATCTAATAGTTTCACAGTACCTAGTGTAACAGTAATATCTCATTTGCTATTACGGATAACAGCTGTGCGGAAAAAAATATTCTCTTTTGAAATATTACCGTGGGCGACTTCATTAGAAATTGGTTATTGTCTTTCAATAACTCGAAGAAATGTGTTAGGAAATAGTTCAACAATGATTGGTGCAATTATGGGTATGTAGGAATAAACCGTCAAGTTCAATGTAAATGTGAAGGATTTCATGCAAGAAACTTTTAACACCGTTCATAACACATTGGCGCCGACATCCGCTAGGTGTCTCTATCATGGCGCACCTTGCGAATGTGCGATAGTTGTAATCATGTAAGAAGGTGTCGGAAGAGGATGGGTGGGTGGGGGGTAGTAGTGGGAGAGGGAGGCTCCTAGAGATCTTTCGAGTTAGTAAAAGAGGTGGCCGATCCATAAATAGTAATACGACCTATTGCTCCCCTTATTCACTTTTCAGTCTGTATGTATTTTAAAGATGTAAGCATCCCCCTGCTGTGCAATTTTCAATCGGCGGCATCTTGGGCATTAAAGATGCACCTTTACCCCCGCTCTTCAATTTGCAATCGCAGGCAAACTGTCGAATTGGTGAATATTGGCAAAATGTAGGAGAAAAGTTAGCAAAGCTTTTTCCTTTCTCCTTAGAAAATGGTCTATGACTAGAACAAAAGTACATTGAAAAATGACACGGATAGATCTTTTCGAGATGGATTCTTGCAGAGATAATGGGTTTTGAAATTACATCTATCAATCTAATTTCATAGAATAAATGGGTATTTCTTATAGTATGTGGATGAGGAAAACGAAATATATTCATAATATATATGTATGTTAATATTGAGTTCAATTCCTACAAGCGCAAAGTGGATATACTCGTATGTATATGCCTGATTTAAAAAATGTGTAAGGACTATCGGCCATGATGTGACGTCATATAAATTGTAAACAAAGAAACGCCATCCGTATGTCACTAGTGGACTAACGTAGCCTAGTAGTATTTCTGAAAAACTCCTAATCAACGTAATTTTCTTCTCGTTTTATTGAAAAAAAATCAATCACGGACGTTAGATTCGTAAACGCAGAAAGCACAAATTTTCGGAAAATTGGCACATAATGGTTGGTAATTTTTTTACCTTCAATCCAGATTTCTGCTCTGCTGAGTTGAGGAACATCAATATTTTATGTAAGCACAGTGCATCTGATACAAGGATAGACAAAAAAAAAATGCACTTATTCCATCTTCCTTTTCAGGAGTCATTCAGACTAAGCTCATCACCTCTGAATAATTTTATCTAATATTGTATTTCGTCTTACACATCTGCAAGGGAATCGTACAGTGATGATGTAGTAGGTTACCTTCAAGTTGAATGAGATTATTCGCACCACAAAATGTAAGGTATGGAACTCAAGGTATACTCCAAGCAGTGTTGCGTATATTTATTTCTCTGTGCACTCTAATTCACTGCTTTCTTGGGCTATTTATCGATGCGTTTTTACATCACCAGATGATACAATAACGATAGCTACTATATTTGAAACTAGTAGAAGCCGAATTTATATATTTATAGGTTTGACACATTATGCTGCTGTCAGCTGCTGTTTACAAATGGTATGACGTCAGAGCACATTAATATATCTGCCAAACATGGCGGACAGCGTTCTCGCCTTTCTAAGAAAAATATGTTTTTAAATGAAGTATTAATTTTTTTGATCTAGTAGATCAAATAACTATTTAAGACCTACTTAAGGAAGTGTCATCTAGCAAATTCTCGGCTCTTATATAAACGAAGGGCATATGCACTGGAATACCTTATCTCGATGAAGACACACCAGCCCAATCAAAAAAATCTTTTCTTTGTTGAAAGAGATTTATAATCATCCTATGATGATGGTGATAGTGAGGTGGAGCCACCTCCTCCAGAAACCTTTCGAGTTCGCAAAATGTGTCCGATCCAAAGATATAGTAAAAAGTAATAAAAGTCATTGCCGACCTTCTTCGCTTTTCTATCTGGAGGCATTTTAACACGCAAGCATTCCCCTTGCTCTTCAGTTCAATTGGTGGCATATTAGACATTAAACACGCACTTTTCCTCTCCGCTTTTCGCAAAATGTCAGAAAAAAGATGGTAAAATAACCCTATTTCATTAATAATTCTGCAAATTTTATGACATTTCATCACGTAACTTGTTCACCATTTTAACCAAAATTGTCGTTTTACGATTATCGCTACAACTGTCAAGAAAATTCGACTTTTAAGATAAGATGAAAACTATGCTCCTGCTTCTCTCTACGCTTTGTGTAATTAAAAGTAAAATGACGTAATTGTTCGACATTCAAGGTGTTCAATTCTAAGTATGATTGTTGCATGCTTGCAAGCCTTGCTTAATTGCACAACAATTAGAAATTTTAATACGGCATTCCTCTGGCGGAACGCGATTCTAATGTGTGTGAGGATGAGAATAAATTACTGCTAGAAAAAAGAGTATATAGTATACAGTTTTACAAATCAACGACGGTTTTGGTTTTGCAGATGATTGCATAAGATGCAGAAAACTATTTATGAGGTATCTCACTTTATACTAAGCAGCGTAACATTAATATTGGCTTTCATCGGCTACCTAGATCATACATGGTGATTCAGAAAAACCTGGACATATTGCTAGAGTAGAAAGTACATAAAAAACTAAAAAAGCCCCTATAAGCGTAGGTCCTGAAATGTCCCATTACCAATATATATAATGTTGTAAATTTCTACGCCAATGATGAGACTAAATAAGGACAAAACATGAACATTGTTAAAACAACGCTATAATGAGTTAGGATTATACTATCCAACATAAAATTTTCTATGGGTTGAAGTGTTTTATATGGATTTTAGCTTAAGTATACAAACCATCTTCTCCAAAAAGTAGCCTAACAAAGATTTCTTAATATAGGCGATTCATGTGAAAATGAATACCGTTAATATCATTATGTAATAGATGTTTAAAAAGTGAGTGACGTGGAAAATAATTTTCTTTTTTTTTCTCTATGGGCCAATACTTTTCAACTTGTACGCCATGAGTGTAGTCTCAGATACGATAATTTTTGTATGTAAAAATTTTAAGCAATATCTTAACACATTCCGAGATTTATTTTTTCAATTTGGCTATTATTATTTTAACATATTGTAACTCGGTAAGGGGACATACATTTCAGGAAGATTTTGTTTTATTTTTTGTTATATTTTTTATTTACTTTATGCCCTACAAATATTGCTGCACTCTTCTGAATCACCCTGTTTATAACAATTCGAATTAGCTCACAAGGTTTTAGTAGTAATACAGAATAGATATAGTTGTAGTTGCCGTTCTCGGCGGTTACGTCATCAACGCCAAATGAGATAAGTAAACAGATCGAGTCTCCGTACCATGGGCGCAGACTAATCTTCAGCGCATCTGCCACTCGCTCCAGTACGCATGAAGTGGGTAACAGGGGACCGTTGTTTTAATTCTTTTCCTGGAAGTACTCTAATAAATTTAGCACGAGCTGTCCGCCTTCTCAATTGATCGTATTTCCGGGCATTGTACAATTTTATATTGAAGATCGAAAACAGGTCAACTCAAATTGCACGCCGATGTCAAGTAAGTTGTCACTCTGACAAACATGATGGAAGGGCACTCATACATAATGACAAAGTTTTCGAGACGGAGACACACAACTAAAAAACGTTTGTCTTTGACAAACGTTACACACAGGGGTATTTTGCTTGTGTATGTATGAGGGAGATGGAGATATACAGGGTGTTTCACTTATTCGACAAATTTTAACCTCATATGCACTGTTACGAAAGAAGTTGATTTCTCAAAAAAAAAATGTAATAAAAGTCCTACAGAAATCGAGATTATAAAATAATACAGTTTAATAGTTCACTTACTTATAAAAGCTGTTCAAAATTTCGGCGCACTAATTCCTGCTGCTTATTCCCGGATTTCCTGAACCCGACCCCCTCCACTCCACGTCTGGGGCGCAAATCTCCACTAGCACGTTTACGTAAAACAATTGAACTAAATGTTTCGTGATGTGGTATGTGCCTATTCGGAACTCGGTGTGAATACAAACGAGAAGCCGCTCGCGAATTTTGCCCTGTTTCTCCGTACGCTAAAACAATGTCGACTAACTCCTTATTAGTGTACACATGTGCCATTTTTATTAATAAATGACTAAAAACATAAACCCGCAAAATACTTTCTTATTTAACGTCACAGAAATAGACCGTTCTTCATTCAAATCACCCACGATACAGATTAAACCTGATTTGCACGTTCTTATCAGTATGAAAGACAAAAAATTCCTTTTTTGTTTTCGTCAATTGTTTGGCACAATATTTGCTACAATAAATTATTAATGCCTGTTCTAATATCACGACGATGAACACAAAATACAAATATTTATTTTTAAATGTATTATTGAAACTCAGGTTTATAACTTAATTTTTTTTTTGAGAAATCAACTTCTTTCGTAACAGTGCATGTGTGGTTAACATTTGTCGGATAAGTTGTGAAACACCCTGTATAAAGGGACACTCGTAGTCTTACTTTGACCCGCCAAAATCGTTGACTACAACTATAGTACAGTATTTCAATATAATGTACTATTTACCCTACCTCTCCTGTTGATTATTCTTGTACTCATACTTCAGTGAGGGAAAAGGTGATAGTGAAAGTTCAACAATCAGCTCGTAGGTAAAATACACCTGCTTCAAATAGTCAGTACAGGAAATGCATTTCATTAACCTAGAAGATTCGATATATTACCCAAAATTATCCATTGTTTCCAATTTACAATCATTTTCTGTACCTGTAGGAAAACGTATCGTTAGATATATAGCATTTTTCAAGCTTTTCACAGCTATACAATACCTGTTATTTGTGACAATAAGCACGTGAGAACATTCGGCTAATATGTGATTGTTATGCAAATCAATCTGCTATAAATACCGTGGTAAATGACGATGACGTTCAGTTTAGTGCACATAGTTTCTTTTCTCTCGTTTTGATGTTATTAAAATATCTTCTAATATGTTATACGAAGGTTGATCCAGAAATAAGTTTTCCATCAATGTTAGAAATACATAACATCGTTTGTTCTTATAGAAACTCACATCATTGGAAAGACGGAACATTGCTCTATTTTCATACATAATCGCCATTTGTTTCCGCGCATTTCTGTAAACAGAGGTACTGACCAGTCAAGTGTTCATTTGACTTCAACTTTCAGTTTTTAAAATTCACAAAATTTGCAAAACACATTTTTTAAATTTTAAAATTTTGAAACCTGAAAAGTAATACTTCCCGGGCAATGATGAAGTCAAAGAGGATGTAAAACGTCTCCTCAACGGGTTGGCGGCGGAGCTCTGTGACATTGGGATACAAAAATTGGAATACCGTCTACAAAAATGCATAGAAAAGGGTGGAAATTCTGTCATAAAAAAAGAGCAAAGTTCACCCTTTCCAATGATGTAGATTTCTGTAAAAATAAATAATGTTCTATAATTATGTTTCAAATTGATAGAAACCTAACTTTTTGATCAACCCTCGTATTTTGTTTAGCTTATATTCGGAAAAGGTTGCCTTATTTCGAAAAATGGGCTATTATAGGAGATGAAAGAATACATTTCTTCGCCTTTGTATGAAATTATTTGACGAAATGCAGTGATTGTCAATGCAAGGAAGTTTACAGAGGTAGCGTTCATTATTACTACATTTTCACGCATGCCTCGAAATTGTCTATCGTAGAAAACATTTGAATTAACCCACGTTTATATATCATCTAATCGCATTACTTAAATGTGAGGTCAATTTTTAATCTATATCTAGGAAAACTTTAGCGAGCCCCCTTGATGCTATCCCCGACATTCAAGGACGTATCTAGAAAATAATTTGGGGGGCTGGGGAGAGGGTGGAGACTCAGGGTATGACCAGGAGGATGCTTAACTTGAATATTTCAGGAATTGGCAAGTAAGGGGCTCCAGAATACCCCTCTTCGAAACTAAAAACGTGCAATCTGTAAAAATGCTTCCAAAATTTCTTTTTCGTTAGTTTTTTGCCAGTTTTGCGAATCATCAATATAGGTATTATGTTGAAAGGGAAATCCTGTTTTCAGATCTAGGAGATAATCTGTATTCCCATGAATGCCCCTTACGTTTGAGTCCTCAAGTGTAAATATACCCATTCTTTGTATATTTCTGGTATACGTTGAGAAAATAGAAATGAAATTATCTAATAATAACTTATCATAATTTGCTTTCGTATTCTAAACCGTAAAAGGTGAGATTTTGGTCTCTATACACATAATAGACAAACAGAAACACAACATAATCGTTCAAGAATCAGGAAGCCGATTAGTACAACTTTGTGTTCCAATTTAGTTCGTTTCTCACATACTGAAATAGTATTTTTACTGGCTATTACTATTATCAATCTGTCGCTCATTTGAGCTGCATTTATTTACCATTACAATTTTCTAACAACATTTACCGAACAACATTAAAATAAGAGCGAACTAGTCGACACAATACATTTCTTAGAAAACCATTTGTCTGCTTCCATTTCAAATGCACATTTTTACTGTACTCAACAGCACTATGCTAATATTTTTAAAAGAGAGAGTGTTAAATATATAACTTTCGTTACCATTTTAAGGTGTCGCTACTAATAGAAGCTACTTTAGATTTTCATTTTTTTTAGTTCCTGATATTCTTACGAAATTCACACGTCTTTACGGACCAGCGAAGCAACGTTAAACTTAAAGAATCTGGTTTTAGCGCTGCCGTTTCCTGCACTCAATAGAATGTTTGTCCGTTACTACATGTGCATGTCACTGAAAGTAATTGCAATGACACTTTTTATACATATATTCAACCTAAGCTCTGATAAACAATAGGAGTTCATCCTACGCTTTTTTACACGAAAGACGTTTGCCAAAACAAAAAATTAATTTACATAACATGTCGATCCACATTGTTTTGGCAAAGAAGTTATTGTTATACAGTGCACTGTTCAATACTGCTATTTTTTGCTCATCAGCTGTTGGCTTTTAGTCTGTTTCAACATTGAAGACGTACAAAGACAGTGCTCAATATTGACAATTATAAACTTGGTATACTGTTAATCGGTTCTTTCCAGCAAAAAATCCCTGATAGTTTGGAATTGAACTGGAACAATGAACCCGCACGGTTATTAAGTAAAAAACCTATATAATATAAAAACGATAAAATGTCAACTTGTTGCCTAGATAACTGGTAATGTGCAAATCATTAGCATTAGCCCCTACTGAGCGAGGGCCGTGGCAAATGCTTGTTCCGGAAGTTGTTGTATCCAGTATACAACTTCTTCCCGTCCAAGTGATTGTGCACGCGTTAAGGAATACCTCAGTACCGATTGCCGGGTGGCGGTACAAGTCCGCCAACGGGCCACTTTAGGTCTATTTAACATCACTAACACGTAAAAAGAAGGTGGTAGACAAGGACCAGTCGACCGAGGCAGTACCACCCGCTAGCTTTTCCCAGGGTGTCTTATAAATGTCCGCATGTTTCCACACCTAAGCTATGCAGTCGGTTAACTACCAAAACAAAGAAATTAACGATGATGGATCCCTCGAGCACTAAAAACTCCGGACGTAAACTCACTCCACTCTCGGAATGTCCGGGTGGAGGGTGGGCTCGAGGGAACAACATCGAAGATAAAATTTGTTTTTCGAACATCTGCGGGATCAACAGCAACATTGATGCTGTTCATCACTACCTGCAATCCAATCGTCCCGCCGTGCTTTTCTTGGCGGAGACAAAAATCTCAGAGACTACACCGATTAACCATCTCAACTTCCCAAACTACGAGGTGCACTCCAATCTGAGAAAGAACGGGGGAGTTGTGGCTTTTGTCCGCAGCAGTCTTTCCTGCTCCAGGGATCTTTCTTTGGAATCAGACCGGAAGGACATTCTGTGGCTTCGCCTCAACTCCAAAACATCACCCAAATTTATTTGCTGCCTTTATCGCTCTCCCTCGAACCATAACTGGGACGACCTACTCGAATACCTCGCCGTCCAGATCGACTTCCTGAACATCAATCACGGTGATTTCAATGTCCATAATGAGCTTTGGTTGGGCTCAAATAAGACCGATGCAGCAGGTCGTGCAGTCGAAGCGTTCGCTCTTACTCAAGGGCTGACCCAGCTGGTAACGAGCCCTACTTTTTTCCCCCGCGTCTCGTCACACGTCAGTAGCCTGCTGGATCTCTTTCTGACCACGCATCCTGCTCCTTACAGCACTGCTGTCCTGTCCCCCCTGGGTAACTCAGATCACGGTGTTGTGGAGGTTAGGTTTCGGTCAGAAGCCGCTGTGGCAGCAGAAACTCGCACAGGCCGCAAAACTTGGCATTACGGACATGCCGACTGGGAGGGGCTCAGAGATTTCTTCTCTAGCTTTCCTTGGAGAGATGTCTGTTTCAATGACGCGGATGCGTCGACTGTCTGTTCTTCAATAACCGAAATTATCCACGTCGGAATGGAGGAATACATCCCTCACACAGTGAAAGTTCCTAAACCAGGGTCCAACGGCTGGTTCAACAAATCGTGTGACACTGCTCGCCAGCAGAAGATCAAGGCCCACAGAACCGACTTACAAAACCCCACTGTAGAGAACAGACAAGCCGACGTCGAGTCCAGAAACAAATATAACGAAGCGGTTCGCAATGCCAAAAACCAGCATGATATAAAAGTTAGGCACAGGGTAATGTCGCAGCGCAATGGCAGTCGGTCTTTCTGGACGCTGGCCAAGCAGATTGAAAAGAACTTCTCACACAGTAGCCTTCCACCACTTACGTGTCAGGATGGAACTATTGTATTCGACTCAAAGGCCAAGGCGGAAGTGCTAGCCAAGATCTTTGCTGCCAACTCCACCATGGACGTCCCCACCAACGCCCAAGTGCCGTCAATTCAAAGGGTTCCCCACACTATGCGGGAGGTAACATTCAGGCATAAGACCGTAAGACGAGTGCTCTTGTCGCTCGACATCAACAAAGCTTCTGGTCCGGACTTGATTCCTGCCATTGTACTGAAGAGATGTGCAGCGGAGCTTGCTCCAGTTCTTTCGCGTCTCTTCCAGATATCTTATGAATCCGGCACCTTCCCAGAAAACTGGAAATTTGCTCATGTACAGCCCATCCCAAAAAAAGGATCTAAAACCGACCCTTACAACTACAGGCCTATAGCTCTGCTTTCTGTTATAAGTAAAGTGATGGAGAGGTGAAAAAATCGCGAGCTTCTGGACTACCTTGAACGTCACAGCTTGATTAGCGACAGGCAGTACGGTTTCCGGCACCAACGATCCACAGGGGACCTCCTAGCTTACGTCACGCAACTGTGGAGTAAACTCATCCAGTCTCATGGTGAAGCTCATGTCGTTGCTCTTGACATCACGAAAGCGTTCGATCAGCTGTGGCACGCTGCCCTCTTAAGCAAACTTCCATCCTACGGCCTCCCAGAAAAGCTTTGCAGATGGGTGGCTGACTTTATCTCTGGCCGCAAGATATCCGTCTTAATTGACGGATTCTCATCTTCATCCCACAACGTCAACGCGGGTGTTCCCCAGGGATCGGTCTTGGCTCCAACACTGTTTCTCTTACATATCAACGACCTCCTTTCCTGCACGATCAACCCAATCCACAGCTTCGCTGATGACAGCACTCTACATGCAGGAATTCAGAGTGACAAGCCGATCTCTGCCGCTGAGCTGGAAAAAAGAAGACTAGCGACGACTTCTTCTCTGACAAGAGACCTGGAGGCTATCACTGCTTGGGGACGCAACAATCTTGTACAGTTCAATGCTTCCAAAACACAGTACTGTACTTTCACGAACAAAAAGCGACCTAGCGCTCATACAGTTTCGATAGACGGTCGAGTTCTACCAAAGAGCCATTCATTTCGGCTGGTCGGAGTTCAGATCAGCGAGGACCTGATCTGGCACGAACACATCTCTTCAATAGCTGCAGCTGCTGGGAAAAAGCTAGGCTATTTGTTTAGGGCTAAGAAGTACTTTTCTCCGCATGACCTTCTCACTCTATACAAGGCCCAGATAAGGTCTAGCCTCGAGTATTGCTCACACATTTGGGGTGCTGCCGCCCCGACTACATTGTCCATGCTCGATGCTGTCCAGAGGAGGGCGGTCCGACTGATCGATGACTCTTCTCTAACAGACAGTCTCGGGACTCTTTCGCACCGGCGGGCCGTCGGCGATCTGGCTCTTTTCTATCGCTACACCAACGGGCTTTGCTCCTCAGAGCTCTTTTCCATGATGCCGCCGCGCGATGTGCCTGCCAGACAGACCCGCCTGACTTCGGCGCCCCATCCTAACAGGGTCAAACTTCGTACATCCAGAACTGGCCGATACGACCGCTCCTTTGTCCCGAGGGTGTCTAGATTGTGGAACAATCTACGGGAGGAAGCTTTTCCTAGTTCTACTAACCTTAGGCAGTTCAAAAATCGTATTAACAAAATTTCTTTGGGATCACCATAGCAGCCGCGGTGTTCCGGCATTTAGGCTTCTGCCTGCGCGGCTGTTTCGATATAAAAAAAAAAAATAGTTAAGTCAGCGCTTGCTACAAGTGAGCATGAAGCGATGGACAGCTAGTTCTTAGTTGACATATTTTAGGAAGAGCTGCATAATGTCATAACATGCTTACATGTAAAGAAAATCGACACTTTTCAAGTTATGTAATACCGCTGCCGATCAGAGTAGCTCGTAGCCAGGCAGCATGTTATTAATTTGTCTTGATGGCTGGCACTCCCTGACAGAAATTGTTTGTCGGAAATAACCAAATAACATTCAACTGATATGAATTCAGATTTGGTACGCATGAATCGAATCTGACGTATGAAATACTTACGTGCGAAGAGACTCCAGTGAATTCTGAACGACTCCTAAACTTAATGAGTCAGAGTGTCATACCAAAAAGTAATTATATCGACGAATTGTACAGAACAGAAACTTGTTGCTGATACGATGATATGATTCTATTCAAAATCAATTTGAAATTTTACTCACCAGTCGGAGGCCTCTCCTTAGGGTAACATATCCTAAATAGTCCTTTCGTTCTCGTATAGTAGTAGTACTTTGAGTTTACGCTATCTAGCAAACTTTGGCTTTGCGCATCTGGATGCCTGCTCAGGTAATTCTGAAACAAAATAATAAAATACATTATTTTGTTAACACTCAATTGTAAAGATAATAATACTGTAATACTAATCGGTAACTTGAACTACAAAAACCTTGCCGATACTTGCTTTGATGATATTGAACTGTTCGTTACTTCAACATTTTCCAGTTCGGCGTATAATCAGAATTCATGCATTACAATTTCAGTTTCTGTAGGATTTGACAGCTTTTGACGTTCATGGTATAAGTCTGTGAATGCGTCCATTTTTGGCATAATAATATGCTACTCGTACTAGGTTGTTTGTCGCTCATTTATCAAGAAAATTACCCAGGGAACGACGTTTTTGGCCAGGAAACGTTAAAGGATATTTTTATTGTTACGTATTCGATTCCCTCATCTCCAACAGTTGGCCTTCAGAACTTCCTGACATTGGGCATAGAACTAGAGCGCATGGTCTCACCTTTATATTAAAAAAATCCTTGATAAACCAGCAGCCGGAAGTATCATTGAAAGCAAAGAAAATAGAATGAGATTTATTACCATTCCTGCGTATTTAATATTGACTTTTTAGTATAAAATCTTATCTACCAAATTCAGCTACTATCACAGCGTTTGCCGATGGTTTGTAATGCTGACGATGCAACCTCAGGACGTTTCTGAGCATATATTACTGTTTCTAGTCTTTTTGACCAATTTTTCTGTGGAGAAATAATAGGAGCAGGTATAAAACAGGAGCAACCTTTGCGGCTCATTACAGAATGCTTTTCAAAAAGCTCAAATTCTAGTAATACTATTAATACTATATATATATGAGTATAAAACTAAGTGTTTACAGTTTCATGATGAAGTTTGGGCGCCATATTGGTTCAGAAATAAATAATTTCCTTTAAAAATGACAGACTGGCAGACTGTCACAGTTTAGCGTTTTTGTACATTGAAACACACATATAAATCAACAACCAATCATCAATCTCCTGCTTTGGAAGGATCTATTTGAACATGAAAAGAAGATTGATATACCCATAGCTTTTCATTATTAGCTGTTGAGTTATAAGCTATTTAATAAACACAAACTCACAACTTTGACAGCCCGCCAGTCCACCATTTTGAAATATAGTATATTTGTACATTTATGTCATGAACTACTGAGAATGAACTTCAAAATGAAAAATGAGACCCCTTCCGTTTAAAATAAATGTTCCAAAACTGCGTCCAACTGCTATATTGAAATTTTCAACTTTTACTTTTACCCTAAATATGGTAATCATGCATTAATTCCACCATTCCGCATCTCAGATTGCTGACTCAACCCATTCAAGATATGAGTAGGGAGGGGAACTTTCTGAAAACCACTGTATGTGTTTCCATCCATAACAGGGTCATTAAATATGAGAATAATACATGTACTCTAGTTCAGAAATCTCCACAAATAATTTTTTAGTGATACTCATGGTGCTGGTGTATATTTTAAACGGAATAGGTACCCCAAAAGGATTTTAAAAAGTGATGCTATATTTTTGTGTGGTCATGAAAGTATATTACTCAGAAATCATGCCTGGCCATTAGATCTATAACGCAACATCTCAACACAGTGCTGCCGTCTCTAATCACGTGGCATGTCAATTTCATACAGTGCATGTGCAATCAGAATAAAAAACCTGCACGAGGTCAAGTTCAAAGTGTGGCGTGCCGAAAAAGTTGAGCAATATATTCAAACTACAAGTATTTCAGCAATCCTATGCTAGTGTATAGGAAGTACTGACTCATTTTCTTAGTGCCATTTTTTTCTCTTGGAAATATTCCACTTCCCCGGGATACGATACGATCTCCCATGGTTAACAACTGTAGCAAGTGCATATAGCGGTGTTAATCTATACAATCTAATTTGCCGTATCCTGCCGTACACAAAGATCTAAATAGCGAACGTTTCATACTTTTATAGTTATTTTAAATGCAATTTTTAACGATTCGGTTACTCAAACCGGTGATTTCTAATTCTAATTCGTGTCTTTTGCAACCCGCAGGAAGTTTTACAACCGCCTGCAGGTTTGTCAAATGTAATTATACCTGATATCAGCACAGGAATTATTTGCAATATTAGATAAGCCGTCATTACCATGTCTAGTATGGAATAATTATTATAGACATTTTTCAATTGACCAGTTTGAATAATCAAATAGGAAATAAGGAGTGATTTGGCATGAAAGTAAAAGTCCTTTTTTCGATGACTGCAATACTGCCATCAGGAAATTTGTGGATATAAATAGATTGGGTACATGTGTATGTTCGAAAGTGTGATTATTAAATGTAATATGTGCAATAAACCGACAAATTGAATAACAATTAAACCGGCTGTATGGAGCAGTTTTCATATATATTCTTGATTTTTGTCAATATGTATGACTGACTTTCCATTGCAATCAGCACTTCCTGTTCATGGTTGCAGCATACTTGTTCTTCTTTGACGTATCTCGTTTTACAAGTAAATGGTTTACACCTATTAATTGCATTTGTATTGCTTATTTAGTATGTCTGACCATACTGATATGCGCTATGACAAGGCCTCATTTTCTCTTTGGAATAAATAGTCTAATAGAGATTATACCACATCTGCCTCAAATGTTAAGTTTGTCAAATTCTTCATCTTGGTCCTCCCACTTGTCCTAGTTTTTTTCTTTAAGGTGAGTAATTTGTAATTGAAAAAAGACGGCTTATTTTGCATATATTTTACATACCTACCCAATTCCTTCTCGCCTTCCAAAACACCTTCAAGTGTAGGTTAACTTACTACTCCGCACAGATTTGTCTAACATGTACTTTCAAATGTCTTTGATATAAATACTGAACTTCTTAAAAGTTGTATCGCAATAACCATAAACAGCTTCTGAAAATCTATGATTTGACTATCATTATTCATTATAGTTCATTATTCATTATAGTTCATTATTCATTATAGTTCGCGCCACAAAATGTATTCCTTACTAATTTCAGCATATTGAGCCTATAAAAATATGTTTGGCTACGCCTGAAAGTGATCAGGGAAATGAGAAGCGAAGAATGAAGCTGAAGATTCTTTTGCGACCAAAAAGATGCAACTGATTCATGAGCGATACCTCATCCGTCAGGATGTCGACAAAAGGGAAGATGATGTATATTTTTGTTTTGTACATGAGAAAATTGATCCAAAACAATTTGTTGGAAGAATACTCTGTCTAAGTTGACATTTGCAAGACCGGCACGGGAATCACGTATCTTGAAAAGTGACATTATGCCGATTTTTTTTGACATTATGCTGTTTTTTTTGACATTATGTAGGTTTTTCTACAAGATATTAACTTAGCACTTAGTTGTACGTGTTGCCTAATCGTCATGAGGCTTGTTATCTGATGTGATGTAAAATCTGCTTCTGAGATGGCATTACTTTAGGTCTAAGTTGTGTTGATGATAATTATATTGGGTTCTTGTCTCAAATACACTTAATTGAGATTCAAAGCTAGTTGCGCATCCACTTTTTCTTATCAATTCTGGAAATTACATATACAAATTTGCTCAATTTCAAAAATGAGAGAGATAAGAAACAATTATATTCACTGTACACTGTCAAATTACATGCTAACAGTAATTACACAAAACGCGGGCGCGGTGATGATTTCCCGTAATTCTCCCCAACTTTTCGTAATTTATAACTTTGAACATAACCTGTCTTCAGAAAGCACAACATAAAAATAACCCATCGGGCACAGCCAATAGATATACTTCATTGGCAGCATATTCAGTAATGATGTTCTCACACGGCAAATATCACTGATTTTATACACATGCAGACCAATACACATAATCATCCAGATGCGATCTTGCTATACAACCAACTTTCTTCTCAGAGATAAAAACTATAGACAAGGACCATTTGGTCTCACAAAACATATGCTAGCAATAATGCGTGTAGTTTGGTTAAGTGATTCCTCCTTAGATGGACAGTCACAACGATCCTAGTGAGCAAACGTGGAGTTACGGTTGGCGCCCTAAAAACCAACTAGTTTGCCAGATGACATCTGACAGGTTTTTTTTGGCATTTTATACGTTTTTTACATGGTACCCCAGCGGGGAATCACTTCAGCTATTTTTTTAAAGTAAGTATGTCCTTATGCCGTAAAAAAAGTATGTATGTGTTAAAATTATACAAATACAGGGCCCCTGCACATTATGGGTTCGGTAAAAGGTGTCTGGTATTCATATCATCATCCTTATTTGCCGATTATATAAGTGCAGGGTGGCCAAAACTTGCATGGGTGGATTATTTCTCCGAAGCACAAATATTGTTGTTACTTTTTTACATCGAAGCAGCCGCGCAGGCAGAAGCCTAAATGCCAGGATACCGCTACAGCTGATAGATACTTTGATTTTTATTACACGTTCGGATAGATCAACTAATTCAGACTAGGTAGAAGGCGCCAGTCAAGGATTTGTTTGTACCATAATTCTCATCATAGTCTCTTATCAGAATCAAAGTGTCCTTCACGTAAGTCAATTTTTGTTCTATCATTAAATTCTTATTTTCAGCGTTATTTGTGGTGTTAGACGATTTCAAGTTATGATACTTCTTACAAAATTCGCAAAGAGCGCCACAAGCCTAATAAAGGTGGATGTTTCCTCCGGTAAGTATTATTACGTTGATACAGCGCTGTCACTTTGGTAGGCATTGGTAGTCAAATGAGTAAAAAGTATTCAGTAAAGCTACGCAACTTTGAGGACAAACAACGGAGTGTAAACAGATAGGCTTGGCTCATTCTAATCTATTCCAATTCACTTAGATAGACCTTCATACTTCTGAGTACTATTGAGCAGTTGTTGAGATTGTAATTATGTATTTTTTCTAATAAGTAATAAAAGTCGGACCAGCAGAACCTTGACCTTTATAATAGAGTGAACTTTCTGTAGGACATCTGATAGTTTTGCTAGTACCTAGCTTACCCGTTCCTTGAATCCTTCAAGTCTATTAGCTGTACAGGGTTCTCAAAGACGCATAATTCATTGTTCCTTGAAACATTCAAATAGGGCACCCTGAACATTTTCAAATCCTACATTTACTGTTGTTCTTACTGGTTATGTTTGTTCATGCAGCGAAATTAGGGGAATGTATTTCAGATTGCAACCTCTTCTCTCTTCTAACAAAATGGTCGAGATACGGGTTGACACAATCTCAGGCAAAATATTTAATATTCCAAAAAAATCTCGAAAAAGCACAGTATTTAGGTATGTCCAAATATTCATGTATGTAATGAAAACTATGGAGGAATTTTTGAGAAAGTGTGCATTTCGGAGCAATGCTCTATCCAAATAAATTTGGGTCACCCTGCACATGTGACAGGATTGCAACGTAAGGACGATGATAAAAATGTAAACACATATCAAGCACCTATTAAATATCGTATACGGAACCCATAATACGTTGTAATAGGGTACAGGGGGCCCAACTTAGAAGCCCTGCATCTTGGAAAATACTCGTGGAAAAAGTTTGGGCTCATGGACACCTTTGTTCCAGGTGTTGAGATCTACAACATACTTGATTTGGAAAAAAAAATACCAAAAAGCCATCGTTTTCTAGGATGGAATATTCTCAGCTGGAGCACTAGTTTTGATGCGAATGTTGCCGGATGGAAAAACGAAATAATTTGTTTCAATCAGGAAAAACATAGTGGAACATTTGGATTCTTCTTGATGCCGTCGGCGCCGCCGCTTAGATTTGATTAAAGAGTGCATTCAATCGCTGTATATTTATTACAATTTCCATAACAGTTGACTACACAACTCATATATTATAATTATCTACAGAAAAATGTTGGTTAAGATGGGATCTTTTATTAATAACAATTTTCTCCTAAGAAGCCAATCTCTGTTGAGTAAAGTATAACGCTGCAGCGCATTTCAATCTAATTACCCCAGACATAACAGTTTGCTGTGCCGAATAATTTAATTTGTTATTAGTGCCAATTCGAGCATATTCCAGTTAACATAAAAGGCATATCTACGATGCCAATTCCTTAACCAGACAATGCACTATGAATGTGCTCCAATTGTTCTTTGACATTGTTACTAATATGGTAGGAAATGTCAAGTGAGAGTTTTATACATACCAAGTCGGTTACTGTATTAATAATGCCTTGCGAAAATATGCTACATGCATGACTAATCTAAAGTAAAAGTTAACAATCATACGCATCTTTGAAATACTTCAAATCTTTTGATAGCAAATTACGGGTATAGCTGGAAGCGTCTATATTACTATGGGCAAATGTATAAATACAAATGGAAGTTATGAAGCGTCACTAAAAAGCAAACTGGCTTGGTTGAATGAAATGAAATCCGGCCTTCAAATTACATCATCATGGCAAGATTTTTATAAATTCAAATAATGCATTAATACGAAAAAATAAAAGACATTGATCTTTATTCTGGGCAGCTAAAACTAAATCCAGCAATTCGCCCTGTATAAGGGATGATTGACAATACGTCATATTTTTGTTCGTGAAAGTTTTCGAGTTTTTCAATGGGAAACCCGATTCAAAAACATGGAGATAGACTCTGGAGGTAAAAGTGATGATCCCCCAGGGTCCCCGATGATGAACGGACCCAGCCAGAAGGAGAGAACAGAAATTACCAAGAAATCAAAGGAATTGATGACACCAGCTGTAGCAGACGAAAAGGACGGAACCATCCAGCGCCAGACCCTGATAATCGAAAACCAGGCCCAGCAAATAAAGGAGCTGACTGTGACCATGAAATCAAAGGAATTGATGACACCAGCTGTAGCAGACGAAAAGGACAGAACCATCCAGCGCCAGACCCTGATCATCGAAAACCAGGCCCAGCAAATAAAGGAGCTGACTGAGACAGTTAGGGACCAAAACAGTAAAATAGACTGCCTGACCACCCAGGTAACACAGTTAATCAATAATGCAAATTTTAATTCTAAATCTGACAAGGCTGTCAATTTAAAAAGACCTCTTGAAAATTTAACTGACGTGACATCGACCGACGATGAAATACATAATGACGGATTCATCCAGGCCAAGTCTAGGAAAAGAAGCATCGACAAAACGAACAAAACCGACAAGACGGATGGCTTCCACCTCTTCCAAAAGCAAAACCAAAATTCAAGTTGACAGTCCCCTCAAAATCTTCTGCTTCATTAAACGTATCAACTTCTTCTGCCACTTGTCCTATGACGGTCGATGCAGCGACCACATCTTCTCAATCTTTGGCCTCTGCATCGACTGACGGTGCATTATCTCAACAATCTCACGTTGCTGGTGAGTTGACCAGCTCAGCACCCCGCCAGGGGCGAATCACGCCCATTGTTTTGCGTGATGCGACCAAGTGGCGACATCTAAACTACACCTTTATAAGCTTAGGCATTAAGATAGAACACGCAGTTGCCGTTGCGAGAATTAGGATTTTGCCGAAAACTGAGGATGACTACCGAAGAATCGTTCGCCTGTTCAGGGAGGAGGACGTGCCCCATCATACGTTCCCTCTTCCTTCAGAAAGAAATATTCACGCGGTAGTCAGAGGCATACCCGCAATGTTTTCGGAACAGGAGATCAAAGGGGAATTGGAACAGAGGGGATATACTCCTCTCCACATTATCTAACTCAAACGCAGTGGCGGCGCACCCATGCCGTTGGTGGTCGTGATACTGCCCAAGATTGAAAAGTCCCAGCAGCTGTTCAATGAACATGAGCTGCTGGGTCTAGCAATCATAGTTGAAGTTCAAAAGAACTCTAGACTTATTGGGCAGTGTCACCGCTGCCAAAGGTATTGTCATGCGCAGTCTTACTGCACAGCACCTCCCAAATGTTTAAAATGTGCTTCCGATCACATGACACATTTATGCCCCCTTCATTAAATAATAAGTCCCCTGATTAGCGCCACTGAGGCATTGCAGGCGATCTTTCCGCAGCCATTGAAGTACAATAGACAACCTGCATTTGTCATCTGTCAGGTATCTTGGAGTCATCATTGACAAGGGGTTGACCTGGCAGAAACATAGTGATATTTTGAAAACAAAATTCCAAATTACCTTTTGGCAGCTTTATTCTCTGTTGTGCAGAAATTCAAAATTAAGTTTGATCAACAAGATTCGGTTGTATAAAATGGTCAAAGACCTAAAATCACCTACGCATGCGCGGCTTGGTGTTTTCTTGCCAAGACGCCCATGCAGAGACTGCAAGTCCTGCAAAACAGAACCCATCGCACAATTACTAACGCCCCTTGGTACGTGTCAAATCAGACTATTCATAGAGATCTTGATATCCTATATTTAAGGGATTACGTAAAACAACAGGCGCAGCGGCGTTATAATCAAGCGGAATCGCACAGCAACCCTCTGTTGCGCGTTTCAGTAGACTACACAGTCGAGCAAGTTCGCAAACATTCCAGGCCGCGCCTCGCACTGTGATCGAAATTAAATTGTAAATTCAGGCCAGCCAAAATTATTTCAGTATACAAAACCGATCAAAATCATTTTTTGTAGTTACAAAATAATTCGAGTAATCAAAGTAATAATGCTTAAGCTATTTAAAATGATTTACTTCTTTTCTTTGCTCTATTTCTTCCTTCCTTTCTTTCCTTCTTTCCCTTTTCCCCTTAAACATGTTTGGTATCTGGGTAGCCAGACCTGACAGATTAACAGACCGACGAGACTTTTAACTAAGGGCAAAGGTCCACTGGACCGCTCTGACGAATAATGACGAATAGTAGTACTAAATCCAGCGTCAAAGTCGGACCATCACACGTCATTGTTTATCACCTCAAAAAATGTATCAAGCGCAAAAAGTAAGTAAAATCAAACAGACCTTGACGTGACCGAGCAGTTTCAATACCGGATTCAATTTAAGCGGCTCAAAGTAAATAGGAATATACTAGAGGAAGGTAAGCTTTTTATTTTGTGTGATTATGTAATTTTTACTTCTCACGCATAAGCAGAGGCAGTGCTGTAACATTTTTATTTGAATCTATTTCCGTCGCTATGTCGATATCATACATTCATTTTTAGCGCCATTACTAACTTCTAGGTACGTACATTTTCATTCACATTTCAAGTCATCCCATAGGTGCGCATAGCATCAATGTTGGTTTGTAGATAATAATAATCATATTTTGGTATCAACGACTTTTATCGAAAATATTATTGCTACCAAATATTTTAAACTCACACAAAATCGGTACAAAAAATAGTGGGCGCTGTACCTTGTACGTGTCTACTCAAGGTTTAATTTAAGTTAGGACTAGTCTTATTTCCTGCGTAAAATGCATTTTGTCACGAAACATGAGAATTTTTACCTGTTACCTGAGATGATCGTGTTCAACATAAAAACTTAACTTGGGTGCAGGTGTTATGAAGCCTCTCCCTTGTGGCGTTGTTAATCGTCTGGTAAATGTTTAGTTAAGATGACTTCCTGTTCCAAGAAGGGCCTAGCGAGAGTGATAGACATTTACAATATAAAGCCATGAACTGGCAAGTATGGTGCACAGATGTTTTCTGAAGGCTTTTAAAGTATGCAACTAATCGCACTACTTATGTTAAGGGTAGTCCTGGATTTTTCCAAATATGGAATGCGTTGAGACAGTGCAGTGAAACATAAAACAGTTCTGCGGGATTTTCTATCTTTAATTACTTGCTACGCAAAATACGAAAGATCTAGAATTCGAGGCAACACGTTATTTTGATTGTTCTGTGATATGATGCTCATCACGAAAAACCCGTAGGTCATACTTAAAGAGGGTTATAAGGAAAAGTTACTTCTATGCCTAAGACTAAAGGCGAACAAGCTTTGTAAGTTTCTAAAAATTCACCAGCAGCAACAATAAAAACTGCAGAACGCCCGTTTTTGTATGAATTACGATAATTTATGGCTGTGGTCAAAAATATTTTTATAGGCGCCAATTTTTCCACATTTTAGACTTAGTATTCAACCCCTACTTTAGGGCATAATACATCTTTGAGAGTTCTGATGTTTACATTATACCTTTACATATAAGTTTTTCGAATTCATTAGTGAATACGATTTAGCTTATAATTTGTTAGAATACTTAGACTTTATTCTTTTTAATTAAGTGCTATGGTTATTATTTAGTGAGCTTAATAAAACTGGAATACTCTTAAAAAATAGGTGTTCTCAAAACCTATGATAATCCTGGTGTTAGGGAGTGCTTGTTCTATTTTCTATCTAGGCGCTGTGGATGCTGTCGGTATGTCGGCGTCTTTCTACCTGATTTTAATGAAATTTGAGGGCCATTATGCTGTGGTGTCATAGTAGGTAACGTTAATTCATTAATAAAACAGAGAAAATACTAACAACAATGATATTATATGAAATAATAAGATTGTAGAGTGTATTTAGAGCATTCTGTAAGTAAACTGTTTTAGAAAATAGAATATTGAGAACTCAAAAAGTCAACTATAACCTTTTTTCTAGAGACCTCACACTTTTTTAATTTTGTACGACTCTCATGTTCAATTTGGTGCTCTATTAATGAATGGGGATATGGATGTCTCTTGCATTATCGTCAGAATAATTATTGAACTAGATTAATCCACGTTAACCTAGTTTCATTACCATATGCCATCTTGACGCAATCAGTACGAAGCTCTTCACCACTGTAAATCTCTTTTATAGTGCACGGATATGCCTTTCGTAACTGTAACGTTGAAGCAGTTGCCTTATGATTACTGCTCATTGCAAGGAAGTGTATCATTTTTGAAGCGGCTTGCGATTTTAAGGCAGCTTACAACGAATGGAAAAATTTGTGCCTGTAGTAACGTATATGGCACATGGGGTGTATAATAAACGCGATTCTTTGAACTAGCGGATTGTATTTGTGTCTGCATACCGTTAACCGTTTTCATAGTACAGCGTACAGCACAATAAAATTCTGAGTATAGCAAATAGAAGGCAGCATGTTATACGAGGGTTGATCAATCCGCTTTCATTTTGGCTGGTCGGAGTCCAGATCACGAAGAACCTAATCTGGCACGAGTACATCACGACAATAGCGGCAGCTGCTGGGAAAAAGCTTAGTTCTTTGTTTAGAGCTAAGAACTACTTTTCTCCACATAAACTCCTGACAAGGCCCAGATAAGACCTACCCTTGAGTACTGCTCACATGTTTGGGGTGCTGCCGCCTCGACTACATTATCCATGCTTCGATGCTGTTCACAGGAGCGCTGTCCAACCGATTGATGATTATTCTCAAACGGACAGGCTCGGGATCCTTCGCACCGACGGGTCGTCGCGTCGGCGATCTGGCTCTCTTCTACCGTTATGTCAACGGGCTGTGCTCCTCAGAGCTCTCCTCCACAAAGCTGCGGCGCGATGTGCCTGCCAAACAGACCCGCCTGACTTCGGCATCCCATCATATCCAAGTCGAACTTCGTACATCCAGAACTGGCCAGTTTGACCGCTCCTTTGTCCCTGGAGTATCGAGATTGTGAAACCGTTACCTGAGGAGGCTTTTCAAAAATCGGGTTAACAAAATTCCTTTAAGCACTTCATAACACTCGCGATTCCGTGGCATTTAGGCTTCGGCGATTAAGCTTCATTTAATTCACATTTTTTATTTTCCTTCAATTCTGTCCGGATGCTTCAAAACTCGTCCTTTAGAGTACATTGATTTGTTGATTACTTGAAAATGTTGCTCTCAAGAATGAATCATCGCAACTGCTATCACAAGGTTATTCGATGGCCGATCAGATGAGAAATTTTTAGATCGCGACGTTGTTAAATGGGTGGATACTGGGAACTAATAAATTGTATAGGCGTATTTGACTGACTTGATCCATTTAATTCCTTTCTTGCACACGTTTGAGTCTTTTTCTAAGGGGTTGTAACAGCGTTACGTGGGAAGTGCAGAGTCAACTTACTTGATGCCATTTTTTTACCTTCAGGCGATTATCTCAACGCATGGCGTTTAACATTGAGATATCCAGTGGCGAGGGTGAGGGCCTAAAAGGGGTAAAAGTTAGCTTCGATGTACGAAACTTGATGTTGAGCTCCCATAAACAATTTATTGTTGATCATTGTGGATCGTTACCGGCACAACTCGAAAAGTGGTCAATAGGAACTTTCAAAGTAGTTCTTTTTGACAGGGGAAAGCTGATATCGCCACTCTCAGGCAGCAAGGCTCTACAATATTACCCTGTCAGACTTTCTTTGCAGAAACGGGACATTTTTTGGAAATGTGGCACACTCACCAAAATTCATACCAATGATATTAGTTATCCCGTTTTTCCTCTCGCACATACGTACGTATATGTACCATCCTTGTGGAAAAACGCTACGCTTCCAGTGTACCTACTCATCCTTAGATCCAAAGCAATGTGACTGGATCTTGTATGAAAATAAATTCACACCACATTAGGTTCAAATGATGAGTCTTACCTCTCAGAGGATTTAAAATTAGCTTGTAAGTGGGTGCATTTGTCTATATTATGCAATTAGTGCTCCAATATTAATAATAAACATGTAACTGAATTTCCTAATTTGTATATTTATTTATACGTTTCGATTTTCATGCCTTTAATACACGAAGAAAAAAATATGATCAAGTATTTACATGCTTATGTGTATAGGATGCATGAATGGAATGACCTCTAGGAAAAATAAAATGCATTTCCAAATGTCGAAAAAGACAAAATTTGACTGATACTTTCCAAAGTTGCAAAAAATCACAAGCGATGACTCATCGATCAGATGTTCAAAAAACAAAGGAGGTCTCTAATAGAGGATTAAAGAAAAGAATGAGTTTCCGATATCAGGCAATAATCCCTCTTAGGTCTCATGACCACGGTTCATCAAAATGTAATCTTTTATCTTTAGTTTTAAATCGGGACTGTGTAAAACTACGGCTAACAGAGGATTTTCTGAGCAGCATTTTTCTAAATTATACTAAAACCATACTTATATAACAATTTTTTGAGAATCATTCATTTACTTTTGTTGGAACCGCAGTTAACATTATACTCCGTGTATCTATTTTCATTGCGTTTACTTTTCATTTCGTGAAGTTTTGTTTTTAATCATCATTTGGCCGCCAAATTATTGCCAACCCAGCGTAGTATACAGGGTGTTCCTTAATGATATGCGAATATTTAAGGGTGTGAATCTACATGAAAAATTAATGTTAGTTTGCTTTATAAACTATGGTCGAAAAATGTTTCCTTAAAAAAACTCGGGGTGTTGAAGTTTTAGGAAAAAAATGGAAATTAATTTATATTTTCAGAACCGCTTCAGATATTTCACTGATATTTAGTACCTAGTGAAAGTTAATAAAGGTGCATATTTTTAAATGCAAAAATAATTTTAGTTTTAACAGTGGCTTGCGTACGGGTATTGACTTCGACATTTTTTAAGAAAAAAATGGTACGCCAATGGTTTTTTGCCAAATAAAAATTATTTTTAAATTCCCCGATCAATTTAAAATAAATGATACCTCTTGAATTGTTTTCTTTCGATGCGCCCTTGTTGAGTAAATAAATAAAAACCGTTCTATTGTCCGATAAAATTAATGTAATAAAATTGAAGAATGCAATTTAGCAATAAATATCTAGTTGCTCTGGAATATGTCACTGGCTTTTGACATCTGACAAGTCTCTGTTATTCAAATCTGTTCGTTGTGACATCTTTTTCATTATTTAGTTTTTACAATCTTGTTAATAATGGTGAAATATTCAATTGCAGAAATGGTGGACATGCATTACGTATATGGCCTTGCCGACGGTACTGGTGAGCAAGCCAGACGGATTTATCACCAGAGATATCCCGATCGTGCTTTGCCAGATAGTCGAACCTTTTCTAATATTCATCGTCGTCTTGTTGAAACTGGTGTGAGTGTGAGATCACCTGAAATTGAGCAAACAGTGCTGCACGAAGTCGAAGAACATTCTGAAACGAGTACGAGGAAGATCGCTAGATACTTAAATATTTGCCATGAAATTGATTGGAGAATTTTAGTGGATTTTTTGTATTTTAAGATTAATTAGTTAATATTAATCATTCAGAAACCCCCTGTATAATAAAAATTGGTTATCCTTTGTTCTTCCTTTTTCTCTTTATACATAAAAATGGGTACGATTCCTCATCTCGCGGGGGCGACGTAAAGTGGGGAAATCTCAGGCAACCGAGTTTGCTTCGGCATCCACAGGCTCGTTCTTATCAAACCACCCCCCCCCCCCCAAAGAAAAAACTAATGCTCCTTACAGATGAGTGGCGGGACTATCTTGCCGGCGGATTCATTTAGACCCCTGGGAACCACAACCCGCCAACGCCAATCGCCACCGGTCAAACGAACACTCATGAGGTTGTATGTTACCAATAGTTGTCCTATTACTGTTTCACATGCCTGGCAGTAAGTCTCTCCCCTAGCGCAATTCCAGCCTCTGGTAGTTACATCTATCACACCCGAATAGATAAATAGGAGTATCCTCATCGATGCTCCTTGTACTCTTTTTTTCATGACAGATGACAGGTGGGATGCAAGATCTACGAATCTTACTCCTTAAATACTAACTTTTTGAGGGCGTATACAACGGATAGATCTAGCATCGTTCTAGCACGACACTTCATGAATATTCCTACCGATTCAGATAATTTTTCATATACTTGTATAATACAGCAGCCGTTAAAACTAGGAGCTGAGAAAATGGCAATGGTTGAACAGGCAAATAAAAATTGCTGGCATATATGAATGAAAATGGAGACATACTTGTAGTTACTTTTTTCTATTATAGTAAACAGACTATTTTGTCCTATCATTTCTATTTCAAAAAACCAACGTATTGAATGTCCAAGTCAATTTTTTTGCTGTATCTGTTAATAAAGTAGTAATCAAATAATATTATTAATAAATTTGAGGGGACACATAACAAATTGACAAGTTTTTCCTGACGGACAGTTGATACATTTTTTTATGAAATTAAATAGCCGTAATTTACGATTACGTGTGACGCGACATGAAATTGAATACAATGAGTTGCAATATTTATATGCGGAACAGCATATTGCTATATGATATGCAGGAAAACTGTAACGAAAACCGGGGAAAAATTGTCTCTGTTTGAATTTACGTATATTCAAGAGTTTGCACTTTTCGTCTTTATAGTTACCAATGCAGCTTATAGCTCTAGAAATTTTGTTTTATTACATGACACAGATTCAATACCTGTATGATAGTTTATCTAGGTCTGTGTAGAAAAAATCTTTCGCTCTATAATATACAATATTGTTATTTTTAGAAAGTAACACAATCCTAGAAGTAGAGATCGTTTACATAATTTATGCATAGTCGAAAGCTTTTACTAAAGAAAGTGAATAATGATAATAATTTTCAATCACATTTTTATAGGCGTCAAGATGTATATGTGGATTGTGGAAGTTAATAACAGATGGTTTAATGCACTTTTTAGATCCAGGTGATATTTTTTCACTTTATTGATTAGTACATCACAGATTTTATAGTACTCGTAGCTCTGCAAGACTTGTACAGGATGGAAGTTGGAGTTAAAATATTTCTAGCATTTTGAGGTAATAAGTTCATGAGCTAATTTTACCTGTCCACCTAATTCCATGGTGAAAATAAATTCCCAAGTTTTTTGTCTATAGATACATACAAGAGAGCATATCATCGAATTTTGCTAATATATTTGAAAACGAAAATTTCTTTGCCTAGTGGTAAAAACAACACCTCTTTGTATCAGTTTGCACCTGCAAATAACATACTATATGACCTTCAATTGTTATTCACATATATAAATGTTGTTTGTAAATCCTTTCAATACCTACAATCATTACGTAAAGCTACTATTTAAATTCAACTTATGATGTATGCATTTCTGATTTTTCTGTCATTTAAGGAACAGAATAGGTACTTTTAAAATGAATCTCAAATACTGGTTGTTGGCTATAAAGTGTGTTATGCTGGTGGTTACGGCATATAAATGGACAATTATTCTCCCTTTGAACATGATTAGGAAATTCTATGGAGGAAAATCCATTTAGGTTAAGCTATTTCCTTGAGGACAACTAAAGTATATTCAAATCTCATTTACTTCCCGTCAAAACAAACGTCAGCGCCACGTTTTAATTCACGCACTCGTATTGGTCAGCGGGCGATGAATGCATAGGCAGGCAGCGCTTTAACTAAGAGTAAATAAGGTTTGCTACATAATACTGTATATTATAGTACTGCACGTGCAAGTGTTAATCCGAGTTTCCCCCTCCTCTCTTACTAGCAGTTTGGATTCGATCTTGATGTTCTCTTCAACACTGAGCAGTAATAGCCGAAGATACCAGGACTGCCTTCTTATTTTCTGAAAAACGTTGAGCATTGAATAGCATTTATATTTATGAACTTATACTGTATGTAATAATGTCAACCAATTTGGTTTGGTTTGGTCCTTAAAGGAAAGATCAACTTTTTTTGATTACATCCAGGTTTGATCTCATGGTGTGTTTTTGGTTCTCAAATGCGCAGTTATTTATTTATATATTGCCAAACTGTTGTCTTCCTCACAATACAAACAACATAGTTGCATTTAGACGTCGAAGTACTATTTATCGCATTTCAGATCCATGAACAGTGCACATGCAGCATTAGTCGAAGATTGCATAACAGTTAACTGGTATGTTGCGACAAAAGTTCTGAGTAGGTTTTTCGCGAGGGTTTTTAACGTCTTCGGGTGTATGAGCCGGTGTGGCGTGTCTGGTACATTAAATAACTTAAAACATATAAGTGGCTTGATTCGGCCAGAAAATGGAGTCCCATCAAAAATAAGTAATATCTAGCGGTCTTCTATTACCATCTAATGATGTACTGACAACTAAAATGTCAATTTAGCTGGTTGAAAACTAGTTTCTGTTATCCTTCGAATTACCAAACACAGGTGTAGGAAATATTTCGACCAGTTCTCACTGTGAGTAATCTTAGGTTGTGGAGTATACCTACTACATTTCTGGCTATCCAGAAGAAATCTTACTACATACTATTTTTGCAGGTTTATTTGTACTGTACACACAATCAAAACTGTTCGGCTATTTAAGGATCGGTTGAATACCTATAGGTATGGAAAATATTTCGACAGTTCTCATGTGGGTTATCTTGGGTTGTGGAGTATACATTTTTCGCTCTCTCGAAAAAATCTTACTAATATTTTTTCCAGGTATCCTTGTACAGCATATACATTCAAAACTGTTTTGCTACTTAGAAGGATCGGCTAAAACCTACTCTAGGGCATTGATATCGAGTAACATAAGATTCACAAAAATAGAGAACAAAGTCTTATGATTTGTGCGGGGAATAGTGAGTTAGTGCTCTTGAGTTCATTTTTTGTATAAGTGGGACAACACTAATTTCTTAAACCTCATTACAGAATTCAGTGAAATGCCTGGTATATACAGAGATACCGTAATACGAAACAATGTGCGATCATAAAACGTCGATATATATGCTTCATACACTGCCACCTTGCATCAACAGAACAAGTTCAGGCTTCTATGAAACATGATTAGCTTTATTATTCCGTTGTGTAACTCTGGAATTCAAAATATCGAACTGACTCGTTTGGAAAGGTCGCCGTGCAGTGCAGAACCTTCACGCCAAGCCTTTTATCATAAAAAACTCGCAAGTCTACGTAATGAATCTGTTCGTTTGCATTTTGAATTAATATTTCTATGTTATGATAAATGAGAGTAAAATTGTGATGTTATTCTAACGATATTCATCAAAATCAAATTTCTTAATGGTTTTTTATTTTTCATTTGTAGAAAAACATCTTTTGTTATGGTTAACATGTTTAAAAGGATCAAGTCTTTAGAAATGGTTTGAAAATGTCCTGACAACAAAAATGCTTCTCTCTCTCAATGCTGAAAATGACCACAAAATTATTAAGAGGTCCTCAAGATGACTGGGAAAACAATGACAGCCATCTTCATTCTTTCATTGTATATACTTATAGAAACCATAAAGCTTTTCATTGCTAGCGTTTCTATCATAGTGGCATGAAAATTTCACTATAGTCGAGTCAATATGTTTCAAACTGTAGACAATGACAGAAATTCCACAGCTAAAGGATATGATCATATAACAGTTTGTGTTGAAGGCAATTGAAAGCATCTTCAGCTAATGGCAGCATTTGTCGAAAGTATCGGATTATTTTATAAACATATAAAGGCCTTCTTCTCAACCACTCCATCCAAAATCTTCTTGAAAGCAAACAATATATTGAAGCGCTGACATCGAGAACATTTATGTTTTCAAATATAACTCAGTTCATCAACCATCCTAATTCCTTTGATTATGAATATTCCGTTATTATACTCCACTTTTATTGTCCATGATGACAATGGTTTTCTCGAGTATATTCGACGAAAGTAAGAACATCTTTTATTTACGTCCATAAGACGCACTTATTATGCGTTTAGTAGCGTTAAGTCTGACACAACTTCCCGTAGCGTAAAATAATGGACTTCCTCTCTTCCGCAACAAGAGGTCAAGTATTCCAACCTCAGTGGTAATAAAATTCATTTAAATTGTTTCACTTCTTTATAATAACCAAGTGAGCCGTCAACTAACTATAACACTTGGTTCTTTTAATTCCCCACTTTTCCTATTCAAAATAATGGTAAAAGCAATATTTATCAATTTTCAGAACTATTATATTTTCGATGCCAGTGTATATACTCAAACTATTAAATAGTTTTTAATGTCGTGCCATCGATCGTGTTTATGTTTGGAACTAAAAGCTAAAACTATTTAGTTCATTCACACAAAATGGAAACAAGGTTGAAATGTTTTGTCTTGATATTGAACTCTTGATTTGGGAGGAGCCGACTACTTCAAACGCGCACTACAAAAAATGCAGACGATTGATGGAGTGTTACATTGAACTATAGGATAGATAAAGTTTTTTCAGCCAACCTCCACAAGCTTATGAATGTTTGTATAATACAGATGAAAATGGTGTCAAGTAGGTTGAATCTACACTGCCCACGCAACGTTGTCATTAGTTCATAAACGAGTATATTCGGCACAAGTTAGTTACTCTGAACTAGCTAAAAACATGTATAACAAAAAATTAAGTGGATTAAGACAACCAAAGAGGCTTATGTAATTAGTCCATACTCCATAGTCCCCACCGATTTGATAAGGTTAACGCAATTTTGTTCCTTCTTACAATATCAACCATCTGGCAACACATTTGAACCACACTAGTATAGTAACTCGAGAGAGAATCGACGATGCA
Organism: Acanthoscelides obtectus; assembly: GCA_963669975.1. Taxonomy (NCBI): domain Eukaryota; kingdom Metazoa; phylum Arthropoda; class Insecta; order Coleoptera; family Chrysomelidae; genus Acanthoscelides; species Acanthoscelides obtectus. The sequence goes on along the minus strand of CAVLJG010000007.1, from coordinate 54,142,148 downwards.
GTCAGAGTCAATCACACACAAACGGTGCTCAGCGTATGAAGGTTGCGTCGTGGCCGACACGTAAACCCCGATTTTCAAGCCTTACAAATTTTTTTCTGAAAATGATCAGGAGCCTATGAAACATCAAAAAAAGAAGTTCGAGTGGTTTTTATTTTTGTAGTGTGTTTGCCTCTAGGAACGACACCACTAGACCGGATTTCAAAAACCGCAAAACTGGCATAGGGGGAACACTGTAAGAAAATTTCATTGAAATCCGAGCGAGTTATAGGCGGCTGTGATGGAAATAACGTCCAAAAAAACATACCTAATGTCTTATTTTCGAAAGTCTTCACGATTACAATACTTATCAGTCAGTAGGGGGTGGAAAGTAAAAGCTAAGCTGAAGCTCCATGCAAATAGTATTTCTATCTAGCCAATTGCTGAAGATACATACACCTGCTAATGAATTACTAACGTCTCGGCTGCTACGCCCACCGTGCAGTTATAAAACGAACAAAAAATTCATTTGCTTTCAAACATTGAGTCTACGAGTTGTGGAACGTCTAAACGAGCAATATTTGTGTTGCAATATTTGACTATATCTATGCCAATTGTATAGCCCTGCTGTCATGAACATATTGCAGCATACTGCGTAGCTAAATATCTCTGATCACTTATATCTTGTCAATATTGCCTGCAATGTGTGGACACACATTTTCCAGAATTTCTCATTAGAAGGGCTACAAAATCAGGCAAAAATGACTGTAGAAATTATACGCGTCGCGGCAGCTAGCGTTACTTACATTACACGTGCATTACACTAAGTAGGATTCCGATTGTTCATCAATCTGACAGACTACTCTTATTGCGGCTGGATAATGCAGTAAAAATAATGCACGTGTTATAGACTGGAACATGCGTGAATAATTCAAGTTATTGGAGATACCAATAATAAATAGATCTACGACGTTAGGGCTCGTCACAGAATGTCTTGCCCACTTATGCCACGGCCTCTCACCTTTCTGATTCTCTAACCACTTGACACTTGACATAACAAAGCAGATGCCTTCGATGCATCAAAAGTAAACAGATCATAAGCTTTAGTATTTATTACCTCATTGTAGGCGGAGGTGTCGATAACACCCTTTTAGATGATCCAGTAGAAAATACCCAACAATATGATTTCAACAAATATTTAAGACTGATTTCCATATTCATGATATCTTCTTAATTCCTCATAAATAATTTTGTGGTCAAGTGTGCCGAGCCCACGTGGCCTGTTGTCTTCTAAGAAAGAAAGGGTGACAATTGGATATCGCCCACAGATACTGGACAGGCAATTGGTAGAGTGCTCATAAATCTGTCAGCTTTCCGTAAATCAGGAGCCCATTGGAATTACAGAACGGAAGGTATTAGCGGATCATGCCGTGAGGTACCTGTTCAGGTCGGCATTTAACCGATTTAATATATGGATCCTACTCTCTCTGTCAATCCGATCATCAGCAATTGGTAGAAACTTATTTACTAATAATTATCCGAATATTAAAAGGAATGATTTTTGAGTGTCGATGAAATAATAGAACGGACTTTGAAACACCATTACTTGGATACTATTTTTTCTAGTCCAAGCCTGTGTATTCTTCGACTCCCCATGCAGTAATAAAAATAGAAACTTGACCACTGTAGGTCGCATTTATGGGGGAATAGAAAATGAATCAATAATATAACAATAATAATAATAATAATAAATGTATTTTTATTATTGCCCATCAGTGAGGCGAAGTTTAGCCGAAAGGTTATTCTTATATGTGTGAGAGAAACTAACAAAAATATTCTGGATATACGAACAAAAGTAATACTAATAGGAAAAAGAAAAGTAGGTAGGCAAAGTAGAAAGATAAAGTGTTTATAATACTCACATACGAAAGTACAAGCCAACAAAGCAAAGTAATATGAAACAGATGAAAAGTGATGACAGATGCACAATTTAAACAGTTCACATCACAGCACCTTTGAACTATCTCATCAGCTGATTCTTAACAAGTCGCCTGAAAAGTACTATAGTTTCATTGCGATAAATTGGATCAGGAAAATTATACTACTTGACAGCATCAAAGCTAAGACTTTTTTGGTAAAGGACTGAGTATTGAAGTGGCATCGCAAAATTTAGGTTATGTCTGAGATTTCTCTGATTAATGTTACATCTTGGTACCAGAATATACGGCGGCTTTTTAGTGCAAAATAATTTATGGACAAACACGTTCATAACATAAACAAACATTTTCAACCAATTTAAATCTTAAATCTTCGTAGAGACATGGCTCTATTTACGAAGTCCAAATAAAAACCTTTAGCAGTTGTTTTGAATTTTCTAAAGGCTCTACCGATCCGATGAATCCAAATAAGAATAGAATAAAATTAAGGAATATTGCAAAGGTCAAGCTTTCAACTAATTTTTTCCTAGTGTAAGTTTAAAATGTACCTACTGCAATATAAAAGTTTTAATTTGTCATACGTTTTTTGAGTCAGGTAACTGATTGTCTATCAAATTTCAAGGTAGAGTCTAAGATAACCCCCATATTTTTAGAATATATCCATTATTGTTTGTATATTATAAAATTAAATGATCACGTTGCAGTTCTCGAGGATGCAAAGATCCATTTGAAATATTGGTGATTGATGTTCTAAGAAAACAACGGATCTCAATTGCAGTACTTAAGTAACAAGTAAGTGCCATGTGGGAAACGTTTAACAAAAGTTACAATCTGAGACCGTTAAACATGGAAAATCCATTGTCAGCATTTTCTAATAATGTCTAGCTGTATCCTATTGTACTGATTCGGAAAAAAACATGATGTAAGGAACTGCAATAAAACACTACTTGTGGTACGATATGTGCATGATTTGCATGATATATCTGCCTTTACGAGTGATTGGTTTGCGTACAGTGGCGTACATTGCAGTAAGTGTAGGCTTGGAGTGAGTAGCACGATCAAATATTTCATTTACTGTTACACGTATTCAGCCTGTTGGAAGAATTTGTTAGATGCTTTGCTTGGAGCACTGTGGCATCAAATTGGTTATATTGACTCCGCCAAATTCAGTATCTCTAAAAGATCAAATGCAAGACTCCTGGATGGCACGGGTAGTTCTGATTCCCTACTTCTATTACAGTTTGAAATTCCTTATTATAAACATAGCATTAGTATCCATTCTCAAATATTTAACCTGATCTAAGACACTCAACAATTCTAGGCAATCGCTGAGGTTGTTTACATGTTCACCTCATCAATATGCCACCTTTCAAAATATGAGACCTAGCGAACTGTTGTAGGGTATTTAGTAGAAATGCTACAATCTGAAGTCTTAGTGTCAAAATACGCTATCTACAATTTTTGAGGAATCATTATCGCTAGATTCATCATACTCTATTTCCTTTGGTATCCAAAAATTGTACACCATAAAAAAAACCAGTTCTCGAACATCAAATTTAGTATGACGAATCTGACGATAATAATTTCACAAAAATTCTAAATAATGTCTGTTGGCACTATGATATCGAATCTTCAATGCTGTTTACAAACCGTCAAAATACACTAATGTGGCGTGAGTGGAATCTTTAACTTCGTACTGCTACCCAAAAGGTCTTGTGCACTTGCAGACTTTGGACAATTGAAATGAAATGAAATGTTTATTAATCTTAGCCCTACAGCTACTTCCTATAGTTTATAATAATGCCTGACTCAAGTAAAAGACAAGAAACAGTAATTCTAAATTCTTTTATATTCATAGTAAATGCCACCACAGCAAATACGAGATATACCATACAATTATTATCTTGATATAATTGCTTAACCTTACAAATAAATATATTCACAGACGTTGCTTCTCTAATTTCTGTATGTAGTACATTAAAAGGTCTCAAACCATCACAAAAAAGACATTTTTGCATATGGGATGTTCTAGCGAATTCTATATGAAAAGTGCTACGTGATCTAATATTATAGTGAGTAACAAAAAAAGGTTAACATCTACGTATGTATGTTTATTAGAATTCAAGAATTTCGTACATATCAATTTATCTTGCCATGAACAAGTGATACAATGGTAGGTTTTTCTGTTAAGTTTTTGTGGTGGCTGCGTGTATTGTTTGGCGATAAAGAAGCATTCAGTTTTCGTACATTTACGGTGTCAGTTAAGTGTTAAATCTCTCTCTCTCTCTCTCTCTCTCTCTCTCTCTCTCTCTCTCTCTCTCTCTCTCTCTCTCTCTCGATAATCAGTGATTTGAAGACCATGGAAGGATGGTAGGTATGCGTACGGTATATCGCCGAATACGATAGTTTGGCCTTTTTTCTTATCGCCGACATTGGGTGCTACCCACGATACACAGACACTGAAGATAGGATATTGCGCATGTGGGTGGAGCTTCGTGACGTCACCCGGAGAGTTGTCGGCTCGTGGTTACCAGCGTCAGGATTGTCGTAACGTTACTGCAGTTCACGTGTATCATGGTTAATGCTATATAGTGCGATTTGTTGGTGTTTTTTGGTGGTTTTGTGACCTGTTCTATTAGCTATACATACTTTATATAGCCTGTGTGGTTGATAAGTTGTTAAAAATGTTGTATGCTGTTGTGGGATGTAATTCCGACAACCAGTCTAAACGGAATCGTTGCAAAGACATTAAGTTCTACAGATTTCCTCAAGACCCAAACCTTAGCAAAAAAATGGCTACATCTTACAAAAAGAAAAGACAGTCAATATAAAAAGCGCTAGGGTTTGCTCGAAGCAATTTTGTGAAAGTGCCTATAAGGTCAATTTAAAACATACCTTTTTGGGTTACACCCCTAAAAATTACCGTGCTCTAAAAGATTATGCCATTCCTATGAAAAATCTACCCAAGTCTCTATCATCACCTGGACCATCTACATCTGTTGATGGGGAAAAGCGGAAAAGTGCTTACGAAAAAAGGCAAATGGCTCAATTTATCCTCTAGAGTTTAAGTATAGAATAAGCTCATGTATTTTGGGGCGAAACGAAGGCGCACACTCAGAGTATTGCAGCGTAGAGGAAGAGGATACTCCGGACATTCCACTAACCGCATCATTTACGAATAAACTGAATGCACCTGAAGTATCAGCTGACTATAACGAGGAAGATTTAGTGGAAGAAATGGATCAGCTCGAGTATGATGGGCTGAAAAATTTGGCCGGCTCTGTTTGCCATAAATTGCAGGATAAGAGGTAGAAAAGTTCCTCAAATGAAACTTACTCCTGGATAGACCATCTTAGTGAGAGTGGATTATCAAAACCTGAAACAGGTTTCATGAATCAAATTGAGAAGCTTGATAAGGTGTTTACTACAATTAAATAGGGACGGAATGGTGACAGAAAAGCAAAATTTTATAGGCGAACTTCTGTTGAAGTCAAGGATGTTCTTCCGGATCAAAGAACTGAATAAAAGTTTGAAAGACCAGAAAAATCGTGAAAGGAAATGGAGAAAAATTGTGGCTCAGACAAAGTCATTTCCATTTATTGTTATACCGCCAGCTTACTGCAAAAAGATGATAACTCCATTTTTCTACCTTTCGAGTTGTGTACATTTTCATACTTGCATGTAGTTAGTACTTAGGGTGTTCTGTGAAATAAGGATGAATAAATGTAGTGCAGTATTAACGTCATGAGCAAGTTAATCCTCTTCCACAGAACGTAGGTACTAACATATAGGTAATGTAGAAAAATCTTGTTTTTACAGTAAAGTGACGATACACGCTCTATTGTGGAGCTAAAAAGCCGTTTAAGCTATAGCCTGTGAGATAGGAATTACAAGGTTGAAATCTTTTATTTAAATCCGCCATTTTGTTTTGTATAAAATTTTAATGTAGATTGTGTCACTCGCACGGCTAAGACTTTATGTGTGAAAATCCGTGCAGCCGTTTGGCCTGTAGGTGAAAATATGCACGTTATCCACATCACTCTCCGCGTGACGACATGCGCGCCGGCGGACGAAAATCGAACAGCGAAGCATCCGGCACTGGGTGCTACCTCTCACAGCTGAACGTCGGCGTAACCATTTGCTCTGGTGTAGCGAAAGAATTCTATGGGACCAGGAGTAGAATCAGGTGGTCTTCAGTGACGAATTCCGCTTCTGACTGGAGATGCACGATGGTCGGGCAAGGGCGAGACGGCGGCGGGTGAAAGACGTGACCCACAATTTGACAGAGAGCGTCACGTTCACCGCACCGTGGGAGTTATGGTATGGGGTGCTATTGCTTATGGTACTAATTTCCATCAGGTGCAATGGTGGACATGGAACGGCCATTATAACAAATAAACAGTTAATATATGTATATAGTCCTTTATTTACTAGAAATAACGAGACAACCAAATCATTAAGTAACACTTTGTTTCATTTTATATATCATAAAAAACATTTTTATTATTGTAGTATTAATCATTATTTAGTGACCTCAAATTTTATTGAACCCTTCCGAACGGCCTTGCAAGGATCAAGGCTCCATATAAGGCCGATATAATGTGTCGGTCGTTTGAAAACTCACATTGAGAAAAATATCTGCTTATATTCCTTTAAACTTCTTAAAAAGTCCTTACATTAAAATTAAACATCAACAAAAATATATTCTCATAAAGAAAAACTCAGTGAACGTTGCTTGTACACTATCGTAAGACTAGGTATGTATTCGTGAGAATGTTTGACAGAATAATTTGAATGAGTATTATGTACATATCAAAACCGTTGCCAATAACCTTTATAATGGAATAAAAAAACTAAACTGACTAAAATGGGCTTCCATTCTATTCCTTGTACGGTCAACATGTTTCTGATGTCGTTAGAAACCTACAACTCAGTAAATATTAACTTGACCTGACTTTCCCCAATTTTTTTTACAGGGCTTTACTTATTACGAAGGTAACTAAAATGGAAGTCAATTAATAATATTTTTCTTTAGAACCATAGCAAATATTTATTTATCAATTGGAGATAACTAACGTTTCATGAGAGCTCGGAATGTAATTTTAACGTCGGCGATCGATGTTAACAAAGCGAGGGACTGCATAGACAAAAAACAACGCGAGTGACTCGTCGCCGAGTCTATTTCAATAGGTATCAATGTGAGAAAAAGTCAATATCTACGACTTTTTAATAACTGGCCTTATAATGAGTATGACCTTCCATAGTCCACCCACCCACGAAATCGGGATAAAGATATCGAGTTAAAGGCAGAAGATTAGGAACTGGAACAACTTGAAAGCTACGCTGCATATTCTATAAAGTAAAGGAAAGTACTGACATATCACCAGAAGGTTATTTGAAGGATATGTCAGCTTCTGGCGAATGCATCCGAATAACTCGTACATCTGCTTTCCAACGAGCGTGTTTACACTGGTTTTTGAATACTTATTGGTTATTTCGCCATGGACAACGAGAACAGATCACTGTATGATATGAGAGACAAAAATTATCATAATAGATATTTGTCTGCAAAATGGAAAAAAATATTCTACATTACAAGTATTTTTTTATTCTGATGTTCATTTCACGCGCTTGGTCCAAACATTTTTTCAAATAACATTTCAAACTCCTGTGTCGTCTAGAAACTAAAGGATTAGCATGCTCTGTTTTTTCACCATATAACAACAGCAACTTCAGTAAAGGACTATCAAGGAAAAAATTCAACTTTGTCCGTGTTTGCTGAGTACGTACAGACTACCAAAATGTCAGAAAACATGCACGGAGTGTAACTATCTTGTTCTGAAAAGGATCTCGGAAGTACTCGATTGAACAAAATTTCCTCAGAACTCGAATTCACAGCATCCGTAGCCTAACATCGAACGTGATAAAGAGGTTGCACCATAACGAGACATATATTCACATCGAAACATGCGCTAATTAAAGCAAAACTCTGTCAACCGTATTAACACATCAAACACTTGTGTGTTTGCTATCTCGCCTGTTTTCAATATCCGAGGAAAACGATCTCCTGACACAGATGCATCAGTCAATTCTACCAACTAAGCATTTTCTTCAGTCTCTTTATATGCATATTTATTAGTAATAAACACCGTGCAAGCTCAACAAACACTATTTTAAAGGAATTCTAATGACCAGAATGTACATGAATGACGAGTTATAAAAGTGTGTCTTTAGCAGCATCGTGTTGAACCGTACTTTCTCTTCGACGTTCTGTCCTCGAACGAAGAACGTAGAGAATAAAGAAGAGACAAAAATGAAAGCTCTAATTGCTGGGAAAGATTGCGGGCCGTGTTGTCGCAAGTGTTGGACACTTTTGATGAGAGTACAGTCAGATCGTATGTACTGAGGAGATAAGAAAAACGTTTCACCTTTCATTTTCACGCACTGACGGAATATGAATCAATTTGAGCGCTCGAGAAATAGTACGATCATAATAGTTGAAAATGAAATCTGAGATGTAAGGTAAGTGAGGTCAATATTTGGTTATGTTGAAAACGCTCTAAAATTCATCTTAATTACCCATGAATCTTTGTAATAAGCATATAATATAAAAAAGTGGCTTTAACTACGCCTTAATGTAACTAGGAAATTGAAATATATCATAAGTTAGAGCCTAAATCAATTTTGATCCTCCAAGTAGAAGTAGTTTTTGCCGACCCCGTTGTACCAGCACAGTACTACTCTACATGCTTATCTACTGGTAACTGATCACTGAATAAACCAGCTCCAGCGGTGCGATATGTTTCTTTGAACTTGCACTGATTTGATGCGTAGCTACATAAAGACAAATATAACATCCTTGGTTCGAAATGTAACTTCGAGACGATGTACCAGCGGATGACAGTATAAAAGATCGGGCTACCCAGCCCCTTGATCCTCGAAAAATATTAGGACTTTTTAAAACATGAAAAATAAAGTTTGGGAATGACGTGAAGCTATTGATCTTCGTTTATGGCTCCACCGTTACTGGGCCGATGTCCAGAATTTATAAACCTCTTTGAAATTTCATCAAAATCCGACCAATATTACAATGCAGGAGCCAGATCCTTTTGCTGCATCCAAGGTATCATATATCCATATACTCCAATCTTTGATGCCGTTGTAGATTTTATCAATCGACACCAAGCCATTTGGTGGCACTCAGGCACGGCCCTAAAATTGTGTTGTGGCAAGTAGAGTTCTTCATTCTAGAACTACACTTTTTGTAAGAGCCTGAAGAACATTTAAAAAATTACATGCTCGCTGTCGCTCAGGGAACACTATAAATTAGGATGCATCATGTTAGTTGCGGACAGAAGCTGGGATTAGGGCCATCGATTTTTCATACATATTAGATATTGTTTTGGACGTTAGACATTTTCGCATTTACGTTGTGATGTGGCTCCAGAGCTGCTCCATGAATTCTCCCTTACTTGAAATATTCTTTTGTTACTCAAGTCCAACCATTTTTGTATATTTGTTATTGAGAGTAGCAGAAATCACAGATAATTTGTATACACCGTGATGAGTTGTTAACCCGTGTTGTCACAAGTTGTACTTGTGGTATTATTAATTTAAGATACTTGTTCATACAACAAATTTCCTCTGCAACACTCTGCTTGTCATGTAGTGACACATGTGCCAGGAATGGGGTGCAGTGGTGCGCTTGAAGCTTGTTAGAATGAAAAAGTACCTGAAGGGATGCTTCGCTTTGATAAGAAGCTCAGATAAGTGTTTCGCAAGCTCAGATTTATGTGATGGCACTGCCAGTGATAAATGAGCAAATTATAGTACTCTGTCCCTTTTGCATCTCCATAGAAGGTTAAAATTTATCTTATTTGTGGTTTTGTGCGTAGACTTCCAGGATTTGTAAATCAAGGCTGTTTGAGTTTCAAGTAGATTGTATAACAAAATTGAGTTTCATAATAATGATAAAGATCCCTTAAACTATTCTGATATCAGAGCATATATCATCACTATGGTGATCCATCATTCGTTTTTAAAACTGCTGCAATTTCAACATTTTTTCATACTTTCATTGTGCAATAAATGATACCTCTTTCTTCTTTCTACTTTTATGACAGCCTCCATAGTTTGCTGTCATACTTAATGGGAATAAAATGTTTGTAAAATACAGCATTTTCTTCAATCAAACTACCTTTTCCTCATTATAGATACTATGAACGTTGAAACCAAAGACGAGTACGGTCGCGTATACTATTTTAAGGGGCTGGTTGATTATGAAATTAAACATGGGCTCATCTTTTGCGTTGTATTGAAGACAAAGAGACAAACAAGTGTTCACCTATTTTTGTCACTGACAAAATACACCTTGATATGATGATGATGATGATGATTGGGTATCCACCACATTCCATCGAAGACTCATCATCGATATACGTATATGTTCTGTATTTCTACACATAGAATACAGAAAGTACCGCTACTATGAACACGCAGACGATCCACACCTATCGTACCATCTTAAAAACGAACCAACAAACGACATTCTCCTCAGATGCCACTTGAGTGGCTTCTTACGTGTAATAATTTTACCTGTATGCTAGTCCTCTTCACTTCGATGTAAAGCCAGTTATCCGTGGCAAAAGCTATGGCTAGAAGTGCAGTAGCTATAATGGCCGTAATGGTAGCCAGACTGAGAGTCACTGCAGAGCACGGCATTTTTCCGGGTACTTTGAACTAGAACGTCTTTGAGATCAGGTAGTCATGCTAGATGTCGTACCGTGTATGACCGGAAGTCGCCCGAAACGAAACGGATGGACGGGACAGGGTACTGCACAAGAAAAGCGACGACGCGGCGATGCTTCTTGGTATACAGTTGGGCTTGGAAAGTAGTTCTTCGGATACTGACTGATGGTACCGTGGGTTCCGCGAGGCGAAGGCTGCGCCGAACAGGTTCCACAGCGTGCCGCTTGCACGCTTTGACGCTAGGTGGTACATACCTGCGCTTAGGAGAGACAGAGACGGAATTAAGAAGGCAAGTGGTACCATTGGTATCACTGCTCATTGACGATGACATCCTCTTAACAAGTTCGTTATCCTAGTAACTGCATCAATTTTGTTGAAATTCAAAGAGATATTGTAGAGTCACAAAAGGTAATGCTGTCACGTTTCAATCAATACATTGCCGGGCTGCAGTTATTTAAAAAAAAAACAGGAAAGGTTATCAAAACGTTCCGTCCCAAACCTGATTCCTTAGGACACAATCAAAGAAAATCTTAGGAAAATATGTAATTAATTATTCTATCCACCTATTACAATCCACCATGTTTAAATTTCTTCGGCAGTACCTACATTTCGCTCATTTCACGCATTTCCATCGGTCTGTTTGTTGTTTGTCTCGCAATCCGTGTCCGCTGTACAACATGGAAAATTATGAAGTTATGTAACGAAAAATATTTCAGAACGCCCTCAAACTTGAGTTACTAGTAATTTTTTGGTTTCGAAGCATGTCAAGTTCAAATAGCCAAGTTCCAAAACGAAAGATAGGCCACTGCCACTGCTAGCTCGGTGTGTCTTTGAGTACGTCTGCGCGGATTTCACTGCACTCAAAGACAAACCGCATTAAGAGATGCGTATGATGCGTTATGGTATTCTCTTTCATTCTGCTAGTCGTCTATAGAGACTTTTTGCAGCAGGGGTGGACAACCCTTTATCTACACTATCTCGGAGAATAAATTATACGTATAATAATTTTTTTAAGGGGGGGGGGAGCTCACAAGGAAACGATCATCCACTCCCTATAGAGGCCCAGAACCTGCCTCGGAGGTACTAAAAAACAAAACAAGGAACCAAGTCAAAGAATGGGTAAGAAACCACCACAAGGAACATTGGACTGGATGTAAGCATGGTAAAGAATAATTCTCGGGACCATGTCCAAGCAAAACAGCGGAACTGCTCTCAATGAGTAGTAACCAACACCTTATAGTTACATGACTTCTAACATGACAAATGGTCTGAAAGAACACCTGAGCAAAGTACGGCTGTACGATGGAGACATTAGCTGCAGACAATGCGGAAAAGGACCAGTATCAGCCCTAAATGCTTATTTGAGTGCGAGGCGCAGGATCACAAAAGACATAAACTCTTCGGGAAACCAAAACTTGAACCGAGGGAGTTTAGAACAGTACCGACAAGGAAACTGTACCAACTGGTTCGGAACACTAGACTGCTGGACTGGGTACTGTAAACTCGAGGAGCAAGGCACGATAAGCCCTAGAGGCTGCAGTGCCATCTGGCACTTTGGTAGGATGGCTCCAGGAAAGTAAAAAAGGAGGTGTGAGGAGGGAGGACTAGAGGCGGGCCGAGCCGTCCGTGTTTTACGGCGTAGTTAAAAATTTGTTTAGGTGCTCAAATTCAGACATATTTCGTATTTTCAAGGTTCAGATATTACTATATACTAATGCTAGAACTTTTGGGTAGGCACATAAAATGTTAATTAGATTTACACAAATCGGAGGGAACTTCTTGACTCCACCTTTTTCGATATGCATAACTTCTTAACAGGAGATGCGTATATAAACCTGAGCCTATAAGTTAAAATAACAGTGGTACGGGATCGCAGGTTACCCCGCCAATAGTCTGTGATGTCATGGACAGCCAGGTGAACCTCAGATGCTTCGGGCAAGCGAATCGCGGTACCATAAACAAGAAGGCGCACAATTGAATGGAGGCGAAAATAGTTCCGTGCATTTCAAAGCACATGTGTTGTCCGCTACTGCAGCATTTTTCATATTATCCAGGTTGAATTTTTTATGTAATACTAGCCGGCAGCCGTTTAAACGTCATTTTACATCAATGTTATAAAACAACTCTGAAAACCAAGATGATTGGTGATTCTTATCCTGGAATTATGGGAATTTATCTATTTTGGGAAAATATCCTCAGATGGAGATATTTATTCGGATAAAAAAGAAGCGCGTACGTTCAGGTTTCGAGGAAGATGGAAATAATCTGAATGCCAGTTTCATTTGTTTAAATCCGTCTCTGTGTAACAGGCACGTAGGTAGAAAGTTTACACACAATTTAAAAATATTGATTCAGTAAACTGTACTTCATACCAGAGAACATTGTTGGTTGTCTAATTTGCAGAGTAGAACCAATCTGACTTACTTTTTGAATCTGGGTTACTTTGTTGGATTAGCTCTTGCTTTTGGGTGCATGATGGATGGTAACAGAATATATTATAGCGTATAAAAATTGAATTGATAGCCCCAGAAATGGAGTATCTCTAACACACAGTATTTATTATGTATGCATGCTTATTTTGGGTAAACACAAACACATGTGTCAACACAGTCCGATGTGCTTATAAAACAAATATGGTCTGTTTTGCGGACCCTAAGCTAAGTAACGTGTGAGTTCACGCTGGTCGGCAAAATTGTTTACAAAAGTTGAATAAACCATATCCTCACAAGTCGCTGAGGGTTCCGAATTCCCGACATCAGTTTTAGAAGTCCCAAACTGCGTTGTCCGTGTCTTTAGATCTGTTCGTTTGTAAGTATAAGAAGTGCAGCGCCATTTAATTTGCACAGCCGAGTACCTATACCTACTACATACCTACACCAAAGACCTATATCATAACAAAAATCGGAATAATTTGTCAAGCATATAAGCATATTCAATTGAAAAACATGAAAAAATGCGTCAAGTAGATTTACTCTGTATTTTCTACTCAGTTCTGTCATTAATTATTTCAACTATACGACGAATACATCCACCATATACATAAATAGGTACCTATTTGTCTTATTCTTTCTGTAAACTTCTCTACTGACGTAATAAATTCTGACTGACATGATTTTATGTGATGAACATCACGTCATATACCTAGGCACCATTCAAAAACATATCTTGTTTTCGACTTTTTTCGCAATTACAATACTTCCTTGCCAATTCACCTGAGAAGTAGCACATTTTAAAAGATAGTTGCCTTATATTTCCTAGAATCGTACAAGAGTATTCATAAGATACTTCAAAAAGAGTTTATGCATATAACCCTACTTTCCATTTAAAAGAAATGTTCCAAAATGGTACCACTCCGTAATTTTGTAGTTTTTAACTGTTACGTTTTCGCTAAAACGTAGTATCGTCTATTCGTGCATCAAATGCATCCTCGAATTTCAGCTTGCTAAGTTGGCTCGTTCAATAAATAATTAAGGGTGAGGGCTTTTTGCACTTTATTAATATAGGGTATTTTTTAAATAAGATTCCGATATTTCAAAGGATGAATTCTCAGCTGTTCAGGTAAAAAGTTCATATCATCATGGATCCCCAAAGTTTTCGCTCAAGATACAGCGGGTATAAAGCGGCCAGTCCCCGACAGGATTATCTCCAGAGATACGACTCATTTAAGAAATATAGGTACGTATCTACAATATACAAAATACGTATTTTTATTTTCTTTCTAAGATACTTTTAAACAATTGTATTTGTATTTTGTATTTAGATATATTCCGTGTGGTATCTTATTAGTAAATACTGTGTTTGCTAAAATACTTTTAGTAATATGTAGTTATCTAAACATTTCTTCACATAACCCGCCCTTGAGAAGCTTTAGTATGGGGCCATGGCCAAGGATATTTAAAGAACTTATCCTTACTGAAACACTGAAAACTAATCCATCTTATATAGGTATATATAAAAATCGGAGGTTTTAGAATATCTTGGAAGTGATATAAAAAGAAGTCAAAAAACGAATCTCATTACTTGTTTTTAAAGAACTGATTCATCTATTGCAAGTTGCGAAAACAGTGTAAACACAGGGTCCACTGGCAGCACCGCTAACTTAGAAACACTGCAATACCTGAATAATAAAGTTTAGAGAGCTTATAAATGCTTATCCTACAAAAAAATTTCAAGTAAAACGCATGTTCGCCAAATTCTGCCCATGTGGAGCGACTCTTGTCTTTCGGGGTATGATAAAAAGACCTCGTTGAAGAAAAATAGTGACAAAATTATTGAAAAACTGGTTCTACTTGTCTCGATTAAACCCTTAATCATATGATTTTTGTTACATTTACGCCATCAACTCGTAAATAATTCAGGTAATAAAATAAACTCCATAAAATGTTGTTCTCTGATAAAAGTATTTTATCTAAAAAGTATTTCAAAGATACGATTTTGTATCTAGCATTCACTGGAGCGATTTTGGAGAACTTCAAAGCTCTTTCCTTGGCGCAAGTAATCGTCTTTCCAAGTTTCATCAAAAGCCAATCGGTACTTTCCTAGTTATAGATGGGTCAAGGATTAATGGATAGACAGACAGACAGACAGACGGAAATGATAAGTGACATGGCATTTAGTATTATACATTTGCGAAATCTTTGAATATAATTCCTGGCCATTTGGCGTGGGAAGCAAAAAATCTTTGAAAGCTGCAGCACGGCTTAAATGTCAATTTTTTTTTAGAATCTCCCATAATCAGGAACTAGGAAAATGTATAAAGACAAGGTAAGAAAGCGTGCAGGAATGAATATTTTATTCATCACTCATAAAAATCTAAGACATAGTTTGAGTTATAGAGTTAGATTTGAATTATTTATCAGTAGGTATCACATTCACACTGTGAAACGGTAGTAGAAATCACCGCTCTCACCTCTACATTTTACTTCCATTTTCCCATCTCTGTCCTTGCTCTGTCAACATCACATCGTGGTACGTCGTACGTCAAAGCCCCTTCAAGCCTCATACAAGATGGATCGTCTGCAACTTCGATGACCATTCTTCAGTGAATAAAAATCGGGTAGTTATTTTCTAATTGTGTTCAATCCTTTTATCAATCAATATATTCAACAAATAACGGAAATGAGTGGAGAAGGGGGCGACGAGAACTGGCTGAACAGCTGGGAACAGCAGTGCTCGGACGCAATGGACGAACAGCCAAACTACGAACAGTCGTTGATAACCGAGTGCAGCAACTCTCAAACCAAAATATGGTCGTCTTTTCAAGAATCCGCCACAGCCGTGGCTCAGTTGTACAGGGGTGAGTGGTTGTGAGGGTAAATTTCCAGTTTTTGGGTTGATAGTGGGCGTTTTTCTTATTCCCGACATTTTGTTGACATCAGTGTAGGCTATCGATTCAGGTAGATCAGCTGTAATGCGTTTCAGACCTTTGGTATTACGTCGTTGGATTTGCCCCACACAAAGGGCTGAATAATGTAAAACGTAGTAGGGTGTAGACCCTTTCATAACACACCTGATTATATGGATTTTTATGTATATGACCATGAAATTGATTCACTATCTTAATTTGCAATTCATCTTTAATTTCTCTGTGATCCTTAATTTTTATTAATTCCCCCTTAATCTATGCTTAAAATATATTTAGTAAACACTCATATAATGTCCATCAGAAGACCATTGATATAAAAAACTAATGATAACTGTTAGAATCAAATTTATTGAATGGTTTTGTCTTGAAACCACTTTGTGAATTATTTCCTCAAACCCAAGAAGTCATTCTTAAGGGTATATAAAAAGGAGCCTAATCAAGTGATGCAAATAAGGTTGCTGGCTAACTTTGTTATTAAATGTTACTCTGCATAATTATATTTATGTAGTTATGAATTGTTAGAGTAAGGAGTTCAAAAAAAGTTGTAGGGATAAAAATATCTTGAAAGTGAGATGATCCTACATGGCCATTTTATTTTAATGGTAAACTTATTACAAAAAATCTTTGAAAATTGATGATTTCTACATTAAGTTTTTACTTTTTTACTAAAATATGCATAACATTAGATCTAAAATAATTGCACCATGGTACCCATGGGTGCTTAGGCCTTTGTAGTGGTTTAAGTATAAAAAAATATATCCAAAAGCCATTGTACTTAACATCCAAAGAAAATTTCATTTGAAAATACTTAACTATTTCTGAAATTTCCTAGGTGTTGCTATTTTGTTTGAATAAAATTGCCTTATATAATGAGTTAGTTGAACATGGTGTTAAAAGAGATATCAGATTTTTTAAACCAGACACGTAAAAAAGTATTGCTAAGGGTGCATTGTATCTCTTTTTGCCTTATAAACAGAATAAGAGCATTGTTTTTGACAGTCAAGATGCTCCCCACTGTAAAGCTGAAGAAAAATACAGACATTGATGAAAAAGGACTTTGTTGCACCTTTGAGGATTGAATGAACAATAAAAAGGGGAAGGAATGAGTGTCAAACAGTATTGAGAACTCATGTTTATTTATGAGTAGCAAGCAGTGCCATAACAAACAGCTATTCTGAATCTTAGCGCAAACCTGTCAATATTGTTAAATTTGGCACACTCAGTACCATGCCTTTATTTCTTGTAAATAAATTTGAATTACTCTAATAGCACTAAAATTGTTGGTGATTTTTTGAAATCACAGGAATGCATATATTACAATTCTTCTTCTACAGTATAACCTAGTTTCTAGCAAGAGAATGAGCTCAATGTTAGGCCATTTTATGTATCCAAAGTCGCTGGACAGAGCATCAAAAATAGCACTTTTCACAAAAAATTAGTAATTAGATATTTGCATTATTGAGTAATTTTTTGGGATGTTGAGCACCATAAAGACTTTCTTTTATTTCAGATTTGTCCTTATGCTTTTCCAGTAAAAAATAAATGTAAATATTGATGATTTTTGAGGGTTTTTGTAAAACTAATTTACTGTTACAGCAAATTGGCTATGTAAGGTCTTATTCTGAATGCATTCCCATCAATTTTTTTTGACCAGTTATCTTATATTTGACTACAAGTGACAAAGTAGTTTTTGCAACATGGATGTCTAATTAAAATGTTAGCCAGCTAAATCTTAGTGACCTTTTCATATACAATCATGAATATCATTTAGTTGTGCAATAGCTTATTATTGCTTGTCCTTTCCCATGTTTGTTTTTGCTACCAGTTCAGTCTCAAGATTTTCCTTAACAAATAAATGTTTTTAGGTTATAATCACTGAAAATCTACAATTGTTTTTATTATGGTCAATCATTTACTTTCCTGAGAAAAGCTATAAGTATATTTTATCTACCAACATTTATTGTAATGATTATTTGTCAATTGAAATCATATATATAAAAAAAATGTGAAATGTGCTGCTATGTATGAAACAAGCATATTTGCTTTATAGTAAATGTTTTGATACATACATACATAAAACAAATAATCCTAGATTATTAGCTTTCATATGAACATTGATCATGACATAAGTATTGGTTGCATTTCTGTTTCCTTTTAGATTTCAATATTTCTTAAAATCAGCCTTAATAACATTCTAGTTGCATTAAAACTTTATTCAGAAGAGGGGATAATTTAGGTTATGACTCTTTGATTCTTTTGAGTATGGAACTAAATATGAAGTGCACATCTACCTTTGCATCACAAATTTCGGGATAAAATGTGAAATAGATATTTTCTATGTAAGCTGGCAGTTATTGTTGGAGAACCACAACAAGAAAAAAACATTTCAGTCACTAGATACACATTTGTCAGTTACAACAAGTCATACATTGTTTTCTAAATATAAATACTGTCCACTCTTACTACTAAGCACAAATAGTGATCTATAAATATTTCAATAAGTATCAGTAGGATGCAGATATATTTGAAAATGCAAATTATTAAGACACTTTAGCATATCTATTCTAAAGGTCTTTACGAGAACAAAATGATTCTCTGCCCTTAAATCTTAAGAATGGTTTAGTTAAAAAATAATGGGCATACATTCAAAACAATTTTGGCTTATAAAATCTGTGGATACCATTAATATATTAGTTTTTTCTTCAATTTTTGTTTGCTATCGTTTTTATTGAACACTTTTTTTTAATTTGTGAACAGATTTCTGCTACCTATTACCATTGAAGTATTGATCAAAATTGTATTCAATATTCTAGATAGAGATATGGGAGACCCTGGGGCAATATGGTCACAGTTTCAAACAGCAGCTGGCACACTCACATCTATATATAGAGGTACGTGTATTCATTAAGTTTATAATAATTTATCACTTGTATTTTCTCATTACAGCATTTGAAATTGAAACATACTTGAATTTTGTTTTCCTTGTTCAGAATCATGTGAGAGCCTGAAGAGAACAAATGAATTAGCAAAACAAAGTGGTTATCAGAAAAGGAATTCAGAGCTATTCAACTGGGCTAAACGGAAAAGACGCTTGATAAGGAGAGAGGACCTTTTGGCTTACCTAGCTGGTAAACACCCACCACCACCCCCTAGACAGTCACACCATCATCATCCACACCATAGGTAAAACAATGAAATAGTTTTTAGGTCTACACAAGCAAAGTATTTTCTAGTTTATTTTTTTTCATGATGTAGATTTTTAGGATCCATCTCTAGATTGATTGCACATTCTTTGCATTAGGTTGAACTAATACATTAGGGTTCAAATTACATACACAAAATTGGTAAGATTTTACTCTGTATATGAACAGATTTTTAAATTCTGAAATAAATTGTAGTAGTAATAAAAAATAAATTGAGAATTGAGGTATTACGTTATTTGGATGATACTTGACATCTGCATATGAAAAACCTTATAACCAATAGGAAATATGCATGTTTTTTTTGGTTTTTTCTGTCGATAATAATACTAGATTAAAATAAGTACATCAAAATAAAATCTGATACAAGAATTACAGTAGTTTGATATAAAAAATTTCATATGATATTTGGTTCTTATTTTTATATTTAAAATAAAAAATCATACTTTGCCGCAAAATTTACAAACAAAACATTATTTATGTTGATAAACACATATTTCATTCAAGGACATCTCGATTATATTTATTTTTAAGGAAATGCTTGTGACTGCAATACCAATGAAGTTGATTTAAATGCCGCATTTTTGGCGCTTTGCAGTCTTTGGGGATTTGATTGAATTTTTTGGTTAGGTTACTGTCGAGAATTTGACATACCCTATTTCACGAGTATTCAACACGCTTTGACGTCTACTGAGGTGAACAGCTGATCAGCAAGTGATATTTTTGTGTTAGTCTGGGACGTTGACAATAATGAATGGAGTATAAATCTATTAAAACTTGTTTGTATCATTTTGTTTTGTGTATGCAAATGAACTTTTCTAAATAAAAGGGCTTTTAGCAAGTACAAAATGAATCTGTAGCGTACAAAAAACCAAAACAAAATATGACTTTGTCTACCTGGCATTGACGGCTCCGTCAGAATTATGTGTCCTTTGCCGATATGGGGAATTTTGAAATATTACTAGAAAATCATCTGTCGATTCTACCGTAATGGATGCTCGTGAAAAAGACTATGTGTGTCCTAGTTTTTCACTAGGATCTGATTATTTTGAATGTATACAGAAGCAATATTTTTTCTATCGTTTATACAGAGGCCAAAGGCATCATATGTAACAATTTGTGGTTTTCATGCTGATAGTCCTCAATGTTTGTCTGGCCACTAAATGAAACTACATATATGCTTGATATACTATTACTGATGATGATGTTTTGATCACCATGGTCGCCTTTTTCAAGTACAATTTCTGATTATATTATTTTATAAATTATCTTATCATTGACAATTCTGTGATCGAAACGTCGTCCTCAGTAAATTAATTTTTTCATTTAGCGGCCACATAAACATGGAGGAGTTTCAAATTTTATATAAATGCATAGATACGAGGGATGTCTTTTAAGTTTTGCATATGGAAATAGAACAACATGGTGGGTAGTTTTAAATGACTTAAATGACCCAAACAGCCGACTGTCGTTTATTTTCTGGTTCATAACAGTAAATCCACGATTCATCACCACTAACAATGCTCTACACATTTTTTGAGTTTCCGGAATTGAAACGGTCAAGCGTTTTTTGACATCAATTAACCCTAGCTGCTTTCTGCTCTTCAGTCAAGAGGTGGGGTATCCAACGAGAATTTTCTTACTCCTAATTCTTCATGTAAAATTTTTTGAATTGAGGTCTTTGAGATCTTCAAGGGCGCCTCAATCTCGCGATATGTCATATGTCTATCTTCAATGATGAGTTTGCGCACAGCATCGACGTTTTCCTGGGTGACTGTCGTTTTTGGTGCACCCACCCTGGAACCGTCGCTAAGACTCAACCGTTCACGTTTGAATTCTCCATACCAACGGTAAATTGTCGACTGATGTGGCGCTTCGTTGCCGAAAACAGACAGTAACTCAGCAAGGCATTCTTGTTGCGTTAATTGTTTCTGAAAGTTGTAATAAATTATGGCGCGAAAATGTTCTCGGTTGAGTTCCATTTTTCTAATGACTTGGTGATACTTAAAAATTCACTGTAGTGAGAACACTGCACGTATTCTTGTGAAACTTTGAATTTAAGTTTACTAAAGAGTGAGGTTAAGATTCAGTACTGACGTTCGATCCGCGCGGCCTACTATGTTTCTATATGCAAAACTTAAAAGATATCCCTCGTACTTGGAATATCGGACCACTTTATTGAAAATTCCCAGATAAAATATGAAATGATACAGTTTATGAAACATCTCAAATGTTCTTTTGTGTGTTAACAAAAAAATATCTTTTAAATATGTAAACAATATTTGAATATGTACTTAAATCATTATTACTTGAATTAATTTTTTGCATGATATAGCAAATTGATAACCGTTTGAGTCAAACCTTGTTGGTTTTTATATCAATTGAGTCAATAGTTTGATGTGGGTCTGGAAATTTTGATTTGTCGATTCGACGGAATTACCAGTAAGAAAAACAGTGACAACGAATTGTAATGTAACTTCTGAAATGTATTCTGTAGTTGTCTCGCTGATCCATCGCCATTTTCTAGCAGCTAAATAAAAGCACAGGTGTTGTAGATAGTTTACCGACATTCTAAATCTGAAGAGATGAAGAGATATTGTACAAAAAACATGGCAAATTTGCAAAATTCTTCTGGTATACTTGCTCATAGCTAACTTTTTTTCTCAGTGGGGCCAACTTGTGCCAAACATAATCCTTTATAAAATGATGACAGCATTGCGTAGAAATTGCTGAGTCAACCTACTTGACGGCATTTTTTTGTATTGGCATGAATAAATTATGATGTAATGTTGATGACATAGCTGAAATTTCACCAGCAATTCATTGTTTCTTACTGTTTATTTCTTCTCATCGACAAATGGGAAAAGTGCCTTCAATGAGATTTAACTATCCACCAGATTATCTCCCCGCCCTCGGACCCATTCACCCACAGCATCCGTCGTGGATCACCACCACCTCAACCACCACCATCACCAAGCCACTCCAGAGAATCTGTTGGAGTTCAGCCAAGCCCTGGTTGCATCTCCCCTTTGCGCGTTCATAGCCGGCGAAATAGCGCGGCACGGCAGCAAAAGACCTGCTAGTCCAGCACTGCATGATGTGCACATGGACAGTAGCCCGCAAGGGAACCAGAAGCGACCCAAGTACATGTGAGGTGGGTTTCAGACAGTTTGAATAATAGGCTAAGCGACCTATGGAGATGCTGCGATTTAGGCCCGTATCGTCAGTCGTCCCTACAATTGTAGGGCGCGTTTATGGCCTCCTTGATTGTCATACTCCTTTCCCTCCTTCAAAAATTTCTAGATTACACTTGTCCTGTATCAGCGTCAGCGCTCTCCTATTGTGAAGATATGTTTTCTTTTTAAATTGTAGGAAATTTCAGGCTGATAAAACATGATATAACTCAAAAGCAAGCACAATTTGATGCAAATAGATGTTTGTGACATAACCTCAAAATAGAGTTCTGATACGGAGAAGTAGAAAAATATGACAATCAAGGAGGCCATAAAGGCGCCCTACAATTGTAGGGTCGACTGACGATACGGGCCTTAGTGAAATAGCGTTAGCCCAGGATTCGGACATAATGATGGGAATTTGTTTCAAGTGTGATTTTCTAGGTTGCTGGTCTTGAGTTGTTGCACTTCAGGTAAATTTTATACAGAAAATGTTCATGCAAGGTTGAGAGTAAATTCGAAATAATATGTTCCACAAATTCTGTTATAGATATAGCTGTTCTTATTGTACAGGAGAGGTTTTGTGAAATATTTTGTGGGTGTTTCTTAAAACGTCGATTGAATTGATTCAAGATGTATTCCTATTCTCAAAGTCACTCAAGTTTTCAGGTTTCTAAGCGAATATGACGCTAACCGTTTTACAGAACAATACTCTCACAATAATAAGCTCTATTAGAATGTACTAGCTGAAAATTGTTTCTGAACTGATGAACTTAATAGCTCATACGCGTCTTTGATGCGTCATAGAAGGATACAGAAGGATTTTGTTAGAAACTAGAATTTCTGCTAGTTGATTTTAAACAGTGGAGGCTTGTATTGTTTCGCTGCCCTGCGAAATTATTAGCAAATTGCCTTCTAGATACCGTGTTACCATTGTAGCAGTGTCTAAAGGTATTTGCTTTTTTCTTTTTTCAGCCTATATTTAAATGAAATCACCTTGTGGTATCTTTACAACCTTGAATCACTGTTTTCTCGGAGTACTGGGCTATATCTAGAAAAGCAAATACGGAAAATTTAGAGGAAGGGGGAGCGGGGATATGAAACGGAACAATTTCTAAATAGTTTATTTGAATGTCTTAAGATGATGCTTATTTTACATTATAATTTTTATGACAGAAGTTTGAAGATCTTGTCTTATCTAAAGGACAAAACATAAAGTATTTTGGAAAAATTGTTTTGTTTTTGTAAAATACAAGTGAAGTATGCTTTTTTAAATTTTATTTCTTTGGTTTGTTAATCGTAGATATAGAATTTGTTCCGTATTTGTTTACTGCTTCCCCTTTTTGGTTTGGAGACATGGTAGAATTTTGTATTTATGGATCATTTTGGTGGCGTCCTTTAAAATTCTTCCACATGTCCTCTTTTGGAAGCTATTTCAAGCACCTCAAAATGCTTGGCCTAAAAATGATTATTATATACAGGGTGTTTTGGAAGGTCAGTTCCATCACATATTGCTTCAGGGACCATTCAAGCTGTGCATATTTTTGACATGGGGGATGCGGGGGTATTGATGGTGATTACGTCACACCTATACTCGTTATAAAAAATTAAGTTGGTTTACTGAATGGTTAGATTTTTCGATGCTTTGTGGTCTTTCGAACGAATTTAAAAAAATGTCACTGTAGTTTGAAATCATCAATCAAAAATCTTTCAATTCGGTTCTTTCTTACGGTATGCCATATGCAGCACAACATTTTTTTTCGTGATAACCCGAAATATTAGATCAGGCAGAATGTCATCGAAATTATAGAAAACAAAAATGGAATCCAAAATTTATGAAACCAAACACGTGATATTGATAAAATTATTTATTCATTCGATAACAAAATGCAAATTGTTATTTTTCACGCATGTTCAAGCCCTTGTTTCGTATTCCTGTAGCAGTAGTCAGCTTACTAAGACTGACTCCGATACGCAGTACCATATAGCTTTTCTGAAGACTCATTGGAAACATATGGCTGCTCAAAATATTGCAATGAAATATTAAATATAATTCACCGAAATATAATTAACATTTTCAAGAACACTAAAAAAAACTTCAGAATGAACACTTCACACAGGAAAAGTAAGTAATAAAGGACTAGTCATCATGATTATTTCTAATATATGTTCGTGCCGGTCGTACTTCTATCGTCGCTAGAGCATTACTGCTTGATATTTTTATGTGTGAATCTAGACAGGCAGTTGATTTGCAAAACTTATCAACCATTTAAGAAAATGGACACCGTGGTCCTTATAACCTACTATCACAATATCCAATAACAGGCTATCAGCGAGGGTATTGTCGTCAGTAATATCTTGCGGGAGAAAAACTCCATTCTTAGCTACCTCATGCTTCGCCACGTAGAATCTCAGATGACAAAACTAGAGGTCAAATGCAAGAACTACAACATCTTTGCGAAAGGCTTGGACGTCGCCAAACAACAGGCGAAAGAAATATTACCATGGATTACGTTCGTGGTAAACCTTCTATAGTGCTTACAACCATCCAGAAGGCCACATCTTCAAAAAAATGATAAAGTCTATGGCGGAGTGGATGATTTTTTATACTAATATACTATATCTCTGGTCTAAACTACTTGAACTCCCAGCATGATAACAAACTATCGTCGTTTGTCTCACTGAGACATCGCTGCATTGCAACGTGCATGGCCCTTCCATCAACCTGCCTGGATACTATCTATACAGAACGGATTCATCTCGCACGTCAGGTTTTGGTGGAGTATGCATTATGTTCGTACAGAAGTGGTGTCAGCTTTCTCGGTATCTCCCTCTTTCTGTCTCTGGATCGTAAACTATTTTTGGAACTCAGTTTCCCAAATTTCAGCTTCACAATAGGCTGTATTTCCATGTCCCTGCTTAGGAAACATGCATCTGTGTAGTCTCATCTTAGATCTTTTAAATAGAAATACTAATTTTTTCATAGCTGGCGATTTCAATCTACCCGACATTAACTGGTCTATATCAACCATACTTGTTGCGCATCACAAATCACAACTATATCTTAACTTGTTTACCGCTCAACGAGGTTCAGGGAACGACAGAAACCTAGTGGCTCTGAATTTGATATTCGTCAACGACACCGATTTTGTTTCTAATTCGGATTGTTTGCCACCTTTTGGCAAGTCTACACACTTTTATTTTCACGGCAGCTCAATAGAACCAAACGTCCTAACATCAAAATGTTCAAAAGCATCAAAGTTGTTGAGAAAGGATCTGACGTCAACACTTGTGCCTTCGTTTACGTTTGTAACGGAACGAAAAACCGTAAGAAATAACAATTTGTATTTTGTTATCGAATAAATAAATATTTTTGTCACTGTCAAGTGCTTTGTTTCACAAAAAATGTATTTTGTATTTTGTAATCTCGATGGGTTATCGAGGAAAAAAACATGGCTATATCGCTTTGTATGACATCCTATAATAAAGAGCAGATGCGGAGGAAGTTTTTTCATTTGAATTACAGTGTTGCCAAATTTCCACATACATTCGTTGACAAATGACAAAACTAAGAGAACAAAAAGGTGGTTCTTCGTTATTGTACAAGCGATTGTGTATCGATTGATTTTGGCTTCTTTCTAGTATTTCATAATATTGTGCATAGCTTGATAACGGTTCAACTTTGTACTTTCCGTATATGTGTCTCAATGCGTTCCAAATGGGGTATATTATCACCTCTTGAAAGGATGGTGTCGAGCTCCAGAACACCCTGTATTTACATATGTGGGGTACAGGTAACTTATTGCTGCAGTATATCATTATCTTTTATATTAAAGTTTTCATAACACATAGGCTGTAAAAGGGCAGAGAAAATATTTATTGTCTTGCTTCTTCCAAACCTAATAGAGGCCAAGAAAATATATTTTAAAATAGTAAGTGCTGTGATAAACACACATACTTCCATATTTATAAAATGTTGGAGAGTGTTTTTTTTTCATTTCTAAGCATAAAATATTGTTAATTTATTTGTATTTGTATTATATATTCATTTAGTAATGTTTTGGTGGGTTTTATGCAGTGAAATAGAAAATTGATGCGGATATAATATATATATATAACGACTTGATAAACTGATGCAATTAGTTCCTGATCTATCCAGATATTGAAACATGTTCACTCTACTACATACTCTTATCTAAAAATTCCATAAGGCCCAGATCAAAGCCTATTTTCATTAACGTTTGGTAATACGCCCGGTTTTCTTTCCAACAAAATAGGTAACTTATTTTATTGTATATATAAACCAAGCAATAACTGCTTATGTGCCATGAACATCTTTAATGAAAAAAAAAAAAAACAAGAAACATGTGTTATACATTTAGTATATACATATTTTGCTATTTTTTCAAATGTTAGAATTTTTACTATGAGTGGTATGCAGTGGATATGTGGAACCCAATGTACTGTTGGAAAAATGCTAGTCCTCTGAAAGTTACATAGTAGCTCTCCACAACGCCGTACTATATCTATACATATTGCATATTTTTGTCATATTGCTATAATTTTGTATTACTTATATTTTTGTAGGTTGTGATTTTTGTTATCTTTTGATTTTAGACTTATTGAAGTGCCCTTATTTTCTTTCTGGTAAAATACCTGTAAATAAATGTATATTTGTAGTTTAGCTCTGTATATACTTTTACGATACATAAATACAAAAATGCATAGCATTTTTCCAACATTCATTATAACTGTACAGTGATGAGAATGTTAGTTGTTTGCTCTTAGTAAACACCTTCGATGGAACCATTTCAACTTGCTTGTAACGATATTGTAAAAAAATGATTTGAGTAACTATAAACACGTTTGTACACTTTACAAGTCGTATACGTACCATACGCAATAAAATTTATATTTAGAGGGATATATATGGTACCTATATTTTCAATGTCATATTCATGAGCTTACGTATTATTGTGACATATTCAGTTATACGAAATTTTCTGCTAAGAAGAAAAATAATTGAAGTTCAGAAATACGCTGTTCATACTAGATAAAATATAGTCCAGATACCATAACACTTCAAAGTTTTAAATAGAGAAAGGTATTAAATTAAGGTTGTGTATCGGTAGTAGGACAAATATATTTAATGTAGGGCTTTTTGGTATAATTTTGCCCTGACGTCTTAACCAAAAAACAGTTCTTGGAAATGGCAAGCTTAGTCAGGTTACTATGAAGATGTATTGAGGGCCAAATGTAGTAAAAGTCTATGCCAAAATCATTTCAGGGGGTCAAAACAAACCAACTATAGTCTTCTATATGCATGCAATTTTAGCAAACATCTATGTAGTCTATCCATATTAGCACATTTCCCCAAAATAATTGTAAAGTATGGTTTTATCAATGCAAGTTGTTCAAGGGAGTATTTAAAGCATGGACGCCTAAAATGGGAACACCAATTTTTGTGGGAAAACTTTTTATTCGACAACAAAGAATGAGAAAACGTGTTTTTGGGATTCAATCGAAAGTGTTGGCATTAACGAAAAAACTCTTCATATAAGATTTTTAGGTATTTATGAGACCTACAGAACTTCGCTTAAAAATAACAATTATCTTTCGAAATGGCTTGTGATTCATGTCGGCAAGGTAAACTAGGGGAATTTTGCTATAACATACCCTTTGAATGAATCCTGTATATTGCTCAATAAACTATTAGTGATGGCCGGAAGACAGGTGTTTTGGGGTAAGCAATTAGAAATTCTCAAAAACTACCTGACCAATCGGTATTGGTGTACCCATTTTATACGTCCATGTTTTAAATGCCCCCTTGAACAACTTGCTTTAATAAAACCAGACTTTACAATTATTTAGCAAACCAGCGGTATTTTCATCTAATATGATTGGACTAATGGTTATTTGAGAGAAACATGTGTAACCATTGATTAACGTATTTAAGTGGTGCACTGAATATGGCTCTGGTCAGTCTGGCCCAATCCTTCCTATCTGATGTTGACGTCTACTGCACCTCGAAAATTGATTTGGTGTAGGGTAACCAATCATCTCAAGTATGTTTGAGCAGCAATACACCTTACTACGTCCAACAAGTATATTTTTGGTGATATTATATCTCGAGAAATCACTTCGCGATCGAATTTCGTACGCCGTTGCGAATGACACCACTCGGTGACGACTATTCCGCCTGTCGACAAGAAATTTATTGTAATAGAGTGTTTTTTTTTCAGTATTTGGAATATTTGATCAATACCTTCTTTTTATGATATCGATTTTACATGATTATCTTGGAAATATAGAATGTTTCATCTATATTTTGATGTCTCTGCCAATAGAATATAATGAAGTACCTACATCATTTTATCAAATATCTTCAACACTTCTTTTGTGCGACTATCATTTTCCAGATAATATTTCGAACATATCCTTGCAGTTTTGTCATTAAATTTTTGTTGCTAATAACACTTCAGAACCCATTGTTTGCAAAAATGTGTGTTCCTTGGAAAACTCGAACAACGCCAATTCTCTGCTTTTCTTGTGTTTGTTGCTTGAACAGTCTGCCACGTCACAGGATACCATACTTAAAATGAATTTACTGTTTCTTATTAGATTTCAAACGCACCACATAACAAACGGAATTAATGACACATTACATACGAATATAAAACTGAACGTTTGTCAGCCATTTCTTGGAAATTTTGTCACCGAGTGAGGTCATGTGTGCGAAAGAGATGGATTGATCGTTTGCGCATGTGTTTACCTTCTCGAGTAATAGTATCATGGATTGCTGATTGCAAGCCAGCCTAGCCTAATCGAAGCTTGATAATAAACAGCATTTGAACTGTTTTTTTCAGGGTATGGGATTTGGGTCCCATTATCATAACTTTATATCCATACATTACTTTAAAAACAGTATATACTTTGAAATAACTGTGATATGGTATATAATGAACTATTTCTGTCTCAAGCTTAAAGCATACATCGCATTCAGTGTTTGAAAAGTCACCCGTATTTACCGGAAAAGTACAAAAGTTACTTTACGAACTGGTGCATTAATTCTGGGTAGGTACCATACGCTAAAATTAAATATCAAAATATAAAGTGGTTATCAGTACACTCATCATTTTTTCAGCTAGGCTCATGAAATTTTCTGGTGAGTGATACTTCTCAAGGGGATAGCATATTGTAGTGATAAAGCTGACAAAATCCACAGTCACAATAATGTTTTAGTTTAACTTGGGATTTGTGGTTTTATGATCTACTGCATCGTCACTGATGATCAATATTAGTGACTAACATCCTATAACAGGTATCAAACCTTATGTTATGAACTAAAATCTGCAGTATATCCAGCGAGATCCTCCGGAATCCTGTTGATAAATTTGCAGATCATTTAAGTTCTTATTTATTTTTATAGGCATACTCAGAGGCACCTAATAATTATTATATTTTCGGCTACCATTGATAATCTAGCACATTTTGACTTCCTGAAATGGATTTTAGAGATTATGAAGTACTGTGCATTTCAGGAAGCATACTTGTTCATCATCAATTTGTTTGTATATTATTTAGTTTTGTTGAAATCTTGTTGGTATCATTCAGGAATTTCTACCCCGCATACCAAAGAACAACCGGCAAAGCATTTTAAATAACTTGTATCGCGGGTAATGTTTTAAAAAATATTGTATAGTTTATAAAACTTGCCTTTCACTGAATCATTGCTTAGGTATAAAAATATTGTGAAAACTGTAAATTGTACACAATGAATTTTTGAACTGTATATATATTTTGTACTTTGTATCTACGTAGATATCACTTCTGTTCGGATGTAAACTGCTGGACAATAATAGATTATGTTTTAACTAAGCCACATTATTATCTATACCAGCTAATATTGACTTATTGTAGCCACGTTATTCTCTATATCACCCAATTTTCAGTCATTGAAAGGCAACATAAACTGGAGAATAAAATATTGAATTTGCAGAGTGAAATTAATATAGGTATAAAAAATACAAAATGTAATTAAACGTAAAAATCAGAAAAAGGAACTCATGTTAGTTGTCAGCATGCAGTTTACATTTGCATTGAAGTACATGTAAAGAACCATTGTACTTTATGTATGCTAATATTGCTAACCATTGTTTTGTACATAAAATCATTTTTTTGCGTTTTCATCAAATGTAAATGTAAGTTATTTAAGCGCTAAACTGAATCGTTCGTGTAAGATTCAAAAATAAATCACGTGATTTTAATTTTATGTTTTGAATTGTTAGACATAATACATATTATTGAAATTAGTTGTTGATTTATTACCTGTATATCTTGTGGTAGCGCTGCGCTGGTGCGATAATTCTTATGGCAAGGTGCCGGTGATATAACTATAGTAATAAAAACTATGGTTAGGTCTTTATCACGTCCAGATTTTCTGCTGTTTCTACTACAAAGGTACCATAATCATTTATGATGGCCATTTCGTGGTACATAGGGAACCCGGACAACTGTAGGTAGTTTACATGCGATCAAATCGTCAAAGGATGGCCTGGGCAAATATAAAAAAAAACTATGTGGCTTCAAACAATAGAACATTCAAATTTTCATATGTGAAGAATTTGTTTTATGAAGCTGTCAACAGAGTGACGGCAAACCATTGGAAATATTGCATCCGTCACGTTCAAGAGACAATCGAAACAAAGATGTGGGTACTGGACAACATGATCGATATTTAAATTGAACCTGTAATAATTAATATTAACCATTAGGTCGATGATTCAAGTACTTCCAGCTAATAAAGAATTGTGAAAAGTATGTGCACTTCTATAAAAATAATCATTTATTTTGTTGGATTATTCCAAGACATTGAGGAAAATACGGACCTGTACAATCTCGCTTTTGGGCACATTGTGTTTTGTGAACGTTTGTTCGATAAGCTCAAAGACATTCGTTTTTTAGTTGTATGTTCCGTCTCGAAAACTTTGTCGTTATGTATTAGTGCCCTTTAATCATATTTGTCAGAGTGACAACTTACTTGACATCGGTGTGCAACTTAAGTTATCCTGTTATCAATCTTCAATATAAGATTGTACAATGCCCGGAAATACGATCAATGGAGAAGGCCGACAGCTCGTGCTAAACTAGAATATTTCCAGGAAGAGAATGAAAACAGCCGTCCTCTGTTACCCACTTCATGCGTGCTGGTTACTGGACAGAGTAGCAGATGCGCTGAAGATTAGTCTGCGCAGTGTTCAACGAATAAAATCCGAAAATAAGAAATGTTTGCCAATAGTAACACCTGAGGAAATTCGCAAAATTAAAAAATGAAGGACCGATGATGTAAGTGATGCCGTTAAAACAGAAATTAGGAATACTTTTTACGATATAAGAAGTAAAGGACAACCTACCACGACCTATGCGCTCAATCAGGAGCTTAAAAAAAAGGTATATACGCCTCGGATTCAAGCTTAAGGCGTCTATTGAAAGCTTGCGATTTTTTCTACAATATAACCGCCGACTCTTGTGTGAAAAATCAGACATTGTTTTCAAACGTATCTATTTCATGAGACATTATATGAATAACATGCTTAGTACAAGCCCTCTCCAATACGGTTTCTTAGATTTGGCAAGATAAAAACGTAAAGAGTTTGAAAAGCGGCCATCAGGGTACCGGCAAGCGGTATGTTGTTCTCCATGCTGGGACCAAAAACGGTTTTTTAGAGATTTGCATTGTTATTTGCTAAAATCAAATCAAAAAGTGAAATGCTGACTAAAAAAATGGGTATGTGAGTAGCTGACATCAGCGTTACACGAGCCATCTTTAGGAAAATTGAAGTAATGGCCGCAAGAGAGAAAGATACATTTAGATGATGGCGCTTTTAAACTCGAGCTTTTAAATCTACATATGTCGCCTTAATAAACCATCGGCTCCAAAATATAGACGAAATAATACAAAAAATGGACATCAAGTTTTTGTGGCTCCCTCCTGACCATTGTCAATACAACCCTATTGAGTTAGTCTGGGGGCCAAACAGTACTATGATCGTCATATTGGGGAAAATGGCTATGGTGACAAGGAAGTTTTGAAAGTTTGGGACGATGCTCTAGCGAAAGTGATTCCTACAGTTTGGGCCAAGTGTGTAAAACATACCCAGAACTTCATTAAAAAATCATTTACTTGGGGGAAAGTTCAGATGATTTTGATGAAGAAATCCAATAATTCATACTTTTATTGGAACAATTTTGAAAATTTAGAATTCTTAATTTTCTATGCATTAACCTTAATGTAGATTGTTAAATATTTTGACAGATATGGAAGTTGCAAGCTTGATGTTTATTACGGCGACATAGATTTGAAAGCATCATCAAAATGTATTTTTTGTCTAGCAGTAATTCATTTAGTCGCATTTCAACAAAGGAAGAATGAGCATTTTTATTATTGAAGATGGTTCTTCTAAAGCTCTCATAAGCTTGTCACATATCGACATCCAATGTTAAATGTTCCATCAAGTTAGCAAATAGATGTGTTATTTTGTGTATGTTTTAAACTCCGTATGTATGTTTTATTCAACTTGAAAAAACATAAAATGGCGTGTCATACACTACTCATGCTCTATGTACTAGATTAGATTTTTGAGAATTACTATTAGTAAATAATTTTGAATCGGTTTCCCTCAGTTAGGAAAATTAAGATCCGCCCATGGTACGGAGACTCGATCTGTTTACTTATTTCATATGGCGTTAATGACGTAGCCGCCAAGAACGGTGACTACAACTATATAAAGATCCAGTAAACCAGGAGGCGTCGCAGTGGAAGGAAGGAATAACGATTACAGGACGGAGGTTCGAATCCACAAAGCTCCTTTCAATTAAATCTCAAAAAACACGTTTTCCCATTCTTTGTTATCAAATAAAAACTTGTCCGATAAAAATTGGTGGACATTTTATGCGACCAACTTTAAATAAACAACTTGCATCAATAAAACGAGACTAAAATTATTGATTATATGATTAAACTATAATCTATTGAAGTATAGTCATGAACACGCTCATGCCGTTCGAAGGGTTGTCAGTATTTTTGGTATTAAACACCTCAGGAGCAAGTCATCATCATTACGCGAAGGATCTTGGTAGAAACGACAGTTATTTACCATCGCCTCTTATCGTTTCTCCTATATCCTGATATATTCGTGGTAAGATGCTATAAAATATCTTCGTAAATCTGGCAACATTCCGCATACCCACAGAAAGCCACCGATCCAATTCACTTTTTCTTGATCTCGAGATCACGTTTTTCGTAGACGAGGATCATTTCGTGCGTGAAAAAGCTCAAATTTCACGGTCTTAGTTTATTATTGTTTTGCTGTTGACAGTAGTATGATACTGTCTTTCGCGGCGGCTGCACCCGTAATATCACTTTCATTCACGATTTTAAATATTTCACTTATTCTTTGCCGGTCTGTCGTGTATGTCGGGATATCTTTGTGTACCTAGGGACTGTGAATGTGGAGTGAAGATCGATAGTTAAAAAGTATTAAATTAGTCCTTGATTTGTGTGAGTGTATGTGGTTCTGGTTGAATATAATTTCAAGAAAATTATTGCATTCCAACCCTTTAATTGGTGGAGCAAGTTCGCAAACACTTCAGACCACATTTTACACCTTTCACAGTGATTTGAACTTTTATGGAGTCTTATCATTGAACTACAAGAATTATCAATTTCCGGTTGGAACCTAGCCAAACTTATGTTGACGTAGAGGTTTGATACACAAGTGCACCAAACACCTTTAGGGTACTACTAACTTGGTATCTCGTGTATGATCGTAGTGAGCGTGATTCGAACATTAGATGCAGGTTCCAATCACGCATCATATTAGAGGTCGAAAGAAGAAATGTTCCATGCGACAACACTTCAGACTCGTAGAAATTTAACAAATGAATCGCAGCATAATTCAGAATTGCTGAGACCAATCTGAACAGTATTTATGTAGATTATTCACTTTCCCTTTGTTAAAAAAGCTATTCGTAGCTTTTCTTTGGTTTCCACGCAGCCATATCATAGCTGTTTTGATTATTAATGATCTCTAGGCATGGAAGACACAACTGCAGTTAATAAATACGTATTTGGTAACGATCACATCAATTTTGGGACGTGTGATGCTGCTGGTTTCAATTTCCCCTTTTCAGAAATACCAACAAAAATGTGATGCTTATAACAGCGGCCAAGTAATACAAGTTATGGAGTTAATTTTTGCATCTCCTAAAAATTACAAATTGGATGTAATTTAAGCATTTCATAAGCAGCATTTTCGTGATATTTAATTCCCCCTCCCTTCGCTTGTTAACGTAAGTAATCAAAGCTTCCTCCCTATGCTTACGTAGTCATTGATGTATGTTATGTATACATCTGTTCAGGTTTATTTTCTGTTACTCATGTGAATTTACTGCAATTTAATATCCAAGAACAATACTAACACATTTAAACATAATATTTGAATGTTTTTACCATATTATAACGATATTATTTATCTTTTATATTAAAATACAGGGTGGCCAATATATAACTGACTGATTTAAATTGTGCGCCATTTTTTATACACGCATTTCAGTAGGTGGCGCCGTAGTAGTTGTTTAAGGCACATGTGTCCAAGTCATCATCGAGCGCTTCACGATCCCACAATGCATCCGGATCGTTGAGACGTTCGTACACCGGAAAATATCGAGAGAGTGCGTGAAAGTGTATTGGAGCGCCCTGAGACGTCTACTAGACATTGTACTCAAGAACTGGGTATTTGTCGCACGTCATTATGCACTATTTTAAAAAAAGACTTGCATTTGCGCTCATACAAAATTCAGTTAACCCAAGAACTACAGACTAGTGACCATGAAAGTCGCCGACAATACAGACATACAATATTGCAGATTAATACCCAAAATAACGATTTTTACCGAGAACTGATAAAGAGCGATGAAGCCCAGTTCGATATGAACGGATTTGTTAATAAGCAGAATTGTCATATATGAGCATTAGAGAACGCTCGTGTCATCCATCAACGACCACTACATTATCGTCGAGTCACAGTTTGGTACGGTGTTTGGTATAAAGGTGTCATTGGACCTAACTTCTTTGAAGACGCTGGGTCCTCAAATCTAACAACTTAACCTTCAAAACGTGGTTCGAGCAGGTCGGAGCAACTTGTTACACAGCTAGGAAAACAATGAATCTCTTGCGAACAATATTTTCAGGACGTTTTATTTATCGACTTGGACATCAAGGTTACCGGATTTAACGGCTCATGACTCTTTTTTATGGGGATTTTTGAAAAATAGGGAAGCGATTGAAAATATTCCTCCCGAAACCTACCAAAAAGTGATGGAAAATGTAATGTAAGAGGGCTCAGGTTTGCGCGGCTTCTAGAGGCGGACATTTGTCTGATATTATTTTTCATACATGATTTATATGTTTCAATAAAATATGAAGATGAAAAAATGGACGTATTTTAATTCATTCCACAAATATTCTAGATACAAACCAGTCAGTTACATATCGGCCACCCTGTATTTGGCAAACTCAAATTAATTGTGTTCATGACGCTTAGGCCCGTATCGTCAGTCGTCCCTACAATTGTAGTGCGCGTTTATGGCCTCCTTGATTGTCATACTCTTTTCTCTCCTTCAAAAATTTCTAGATTACACTCGTCCTGTGTCAGCGTCAGCGCTCTCCTATTGTTAAGATATGTTTTCCTTTTAAATTGTAGGAAATTTCAGGCTGATAAAACATGATAAAACTCAAAAGCAAGCACAATTTGATGCAAATAGATGTTTGTGACATAACCTCAAAATAGAGCGCTGACACGGAGAAGTAGAAAACTATGACAATCAAGGAGGCCATAAACGCGCCCTATAATTGTAGGGACGACTGACGATATGGGCCTTAGAGCTGTTATATCAAGTTGTGGATGAGATTAAATGGTTGCTGTTCCATGTTGAGTGTTTTGAGATCTTCCTCTTCAAGTCACAATATGATGCCAAACAAATATAAACAACTGAATAACGTGCGCGAGAATTCCCCTACTTCTCTCATTTTGTATGAGTATAAAAACCTGCGTGATAGCAGGCAACCAATATAAATTGTTTTATGGAATCCCTTTATAGACTTTTCGCTGTCAAGCATATAGGTACAAGTAGGATTGCCATTTTTGTTCAAATTAGAGCCTACCAAATGTTGCACAAAAATGGGAAATAATTAAAATAAACAAAGCAATGACCTCCCACCCCCTTCGGCGCTTATGTAATTCCCGAATGACCCTATACAACAAAGAACTAATCCACATCACCTCAAAATCTTGGACACGATTGTTTTATGTTGTATATCTATTCTACATAATCCGTGAATTTAGGATGAAAATGAAACCTGAAAGATGTCGTTGAAACTTATATTTTTAAATACAATATACATATGTGTACAGAATATTTCCGCGGACTCATTCTTACTCATTCTTTCGGCTACTCTTTTTCACTCGTTTTCCCGCTGAAGCTTCTTTTCTCATTATTTTGTAATCTTTCACAATACAGTGATCCCCACCCCACAGGACGTTCAGGACCATAAAGTGACCCGATATTCAGTGTAACGTGGGAGCTGGAAGTACCCTCCCTCTCCAATTGTGATAAAGACATTCGCTTTTAGAAGTGCTGCTTGAACATACCCATTCCCCTTCTTTTTACTTTTTTAAATCGCACTCCCATTTAGAAGTGCTCGTGAGGATTCCACCCCTCACGATTTTCAATTTTCAATTGCCAGCAACATAGCGATATACCATTTTAATTCATATCACTGAGATTACCAGAGATAAGCTTACAAACTATTCATTTTTCTTTAAAAAATAACCATTTTGATCTTTTTTTGAGGACTTTGAGCTATGGACACCCTGCAGCTCATATATCTTGTGGAATGTAAATGTCAACACTGGTTTGACATGAGCCCCGCAGGGTTATTTGTTAAAAAACCTATATAATGTCAAAGATAAAAACAATAACATGTCAACTTCACTAGATACCTGATAGTGTACAAATAGTTCATTCCGCACCTGCTTAAAGTGAGCATGAAGTGAACGACAGATAGTTCCCAGTTGACATCTTGTAGGGACACCTACATAATGTCATAAAAAATCTACAAAATGTCAGTGTTACAATTTTCACTTCCTAAGAAGCTTGAACTGTATTTTAATGGTAACACATAACAAGGTACTACTTGAAATGAGATTTAAAAAATATAAAAGTTCGGGCATCTACGGTAACTCTGCCGCGGTTAGTTACCGTTGCTAACCTTGGCCTTCTCCAATTACAGGCTATTTTGGTAACGTTGGAATAGGTCAAAAATATTATACA
Source organism: Acanthoscelides obtectus (assembly GCA_963669975.1). Classification (NCBI taxonomy): domain Eukaryota; kingdom Metazoa; phylum Arthropoda; class Insecta; order Coleoptera; family Chrysomelidae; genus Acanthoscelides; species Acanthoscelides obtectus. The sequence goes on along the minus strand of CAVLJG010000007.1, from coordinate 54,104,356 downwards.
GAAAAAGTCAAATATTCCTGGCCTATTCCAAATCCGAAAAGAAACGTGTGCGGCTGCACTTAAATTGTTCTTGTGATACCCCTTGCCTAAATAGACAGCTTTGAAAAGATACAGGATTCATGATATCAGTATTCTCCGTAGTGTTCATTTCTTCATGCTATTTCAACTATCGATCTTCATTAGCTACTAGCAACTAATATGTGACGAGGAAGTGATACGGACAAGAAGCCATAAACATGTGTATTTTGAAGTTTTTGAAATTTTACTTCATCGATCAGTTTTCCAAAAAGGAAAAGATAAACTTGATGCCACCTCCATCTGATAAGTCCCAACTTGGAAGAATGGCTCTATTTCGACCCAAAGTTTACTTCCCGGAATCCGTTAAGACATCAATTGGAGGCGACGATGAAGATGACAAGAAAACTTATTCGACTAATTTGGTGGACTCTATTTACTCGGGATTTGTTTATACGAAGAACTGTGAATGCCCCTGCCCTGTACAGCACTTTGAGACACTCAAAAGCGAGGATAGGTGAGTCACTAAATGTAATTCACCGAAAGGTGTTTAAGTTACATTAGGAGCTTTATCATTTTTCTAGATTATATGATGCCTCCACCAAATCCTGTATTATGCCCAAAAATTATCAGATATTCGAAAACATACAAAAACGAAGTGTGGAGACGTTCTGGACATTTTGGTGTCCGATCTTAACTCCGCAGTCATAAAACCGATTTTCAAAAAACAATAGAAAACGTTTTCATTAATTGATATAATGCCTAGTAGATATACAGGGTGTTTCAGAACCATGAGATCAAACTTGTAGGGGTTATTCAGTGTAACAGTAGAAAACATTTGAGTCTAGGGACCCATATCAGAAAAATTGTCACTACGGCACTACGGTCCTACGACACGTTAAAATTTAGAAAGAGGATGAATTGCCTAAATAGGATTTAATGCATTTAATTTTGCCTTTGGTACATGATATCATCACAACAATTGTTCAAAATGTCTTCCTCCAACCTAAATACCAGGCCGAGTAGCCGGTGATTTACTGTGGGTTATTTTAACTACTGTTACCGGTACTAATGATATATTTGCGTTTTTAATGCACTACAAATAACAGTTAACAGTAGGTTAGTGTATTTACGATATTATCAAATTTTTTGTTTTTAATGCTTAACAGCCGTGCAACAGCTAGTTTTTCGCTGTAAAATTCAGCAGCTACAATGTTGGGTTGAAATTAAAACCATCTATGTATTGACATTACATGATTGGAACATTTGTTTCTAATACACTTTGCAATCCTTCCCATTACAAAAGAATTATATTTGACATTCAAAAAGACATTTTTGTTGACCGTAGACAGCGCAAAGTCCCAAGTTGCTCAGATTTCAAAAAAACGTCTAATAGAGTCCTTGCCACGTAATGGCCATCGTTTAAATCCTATTCTTTGATTTACAGAAGTTGTAAATCTTGCGTTAAGACCGAGTAATTACCCTGTCGAGTAATTTAATACTCGGCAAAACCGAGTGCTCGCTAAAGTGGACCGAGTATGCCGGGTACTGAGTACCTACAAAACGAGTACTCGGTGCATTCGTACACACGACAGTCAAAAGGTAACTAATCTAAATCCTAAATTTTTCCTGTTTACAAGATTCTCCTTTTGTACTGATGTGTTCTGCAGTTAGGATTTCACGATGTATTCACATACCATAAAGTAGATTTTATATTTTGCTGTTCGGATTCTACAATTCATTATAACAGACTTTCAAAGATAACACCCAAAAAGGTAATCACAGTATTAGTTCCGCACGCTATATATTTAACGGACTAATTGGCCAGTTCAAAATTCAATACCGAAGGAACTTTTTGCTAAAACTTATTTGGATATATCCAATATCTAATTATTTAAAATCTGTTATGCTATAAAGTGCGAGTGTTACGAAACATGGTCTTGTAAAGGTGACGTTTAAATATTATATTATAAATTATACTTTATGCGGATCTCATTGAATCTTTTGATGTGACCGCGAAATTTTAGAATTTGAGATTAGATAGGTTTTTACTTAACATGCCAACTGGTGAAGAAGAAAACGATGTATAATGTTTTTTGATGTTTCATAAATTTATATCCTGAAAAACCATGTCAGTCATTTCCGTCGGTCTGTCTGCTCATACTTATAACTTTGACAATACCGCTCGGATTCTGATAAAATTTTGATACACGGTTGCTATTATTCCGATGACGAAAAAGCTTTATCAGTTTTTAAATCGATCCAGTGGCGTTATAGTTACGAACAAAAACGAAAAAAATAATATCTTTTTGTATCTGCGGTATCAGTGAAAGACGACTATTGAAAATTTCCTGTTTTTCATAATATTACCTGTTAGACATACTAATAACATATTACTCCACGTTAGGTACGAGTATGCAAACAAAAACAAAATACTTATGAAAATTATATTTAGCCTGTTAGAAGTATGAATTAGCTTTGGTCGATTTTTCAAACCATTACGTTGGGGTTAAAAACAAGCCGAACATAATCTAATTGGCGGCAGAATTGCGTGACAAGACCAAAGTTCATCTACTTTACGCAGTCTTTTGGATGTCATATGGCATGCTCATCACGGAAAACCATGTAAAAAATTTCTGTCGGGTTGTGTTTTATGTCGCTGGCCTGACCTGTGTAATCCTTGATGACTGGAAAAATATCACTCTGATTTAGATGAAATTTTATTATAGAAGTATATTGGCATGGACGAAAAAAAATCATAGTTATTGAAAATCGGTCAAGTAGTGGTGGAATTCCACGCACAAAGTGATATAAGTTTCACAACAACTATAAGGATTGCTCGATAATAAAAATAATTGATTTTTTTATGTAAAATAATATAAAGATTTTTTCTGTCCCTTTCCTAAATCCATATGTCAAAATTAGGCGCTTCAGATAAAATCGAATTATTGTTTAGTTAATCTTCAAGGATTACCATACATGTACAACTATTAATTATCCTTCATAACATAGTCATTTAAATAAATATTGCAATATAGCTGTAAACGTGCATAATTTCAGTTTTCAGATCCGTAATTTCAGTAAACGAAGAAACAGTCGAAAATTTCGCAATGATATAATACATGGGCAATCATCACATGGCAATCATCAATTGTAAACATTATAGCATAGGCAAATTAGTATACGTATTCGACAACTAAAGCATTGAAGCATCATCTCATACCAGTGGCGTATATAGTTCGGGTGGGGCACCACAAAAAAAAATCATGGAGTTGCATGTCCATAAATGGTCAAAATAACAAAAAACAATATGCATGCCTTTTGTTTCTATTTCGATAACGTTTCCCGGGATACATTTTTATTTTATTTTCATGAATTTCTTACAGAATTTCCGAGTGGCTGGCTACAAATATCTAATATTGAAACGAGTGCTATTTTGTGATTAAAAAAGCGGCAACTTGTTTTATCGTGCTTATCTGAGAGAATTTACACAGATTTATGTCTTTAACTTGTGGAGTGAAAATAGTGCAACGAACGTTCGAGAGCTTCAGATTACCATAAGCGTGCTTTTCCGAATAAAGCACGTAAATTTCACTTTTGCAGCGGTATTACTAAAAAACAAAAAAAACTAAAGTTTATAAAAAGTAAACGTGTATGTCATTAGGAAAATTGTCAAAGACTTAAGTATACGAAATGAAATATAAAGAAAACTTATTCGACTAATTTGGTGGACTCTATTTACTCGGGATTTGTTTATACGAAGAACTGTGAATGCCCCTGCCCTGTACAGCACTTTGAGACACTCAAAAGCGAGGATAGGTGAGTCACTAAATGTAATTCACCGTAAGGTGTTACATTAGGAGCTTTATCATTATTCTAGATTATATGATGAATCCACCAAATCCTGTATTATGCCCAAAAATTATCAGATATTCGAAAACATACAAAAACGAAGTGTGGTGACGTTATGGATATTTTTGTGTCCGATCTTAACTTAATGAAATATAAAAATGACTGCTAAGACTTTGAAAACAGACAAAACGAGCTTAAGAAATAATTCACAAAATATGTTACGCATAATTATAGTAAAGAGAAGAAAAAAGATGACTTGGCGCTTCTGGGTCTATGCTGGAATTTTTTAAACTAGAACCCTGCATTTAGAACTATAATAAATGCTTTATCGCCATAGAAATCAAAACAAAAATCAAAGGTATAGTTACAAGGCACCTCAATTCCTAAACTTGGAAAATGCGAATTAGCTACTGCTTTGCAAATTTTGGAATAAATAAATAAATAGTTCACCTACAAATAGGCAAATTCGCCCAGAACGTAATCAGCATTGTATCGTTCGGGGGTGGGGAATCCTCTTATATGGTATGATATGAACAGAGGTACCGGGAAGGTATTTCAGTGTTTCCAAACAATTAGACTTATACTGTAGAGGACAGTAGCATATATTATTTGTATGCTACTATTCTCTACAGTATAAGTCTAATTGTTTGGAAACACTGAACTACCTTCCCGGTACCTCTGCTCATTTCTCTATAAAACATACACCCCTATTTTCATCATAACGCATTGTCTATTGAGATATAAATAACACATTTTGAAGGAGTGCTTTGCATTTCTTTGTTTCGAAAACAATCTTATTGCCAAAAATTTCAATTTTCTGAAAGATTTTGAACAAAATAAAATCGAAAAGCAGCCCTCTCTCTGTATCTATATTTTCGTGTATCTATATTTCTTTTTGTAATCGAAAAAATAAATGAAATACGAGTATGTGGCATTTCTATAGATATTAACTGATTTGTACCTAGATGCTACGATTTTTTTCTGGGTACTTACTACGTTGTTAATCCTTTTATTATAGATGTAAATAAGGATACTTAAATTTAATTTAATACAAAATGCAATAAAATGGTCGAAACGTTTCCAGAATCTGGAAAAAAAGGTCACCCTTTACCCACCTTTTTTGCCAAATACGTCATGTTATATCTATTAGGATTATTCTTAATTTTTGGACACTCTATACAGGCACTATGATCGACAAGTTATTCTTAGTCTTCACTGCGATATTTTTGATAAATTAATAGAAACAGAATGCAATGCCTTATTTTTCAAGAAATCTACAACTCCAATTTTTGGAGTCCTAATTTCACTGTAACATAAAAAATAGGTAATCATTTAGCATAAACATCAAAATTTCCTCATAGGACAATATTATTCCTTGATTGTTTTTTACAACCGATGAAGACTGTTGCAGACATGAACAGAAAAAAGAGGTTAAAGTATAGTGCGAAGTACATAAAGTACGCGAGAAAAGCGGGTTGTGTGAAATTCAGAAACTGGTTTAGTGAAAAGAACAAAATGCGAACATTGGATGTACGGCTCAGAGATACAGAGGTTTTGAAATATCTTGTGGAAACTTCGAATTGGTTTTTGTTTGAACCGGAAAGTAGGATTTTGACGATTACCAACAGATACATCAAGTAAGTGATATCATTTGTTATCTAAAACATCATTTCCGAGGTTTCGTTACTAGGAATACAGGATAAAAATATTTCATATTGACACAGCTACACTGCTCTATCAAAAAGCTTACAAAGTTCAGTTTTTTAGCTTCTGTGGTAGGTACACAAAATCTTATCATACCCAAACAAAATTATTGCAGCTCCTTTAATAGTTTTCTATCTGTACATTACACTAAATGCTGATGAAATATACCTACTATAACTTCAACCCAAGATATTTTTGAGACCTAAACTAGCTAGAAATAAAAACGAGCTAACGAAAATTATGGGATATGCATACACAGGGTTATCATACTCTTTTGTTCTATGTCCTTTTGTATTTTTAGACTTTTGAATAGCAATTGCATTCAAAACTGGCATATGATCCTGCATCCTCATAATTCTGACCATGCTATTTTTTCTCCAGAATAATACACCTTAATTCTACAAGATTCACTTGCCCCAAACATAGATGCTCTCAGTATTTTTTTTCAGGGTAATGGGGGAAACTCGTAAAATATTTGAGCCGTCTAAATGCAAACCCCGCCGAGTGCAAATCATACAGTTCCAAGAAAAACGTGGAAAACTGTTTTCCCTAATACTATCCACAAAATGAGTTCACTTTCATATCTTGTTGATGTAGATATTGTTTCCTAATACATATCATCGTATTACAACAAAGAGAGCATTAGCACCGTCAAATAAGAAAAATAAGATGCACTTGGCGGGGTTTGAAAATAAATGTGAAAAATGGCGAGTTTTGCAGCCAAAATCAAGTGTTTTAGGTAAATTAGTTTTAATTAAATCAAACAGTTTTAACTCTAAAAAGAGTTCATTAAGACCAACTAATTAAACAACGAACTATATTAGAAAAGTAGGTACAAGTAGTAGATTTTGGTTCCACAAAAGTGTTCTTCAGCTAAACAAACGAACATGTTAATTGTTATTATAGAGCAAACTTATAAGCTAATTATTTCTTAAATAAAAAGAAATGAACTAAAACCACAAAAACACAAGTTATATAATTGAACAAATCGTATGTCATCCTCAGGGGTTTGGTCCTGAAGAATTCTTCTGTCATTGTAAAAGAGCCTGATAAATTTGCTTGAATTATGTTGTTCTCCATTGCATCCTTATAGACTATTAGATATTGCAAAGATTTTCAATCAGGACCAAAATGCTTGGTTAACAAATTGCCAATGGATTGTTTCTTGTAGTTATTAACAGTACACCTAGAGACTAGTTTGTTTGGTGCGATGGACAATACTTTTTTGCCTTTTTTGTAGACACTTCTAGCCATTCCTAAATTTGTGCGATAGTGTGCTTTTCCTTGAATTTAAGCAATATTCTGACTATGGTCTCTTGTTATCAAAAATCCTTTTGTTGGATTGAATTGAAAATGCCAAGTTCCGGGTGGTTTGATAATATTATTTTGAATAGCCGCTTTCCAATCATAGGCATGCCAGTTTTTTCCCAAAACCTTTTGTGTTGAACAATCTTCTATAATGTTGTAATACTCTCCTGGGTCACAGATTGTTGTATTTTTTTAATCACACATTCAATTAGACCAAAAATCCGGTCGGGAGTCATGAAAGAATGGCCCACTATAGGAAAGAAAAATTCAATTGTTTTTAGATGGACCGGGGCATATTTTATAAGCCAGAATGAAAGCATTCTTAAAGCTAATGAATTTTTGTTCTGTCCGCACGAGACCATGTGAATCGCAACACACGATCATGAGATACCACTTTCTTATTGATCACACGCACTTGGCGGTTTTTGCAAACAAACAAATCTGCAATTGGCGAATTATTGATAGTGATCTGAGTTTTTGATGCTCGCTGGTAATGTTAATGTCGGGTTTTGGGAAAGGATATCTTGACAGAATGCAGATATCAGCATTTCCTGTCGAATGACAGTGCTATCTCGATTTTTATTATTTTTGCATTTGACGAGGATTGCAGCTAGACGCACATATTTGTGGATTCTGTACGCAAAATAAAAGAAAGTGGCTCTGAAGTTGCAATATGGAACTTCTGTGGATCCAATTCGTACGATCGTCATGGCGTTGGAAGAGCAAAAGGAAGCCTTTTTAAAAGTGGATTGCATCGGTACTTCCTGTCCATCGATAGTAAAGTGTTTTCAGCGCGATTCCATTTTTTGAGCCTCTTCAATTTATTTTCGACAATGCCTTAAAGTTTGTTCTTAACAGAGTTTGTTTTTTTTTCGATTTTTAGAAAATCTTTCTTAGAGGAGTTAAGCAGTTACGACTGACGGAAATGAGTAACGTAGCTTTTCGTAATGAACATGTCATGTAAAATCAAAAAACCTAATAACTCGATTTTCAATCTTTTTCGCGGTATAGTTAGTGTGGGATATAAAACACAAAGAATTATACAAAAAATTGCTCTAAATGTACCAAACTTCTTTTGCAGGCGTTGATATCTTCGAAATATGCAGCGTTTTTCAAAATTGATGCAAACATTCTATATTTTAGCGGAAAAGTGACAGTTGGAAATTCTAAGAAGTGGGCTATCTTTCAAAATAACGGACTGGCAAGCTGTTAAATTTGAGCGTTTTTGGTACATTGTATCGGTTATAGCTCAGCAATCGATCATAAGAATGATATTATGTAATATCAATCTTCTTCCCTTAGGAGGATCTATCCGAATATACAGGGTGTCCTGAAAGCCATGGAGCAAATGAAAGGGGTTGATAGGGGGCGAGTCATTAGCAATCAGAAAAATTATTTATTTATGTCCTTATCCGATTGTGCACGGTTTTTTAGATATCGCCATTTTTACGAATTTGTGGAAAATCGCTGCCCTTGAGATTGAAGTATTTATTTCTGAAGTTGTCTTTTGTTATTTTTTAGTGAAAATTTAGTTCAGTTAATGTAGGTACCGCAATCGCTAGTCTGCAATTTTGTCTGTTGTCCTGTACAAAAAATTAGTAGGCGGATAAAATGTAATGGATCATATAATCAGTCCATAGACCAACAATGCAATCTAGCCTACCGTACGAACAACAGTACCAACCATCCAGCAAAGTCGGAATCTAGTACGGGACTACACGCACGATAGCTCAACTCAATCATCCCTATCGCTAGCCATCCAAAGCAGAGAGGCGCGCCCTCGTTACGTTGTCCGGCATGCGTACATCGAAGATATATATCTATAATTCGTTTTTTAAGGGCAAATGTATGGGGAAATCTTTGATTTATAGGTGCGTAAACTTGCCTCTATTAGAAAGGTTTAAATTGCTACCATCAAAAAATGTTCCTTATGATGATGAGGGGCCTCTGATTGTTCATTTATTTTTTAGTATCTTTGCCCCTATTTCTGGCGCCGCTGAACCTTGCGTTAAAATTTCGTTCAAATCCGAGCAGTAGTTTCCAAGTTGTATTCGGTCCAAATACTATCGGACAGACAGAGATACAGGCCGACAGAAATTAGTAAAATGGGTTTTCGTGATTTAGATATAACTTCCACAAGACTTAATACCTCATTTTTCTCGATTACGGTACTTCTTCGCCCGGGGCGTAGCAAGTAAAATGTGACCTTTCTGAAAAGCACTGTATTTTCGGAAACGCTAATTTACAAAATTGCATAACGTAAGCCTAGGAGGAGACACTTTTAACGCGCAACAAAGCTATTTTTTCTAGTCAACTTGGTTTCTTGGTATTTCTGTGACATAAAAAGCAGACTAATCTCATTACACAAAAACTGCAATTAAGGTGCTCCAGAAAAAATGCCCAATTTTGTGCAGAAGTGGAAAGATAAATTTCACTTTCGTGGTTTTTGATAGAAATATCAAATGTTACAACAAATACCGGTGGCAGAGCATTGATTTCTGATACTTAAAAGCTCACGGTCACTTTCTCGTTATTTACGGTTTTATTTTATTCCATTGCATGGTACATGGTCTATTTTTGGGTAGTGCCAATAACCTGACTAGTCACAGTCGAACGGAATTCCAGATTACAGATTTTTGCGAAATGATGAGTATTTACTTCCCAGGTGTATGCGAGACGTTTATGATAAATATTCCAATCCAATCTCTGTGATATTGTGTAGAATATAAAAAATAGTGGGATAGATTCTCATAAAAGAAATACAGATACCTAAAGACCGCTAGTAAAAATTTTTTTTTGTTAATTACCCTCGAAAAATTGAACGAGTTTTTGATAGCATCCTGGCCAATGAGAGTCTCATTGGAAAATATTTTCTCTATCTCAGTTCGGTAGAGACGAACCAGCTCTGAGGTAATATGGAAAGAGATACACTTTTTGTTAGATTGCAGGAGAGATGGGATGCAATTGGTCAGGATCTCATGCAGGGAGATCTCAATACCGGTAGGAGATACAGCTTAGATTAAGTTAAGAAAAAGTTGCGTTCTTTGGGGCGTGTTCACATGCCGTTGAGAAATTTAAACGTTTCCTGGCTTACTGAGATATTTGAAAGAAAGTAAAATTTGGCCAAATATTTTTTATATTTTCTGGCTTTAATTTGAGAAATATCAAAAAAACTTTTCCATATGCAGTTTTTAGGCATTATATGATGGTGTTTTTAAATTTTGGTTGGGACGGTTCCTTTTTGAGAAACTATCATCAAGTTTTTTTTATATGGTCCTAAAAAAGTGCACCCTGTATCTAATAGCGTTTTTTATACGAATTCAACGACGTATCACATGTTACATTTATTTTCTTAGAAGGAAAAATGCATTTTTTCTGATTTTTTGTTACATTTTTCTTTATAACTAAGAAAACAGATGTAACAACAGATACAGGGTGTACTTTTTTAGGAGCATATAAAAAGAATAAAGTTGATGATGGTTTCTCAAAAACAAAATTTAAAAACACCATCATGTAGTGCTTCAAAAGTGCCAATGGGAAAGATTCATTAGTTTTTTTGATATTTCTTGAAATACAGTTAGAAAAAATAACAATGCGGTTTGGAGAAATTTTAGTTTTTCTCAAATATCCCAGTAAGCCATGAAATGTTTACAAGTTATTCGCCATAAAGAACGCTAGTGTTTCCTAATTTAGCCTGATCTTTATCTCCCACAGGTACGAGGGATGTCTTTTAAGTTTTGCATAGAGAAACATAGATAGTAGGCCGCGCGGATCGAACGTCAGTACTGAATGTTAACCTCACTCTTTAGTAAACTTAAATTCAAAGTTTCACAACAATACGTGCAGTGTTCTCACTACAGTGAAGTTTTAAGTGTCACCAAGTCATTAGAAAAATGGAACTCAACCGAGAACATTTTCGCGCCATAATTTATTACAACTTTCAGAGCCAATTATCGCAACAAGAATTCCTTGCTGAGTTACTGTTTTCGGCAACGAACCGCCACATCAGTCGACAATTTCCCGTTGGTATGCAGAATTCAAACGTGAACGGGTGAGTCTTAGCGACAATCCCAGGGTGGATGCACCAAAAACGACAGTCACCCAGGAAAACGTCGATGCTGTGCGCAAACTCATCATTGAAAATGGACATGTGACATATAAGATTGAGGCATCCTTGAAGATCTCAAAGACCTCAATTAAAAAATTTACATGAAGAATTAGGAGTAAGAAAATTAGTTTCTCGTTGGATACCCCACCTGTTGACTGAAGAGCAGAAAGCAGCCAGGGTTAATTGGTGTCAAAAAACGCTTGACCGTTTCAATTCCGGAAACTCAAAAAATGTATACAGCATTATTAGTGGTGATGAATCGTGGATTTACTGTTGGAATCAGAAAATAGACGACAGTCGGCTGTTTGGGTGTTCCAAGGTGAAGAAAAGCCAACAAAAGTCATCCGTTCTCAAAGTGGTACGAAAAAGATGGTCGCGACATTTGTGTCAAAAGCGGATCATATTGCAACAATTCCTCTTAATGAGCAAAGAACTGTTACTGTGGATTGGTATACCACCATTTGTTTGCCAAAAGTTGTCACCGAGCTTCGAAAAATCAACCCCGAAAGAAGAATCATCCTCCACCAAGACAGTGCAAGCTCGCACACAGCCTAAAAAACAAGGCAGTATGTAACGAAAGAAACGTGGAATTACTCGTATTGGACCATCCTCCATATAGTCCCGATCTAAGTCCTAACGATTTCTTTACTTTCCCGAAAATTAAAAACAGACTGCGTGGTCAAAGGTTCCGGTCACCGGAAGAAGCAGTTGACGCATTCAAAAATGCCATTTTGGATCTGCCAGCAAACGAGTGGAATAAGTGCTTCGAAAATTGGTTCGAGCGCATGCAGATGTGTATTAATCTTCGAGGAGAATACTTCGAAAAACAATAAAGTCATTTAAAACTACCTACCGCGTTGTTTTATTTCCATATGCAAAACTTAAAAGACATCCCTCGTATTTAGATCCCCATGCATAGGATCCTCATCTTAGATACCCGTATTCTTATGAAGTACTTACTGATTAGTTTTTATGCTGTCAAAATATCATTGAACTGTCGAAATGTCGTTCGCCACTTTTCAGTATTATCCTTCAGTGGCTCTTGTCTGTGCAGGGAGACCCCATAGAAACTTGTCATATTACTTTTGTTCTTTATGAATCCGAAGTATTGACGACATGAGTTGAGACATGCCTTATCTCATCAAAATCCTGCCTGAGTTTTTGTAACCGTATAATTTGGAAAATAAATTAACAGTTTTGACGAGGCGGCGTCATAATAGATAATACTTTTGTTTTAGAAAATCAGTTCATTAGCGTCAGTTATGAGTATCAAGCATGTAGGATGACTCTGTACTTCCCATGCAGTTCTGGACAAACGAACTTTGTATATAGGTATATCATGAATAGTATCTTAGCCAGCTTTTGTATGCTCTTTATTGTTTGTTGGCTATGAAAATCCTTATACTCTGGCATAGGGCCGTAGAGTAGAATGAATATCATTGAAAAAAAAGCACGTTGAATCATTTTCTTACGTTCTGGTAGGTTTACTACTGATCGGCTTAGAAACCCTTTCGCTGGACATGCAATATGAACAACATGACGGAGATAAAGTATTGCGAGTATATAGTATATTTTTTGAAACAATAGAGGGCAACTTTCGTTCTGTATTATTTGCTTGAGGAAAAGGCATTAAAATAGATGATCTTTTTCGTTCCACAAAATGTCTACATATTCTCAATAAATTATATTATATTACCGTGGTTGCAGCAATTGTTACATCGCCGGGGCATCGTTGACCTCGAACAGCTGCTCGGATAAAAGTTCGTCGAGTGGACGTTCGCCTGAGAGCGACCAGAGGCTAGTGTACTTTATATACAAAATATTTCTACCATTTTAATCTTTACGGCAAATGTACGTGGTAATATATGAGTGAAATATGCCTCATAGTCGCAAAGAATTACGGGTATCAGAAGTTTGTAAATATACTGCCGTCAAAAAACCCCCACCACTCAAATTTTTAATCGTGTTTTTTTTAAAAATAATTGGGAACCTTTGATCGTCTGGAACGTCAAAAAATGAAGTTTGAGTGATTTTTATTTTTTTGTTTCTGGCATTTTTCTCCGCCGTCACTGTATCGATTTTCAAAACTTTTTCGACTTCCGCATAATTGTAACATTGTGTAAAAATTTCATCGAAATCCGAGTGATACTTCTCAAGTTATATTAGCGGACAGACCGACGGAAATGAGTGACATGGTTTTTAGTAACGTACATGTCATATAACACCCAAAAAACATAATATCTCATTTTCGAATATGTTTGCAATTACAATACTTCTCCGCCAGTAGGCGTGGGAAGTAAAAATGGAAATTTTACTTTCGCATAACATTTTGAATTTTCGTAAAACAATTTATAGAAATCGTTTTGAACCTCGTCTATCTGAAAAAATTTCCAGATAGGCATTAACTTCGTTTTATGCCCTGCATTGGTGCCTGACGGTCCGTCATCAGGCGATTATCAGCACACAACATTTAATCTAATACGTCTTTTAATGAATAATTATCGACTAATAAAGTAAGTTTACGATGTCTGCCGATTGAAATATGGTCGCAAATATAGTAATAAATAAATAATTAGTCGGTGGTCGAGTTGGCACGTTTAGCCTACTTCGACGGCAATGTCAATGGCACACACGCATCGGGCGGAGATTACTCGGAGAGAGCGATGCAGTGACGTAGATTGTGTCGTATGGTTGCATTTTACATTTAGGCTAGGCCCTGGATGGAATCGAGCTTGCAAAATGCGAGGGCTGCACTTTATGAACAGATATCAAATGATAATGGGTTAAAGAATAATAATTTGGATCTTGCTGGACCACCTTTTGGGCCATTTTTACTTCCGACGCCTACTGGCTGTGAACTGTTATAATACCGAATATTTTCGAAAATGAGATTTCTATTATATTTTTTGGATGTTATATGACATGTATATCGTGGAAAACCGTGTCACCCATTTACGTCGGTCGGTCGGCTTGTCGGTCCGCTAATCTTATTACCGCCTATAACTTGAAAAGTGCGGCGCGCATTTCGATGAAATTTTTACACAATATTACTACTATATAGGGTCGCAAAACCTTTGTAGGCAAAAACCGGTTTTCAGTCCATCTTCATGATTTTGGGAAAAAAATAGTAGGAGCTACAAATTGGGGGTTAGGAGTTGTAGGGGGCGCGAGAGGGTATATCTCAAATTTTTGTCGTTGGTATACGAGCCCCTTCCCACTTCAGTTGGCCCAACTATTGAAATCTTAGTTTTTTCTTATCAAACACAAATAATAAAAATGTAGCAGGGTGTTATGGGTTTAAAATATTAACAATGAATAGTTTGATAATATATAGGAGAAAACACCAACTTTATCACTCCCTAATCAAATTTGCAGCATAAAAATAACACATGTTGCAATACAGCATATCAACCTATTTTCATTTCATGCAAAATAAGTCTATAACGCATAGGTGGCTGTGAAAAATAAAAGCCATGGCAATTGTTTTTATTAATCACAGCTGTCAGAATACGTTTAAAATAGTTTTGGGTAGTTAAGGTTTTCAAAATGGGTAGAGGTACGCGGTACGGTGTGAGAAATATTGTTAGAAGATATAACGTAACTGGTACAGTTAATATTAAGCCACGATATGTAAAAAAAGTAATATCACAAAATGCCGACCGAAGAGCATTAAGAAGAATAATCGTGAAAAACAGGCGTGCCAATTATTTACAATTAAGTGCTCTGTGGAGTGACGCTGTTGGAAGGAGAATTTCGAGGTCCACAACTCATAGAGACACCCACAAACTGGGATTTAGCACTTGCAAGGTAAGTTTTCTTATAAAAAAAGTGAGGTAAAAACCCTAAAGTTGCACAGCTTGTTTATAGGCCAAAGAAAAGAAACTATTAACTCCACTGCAAAAGAAAAATCGGCTTAGATGGGCTAAAGAACATAGACAAAATGGACACCTTAACAATGGTGTGTAATATAATGGAGTGATGAGGCCCGAATCGAGGTTTGTGTTGGTGACAGTGGCAGTAGAGTTATTCGCAGAAAAATGAAGCATTCCATGTTGACTCTCTGAAGAGAAAAGTGGAATTTCCAGCATCCATTATGGTCTGGGGCAGTATGTCATCAAAAGGAGTAGGAAAACTTCATTTTGTTGATGGAAATGTGGATACAAACAAATATTTGGCAATTTTAGAAGAATCGCTTTTGATGGAAGAATGTTTGACATCCGGCCAAGATTTTGTGTTTCAGCAAGATGGTCCAGCGTGCCATACCTCAAAAAAGCCTATAAAATGGATGGAAGAAAATAATGTACCACTTTTGAAATGGGTTTCTAGCAGTCCAGATCTGTCACTTATTGAAACTTTGTGGCACGAGATGAAAAAGGTTCTACGACAACATCCTGCTCGTACAATCACCGAACTGAGACAAAAGCTTCAAGAATGGGATTGTTTTACACCAAATGTTTGCCAAAACTTGGTTAACACTATGCCCCAAAGAATTTCAGCCGTAATAAAAGATAAAGGTGATGTTACCCAATGGTAATCTTTCAATTGTTGCTTTGTTAATTTCGCGCATTTATTCGCACATTGTTTATTTGTTCAGATGTTCCATTAGTTATAGGTCTAAGTGATTTCAAATATGTACTTTTTACGACCAGAGTATATCTAAAATGTTTTTGAGAAAATAAATTGTTTTAGAAGTAAATAGTTTCGTCATGTTTAGTTTATAAATGCATATTTTGGTACAAATCTTGAAGTGGGCCAACTGAAGTGGGGAGGGGCTCGTATGAACACACCTCCAACCCCAGTATTCTACGGACATATTAGGCATATTTCAATCATCATAGGTGTCCCGTACATTTACCCTTAAATCTTGTATCTCATACAATGGGGTGTCTGTTCGTGCGACGTCGTCCTCGGATGGACAAGCGTCATCGTAGGTGGACGGACGTCACAGTTGGCAGTCCTGCATGCATTGTGCATGGTGAAGGTCAATAGCGTCATTTACGCGGTATTGGTCATCGCATTTTCTTTACTCCCTTTCCCTCTTAGGTAATTACAACAAAGTGTTTTAAGCACCGAGCATTTTTCTTCTGATTTCTCTGATCATTCTCAACAAGAAAGGTCCCCTGTCACTTTATAATTAGTCCTTTTCGAGCTATAACTCATTTAATGTTTGAAAAACCCTTCAATGTTCGAACACCCGGTTAAAAACATGTTATTTGAAGTTACCAAATATTTAAATTAGGCCTTTCTCTACAAGACCCCGAGACCCCAGATTAATTTATTTTAAAGCGATTTTTAAGCTAGTTTATTAGACGAAAATTCGTGAACTGTTGATTTACGCAAACTGTTCAGACCAACTTCATTGAATTTTTGCTTGAATTAAATAAAATTTGAGTTAGCTAAATTTACTTTAATAACTCTGCAATTGATTGAACGAAGTGTCAGTCAATAATTTATTTGTTTCATTTAGCCAGTAACTAAAGGAATAATAACAGTTTGTTATTGTGGTTTCCAACGGTACACTCACCATATTTGTGTTTTACCTTTTGTTTATATCGAAGCAGCCGCGCACGCAGAAACCTAAACACCAGGGTACCGCGGCTGGTATGAGGAGCTTAAAGGACTTTGTTAAACCAACTTTTGAATAACCTGAGGTTATAAGAACTGGGAGAAGCCTCGATACCTTAGGGACAAAGGAACGGTCGTATCGGCCAGTTCAGGATGTACGACGTTAGATACAGTTAGGATGGGAGGTTAAAGTGCGGCGGGCCTGTCTGGCAAGCGCATCGCGCGGCGGCATCATGGAGGAGCAAAGCCCGTTGGCAAAGCAGTCGAAGAGAGCTAGATCGCTGACGGCTTTTCGGTGTGAAGGGGTACCGAGACTGTCTGTTAGAGAAGGGTCGTCGATCAGTCGGACAACCGTCCACACTGAATAGCATCGAGCATGGACAATGTAGTCGGGACGGCAGCCCCCAAAACATGTGAGCAGTACTCGAAGCTAGGTCTTATCTGGGCCTTGTACATAGTGGGGAGGTCATGTGGAGAAAAGTACTTCTTAGCCCTCAACAAATAGCCTAGCTTTTTCCCAGCAGCTGTCGCTGTTAACGAGATGCGTTCTTTCCAGATCAAGTCATCGGTGAAACGTTGCCAGACTGACGGTTAATAGCTGTAGTGCAGGGAAAGAATGTCTATGAACTAATTGTTTGGATCTGTTTGACTAAATTTTATTTCTCAATTGTTTATGTTCGTAACTAATTTTAATTTTTTTCTTAGAAGGTTCAACGTATGCTGAGCTTAATCCTTTATGAACTGATGTTGCCGTAGCGAAGGAAGTGCGAATAAACTTACTTGACGCCATTCTTTCTGATGAGAGAAATGAGATTCCAGAAGTTAGATTCACATTTGTAACAATTATGACAAAACCAACCTTTCGTACGTTCATGCACCGTTATTATTTCAATTAAACACGTATTTTTTTCAAAATTGAATCATAATAACCTTTTCATATTTTAATCACCCGACTGCCTGAGAAGGAGGGATATGTTTTTCACGCGTGGGTGTGTATGTAAAAAACTCTTTTTCACTTATGAGGTCAACTTGGATTCGTCTAGCAATGCGAGTGACACTGGCTATATTAAAATTTTATAAAAACAAAATGGCAAATCTTAATAAAACATTTCAACTTTATATTCCTACTACACGGGCTACAGCTTAAACGTCTTTATGGGTTTTGACATATGAGGTGTCTCTAAATTTGTCAGTGCGATTGATATAGTGGTACACCAAAATTTCACAACAAAATGTCGGATTTCAATAAAAAAAATTGAACTTTGAAATTCCATAGGCTACAACTTAAATGGCCTCAAACAAAAAGAATCTTCTTTCGAAGGGCCTAGGTAGTAAATTCAAGAGTGCCAAGTAGTAACATTCATAGCTTGACAACAATTCCAAGAATAATACCAACACCTAGAAAACTCAGATTTAATATTTGCACGCAAATAGCTGTCAACATAATAATGTAACTAAGTTTTTTCTTAATCTTCGCATTACTTTCCATAACCAACCAGATTTGCTAATTTTTATGTTTCCCAATATCTGTCTAGCTGATCTCTCACTTGAGCAAGTTCCTTGGATTTGCAATGACTGCAGGGTGTTCGAAAAATATGAAAAAACTTTCTATAAACATGGGTCCGAATATGCAGTATTCCAGATTCAGGGCGATGAATTTGATTCTCTTTCATTAATATCTTTAAAAATATTTACTCGAATCTGTTGAAATTTGTTGTATTAAGAGGCTAATTTTATTATTTTTGTTTTACAATGCAATTGTGATTTTTTAGCAAAAATTAATAAACCAGTTTTGTTCAGTGACATGCAATAAAACGGTTTTTATTTTTTTTGTCTAAAAAGTGAGATACGAAAAAATACAAGAAGCAAAGAATTTATCTTTCAAAGTTACAAAAAAGGTAATGGCGCACATTTTTTTGCCAATAATATTTGCTAATATTGGCCCTAATAATTTTAATCTCTTTAGAGCTAAAGTAGCATCTTGATACAACAAATAAGATTGTCAAATTTCAACAAAATCGAGTGAATATTTTTTTAGATATTAATAAAAAAAATTATCGCCCTGTATCTCGAAAACTCTGCATTTCCGGACCCATGCTTATAGAAACTTTTTTTCATATTTTTTAACAAGGAAAATATCTACGTCTGTTTTTCGTACACCTTGTATTTCTATTATGCTATTGAGTCATCTGATCTGAATCATATACTTCGAATCTCACACATTTCAGATAGGCATGTCAGGAAATGCCCATTAACGTTCCAATACTGTTCGTAGATCGTTTGTCATGATCGAGAACGGATCCATTAATGTACGTCAATTTATGTTTGGACACAATCTGCAATCGATTCTTATGTTATCAACATTGCTGTGCGCTTGTCAAAAAGCCTGCTGCTACGATATTCCGGCAAGTTCACAATAAAATGTGCAATGTCGGATTTCCAGCTGCGAAGAAAGTAATTGCAATGTGCCTCTGGCTATCATCATACAGGAAAGGATTCAGGTCTAACGTAACTTCTGTAATATTTTGCGGCTGCGCGGAGTTTATCCAGTATTGGATAAGGAATCTTTATCGCGATTTTTTAGTAATTACAGAAATCACATCAACCATTTTCTACATGCTTATCCATCACAAGAGCGCCTGAAAAATTATGAGACGTTCACACATTATTTGCTTTTCTACTTTTTGCCATCATTTCCAAATTTTAGGTAATCAAGTACTAAAATGAAAAGAGAAAATGTTGGTGACAAGTTCAAATGTAAGAATTCGATGGATGCGTCCAACTTAAAATTTGAATTATTTTTAGGGGCGAAAATCTCACTGATAGGCCCTATTCCCAGCATGTACAAAACCATGATATTGGTTTAATAAAATAGTACTGGAAATAGATGACATTTATTTCTGCCAAAGACGTGTTATCACGTATAGCATACTCATGATGCCAAACGACTACAAAATGATGTCGTATACAATTGGATTCACCGAAGATCAGATAAAATCTCTTTGTATATTTAAATGTACGGAGGGTGGTACCGGCAGCATTTGTAGTTGCGTCACTGCAAATTTGCAGATGAAGTAAACTCCCGTAAGGAGATGCTGTCAAACTTAGCTTCCTTAACTGTTAATATACGGTGGTATTGTTACCTATTTCCTGAATTATTGGATAAGTTAAAAACAAGGCCTTGAAGGAATCTTCTCCTTCTTCTTCTAGTGTACTGTATATCCGTTACTGGATAACATATACTCAGTGACATTAGAAGTGTTACATCCAGTAAAAATTCAACTTGATTTTTTGGACATAAGTTAGTCTTACATCACGAAGGAAACGATAACACTCTCACGAAATTTTATTGACAAGTAAAAAAAAAAATATGTATTTTGTGAGTACGCAGCTGAATATGCTCCTGTATAATACATCTAGGCATCGACGAAATGAGTCCAAGCAACTCGAACTTCTTGGATTAGCTGTGGCAGATGGTGCAAAGTGGATAGTCTCCTCCCATCATATCCCACACATGTTTGATAGGATTTAAATCTGGTGAACGGGGTAGCCACGGAAAAACATTAACACGTACGACGACCAATATGGGGAAGTGCGTTGTCTTGCTGAAAAAGGACGTGTGGACGGCCCTCTAGATACATCAGTAAAGTAGTTTGTAGGACATCATCCAACAGTCGTGTGTACATGCCTCTCAACAGCAATTCCAATATCACGCCGTTCTTCACGGCAGCGTCTTAACCCTCCTACGACCATCGTACGTACCTGCACAGAATCGCGGTTAGTCGTTGCAGATGAAATTATGCCATACTGCCTCCCAATCTAGCTGTTCTCTGCTCCAGTTCAATCGTTGCC